>OU830595.1:71890243-73124329 GCA_917563855.2 Limnephilus lunatus
AAATTAATGTATAAATTCACAATTCATTTCTCTGTAATTTTAAATGATGGCCTAGAACACCCTTGAAGGGTGAAAGCCAGAAATAATTGAAAAAAGTAGGAAAATGGTAAGAATTTTTATGCAAAAAAAGCTATTTTGACCAAAATGTCTTACGAAATCTTGTTGTTCCAAGAGCACGATTTGTAAAATAAAATTGATCAATTTCAATCAAAATCTAGAAAGGAAAAGTAGAAACGGCCAAAACACGCATCAATTATTCTGAGACCCAAGCTGGCTCAGATATTTTAATTTGCACCCTTTACATCCACCATACAATAGAAGAAAAAGCTGTACATACAAAAATAGGATCCACTCGTATAATCAAGTTCATTTATCGGGGAACGACTTTTAAACTTCTTAGAAGATAAGTATAAACTTCACAATGGTTCTTGAATGAAAATAAACAAGTATTTATCTCGATAAACAAGACTCTTTCAAGGACCTCTGTAAGAAATATTAAATTGCTTGTTATTCCAGTGCTTATTGCAACGAGCTTTGAATGGTCCATAAGTATTTCTGGAATACGGGAATGAATGTTTATACAAAATGTATTATATCCCCTCGCACGTGGCATGCTTACATGAATTTTCGACTTGAAGTTCGATTTAAACATATTTATCGTAAGTTTACAATAATAATTACGAATTTCTTAATTTTATTAAGTGCCTAACTTAGGTAAAATAATTAATTGGATTCTAGGTATAATTCATGACGTTGTATCGAAGCCTTTTATCTAATTTTCTTATTTAAATCATTTATTTGGTTTTTATATTATGAAAGCACAAACTTATAAGATAAAGGTAGATAATAATTTAAAATATAATCGATTTTATGCACACTATGATCCAAACAAAAAAAAAATTATAAATTAATCGACTCCAAAAAGTTTACTGAGTGTGATAGAAAAATAGTTTGGGAGAGTTTTTTGACGTAAAATATTTATAGCAGGTAATAAAAATATTTTTTACGTGAATACTGCCAATAGACCCAACTTACAGGTGCAAGTGGGTTTATGGCATCCCCGTTTGGGGACTTTTGAGAGTTTTGGAGTTGGAAGAGAAAATACTTGGAAAAATGAAGGTCGGGATAGATCTGGTCACCAAACAAGGCTAAAGCCATTTTTTACATTAGGTCCACACAGTTTGCCCTAAGAAAAAAAATCCCTCGGGGCCTATACCATCTTTAGGGAAGCTGTGTGGAGGGTCTTTTTAGGGATACGAAAGAGGGGAAGTTCTTGGAAGGAAAAAGGTATGAGGGGTGGGCAGAAATTTGGGGGTCGGCCGGTGTGGTGGATGTATAATTCCGGCTGGAGAGGTCAAAAGGTCTCCCTCAAAAGTCTCCCCCGACCCGCAGTAGGTTGGTAAATGCACCCGCATGCGAACCCTCAAACCCCAAACCTCATCATATGAACCCAGATATCCCTGCTAAGTCACCAAACGAAGCAAAACCACTTTGGTGACATATGGCATGGGTGTTGGTTATCCAATAAATGGTTTCCGGGGCAGCGGTACGCATAATAGCTCACCGAATTGAAAAGTTTTTTCGAGCAACTTAATATTTATTATTATTGATATTAAACTTAATAGACTTAGTAATTGTCCTTCGTCTCTTCATTTAGGGCGAAGTTCATGAGGTCTCCGAGTTTCAGAAATGGTCTAAAGTTACAGCAATATTTAATATTTTAAAGCTAGGTCCACTGTCTACCAATTATGCCACAAAACCAGTCAACAATGCGCAAACAAAACTATCACAAAACACACTTCCTCTAAAATAAAAAGGTGTGAAAATAATATTATGTATTTTGTTGTTCTTCCAGTGACCTCGCTCAATCAAGAATAAACTACAAAAAACTATCCTTTATTCGTGTTTATAAATATAATTCAATTTTGGTATTTTTAAAGGTATCCTTTTTCAAATATGTGTACCACGTAATGCGATCAAGACATCGAGATATTTGCTTCGGAAGGTTAAATTCATGCGGAGCCGCTGGCGTTTATGTTCGCACTCGTATTTCATTTCTCGCACAACTCGCGGTATGCTTGGCAGGTCGAATTATAAAACGAAGCTCGAGCGCGAGTTCAGTGCACATGAAAGCTTTTATGTAATACTAGCTGGATTACCCAGCTTCGCTCAAGACAATTCGAGAGTGTTCTGGAATGTTCCACAATGGTGTTCCCGATTTCCTATTCCCGAACATTCCACGACATACTCCGCCACTCCTTCCAGAACTTTCTAGAACTCTATGGAACCTTCTAGAACTTCAAGAGGGCAAAACTTCCAGCCCTTATATCTTTAAAAGCACGCCCTTTAGGTAAAAACGGATACCCTTATTTCTTAAGGGGGATAGAGATCTACCACACCATATAACTCCCTTAATCGTACCAGGACTCATTTCTGAGTTTTTGAGAGCCGCACGTTTTTTTGGACTTTCTTTTATAATATATATTGATGATGCTATTTGTGGTAAGGGAACAATACAGCGCGCATGTAACCATGCGCATCGCATTTGAAGGTCCGTTCACCAATCGCAAACAATATCCTTGAACCTGCAATGAGCACTGTGACAAATGAGCTTGTGGATTAGAACTATCCGATCCTGATTGCCGTCGATTCAACAGCTCAAATATAGTTATTTATCTTGATTATAATAAACTTGTAATTAAATGGACAGCTTTCTTATTTGATTGAACGACCTTTTGACACCTATAAACTGGTATCCTGATTCGTAATGTCATTTAAACACGCCCTTCTGATTGGAGGTCAGAAGGGCTACCGTCCTGAAACTAGCAAATTATAGAATTGTAAATGTTAATTTTATAACTATTATATGTAAAGTCGCGACACAGTAACCAGACTGTAGTGTATACTTGGTATACACGATATCCACACCACTGTAACTTTAAAAAATAAAACTGAAATAAAAAATTTACTGTAAAACCCGACAGCCGTGAACTCACCGCGAGCCATGTACACTATAATTTTGGTTACCGCTCGCAGATGAGTACACGGATTTAAATGAGGAAATGAATGGGCCATATCCGTTTACAAGGTGTTACCATATTGTATTCCCATAAGCTTCAAACTTTAGAAATGCACATATACTTGAAAGCTCTCTCATCCTGGAAGTTGGTTAAAACTTTTTGAGGATATGCCACCCGTTATTAACCAGCCGTCAGGCGCAATGCAAATCCAAACATAATCGGGCGCAATTCATCAGTGAGATTAAATCATAGAAAAACAGATCAAAATAAACTATTCGCTCAATTTTATTATATTGGCGTTCTAAAAGTCTTATAAAATAAATATAAAAGCATATGACAAAGAATAAAGTTACCTATATACAAATTATATAACTTAAATAAAATCAGCAAAGATACTTATAAAAAGTTTCATGACTTTGTATCTTAATACTTTTTCTGGAATGCAATATTGAATAAATACATCAACATTACTCACACAATCGAGCGCAATTTATCTGACAGACCCACAATGCGCATGAGACGAACGGAAACTAGCCCTCTTAGAGTGGTGGGGAAGGAGGAAAAGTCAATAGGCCACATCCCTAGATCGGCGATATTTAACCTTTGGCACAAAAATAACAGATCACGTCATCTCACAGTTTAGTTGCCCCTGACGGAAGGTTAATATAGCGAATTTCCATTTTTTTTTATTTGCTTCCGAGTGTGTAATATCTTAAATACTTTCTGTGTAAATGCACCTGAGTACAGATCTCAGATACCTTTTCTTACGGTGCGCGGTTGTTCCGATTGATTAATCTGATTATCTAAAGTCGATTCGCTTGCAGGTCGAAGATTGCGTTGGGAAGAGTATATTTGTATATTTATGGAGTGTAGAGTCAAAATTTCGGCACAACAGTTTATCAGTAGGATTAGGAACAACGGCCGGTAATATCGATGTTGTTAAATAGTTGTAAATAATCATTAAAAACGAATGGTTGCTTGGATTATAGGTACCTACTTGTATCTCCACTTTCTAAATGTGTTAGTAGTCAAGCACATCTCAACATTGCTGGAGAACCAGGAATTCTTCTTTTCCACAAACTGCTTCAAAATTAATCACAGGGTTTTTATCAAATTAATGAATATTTCAATTGCATAATTATCGTTTACTGAAATATAAATAACTAGATGACCCTTCTAACTTCGAACCGCATCAGAATCAATAACTGTTGTGTTAACCCATTAGCTGACTTAAATTCAGTTTTTTTATTAAGTTAAAAATTACACAATGAAGCAATTATCGATGCGCAATTGTCCGTTTTTTTGTTTTTGTCGGTATCAGAGATGGCGTTGTGTATGGATTTATATATTTACTGATTTATTATCTTACTTTTCTACTTACTTACAGGAATCCCTTTTCATTTTCTTTAAACGTGTGAGGGAGATTTATTATAATGGACTGAGGGGTGAAGACATACGTTCACCATTTGTCTCATTTTCGACATTTAGTGTGTTAAAAAGACGGGCAGCATTATATTATTATGTTTAAGAACAAAAGCAAAACAATCAGCGCATTATATTTATTATCTTGTATTTCCAGCTAAGCACTTGCATACTGCTTGCTAACAACGTATGCAGGGACATTGGAGGTCTAAATTCGTTTTAAACTAAATGTAGCTTCGTTCTTTCAAAAAAATTAGAGTCCTTGCGAGAGCCTTGAAGGAGTAACCATCTGTTACTTATACCAGGGCGGGTAAGTGGTGGATAATAACCTCCAATGTACGAAGTGTAAAGCATAACATGAAATATTTAAAACCTTGGATAAATGACGGAATTATTAAATGTCTCAGAACCCGAGACAAATTACACAACAAATGTCGAACAGATTTTAATAATATTCAACTGCTGGATTATTACAAAAGATATAGAAACTGGTGTACAAAAATTATAACATATACAAAGCAAGCATATTACAAAAGGAATCTGGACAACGTAAATGGAAATACCAAGCAACAATGGAAGATTATAAAGGAGACTGTAAATATACAAAAGGAGCAAGTGTCTATAAAAAAAATAAAAATCAAAAACAATATTATCTCAATGGAAGAGAATCCAAATATAATCACTAGTCAATTTTCCGGAGATTTGATGGAGAGAGCATTGAATTTAAAACTACTAGCATTTATGAAGTTTCAGAAGTGATAAATTAATTAAAAATGTCTTTTTCCTGTGGTATTGATGGCTTAAGTATCATGGTATACAAACAGCATGTTTCTGTGTTGGCTGGTCCCATATCTCATATTGTTAACCTTAGTTTTAAGAATGGCATATTTCCTTCTCATTGTAAGAATGCTAAGATTATACCTCTGTTCAAAGGAGGAGACCACCTAGATGTTAACAATTACCGACCCATATCTTTGCTTAATATTCTCTCAAAAGTAATAGAGAGATTGGCTAAGTCAAGATTAGTTTCATTGTTAGAAAAATACAAAATACTCTTCGACAATCAATTCGGTTTCAGAGAGAATAAAGGTACGAGTGATGCTTTATTAAAGGTACTGATTAATTTTATAGGCGCGCTGAACTTGGCAACAACGCTATAGCGGTGTTTTTGGACTTATCAAAAGCATTTGATACTGTTTCCCACGAATTGCTCCTTAAAAAATTATTATCCTTAGGATTAATAATACAGCAATGGATTGGTTCAGGTCTTATCTTAGTGATAGAAAACAGAAAATAGAGATAAATAATGTGTTAAACAATAGTAAATCCATATCCTTTGGAGTCCCGCAAGGTAGTATACTTGGGCCAATATTGTTTCTAATTTATATAAATGATTTATGCCGTCTTAATATTCCTGGTAACATTGTTAGTTTTGCTGATGACACTGCCTTAATATTTGAGGGAAATACTTGGGATGAAACTTTTGACAAATGCAATATAGGTTTAGAGTGGTCAATAGTTGGTTGAATAATAATATTTTAACTCTTAACACACAGAAAACCAAATATATTACTTTTAGCATTTCATGTAAAAGTCAGCCTTCTGCAACTCATAATTTGATTATACATAATTGCTTACAAACATGTAACTGCAATCCCTTAGAAAATGTAACCAATGTAAAATACCTTGGTGTAATAATAGATAAATTTTTGAGATGGAATGATCATGTCAATATGTTGGTAAATAATACAAGGAGACTTACCTATATGTTTAAAGAACTCAGACACATACTAGACAAAGAAAAATTAAAAACGGTTTATTTTGCAATAATCCAGTATATGCTTTCTTATAATATATTGTGCTGGGGATCCCGTCAAAAGACTCATATAGAACCACTTAATATTGCACAAAAACTGATTCTTAAAGTTATGTTAAAAAAAAATAGATATCCAACTAATTTACTTTATAAGGAATGTAATGTCATGAATGTTAAACAGCTATATATTACACAAACGCTTTGTAGATTTTAAAATAATATTGATATTTCAGAAAGAACACAGCAAATTCGTATTACTAGAGTTGGCTCTGGTCTGAACTTTATGGCAATTCATACTAAATCTTCTTTTGGTCAAAGGAATTATATCGGGCTCCACTCCTATTTAATAGCCTTCCAGATCATATTAAGTCATCTAAATCCTCGAGCATTTTTAAAAAGACTGTCAAATTATTTGTGTTAGCCGAGGATTGTAAATTGTTTTTCACTACTTTATCCTTTCTAAATTAATATCATTTTATTTTGTCTTAACTATTTTTTTCGTCCTTCTCTTGCTAAATTAGTAGCGCAATATATAAATAAATAAATATGTCTCATCTTAATTCTTTGAAAAAATTTTTTTTTTCTAAAAGTCAAATCTCAACATTATGGTCACCCTACATGCTTTCATTATAATGTACAGCTTCAGCTAATTAGGTACTAATTATACTCATAATCTGCATGAAACATACAACAATATTGTTCTTCAATAACTGTATTATTTTGTGTTATTTTAATAAATTGTGGACTTGTTAACCTCAATACAGGCTTGACCTAGTGAGGTTATAAACTGAATTGTTAGAAATTAAACATTAGACCTAGGTACCATGTAAAGAAACAAACAAATAAATAAATAAAAATTGATATTTGACGTTTTTGAATTTTTGGAATTCACTCACTATTCAATATTATATTTATCATAATATTGCTGCAACTCTTTCAAACGATGAGAATTCATTCCATACAAAATTTATGAGGAAAAGATTTTCTTCATAATTTTTTTTCGTGAATTTTTCGATGTTTTAATTTTTAATAGCTATTCTGCTATTCGGGGCGGAGACAAATCCAATCCACAAATCAAAGATCATATAAATCGGTCCAGCCGTCCTTGAGTTATAAATGGTGAAGCTAACCCAACATTGTTTTATATATAAAGATAATTATAGAATGGAGCTTTTAACATACATACGTAGAGCTCGTAATTTAAAATATTCCGGACGTTCAAAAAATATTTTTACATTGATCGGGGTTTTGAGCATTATCGGAGCATTATGTTCAAATGCCTCCAGAAAGCTTTTAGGGCGGACGTGTTTCAGCACTGAGCCTCTTATGATTGGGAGACGTTTCCCAGTTCTCCCAGTTCCAGCGCCCAACGCGTGTAATAAATTCTCACAATTCTCCCAATCCTAAGTTAGCGCAACTCATCCGTTCCGCTCCGGCGAAACTGTTCCAGGGGCATTCGTCATAATCCAAATTTTAAGCATTATTGAGGGACCCGGATTTACCTACCCTGTCGATTTGGAGAGTTATCGTTGGGGGATTTAAAGGATGACTTTATTAAAATATCGCCCCAGTTCTGGCGGAAAACGTAATCGGGTTAAAATTATCGTTTCCACAAAAATGTAAATTTAATTTTTTTAACTTATTTATTTAATATCATAGGTATAAATATATGTATTCTTTTAAATTTTTTATTTAAATCAAAATTAATATTAATATTGTTATTATTAAGTTCTGCAAGTATTTTCGTTTTTCGTAGTAAAACTTCTTTACGCACGCTTGACTTGGGGAGTAAGCTGGTGAATCCATTACGAAAAGTGTGATGCGAACGGTGATCGGGCGAACGGTGATCGGGCGAGGCGAACGGTCGGGCCTTTACGCACGCTTGACTTGGGGAGTAAACTGGTAAATGCGTTACGAAAAGTGTGATGGGAACGGTGATCGGGAGGCGAACGGTCGGGCCTTTACGCACGCTTGACTTGGGGAGTAAACTGGTAAATGCGTTACGAAAAGTGTGATGGGAACGGTGATCGGGAGGCGAACGGTCGGGCCTTTACGCACGCTTGACTTGGGGAGTAAACTGGTAAATGCGTTACGAAAAGTGTGATGGGAACGGTGATCGGGAGGCGAACGGTCGGGCCTTTACGCACGCTTAACTTGGGGAGTAAGCTGGTGAATGCGTGACGAGAGCGTTATGAAAAGTGTGTTCGAGTGAACCGAACGATCGGGCGAGGCAAACGGAAGTTGAGAGGGAGATATAAGTTAGTGAAGTTTTACTTCAGTCGTGTGGTCTAAAGCACACTCGTTTTTTAACTTTTCTGACAGTTGTTTTGGCATTCAAGGCCATTTTCAAACTGTGGTTAGGCCACGTTGAGACGACTTATTTATATGATTCTATAAACCACCATAAACCACAACGCACCATAAACAATAATTACATGTCACAGTTAAGTACAAGCAAAATAAAAAATAAAAACTGGATGTTTTTAAAAATAACAATTACTCGTGGTATTTGTAACCTTCGTACAATGACATCAGTGGGTATAAAATTAACAGACACTCTAGAATCTAGAAGGATATAAAAGTAGGGGATACAAGTAGATACATACAAAACAAATAAGTAGACTTCGGTTAAATTAATTCATTGAAAAGATGTAGTATAGCCGTCTTGTAGCTACTTTCCGTGCGGTTAAATAGATCCTATTATTATTTATTTATATATAATGATATGTGAATATTCACTGCTTCGGTCGAGTTTCTCAAGATAACTTGAATGGGCCTCGATTTACCAGGCCTCACCGTTCCAAGACGGAATGTATTAATGAAGTTTGTTTTATGTTGTTATCTATTTTGTTCAGAATATTGGTGATTTGTACCTAAATTATAATACTTAAATTTTTTTCAGCCATCTGCGCAATAGATCCAAGAATATTGCTGATTTTAGGAATTATTTTCGGAATTTTCTCTTTGTTAAGTTTGCTGCTTGATCAATTAATAATTTGTGCCGTTAGGTAATCAACTACGTTTCTCGCTAGACTAATGTATCCTTAGGAGTACGTTTTATTTAATATTTTATTTTATTTTATTTGAAAAAAACTAATGGATGATGGGTCAGCTTGGATTTATGGTAGAGTGACCTCTCAAGTAGTTGGTACAAGCATCCGGGTCGCGCGGAAGGTAATAGTTTGGGCGACAATAATTAGTTTAACTTGTATTCATATTGACAATATTAGCTTAGTTGTCATATTAGAAACTTGTAAATTTGTATTTTAACTTCTTTAAACTTACAGCCACTTAATGGTTTGCTATATTATAAGTTTTAGGTAATGTTAAAATCTACTATTAACCGATAACACGTAAACTTGAATGTGCTCTCTGTGTCTCTATGAATTGTTGTATTTTGTGAGAAAGATAGATACATTTTGGCTTCAATGCAAAGTTGTCGGTGAATAAGTTTTTAAATTAAAGTACCTAGTTATCAATGTACGTTAGAAAATCTGAGCTTTCCTACAATTTAGGGTAGTAAATGGATAATATTGTGGTTTAAAAAAGTGCCCCCGGAAATTTACGCAAAGTGTATAAAACTGTTTCACCAAATAAAGGCAATCCTTATATTTTCTCAAAGGTTAATTGTCTGACTATATTTTGTTAAATATCCATTAAATTTCTTTGGCATTTCACCAACTAGTCTATTTTGGAAATCGATTTAATGAAAGGTGAAGAATGCAATATAAATAAATTATGTACTTATTTATAATGGACACTAATAATTACTAATCGATATGCTAATAAAATGTTGAGAAAAAGAACTCAATGAAAGTTTGTTTTGTTTTAAAAGAAAATGTACCTAGATGCTTTGTATTTCTGAACTTAAACCAAATAATGAAAACCATTTTATGATTGTATTGATTTTTTCAGTATTGCTGTGATGAGGTCACTTATCAGGATTAATAATAAATAGTAACAACACACTTATTTTTTTCTAAAATGTACGCATGGGCTATGCAATGCATTCCATAATTCAGAGTAAAACAAAATAAGAGTATATAAAGTAACTACATAAAAGAAGCGAAAAAATATAAATCATAAATTATGAAAATTGGCGTTTGTGGCGGATATTTGACCGTCTCCCATCTCAGGCCCCCTAGCACGGTCGATCGATAACGATTTTTTCGATAACTTTTGGTGACTTCTAATCATTCCCTAGCACAACTGCAAATCGCCAAGGAATAAATAACAGTTCAAAATGATTATTGTTCTTAGTATATTCGACGTCAACTACTGTTGATACGTTAGCGATCTGCAGTTGTCCTAGGGAACGATGAGAAGTTGCCGAAAGTTATCGATACAATCCTTATGGTTCGAGCGCGCTAGGAGTCCAGGAAGGCCTTCAGAGGGACTCCATTCAGGTAACCATGGCAGTAATGATAGTATTCTTGGATTGCGTAGTCTGCGCTATAAGCTTCCCATGCGGTGGCGGAAAAGAGCTCTGAAAGAGTGCCCTCGTCCCTCCGGGAACATTTCGGTAGCGCTGCAGTATCGCGGTAAGAGGAATAGTTAGTATGTCGATATACCATTGGGATGCAGTGAAATCTACCCATAATTCTGATTTATACAGCGATGAGCAGAATGATTTGAGAGGGTTTGAATTTTTAGAAAAAAATCTTAAAAGCCCGAACCTGAGCAAATCCCAATAGGCCACTTGCATGGATTTCATAACGATTTGGAAAAAATCATGTGGATAGATTTTTTGAACTAAGATTACGAAAATGTTAGGAATTTTTTTTAGAAATGTACAGTTTTTTTTTTTTAAATAAATCCATTATTTGGGCTCGTGGCGTCATTACATAAAAATTTCCCGTCTCCGATAATGTTCTATTAATTTGATAAAATTCCACACTGATTAATTTTTTTTATATTGCAACACTTTGATTTCAGGCGAATTTTTGAATTTGACATTTAACATTCACTAGTTTATTGTTTGTTTTCTGCGAACTTATCGTTTGGTTTGACGTTTTGACAGATGTTACGATGAGAATCCCGTACATTTTATCCTTCTGTACCTGTTTTAGAAGTCTAATGGTAATGGTGCGAATTTTAACAAAATCTAATTCTATAATAAATTATTATTTTTATAATTTACAAGTACAAGTATATTACATTGGATTTAGTCATATTTATATAGACGTTGAACATTATAATGATTAATGATCAATTAGATGTGTCAAGGAAAAAAAATATTTATGAGGTGTAATATTTTTGGTATGTCTCGTTTTTCTCCTGTGCCATTCGTGTGGAAAACGTTCTTTTTTTAAAATAATTTTTGGCTATATAATCATCGTTTTTTCGCAATCATAAAATTATGTCCGGTCTTTCCGGTTTATAAAAAATGGTTTGATTTTTCGGATTGAAATTTTCAAAAAATCGCCAGGGTTTCAAAAATACAATAAAAAGGGAATGTCTTAGAATATTTGCCTAAACCGGAAAAAATTAAAAAATGTGATGCAAGTGGCCTATTATTCTGATCAATATGTTAATCTATTTAAGTTGTGCTATAACTTAGATAAAATAAACAGGATTCCAAATCGTGACAAAAAAATGTGACAAGTAACAAAGAACATATTATCCTTTGAACAAATCATACCGGTTCATTGCACAAGTAATTTGTAAGCTTTCATTGATCTACGACGTAGCTATAACCTTTCCTAAGTAATCTAGTTTCCAGGACAAAAGCTCTGACCTTCGAGTGAAGCTCATCAGGTCTTTCAGATTCAAGCTCCAAAAGAAATTTTTTGGTATTAAAGATAAAGAGTTGAAGTGGAAGATCATAAAGAGATCAATCTATGTGACGGATTACTCTTTATACCTGTCAGACGGAGACAGATAGACACATTAAATTTCTAAGAAATAAATCATTTCTTTTGGTTAGATTCGAATATTAAATGGGTGAATAAAAAAAAAACTCTTCTTGGTACCTCTACCTACTTTAGGGCTGAAAATACTAAAAGTTCTTTTTAGCAATCTAAACTGAGCAGTCTCTAATTAAATTAAAAATCACATTTAGCTGAAATCACGATGCTGAAAAGAAAACAAAAATTGACAGTGCGTTCATGCAGTTCAGTACAACATCATTAATAATAAATCGAAAGTCTAATTCTGTGTTATTTTCGATTGAAATATATTTTATAGGGCGTGTCCTTAGTCCTAAAACATATTCGTGTCATACTTGTGTGTTACTGAATAAAGAAACATGTTACCAGGTTGCACGCTGTTGGCAAAAATTTCTCATAAGTAATGGGTGTGTTCAACTGCACGGAATATAGTTACAAATAGGCTATAATAACTTACCTAAATAATAATAATCAATGTTAGCATGATATTTTTCTTCTGCACTGGTTCCAGATATTTAGTTCACGATTATTTTTTCATCAAATCATTATTTATATCACATGTTTGTAAAAACCAGAATAGGCCTATAATTTAAATAAATAAACATTTAAACTAAATTAACCGGTTTTTTGTGAATACCGCACAAGAACTCAATTCATTTCAACTGTCTGGAGCCAATGAGACCATAGCATCCCCAATTGGGGTATGTTGTGAGGCGGAAGGTTATGAGGAGGAGGACATGGGGAAGAACTGGAATATCTGGTCACCAAACTAGGCTAAAGCCATTTCAATCTTCGTTTCTTCCGCTTTGGAACGTGCCGAAAATATACGACATTATTTTAACTGAATAGATCGTGAAGTAAAACAAATTAATCCAACAAAATTTTCCTGTGCGCGTTGGAATTTGCACCCGTGACCTCCGAGAGCCTTATTACCTCTCGACCACGGAGGCCTTATTTTTTTACCTCGTTGCCTCTAGCGCAAAAAAACATGTAGATAGGTGTAATGTTACACTTTTTATCACATTTTTTTTTAAAGTTACTTTTCGGACCTCCAGGATTTCAGGACCAATTTAATACGTTAACCACTCAGCAACGTTAGCAGACACGTTAATATGACAACATCAGTCCAATAAGCGTATTTTCACGTCAACGCGTATGTTAATACGTTAACCACTCAGCAATGTTAGCAGACACGTTAATATGACAACATCAGTCCAATAAGCGTGTTTTCACGTCAACGCGTATGTTAATACGTTAACCACTCAGCAATGTTAGCAGACACGTTAATATGACAACATCAGTCCAATAAGCGTGTTTTCACGTCAACACGTATGTTAATACGTTAACCACTCAGCAATGTTAGCAGACACGTTAATATGAAAAAATCAGTCCAATAAGCCTGTTCTCACGTCAACGCGTATGTTAATACGTTAACCACTCAGCAATGTTAGCAGACACGTTAATATGACAACATCAGTCCAATAAGCGTGTTTTCACGTCAACGCGTATGTTAATACGTTAACCACTCAGCAATGTTAGCAGACACGTTAATATGACAACATCAGTCCAATAAGCGTGTTTTCACGTCGACGCGTATGTTTCCACAGAAATCGTTATAACTCCGTTATTGTTCTAGTGACATCCCTAAAACAAAAAGTAGAAGCTCCATAATAAATCAAGCTACTCATACTATTCAAGTTGTCCATATAAATTCATAAAAAACCTTTTCTGTCAGATACATGATAGACCGCCAAATTGCCCACCCACTGTTAGTCATTGTTATTTTTTTTATTAAATATTCTTGTATGAAATGATAAAAAAGTGAGGTGACTAAATTATTTATAAATTTATGTGAATTTTTGTGAGGTGATTAATTAGTTTATAAATTTATACGATAGAAAAAGTATTTTTTTTATATAATCCGTGATTTTAGTACCGTTTTCACATAAAAACGTCGCGTGAGTCATGTTTACATTTTTTCTATGATTGCATTCTAAATTTTAATATTTATAAATGTTAAAATTTATTTGTAATATAACAATTAGAAAGCTTGTTTTGTAACTTTTCGAAAACAGCTTTTTGTATTCGGCTAAGTTCAGAAATGTTTCATTTATAGAGCTTTAATTGTGAAGCGGAAATAACGTACAATTTTCGTAAATCTGACATGTCGTTTAAGACGTAAAAAGCGCATATTCACGATAATATATCGAAGTGGTTAACGCGGTTTATCCATTCAAATATTATGCCTTAACTTTAACACTATCCTTAATTTATTGGTGCTCTGCTTTTCAAACAACCATACGAGATAATATATCTCAGGGAAGAATATTTTTTTCCTTAGCATAGGAAACAAATTTAACCCATAAATTTCCTAGACTCCAAGTAACACCATAACAAGTCCTTCGTAAACTAGTTTATCGGCAAATATGTTACCTTACAAGGGCAAACTTACGATTTTTTTTTTCAAAGTTTTATCACAAATTTTCGCGAAATTATACAAATATCATGCTTTAAATGGAAAAGTAGTAAAAAACCTAAGATGTAAGATGTATTAATTTAAGAACGTGTTACCTAACTAACCCTACAGCGATAAAAAAAGTGTGTATATCAAACGCGGTAGAAGTGAAACTAGAAAGTCGCTGGATATCGCCTTATTTTCTTTTGCTTGTTTTTTTAAATATGTTTGAAGATTGGATATTGATTTCACAAAATAAAAATGTTTTTTTTTTTGATTTCGTAGGATTCGAACCCCCGTTCGCTTAATGTCTGTCTTTCCGGCCGCTGAGACTTTTCAGGCATCTTGCCAACTACGCCACGGAAGGCACGCGCCGAGGTGCAAATTTACAGCAGTAAAGCAGCAATTTATATTAGAACCGAGTATTTGTGTAGAACTGAGTTGTGACGCATTTCCGTTTCACCCGAATTTTAAGTCACTGGCGGCGCTATCGAGGATGCTTAGTTATATTATACCTATGCATAGCATATTGCCCTAAGACTGCATATTTATTATTTATATGTATATAAGAATGTAGTATTTTGTTATTCAGCCGTATATCTCTACTGTATACTCTTTGGGGGACATGGCATTATTGTCATCAAAAATATTTATGTAGCGAATTTATTCTTATAACGCCTGCAAATATAAGTAGATATATCGAATTTTGTTATACGGCCGTGTATCCTCTTTACATACTTTATTCACCAATGAGGTCATACAGCACTGTTGGTTCACCGTTTTAATAACAAGTAATTCCTCCGAAACGCACAAAACTGGGATCAGAAATGTATTTAATACGAGTAGCATCCTTTTTAGTTATAGGTAGGTTGGTACGTAACCAAAAATGGTACATTATAATAAAACAAATAAAAAACTTTATTCCACTTAATTTTATTTGACCGTAACCGGTTTCAGCTCGTCAGAGCCATCTTTAGACTTGTACAAATAATTCTTAGCCTACGGTTTATATACATAACATATGGGGGAGGGGGAGAGGGGTGGTCCACAAGAATTTTAATAAATTATTTTTGTTACTAAGTCGTTTTAGACTGTCGAGTTTCTAAGTATTTTGGTAATTCCAGTGGGCTAATTACTTTGGGTTTGTAGCTCACTTCAATATCTATTGATTAGGGAAAAACCTTACAAGTAATGTGAATTATTAATGGCCTAATTTTATTGTCAAATCGTTATTTTACATATCTACGATCAATGGGATTTTTTAATTGCTTTTTGAAGGGATACATATTTAAATTAGAGTGGGAATGGTCAAAACTAATACATTTATTTGTTTTATTATAATCTATTTTAATGGACTTCCACCACGAATTATCAGTTTCCAAAATAGAAATATCAAAATGGTACCTTTTTATATAAAACTTTACATACATTTCAAGAATAACCAATAAGTTGTTACCAATCTATTTGCCAAAGTACTTATATAGATATATTAAGATCGAGAATAGCCGAATCACAAAACACCTCTAATACAAAATGGGATCACCATAACCTTATTGAAATTAAATAATGAGAACAATATTAACCCACGTACCCTATTCCCAGTGGGTTAAGTAACACTAGTTGTATCTAAACACGGGTAAATGAGATAATATGGAACCTGCTAATCCTTGTTTATCTTGCAAAAGAATCATTAACACGGACTTTATGCCCGAATAAACATGCGAACAGTTCATACTCCACCCGTGTTTATTTAATTGGAATATTAATTAAACTGCTTAATATCAATTACCTAATACTTGCAATACTAATTAATTTTACACGAAGTGCTCACAAGATTACTTTATTGGTTAGAGAAATTAATATTTCAGTATTTGGCGAAGCGAAGTTTATTTTGAGATGCTTTAGAAATTGGTGTTTATTTTACCTTGTTAAGATGTTAAATACGTGTATTTTCTTGATGACATGTTATGTTATTATATCTAAAATTAATGTTTGCTTTTGGATTATTAAATATATTTACTACAACAAGACAGCGTGAATTTTAGATAGATAGAACGGTGTTACATTTGATCTAAGTCATAAAATTAATCACTTATAATTAACATCTCTGAACTGCTTCAATTTTGTGTTCCCTTCCCCTCACAGCATTTTAGCTTTTATTAAACTTCTTAAAATAATAATAAGAATTTAATTGAAAGTTTTAACCCCTAAGGCTAATTTGTTCGCTTTTCGGAACAACTCGTATAGAAATAGTTTTGTCTCTCTTACTATCATGGTTAGAAATATGATCTGAACGGTTTTAGAAAGAGAAAATACCACGTTTTACATATATTTAAATCTAAAAGTTAACCACAAAAAAGTAAGTAAACATGATTATATGAAACCAAAGTTTCCGACAGCAATTTGATAAAAAAAATTATGAAACTTTGGGATTTTTTTTTAAATTATTTTCACATAAAAAAATTGAGTTGACGACACATTTACCTAATAAAATATATGTGTGTGTTTTTATTGTTTTCGTTATCGGTAATTTAAGTTAGAAAAAAGTAAGTTAAGCCATTTTTAAAACTTTTTTATGTTTACTTTCAAAATTTTTGTATTTCAAAATATATATATGTTTATTTCGAATAGCAACATTTTAAAGCGTATTTCATCACCTTTCAAAAACAGTTTGTAATTTATGGAGGCGTTAGCAGAAATATTCCATTTATTTGAATTTTATTGCAAAGCGGAAATATTTCGACCTTTCGACAAAATAGGCCCGAGGCCTGTGGGACTAAAACTAAAAGGTTTAAATGAGAGTAATAAAAGTAATAATTAAACTACAGTGATTATTCGGATATTAATATACATTACAATTCTACACGTGGGTATCTATGTATTATCTGTATTTTCGTTTTTGGGGTGTTATGCCGTGTTGCGCCACCTCCTTCTTTAGCCAACGTTTCGGACAGCGTTACAGTGTCCATCACTAGGGCAGATCCGACAGCAGAAGGATTATGGATGTATCTCTAATAATCTTCAAATTGCAAATATATTTTTATAACAAATAGATAAATATATTAAAATAAAGTGTGCTTTTTCAATTAACGTTGTTTAAAACGTCATAATATGTTTCACCTAAATACATTTAAAAATTATAACACATACTTTCATCCCCAGATCCAAATGTGTCAACGATATAAAAAGATAGAGTGTGCAGAAGTAGATATTTTCATATATACGGATACAGTAAAGATTTAGTTAAAAATGTTCTGCGATTGCTAAAAAATGTGTTGTGCTAATTATATTATATATCATTGTTGTACCTCTAATACCCTAACTGTGTCTCTTGCTTCTCTTTGTATTATTTATCATTTGAATGAACTTTTATGTAGGTAAACGTATTTTTATAATTTTCTATTTTTAATTGTTTTGTTATTTAATCTTTATTTAGAAATAATTTCAATTTTTGTTATTTAATCTTTATTTAGAAACAATTTCAAACAATTTCAAGATTTACAAAAAATGTACTATTTGTCTTCTTAGATTTAGGTAATTGTTTGTACCTATTTGTGTATTCACTGAGTATTTATAATTTTATTGTTTTCATTTTAGCGAGAATATCTGTAAAAACCCAGTAAAAATAAATAAATAAATGAACATTCGTTCAAATAAATTGTTTTCCGAAAAATATTGTTGTTAGTTTTTAAACGTGCCTTTGCAGTTACTAATATTTATGAAAACGGGTTGTTTCACAGAATTTGAATAATTCATCAAATTTCGAACTTAAATTTTTTATTAAACTTTTGTTATTTCATCACGGGCAGATTGTTTACTTGGATACAGAACTTGAATAGCACTTTGAGTTTCACTTTAACTTTCACCGTGTAGATTAATTACATAATTTTAATTACTGGGCAGTCTTTGGAATCTAGCCCTTGGCCGATACTGGATGAGAGCTATGTATATTTTTTTTAAATGGAGTACATGGATACGGGGCTTTTACAAGTTAGTACGTAAGTACTTACAAAAATTTGTTAATAGGTAAATTAAAATAAAATGTGCGGACTATAAGGATGGTTTTGTAATTTTCTTTAAAAACCTTTTACTGGTGTAAAGGGTTTTAAACTTATTTTGTATCTAGACAGTCGGAACTGTTCAAAGGACAACATAAAGTTTTTGTATAAAACTGTATTTATTGCGCCATTTATATTTACACCAAATCAGCGTAATTTGATTAGGGCGGCTTCTTTCAGCGTTCAGCTTCGGAAGACGTTTTATTTCTCGACAAAAACCAAACTTCGAGAAGTTCGGAGCAAAGACGAATCTATTCCGGTCACGAAAATGTACAGGCTGTATTCAGGGTACAACACTAAGAATGTCATAAATAGCAGCGTTGTTGGTGCTTTTATTTCCCTTGAAAAACAGCAACACTTTGCAAGTAATACTTATGGGTTCACCGAAAAAGTGGTAAAAATCAACCGACCTAGTGTAGAATGACCAACTACCGCGACCCACCTGGTTAATTTACATTATAAATATAAGTAAAATGTATGAGACGATGTATGAATGTGAATGAAGCAATCAGTTTGTGTCAAGATAATGTTCTTTGGCAACCCGTCCTTCCCTGTCAACACCTGCGGCAAACTTTAGTTTGTTTAATTTATTTTTTTTACTGATAAAACCCCTACAATAATTTGAGGTTTTAATCAAGGTTAAAATAAAAATATTCATCATGGACTTGCAAAAAAGCCAATATACATATATCGCACATAAAATTAAAATAGATAAATTTATCCAAGACAATGTATAAATAGCATTTAGTTTGAAAGAACCTAGATAAAGACAGCCAATAAAATTATGCATTAAGAGCGTATAACCAGAGGAAACCAGAAGTATGTCATTTTTAAATCAAATTTATATTATTAAATAATAAATTGATTTCGAAAGATTGTTCTTTTATCTAGTAAACGTATGTTTTAAATTTTGAGAAAACATGTTTATTTTTAGTATAATAAGGTTATACCATAGGTCGTTCACAGATTTTTGATTAAACAAGTTATCAAAAAAGATTTTGTATTATACAACACCCATTTCAAATCATATAATTATATGCAGTAAATTAAATCTATACAATTTCTGGTAAACTTATGTCACAGAATTTTAATTTTAGTTTTAATAAAATCATTAAAAAATATATTCGTACATGTGTTTCTTGACGAAAATTGGTCCATTTTTGTATTTATTTGCACACTTACAGACTACTATATTTCAGATTTTTTTACATTTTTATTTTGCTGATACATTATTGAAAAATGATAAATACTTATGATCAAAAAATAATTCAGCATTTTTGGATGTAGGTACAAATTAAAGCAAATTTGGAATGAAATAAAATCGATATTGAATTTTAAAAAGCTGGTACGTAGAGTAATTAATCTTTCTCATTGGAATCGCCCTGTACGATCGTAAGAACGTCTTTCAACGAAATGTGGATTTTCGGCCGCTGGCTGGTTAAACGCTCTTAAGAAAATGAAGATAATGTTGGTAGTTCTGAGTCGAATGATCGTATGATAGATATGAATTAAAAATGACCGAAATCCTATTAGCTCAATGGTAGAGCAGCGCCCCGGCAACGCGTGGTCCTGGGTTAAATTCCCAGATTCGACCGTCTCTTTTTCTGTTATTAATTTTTAATTGTTTTCAGTGATTAGTTAGTTATTTGGCACCGCTTTCAATGAGTGTTAAAATAAAACAAATCTACTACTTAGGTTTCTACTGACTGATCAAAACAAATCGATGTTTGTTTATTAATGCGCGTGAATTAACGTCAATAAAAAAATAAAAACGAACTCGTATCTAAAGTATCGCTTGATTTATGGGTTGGTTTGGAAAAAACTGTCACCTAGCAATAAGTCCGCTTGTTACGTAATTATTACGTAGTAAAATGTTTACTAAGCGAAAAAACATTTAAAAAAAAACTGAGTGTTCAATTTACACGCGGTAGAAGTGAAACTTTCAAAGTAAAATAAAGTAGTCAAGGGTGGGGAGGCTACGAAGCACCGCACAAAGATGTGACCGATTATACTTTCTCAATCACTCTCAGGCTAAATCCTGTAGATCAATGTGTTTGTCTCTTTTTAGTGTTGCTATTTTCCGTTTCATCGAGTTTCAAATCCAACGGTGCTAAAGAAGTTTTTACTGCAATATATCTTGCGCAGTGATTCATTCCCTTTGTATTCTTAGTGTCCTTTAGAATCAAAACTTCTTGATTCCAGGATCGATTGAATGTAGTCGGGACTAACAAGGAAGACTGTAGCCTGTAGCGGAGGAAGATGAGACGTGAACTACCTTTCAAGAAACCTCTTTGTCCGGTCAACGTTACAGCGACATCTGTTGATCGCAGAAATGTTTTGCGGACTCGTGTAACATTCTTGCACCTGAATAAAATCGATTTTTTGTATTCCCATGTTTTTTCCTCCAAAACTGGACCGATTTTTAAGATCTTTTTCACTAACTATATTAGAAGAAAGTACTATATTTCTGTACGTTTTTCTTTTTAAAAATATATTGCTAAATTTATATACTGAACGCCTGTCGATAGCGTTCAAACTAGGCAAGGCAAATTCTCCTACAAGAAGTATCCCATCAAAAAATTAAAAACTTGGGGACATGCAATATTTGATATCCATAGTATAGTTTTTAAAAAACACTCATGTGTGAGGAAATAGGGGAGGAAATATATAGATAGGAAATATATAGATAGGAAATATAATAGTTTTTTTAACATCAGCTCCACACTGGACTGAATGATCATGTACCTAAATACCTAATGTAAACGAAACCTGTCAATTTGACTGTCCTAGAACGGGGGACCTTCCTAGTTGGACAGTCAAAGCTTCATCTAACTGTGAATGTACCTACTTTTATAATAAATAAATTAAATTAAATTAAATTCACTCTAAATTAACTTTATCGTTTTCCCCGTAATTTCTACGTGATTCATCAAATATTTAGTTTAAGTCTGGCAGTAAATATTATTTTCTTTCAATAATGGCCGTTTTTCATTGAAATATATTTTTTTGCAATGTAAACAACGTAAGTTTGTTTTAAACCACTTTATTACAACAAACTGCTTTTCAGGTTTCAGATGAGCCCTTCCGTTATACCAATTATTAAATACATCTATTGAATTTAACTGGTTTTCTTTATTAAATTAATGAATGTATGAATGAAGCGGAATCTTAGAATCGGAAATTAACCCACTTCCCGACAGCCAATCGAGCTGAAACTCAGCAGATAGACTGTTGTTGATGACAATGCATTATATCAATCGCGTGCAAACACGCGGACATAGACACATTTCCCTAAAAATTGATGAAATTATAGCATTTAATATACGAAATAAATGTAGGTTCAGTCGAATTGGGATTTGGCTCAGTTGGTAGAGTTGTTGACTCCAGTCACTGGGAAAGAACATTCAGCACTCAGTCATATTTAAAAAAAAAAAACATTTTAAAGGGCATTTTAAAACTGATGTCTTAGAGTTAGAGTAAAAAAAAATGTTTTTT
Organism: Limnephilus lunatus; assembly: GCA_917563855.2. Taxonomy (NCBI): domain Eukaryota; kingdom Metazoa; phylum Arthropoda; class Insecta; order Trichoptera; family Limnephilidae; genus Limnephilus; species Limnephilus lunatus. Next base: position 71,912,398 of record OU830595.1, read on the forward strand.
ACGGGTTGGTATATTTTATTTATCACCTACACGTAGGCGCATGAACAAAGATATTAAAATACACGTAAATATGCTTTGATGTCCGCCCAAATATCGGAGGATTACGGTCTAGTGGCGCTAATTTGAAAACGGAATTTAGTTGATTTTTTAAGGTGTGCAGTAGTATTGGTTTAAAATATCGGCGACACCAGGAAGCACAATCCCACCCAGTAAAAACTGCCGATAGCCCACCTTCTTATATTTCAATATCTTTTCGCATGATTATAGAGAAAATTCCACACACTTGCTATTTTAAGTGTCTTGTGGAAATAATAAATAACTTAAAATAATAAATCACTACAAAAAGGGCACAAGTTATGATTTATGATTAAATATAAAAGTTTAAAATAAAACAATAACTTTGTAAACACCACTTTTATTTTTTATATACTTTATGCCGACCGGGTTTCGCTACAACCGTAGCTTCTTCAGGGCAGTACAATCTCTGCTTCATATGAACAAATATAAAAGTATCAATATTATTAATAGACAAAAAAAAATTGATTTATCGAGAACTCTACCTAATCTTAATATATGAAACAAAGGCGGGTTAGTTACACCATTTATAACTCGAGAACAGCTAGACCGGTTTTTATGATCTTTAATTTGTTGGATTTGTCTCCGCCCCGAATAGCAGAATAGCTATTAAAACATCGGAAAAATTTACAAAAAAATATTTTTTTTCCTCATATATTTTGTATGGAACGAATTCACATATTTTGAAAGAGCTGCAGCAAAATTGTGATCAATATAATAATGAATAGTGAGTGAATTCCAAAAATACAAAAGCGTCAAATGTCAATGCGCTGATTGTTTTGCTTTTGACCTTAAACATAAAACATGAATATCGGTGAACATGAGACAAACGGTGAACGCATGTCTGCACTCCTCCAAAGGAAAAATTCAATAATTATAATAATTCTCCCTCACACGTATAAAGAAAATGAAACGCGATTCCCGTAAGTAAATGGAAAAGTAAGAAAATCACAAAAAATATAAATCCGTACACAACGCCATCTCTGATACTGACAAAAACAAAACACTGACAGTTGCGCATCGATAATTGTTTCGTTGTGTAATTTTTAACAATAAAAAAAATGAATTTAATCCAGGTAATAAGTTAAAACAACTATATAAAAACTAAATTTATGCAAAGCAGATCCTCAAAATTAACATTATATGTATAACAATTTACACACATCTAGGGATCTAATTCAAACCACGAATTATTTCCATTCGCTAGGGTTGGTGTCAGAACTCCATTGCGAACTGCTAATGTTTTGTTAAATACCTGGAAAATATTTCGAAAGGTGACAAAGTAAGTTAGCAAACTTTTAGAGGCATTTTACATCAATTCATTGCCGCCATTTAAAAAGTTTATTTTTAATATCATGTGAATTGACCCTCAGATCTCCGCGGGCTTATCCCGGGTAGAAGAGAAGGGCATCAAAGGGAATTCTTCTGCCAAATATAATGCTAACTCATTTTTTGTCAGTTGGAAAAACGTAAAAAAAATAAAATTCCAACTTTTCTAAATTCTTTTGAACGTACAGATCAAGCGGTCAGGAGAGCCAAATGTTGATCCCCGACAGTTGGGCTTCGAAATTATAATTATTATAAAATCATAATTGAAAAATAGCTTTAATAATAAGATGATATGCATATGCATATCAAACGAGTTCATTTACGGTGTAGGATTTTACCACATAGACAAATAGTTTTTCCTTGATGCGTTTGAATGAAAATATGTTTTTTTTACTTTTGTTATTCGGCGGTACATCCTCTCTGCACATCCCTTTGTGGATACTTATTATATTTTGTGTGAGTAGGTATACCGTATTTTCACTAAACCGACTGTGCATTGTATGTAAGTATGTCGGGGTCAGACCTGTCATGGAATCAAGCAGTCATATTAAAAATGTTTTGCTCCGTTTTTTTTTAAATATACATGTATCTGTTTGAATTTTGATTTTTTTTCATGAATAAATTAATTAATGAAATGAAATCTTGGGTGTGGAATTTAACCCACTTCTCGATATCTGATCGAGCTGAAACTCGTGATGCAAACTGTCATCTTTTGATGGCAATCACGCATACACAGGTACGCGGAGATATAAAGCATACGCATTTATTTGAAATTCGATAACATTTAAGCAGTTAATATATGAAATAAATGTCGGTCTTATCCAATTGAGATTTGGCTAAGTCCCTAGGAAGGCAAGGAAGGGAGGTTCAATCCATAAACAAGCTTTTTTTGTTTGTTTTGAAAGATATTTTAAAAGTTCACAGCTGCTTAAGGGTCAATCCCTGGGGAGGAAGACAAAAAAAAACGAAAAACCACAAAAAAAAAAACTTTTAAACTGGCTACTACCCGGCCCAAGAGGTGGTGCAACTAGGTCGAAAAGTGAAAAGAGATGTATTATAATAAATAATAAAAAACTTAGTTTTTTTACGCTTTGTTTTTTATAAATGTTTTTTGCCGTGACCGGTACTTGACCTCCACAATCAGCGTTGTGAAAAAAGAACTTTTGGTAGACGCTTGAATGCTCTGAGCCACTAAGCAACTAAGCAGCTTGTAGACTAAAAATATTTTAAAGTGCACTTTTTCTTACTATTTATATAGACTTTTTAAAACATTTTATTAATCACAGGGTGTTTATAGTACGTTGTTCTTTATTGCTCAGCTATTCAGAGCAATACAGACTCTCCACCCATTTAAGGCTCCAAAGATTAAGATGGTCCGGACATGTGCACCGAATGCCAAGCACACGAGTACCGAAGAAGGTTCTGACAGGACACCCGGGAGGTAAACGAAAGGCGGGCAGACCTAGACTGAGATGGGAGGATGATGTCAGGAAGGATGCACGAGGATTACTCCATGTTGCAGATTGGAAGACGACGGCCGAGGACAGAGGGCGGTGAAGGCTTATTTTGAAGGAGGCCAAGGCTCGAAATGGGCTGTAGCGCCATTGAAGAAGAAGAAGATTCAGAGCAATACAGCGGTGAGTATAGGATCCTACAAAATTATTGAAAATTTATAGTTACATTATGAAAGACAAATACTATTTATTAACAAAGTTATTTGTCTTTTTATTAAAACAAATACTATCATGAAACCGATATTTAAAATAAGCATTTTATCAAAATAATATTTAAAGTATTTATTTATTTAAGCTGATTAATTCTTCAAATCACAAAATACATTTTACAATGTGTATTACAATTTTAAATATTGCATTGAAATCTTTTGTTTTTTATGACTTTTCCTCAATTTCAACATTATTTATCTACAAGGGAATAAATTGAAATCATTCACCGGCCTATTAAAACATAAATTCTGTATTTCCCGGAAATTGGACGGTTGTTTTGTTGCATACAAAACTACAGTCCATTCTACGAACGCTTTTAAAACCGTTTAAAATATTCATAGCGAAAGTATAAAAATATTTTTCATCAAGCATAATTGAAAAAACTGTAAAACACGAGAATAGTTCAACCATTAACTGAGAATAAAGCAGACTTTTTTAAATGTTTTCATTCACATTTCGCGTAGCTTCGTCTTATGAAAATGTTCATGAAGATTTCTTTTCTGAATAAAAACTGAGTTCTCTTCACATTTATTTACTCGAACCGTATTTTATCCTAGGTTAATTTTCTCCTACCCTATTCGTAGTATATTATGTAAATATTTATTGCTATCCTTTTTTACGATTCTAGAATAATTCAGTTATCAGTAGTTCCCATGCAAACCTTTACATAAATTCAATAAGCCCAATTTTTCATCAGAAATCTCTTACAAACTGAAATACGGCGTCATGTCAGATTTAAAACCTTTCCTTTCGAGATTTCTGACGCTCTTATTTCGTACACCCAATGGACGCTTTCATATTTACCGTGACAATTCACGGTAACGGTTTCGTGACGGCACAAAAAAGGCAATAAACATATGTTCCTTAGCTATAATGCTGCAGCTCTTTCTTACACACTAAATAATGGTGAGACACACAAAATACATGTGACTATTACTTCAAAAGAACTTATTTTTTGCGACGGGAATTGGGTTTCACGGTGTGAGGCAGTTCTATAAATGAAGCCGAGTAGTTTAAGTGATTTGTTTACGATGTTATTAATGTGATCACAGAAAGGAAGTTTGTATGTGATAAGGAATTAGTTAATTAGTTCCTTATCACAATATGTGATAAGAAAAGTACGTTTATCGCCTTTTTATGCCGTCATGATACCGTTACCGTGATTCGTCACGGTAAATATAAAAGGGTCCAATGAAACCAATTTTTCGTCAGAAATCTCTTTCAAACTGGAATACGGCATCATTTCAGATTTAAAACCTTTCCTGTCGAGATTTTTAGGCTCCTTATTTCGTACACCCAATTAATCCGGGAACGTTTTATTCTGTTCAAATATAATTCGATTTTTCATGGGTGGAATTTTGTAAAAGAAGTCTTAAACACGTCCTCGAGAACTTTGAACTTCGAAATTCCTTTTTCATTCTTTCGAAATGTGGCGGAGTTCGATACGACATTCAGTAAGATATCGTATTATCGTAATCTTTTATGTTTTTACTTTTATTCGAAATATCCCACAATGTTCATTCCCCGCCCTTATCGAGTTACAATGGAGGATAAAAAGGGATCAATTTTACGAGTGAATGTGCAACTGTTTGTTAAAGAAGCATAATTCGGTTTGCATAAAAGCTTTCTAGGACCCCTTGGCAAATTGTGAGTTTGCGAAACGATCATCATATTTCGGCAGTATATGTAACGCCATAAATCCCTTGAAAGGGTAGCATTGCCTAAACAGCTTTGCGGAATTTGTAGGAATAATACTTTTCGCATATGAACAGTGGAACTTTGAACAATTCGAACTTGAGTCTGACTTCATGTTATATTAACAAGTTCCAACGAGTTTATCGATAGACTCTGAAAGGGAAACCATTATATTTTATACTCGCGTGCAGGATTAACCGTGGTAAACAAGAAAGGAGAAACTCTCCGGCAACTTTTGTTATTCTTTAACTTGTTGTTTTCATAATTTGACTTAAATTTATCCAGGAAGGTATTCAATGTTGGTAAATTGACAGTTTCCTTTTATTCCGAAAAAATGAGCATTTAATTTAAAAGTACAGAAAATTAATACATAAACACCCGTGTTAAAGAACATCTTAGATGTTTACACAGCTCTGGATTTTTGGAATTTGCAACCCACTTGATCGAAAAAGACCATAAATTTGATAGAAACTCGGGCGCCACCCTAAATATATAAAAAAACAACATATGTAGGTATAAGATTGGACAATTTAGAGGCGCTTGAACTAAGGAAAGCCATAAACACTAATAGTAAGGTAGCTAATAACCAACTAAATTTAAATAATAATCCCATACTAAGATTGTTCCCTATTGACAAAGAACACGCCCGTACCCTTCCGAATTCCCCATCTACACTTTTGCCGTTTACCTCCTTCACTTGAGAAGTCCAGCTTATTTTGTTAAATCATATATTATCTTTAACCCACATTTAACTTAACGTTAGTAAATTATTATACTGCCCCGGAGAAGCTACGGTTGTAGCGAAACCCGATCGGCATAAAGTATAAAAAATAAAAGTGGTGTTTACAAATTTATTGTTTTATTTTATATTTTATATTTGTTAAGCAATATTTTTCAAGATGAACTTCATTAAAAATAAATTCCGGAGCAGATTTACCGATGAACATCTCCACAATGTAATGACAATAGCCTGCACAAACTTCCGACCGATAGTCCAAGGCAAAAAATGTAATTTTTCTCATTTTACCCTTGGTACTTCTTTTTATTCATAACATTTGTTAATTATTTAACAAAATAATGTTCAGGAACCCACGCATTTTATTTGTTCAACGATATTGTATCTACACATATTTAAATACTGCAGTTTATTATCCCAATTGTTAAACCAGGGGGGGGGGGTCAGGCTTTTTTCCTTCCGGATCGCGACGGTCACGTTATTTTAAAAAACGGACCCCTATTGAAAGTAATTGGTGACCCCTGGGGTACACCATAGTTTTAAAAAAAATGATAGTTGTTAGGTGAGTACCTAGCTACGTACCTAATTTCGTTAAAATAAACGTCACATTTTAATTTATGGGTGTATAAAATAATACTGAAAACATTAACAAAAATAAAAGCCCATTATTAATTTCCTCGCTAATTTTATGGAAATTAAAATTAATTTATGGTAAAAAGTTTATTCACAAATAAGCAATTAAAATCACTAATTACTCCTTGCACAGGTACCAGCTCACCTTTAAATAGGCTTTCATCGGGGTGAAATTCACAATTAATTCAGAACAATATTCGCAGGAGTTGGTGCAGTAACGTTATGAATTTACGTTGGTTTGCTTTGATAACTCAAAACGTAATAAAACCAGGGAAATAAACATTAAAAGCAACTGGCTGCCGGGAGCTCTCTTATCGACTCGCTGTAACTAGGAACCCGAGCCAAAGCAGTTTACCCTAATTTAGGTATATTATAGGAAGAAGTATTAAGAAGAGGGAGTGCCTGGCAGCAAACCTGCATCGTTATTTTTTTTAATTAGTGGCTAATTATTTTTAATGCATAAATAAAGCGGTGTTTTCATATTAGCATTTAATGTGGAAGTGGCGGTTATATTGTTTTGTGATGATAGCAGAATGCAAAAGAGGGAATTACCGAGATATTTTACGGCGTTAAAATTAGTGTTTAATTTATTGTATTTTTTTAATTACGTCCCTAATCTGATTAAGGGTTCATTTAAATTTAATCAACTGTATGTAAGTTAGCGTAAAATCAATGATTTCAGATCTTTAATTAAATTATAATTTTTAGAGAATCGCCATAAATTTTTCTTATTACGGTAATGATATATTACTGTTATTAACTTAATTTTATTTATTTTATTCTAGTACCTGCATTAATTATTTATGTACCTACTACTCGACAAAGAATTTTCACAGTGAGGCAAGCATTGAAAAATAACTCATTTTATGTTTTACCAGTAAAAATAAATTAATACTTACTTCTTACGAAATTAATGTTATTTTTAATTTTATTTTTGGGAATGCACAGTGGAAAAATTGATTCTCGATTTTCAAGCCGTGCTTCTGTTTTATTACAATTTCTTGTGTCATCCCGAAGAATGCTAATTTATTTACATGAAATTAGATCCGCTGAGCTGAGAGAAATAAATTCCCTAGCGGCCTATGACATCCTTGGGGAGGTTGAAGGTTCTTGTGGAGGTTCTTTTAAAGTAAATGAAAATGAGGAAGTGCTGGAAAGGAAAAAGGCACGAGGGGTGGGTACAAAAATATGGTCTCCCAGAGACGAACGTTTGAATCCTTTTTTGATTTGTACTGTCTATCTACATAGATCTTCAGTTCATTTAGTACTGTCTCTCTTGATTTTCAGGCCATTCAGTAGTGTTTATCAAGATCTTCAGGTCATTCAGTAGTGTTTATCAAGATCTTCAGGTCATTTAGTAGTGTTTATCAAGATCTTCAGGTAATTTAGTAGTATCTATCAAGATCTTCAGGTCATTTAGTACTGTGTCTCTTGATCTTCAGGTTATTTTTTTACAGCGGGTCCTTTTTTTTGATTTTACACAATTCAAACTCTCAATTCGTTTTGAATAAAATTATATTCAGAACGAGAAACCTAAAAATGTTATCATTATTTAAATGCCTAGTCAATATTATTCCCTTTTTAGACTCGTAAACGAATACTTTTTTTTCATTAACTCCACACAGGAGGCCCTGAGGAAAATAATTTCTTTAAGGGCCTATGTCATCTTTAGGGATGCTTTGTGGAGGGTCTTTTAGTAAAGAATGGAAAGGAAGTTCTGGAAAGGAAAAATGCTTGAGGGATGGGCAGGAATCTGGAGTTTAGTGTGTCCTGGTCATCTGCTGCCAAGACCTGGACAAACCTCACCCCATGAACCCGGGCACCCCTGCTAAGTCACCAAACGTAGCAAACCATTCGGGATGACCTATGGCAGAGATGTTTGTTATCCAATAAATGGTTTCCGGGGCGGCGGTACCCATTCCCGCCTCCTAAATTGCAAAGTAGGAAATAACGCATACATTTAGTATGTCCTACCTACTTTCAAAATAAAAAAATGTAATTCGGATGCCTCTAATTGGTGAAATATGGCGAACAAAATATTAAGTCATTTTATTTCTTCTGTTATTATTTACGTGAGACAGTGTGATGATATATCAACAGACCTAGGACTTAATTACATATTTGATTGTAGATATTAGTAATTGTAGTCATAAGCGAAGTTTCTAATTCTGTCTAATAATTTTTCTATCCGTGTGTAGGTACTTAACCTCGAGGTTCTGCGTGTGTGTGGCCCATAAATATATACATTTAATTTAAACAATGTGACTTTATGTACTACCATACATTATTTATACGAACACATGAACTCATTTCTTCTCAATCGCGCTTTCATCCAAGGTGTAAATGAAACCCGGTTGCTGAGAAATTTGAACAACAGGTATTTTACTATTTCTGTCACTGTCGCTTTTACGAAGCGCAAGGGATAACTGAGCTTGAGCGTTAGAAACCTAGTAGTTAGTACCTCGTTAGTACCTCAGGCTGACGATACCTAAATAAATTATATGAAGTCGAAGTTTTGTATTCCTCATTTTTCTCCTGTAAAACTGAACCGATTTTAAAGTTTTTTTATTAACAATATTAGAAAATAATACTCTATGTCGGTACGTTTTGTTTTTTAAAAATGCATTGTCTAGTTGGTAAATTAAACGTCTATTTATTGCGTTTAAATCAGGAAATTTTAACGACTTTTAGATGGTCCAAACCTAATTACACAAGAAAAGCAAATCGTACCGACACGCAAGTGGTCGATATCTATTACAAAATAAATGCAGTAGTGTAATATTCTAGACAGGAAATTGGGGAATACGTTTGTATAGACAAAACGCCGTGCAAGCTCAATAACATTTCGCCAGAAAGTAACTAATATTCAAAAAAATATATTTTTCTTGGATGTGTAATAATATTAAATAAACAATCCGTAAGCAAAACATGGAAATGAAATATCCTTGAGTTATTATTTCACTCCACATTTTCTTTTTTATTTTATTTTTCTTCTGTCGGCAATCATTAATGTGACACTAAGTACGTTTCTTATTAGAAAGGTCTGAACTGCTTTTGTGTGACTTCCTCCGTGAAATCTTTTGATGGCGGCATAAAGGGCTCCCAGAGAGCCTGTAATGTTTTTAAGCCTGATGCATTATCATTCCCGACTGAGACCATTTTGAAAAACGCTCCTTTCATTAAATTCTCTTCACGAAATTACTTACTGGGCGGCGGGGTGTGTCTCGAACTTTTCAGAAACTTTCCCTTTCGGAAAGGGTCGACATGGAATGACTTTTCACGAGATACCATATCCTAAATCAACACATTTTTAAAGTAACTGTCTTCCAATGCAAGATTAACCCTTTCACTTTCATCACTTTACTCCTAATCTACGTGCGTGAAAAGTATACTATAGATAAAAGAAAAGTACGTTCTTAAGCTATTTATTTTGAAATAGATATGTAATTAGGAGTGGAAAAAGTTCATGACCGCCTAATCGATTTCAATTTTGTTTTCATTTACATTCACCAGGTGGCCTCTGTAGTCGAGGGTCATATCGACTACTAATGATACGAACGTCACGGGATCAAATTTCGGCTTAGTAATATTTATTTCATTAACTTGTGTTGTTTCACGATAAAATATAACATTTAGTACATTTGATTAATGATTCACAACGGAGGATACTTTCAGTATCACCTTGCTGAATGACCACCATTTATCTTTAAAACGTTGTTTAAAATTAGTTTAGCCGTGTTTGGTGACCAGATCTCAATAGATAGGAACTCCCCCATCTTCTTTCCCTCCCCACTGCCTTCAGCATCAAAAAATACCCCAATTCAATTTGGAAGGCGGTAAAGGTACCGCAGCCCCTGGATTCATTGGATAACCAAAACCTCTGCCTTAGGTCACCCACCCCAAATGGCAAGCTATGTTTGGTAACTTACAAGGAGAACTGGGTTCAGGGAGATAGGTTTGTCCGGGTCATAACGGCGGCAGTGGGAGGGATGGATTTATACTCCTGTCACTTCTAGACACTTCTGGACCCCAGATTTCTACCCATCCATCATATCTTTTTTCCTTCCCAGAACTTCTTCTTGCTTTCTATAAAAAGACCACCCCACAGCATCCCCAAAAAAGACATAAGCATTGAAGGATTTTTGAAGTAAAACTTCTTTACGCAAGCTCGAAACTTGGGGGTAAAATGATGAATACGTTATGAAACGTTACGAAAAAATATGAAACGTTACGAAAAGTTAAGAAAAAATGTGACACGCTAATCAATATGAAACTTTATCAATGTGAAACGCTAATCAATGATATGAGTTGAGTTGAGTTGAATTGAGTTGAGTTGAGTTGAGTTGTGTTGAGAGCTGAGAGCTGAGAGCTGAGAGCTCAGAGCTCAGAGCTGAGAGCAGAGAGCTGAGAGCTGAGATCTGAGAGCTGAGAGCTGAGAGCTGAGAGCTTAAGAGCTGAGAGCTGAGAGCTGAGAGCTGAGAGCTGAGAGTTGAGAGTTGAGAGTTGAGAGATGAGAGTTGAGAGTTGAGAGTTGAGAGTTGAGAGTTGAGAGTTGAGAGTTGAAAGTTGAGATTTGAGAGTTGAGAGTTGAGAGTTGAAAGTTGAGAGTTGAGAGTTGAGAGTTGAGAGTTGAGGGTTGAGGGTTGAGGGTTGAGAGTTGAGAGTTGAGAGTTGAGAGTTGAGAGTTGAGAGTTGAGAGTTGAGAGTTGAGAGTTGAGAGTTGAGAGTTGAAAGTTGAGAGTTGAGAGTTGAGAGTTGAGAGTTGAGAGTTGAGAGTTGAGAGTTGAGAGTTGAGTTGATGGGGATGTTGGGGGATGGGGATATTTTTATTCCTGTTATTGTTATATTGTTAATGGACGGCATAAGTTAGTGAAGTTTTACTTCAGTCGTGTGGTCTAAAGCACACTCGTTTTCTCCTTAGGGCCTTTTGTGTGGAGTAAATGTATAAATAATAATATATTATGTTTTCAAAAGTCGTAATTAATTTTTAGATAATCAAATATCATATAATCATACTTAGTGTATATTTTACTATGTAAAGAGTCATAAAATATATATATTTTTTTTTTAATTTTCCAAAATCAAAAGTGTTTGAATTTCAAGTGACAGTTTTCATTGAGTGCTTGGTTAAAAATAAGAGAGCTTGCAGTCTTACAAAGACATGGTTCAAAATTTTGAAAATTACACAGGAATATTTTGAAGTTAAGCGTAATCAAAAGTGTTGAAAGACGCCTGCTCAAACTAATGTATGCAATATTTTAAATAACATGGAACAAGGACGTGATTTACAAGGAATACGAAAACCTACGGAGCCGAAAGCATTTGCATTCAACCTTTCAAGTATTACCAACCTAAAATTTTGGTCCGTCCGGTACTATATACAAGAAGCCTCCTGTTCCCTTCACCTATTAATTATTTGGTCAATTGCACCAGTACGCGAATGTTTCAATGTATCATGACCCACACTTATCGTTTTGTGCCACGTCGTGTGTTGTGAATTAAATTATTTATGGTCTTCCATCACAACTAACAGTAATAATAATGCTTGGCTAATTTTTAAAACACAATTTTGTGTGAAATATCGCCTCCAGGGTACTTTACAAACGATGTAAAATGTCACCTCAAGGGCCCCGTTTTTATGTATTTACAGATGTTGCGGCCTATGGAAGGGTACAGATTTATGTGAAAAAATGTTGAAATCAATGCAGTTACAGAAAATCGAAATTGTAATAGTGTAAAAATAAAATGATATGCGGATTCTGAGATAGAAGATTTTTTAGAATATTGAATAATTACATCAGTTTGTTCGGGCTTAAGCCTTTCAACACATAATGATAGGTTTTACTACTAATACAAATTTTTATATGGTAAACACAATTAGTTTTTATTTGGAATAGGTACAATCAATTTGCAAGTATGATTCAGTTCAATAATAGTAAAACAGTACAAAATAATAACAATAACTTAAAAATAATTTATTTAAGTTTTAAAAATAATTCACCAAAGTTTGGTAATTAAACATAACTTGATTGACTGCCGTAATGTACCATATTTAGAATATGAACCAAATTCATTTTTAGAAAATGAATTTTATAAAATTTATTATGATAAAACTATTCTAACAGACAGAACAATTAGTCATAATAGACCCGATATAGTTTTACATGACAAAATTAAGAAAATAACTTATATCATTGATGTCGCTATTCCAAATTCTTGTAATATTCAGAAAACTGTTTCTGAAAAAATAAGAAAATATACAGATTTAGGAAATGAGATTAAAAGAATTTGGCATTCTCAGACTATAAAAATATTACCATTTGTTATTTCGGCTACTGGCATTATACCTAGCTCTCTCATTCAAAATTTAGGCGTATTAGATTTGTCAAAAAATTTGTACATAAAAATGCAAAAGTCGATCATTTTAAATACATGTAGGATTACGAAAGATTTTTTAAATATTTATATTGAGGGATCAGTAGGATTTATCGGACCAGTTAGGATTTCATCAGAGCCGAACCCTCTGATATGTAAATATCTGGAGTCGGTGAAATATTTTCCCATTATGTTTCTGGTGGATTGACGTATTGTTCTTGTATTGTTTTGTATTTATTATACTTATATAGTGCACTTACGTTGCGGGAATTTACTAGATATTCATTTGTGGAAAAGTGTGTGGAAGGGTTTAGTCTTTCATTTGGGAAAGATTCAACCCGGACACAAAATCTGGAGCACAGTAAAAATGGGTACTTAGCCCAAAGGAAACTATTTGTTCCCTCAACCGCTCGTTAAACCTTTTACAAGAGTTACACGAGTCTGTAATTACTCTAGGTCAGCTAAAATAATTTCTGTCCTGCCAGAAGTTTTTTTCATGAAGATGCGCGGGTAGAACCGGAAGGCAACTTAATTTTCTCGAGGTACCCTGACCTTAGATCGGTCAGACAATCTGTGACATCTGTGGCATCTAACCAATAGCATCCCTTACCCCTTATTGGTAAGGGATGAAGCGATGTGGGAATGAGAGAGTATTCAGGATTGGATACTTATCAAATACACGTTAAAAAAATGTTTTAAATAAATTATTTCCGTTCCTACCCGTTTACTTTGATAAAAATACTAAAAGCATATTTTTTCCTTCGCCTCCGCTTTATTATGCTCGCATTACGTTTAATCCATCATTTCCATTCGTTTAAGCACAATCATTTCATTCTACAGCGTTGCTGAAAGCCTATCTAACACTACCGCGTTTCCCTCCCAACGTTCTGTTTCCCTGCCAAAGCTCCGTTTCCCTCCAATTATCCACCTGTCAAAGAAACTCCTATTCTTTTGTTTACCTCACAAAAATGGGACACATTCAAGTGAGGCAGAAAGTCTTACAAGGAAAGTAATCTACCCTTATTTCATTACAATATTTAATTAATAACGAGATTGACATTGCGAAGCTTTTGGCTTAACCTGACATAAAGCCTCTGAACACCTACGAAAGTTCTGGTACGGTATTATATTGCCGGGTATTATTCACTTGCTGCGTAGAATTTTGTATTTCGTGTGTTTACCGCTGGTTTATGGTTTAAATTATTAATATCTAGGCAGGTTTATTAGGACGTTAGTGTTAACTCGTATCCAGTTAGGATAGGTTTAATATTCAAATATGATTGTTAGTCGTGACGAATTATAGCGCCATTTGTAGTCGGGTATCTCTTTTTTATGTGATTACCTCACAAGAGTCCCAGCTTCTCCCGTCTGGAGACTATGCTATCCCTAATTGGGGTATGTTGTGAGGCTGAGGGTTAGAAGGTTAGAGGGTTAGAAGATAAGGAAGAGGAAGGTGGGTAAGTAACTGATTATTCAGATCTGATCACCAAACACCTTCAGCACCGGTCCATAATCTGGATATACACCAAACGCGCGCCCAACATATGTACACGTTGATATTTGTCACATGAGAACCGGTCGCTTCTTCGACTCATTCTTGAGTTAAAGATCTCGGCTGTGGAATGATTTGCTGGCCTCTGTGTTTCCTCCTTCCTACAACATGGGTCTCTTCCTCTCCTCAAAAAGGCCATCCACACAGCATCCCAGATTACATAGGGAAATTATTTCCCTTAAGATTCTCTACTGTGTTGAGTTAAAGGTAAAGAAAAAACAAATAGGAAATTAAAATTCTTACTCTACGAAGTCAGTTTGATCAATATTTTAGAGAACTTCACGTACAGTCTACGTGAAGTCCTCTAAAATATTTGTGTTTGCGGTCAAATCACAATATTGGATTGGTTTCTCCGTTCCATTTACAGCCTTGCAATAGTGCTGTAGAAATGGTTCGATATTTCCAAAAAATATTTTTGCTGCAATGGTTGGTAGCAGTGCTTGGCTTCGGCTACGTACTTCGATGTTTTTCGTATATCTGTGTATGCCCCAAGCTAAAGGTTGGGAATCTGATTTTTCAAAATCACGTTACTTTACGCATTAGACACTTTCAGATAATATATGTTTTTTAAACTAATAAATTATATTAGCATTATCTATACAGGATATTAATGGATGTACTTTACTTATTTTAACCGGTGATTGATTCCTGACATTACTTGTAAAAAAAATGTTAATGAAATTTTGATATCCGGTGACGTTTGCGATGTTTTTTTTCCACGTAAATAATTCAAAATCAGTAGGTATTGGACGGGTAGGGTCGGGGTGAGGGGTTGGGCGATTTCTCGACTGAGTGACTGATTGGTGGAGGACATGTGGAAGAACAAAAAATATGCTTTTTTTTAAGAAAAAAAGTTTGAAAAAAAAACATTAAAAATTCACTGATACCAAAATTTCAATATTTCACGAATTACTGATTATAATAATTCAAGTACATCCCTGTATGATATTAAAGTAAATAGTATGGAACTATAGAAAAAAAAAACATGTATTTAAGTTAAAACAATAATGCTCATTTATCACTCTCCTGGAGGTGGTCTTTTGGCTTAGCAATATCGAATTGAACAATACTTCTTATGAGATTCGGAGTCGGAGAGTATGATTTTCTCTGGAAACGAGTGAAAGCGAAAAACTTGTATTCTTTCAATTTTTTTTTTATTTGCTCTCTCCGGGTTTTGGACATGTCACCTCAAAATACAGAATCATTCATTTTACCGCTCTGTCACGAAGGTTACCAAATTATGTGTTGTGACCCACCATTCTTTTGATAATATAATGAAACACATATGTAAAACTTATAATCTCTTAATTTATTTTTGACCGTAACCGGATTCAATGTTAAAGCCATCTTCAGACCGGTACAAATGTTTCTCTACGGTTTATAAACATAACATAAATGGGGAAGAGGGATGGTGTAGTCTATAAGGATTTGATTCAATTTACATGGTTTTTCCATATTTGTTATCATGTCGTCTTGCCATACAAATCGTTAATGACGACATGGCAACAAATCGTTGCCTGAGTTCTTAATTGTCCAAGCGACTATTTGAAAATTTAACAGGAGGAGAAAGTTTTCTTTCATTATTTCAATTAAACACTATAAATATGTTTAAGATCAAGCTATTTCCGTAAAGGCAAAGTTTAAGTCAGTTTAAATAATTCTTAGCTAAGTGATTAGCTATAATTGTTCTTACTTTATTTTTAGTTTTAAAGTGGAGATTGAACAAAAACTGAAATGGTCGTTTGGACAATTAAGAGCTGAGGCGACGAAATATTAAAAAAACATATAAATTGAGAATAAGTTTTCTATGCGTTTTATAATAATAATTATTATAATTCCCCGATTCCGAGACTTCACAATCTCGCAAATATATACTCCGATCTAGGAGGTATATTTAACATTAAGAATAACTAGTATAAATATTGTTTATTCCAATTCTTTTATACATCTAGACACAAAAAGTCGTGGCTTATTTCTGCAATTTTGTTTACATTGAATATCTATTTATGTGAGACTTCTCATCATTTTTACCAATGTATTTTATTTCATATTATATGCTTCTGTTGTTACATTTTTTTTCATTATATTATATTTTCTTTATTGTTTCAGTTTTAAAGTATTTAAAAGTATTGTGTTACTTAACTTATAAACAAAGAATGTAAAAGCTCATTAGGACGTGCAATAAATAAATAAATAATAATTATTATTGTCTTATTAAAATGGCATTCCACCACGAATTGTCTGTATCAAAAATAGAAACCATTTTTTTGCTTAAAAGGCAGGTACGGTAGTTAAAATTTTATTTATAATCATTAACATTTTTTTGATACATAAAGTAGTTCTACTCGTATAGTAGTATTTGCTATCATGTTCTCACCCCCCTTGTGTCTTCTCTATAATATTGCCTACACACGTTATATCTATAGCTGACTTCCGCCGAGTTCAAGAAGCTAGCCTACATTCAAGTATTGCCATAACATGAAATATGTGCGCCGTTTCAGGAGGTGTTTACCACAACAGAGCCATAAACAATATTTTTAATACGGCTGAAAGCCGGATGTTCGAGCCAAAATTCACATAAAACTAGGGCAAGTTCATACTACTTACACCGCTACATATAAAGAATTATTTATGATTTTATTAAATAAACTAAAAACATATTAAATTCTAATTTACTTTCAATAATCAATATCATAAATGAAAGTAAATCTTAAAAATATCTATCTAAATAAATAAAAATGAATCGCCGAAATGTATGTACGCGCATGACTTCCGAACGACTGCACCAAATTGGATATTTTTTTTTGTATTCGTTATCAGTACAAGGTTTGTGTAAAACTACTTGTGAGCTCTGGCATTATGAAATTTGTAAAAAAATTGCAATAGGTGGCATGCGAGCTGTTTGAAAACTGAATGCACCGGGACCGAATGTATGGATTGCGGGAGGGGGGAGGGAAACGTGGAAGGGGGGAGGGTAACTCGAAAGGGGGGTTCGCGGGACGGGGGAATGAGGGGAGTGGAGTGGAGCGAGGGAAGCTGGAGGAGGCTGAGTAAGAACGCGAGAGGGGAAAAGTAACGCGGGAGAGGGGAGGCGAAGGAGAATATAAATAAATATTTATGTTTGATATTTATGTATAAATCCGCCAGTGTTGCCATCAATTACTTATTTTTTCCTTTATTTGGGTCTGGCTATCAACAGTGCGGCCGTGCTCGGAAAACGGTATAAAATCATCGGTAGTTACGCCTATCGATCCGACATTCTCAAGTTACCGATTTAACTTTGCAAGTGCCCTTGGGGCAGCTTCAAAAAGAAGGTTTGCAAACTATATTTTGTATAAACTTTTTCAATAAAATTTATTATTTTTTCCACAGAACGCAAATACGAGTATGTTATTTGTTTTCAAACGTAAATTGGTTTCACAATGTTATTCAAAAGCTTGACATTAATTACACATAACGCGATTGTTAACGAGCCTTTAGTAAAAACATGACCATGTTGTACAATATGTCACGAGTCATTATGATTTCAACATCACTTTGGCTTCTAAATGATTAGGATTAATATTGAATCAAATAATAATTTTGATCTTTTTTTGAACGAATAAAAAAAAATTGGTAAATCCTGAAAATTTTTAGATATTCTGGTCAATTTGAAGGCAAATTTATTTGGCAACCTATTGGCAACACTAATCTTTCAATGATTCCGCTCACACGATGCCCACATGATGCGCTGAACTGCTCCCAACTAGCCAAGTAAGTTTTTATATACTTGCACAATGATGGGATAGCCCATACACTTTATTTTGCTTCATGGTTACGGAATCAATGTGCGCTTTTATAATTACCGTGGCGATTCAAAGTTATGGTACCGTAACGGCAAAAAACGCAATAAGCATACGTTCCTTATCGCTATAATACTGCAGCTCTTTCTTACACATAAAATGACGGTGAGACACACAAACTGCGTGTGACTGTTTCTTCCAAAGAACTACTTTTTTGCGACTGAAATTGCGTTTCATTTTCTTTATACGTGTGAGGGATATGTACGATAATGATTTTAAGTTTCCTTTGTTTCTTTTTGCTGTTATTCTCATTTTCAAATGTTGCTATTTGATGTGTAAGAAAGGTGTAAGAAAGAGCAACTGCATTATATGTTTGAGAACAAAAGCAAAACCATTAGCGCATTGACATTTGATTTTTTCGGAATTCACTCACACTTCAATGTGAATCGTCACGCAAAAATTTTTGTTTACTGTTCCATATAAATTAAATTTTATATTAATGAACGGGTCTTAGGCGTCTTTTTAGGCGTAATTTTTACATGCCAGTTCCACATATTTAGCCATTGGCAGACCTAAAAATAAGTTTTCATTTATCGTTTCTGTGTCGTAAGCGCTATAAGACATATTTTAAACTGGACTATTTATTTGACTACTTACCTTGGCAGATCTGAAAATAAGTTTTCACTAGATGAGATTATCTATTATTAATTCATTAATATGTTGTTTATAAACCAGTATCGTATCAGTTATCGTTTCTGTGTTGTAAAGGCGAATTTTGAACAGGACTATTTATTTTACCCAAATCCAGTGTACAAATATAATGCAGAAAAGTGTTAATTTCGCAACATCGGTGGTGAATATCAATAAAATTTCACGGTTAAAAGGCTTAAGAAAATCTTTGAATGAAATACATACAGAATTTTCACATGATAGGGAAATAGGAATAAATTTATCGTAAAAGAACCGCCAGTCTTCATCGATTTCAGGAACCAGGTCATCAACCTGAGACCCTGATATATATGGATTTACATTTTCCAAAAATGTATTCTTCTCCGTGATCAACGAGCAAGGCTTTATACCAACGGTTCGGAGGCCGCGATTTTTGTTTTCACAATTTGATAATTTATTTTTATTTTATTTATAAACAGAAACAAACAGTACATTATATTATCCATTGGTGAAAATTTACAATTAATAAATATAATTCATGGTGGGTACCTATTATGTGTTTCATTGTAATGTCTTATTTATGGTGTGCATATTAAGTAATTACCGGGTAATGTGTGTAGTGGGAAGGTGTGTGTGTGTGTGTGAGGGTGTGTGTGTGTGTGTGAATATGTGTGTATGTAAGTATACGCATTAAACAATTTATATGATTGACATGATACTCTTTTTAAATTAAAAATAATATAGAATATATTTTAGACACATTCCGTAGTGGAATATACTCTCTGTATCGCTCATGTGTAAGACCACCATTCAGAATTGAAACGTTGCTTGAAATGGCTTTTGCCGTGTTTAGTGACTAGCCAGGAACTTCTATACTTTTCTCTTTCCTATCTCCTTCCCCTCAGAACAAATCCCAATTATTAATTCCAGATTATCACTGGATCCAGGCGGTTGGGAGCAGTTTTATATACATATGTATATAATCTTTTTAAAACGTAATCTAACGATCGGGGAGAGATTTTTATGAAGGTTTTTTTGGCCAGTGAATTTACACCTGTGTGTTTATCAATAACTATCGATCGATCTGAAATCTATCGATTTCACCAATCGAATTTTCGTATTTCAGATAATTTATCTTTATAAAAAACATGTGAACAAAACAAGTCAATGGTTGAGTGGACATCGCGTTTGGGTCCCACCGAGGCGTTCTGTGTTCTATTCCTCGGCTGGCTAAGTCCTCCATCACGACTCAAGCAACATTTTCGGCTTACTGTGGTGGTAGTAGGAGATTTTCAAATATTGTTGGGTTATTCATAATGCGGGAATAATTGTCTATCTTTTAAAAAAAAAATGTAGAAGACACTTCTAAATAATTTTCATAAATACCTAAATTTATTTTATTTATACCATTAAAATAGTTACCAAAGCTGTTACCATAACAGGAATTCATTTTGCTCGCAGATGGTATGAGAAAATAAGAAAAATACCAATCACCTTTTCAATTATACAGCCAAACGCTCCATTCCAATACTTTTAAATATTGAATTAAAATAAAATATTCGCCTTAGGCAATCTTTCCAGGAATCAAATTATGATTCTCTCTGAAGAACCGCGCAGCCTTTCTCCACTTTTCATACTTTCAAAACGAAGCACCTCATCTAATAAATTTTCTCCTACGATTATGTTTGGAATATAATTATGATGTTTAATTGATATTCAATGGTATTGAAGTTTAAGGACTTGAACATTGAACAAGGGTGTAGGTTTAAGTTAAGATAACTTTTCCAAAAATTAGACACAATGTACATTATATTAATTTATTGCGGAATTCAAATTCCTTGATCAAATTTCAAATTGGTCTTGGTAATTGATCGTTACCTCTTCTGAAAGTTTGCTACTAAAATCTCAATTAAGCGATTATTATCGTTCATCGTCATGAATACGGACGTAGTAAACATTGCCGTGAGTTATTACTTGCTCTTTCAAAAACCAAAATACATTGGACGTTTTTATATTTGCCGTGATAATAAATGTAATAAACTACGTTCCTAATCGCTATAATACTGCAGCTCTATCTTACGCATTAAATAATGGTGACCTTTTCCTCTGAAGGACGACTTTTTTGCGACGAGAATTGCATATCATTTTCTTCATACGTGTGAGGGAGACGTATGAAAATGATTGTATGTTTCCATTAGGGGGTGCAGGCATACGTTCACCGTTTGTCTCATTTTCGATTAATTAATTTTAGTAAGAAAGAGCGGCAGCATTATATGTTTAAGAACAAAAGCAAAACCATCAGCACATTAACATTTAACGTTTTTGAATTTTTGGAAGCACTCACCCTTCACTATTACCCTTTAAGACTACGTATATTCCATACTTTTTTTCGCTATTTGTTTTTCGGGTATTATACCGTGTTGTGCTACCTTCTTCTACCCAACGTATCAGACAGCGTTGCAGTTTCCATCATCAGGGCAGATCCGGCAGATCCGACAGATGAATGCCTATATTCCATAACTTCAAAATTATCGTCACGGCTAGTATTATTGGTAGGGGTCTACGTAGTGGTGGTTCTTGCTTCTACGCGGTGGGAACAGTCCCCACCAGTTACACCCTAAACCTACTAAAAAAATGACTCTCGATACTTTTATACCAAAATGATTGAATTCTTTTAATATAAAAGTAAGAATTCGCATTTATAGAAATAAAATACAAAAAATTATTCCGTATCATTTTAATGCGACCTGGTGACCAGGCTGACCAGCGGGAGTGGAATGATGGCCGACTAGCGCACGAACTATCAGAGTTCATTTCTTAGTGCACAGAACCTACTCCACATGTGGGGATAATCCGAGCAGTCCCCTGGCGTTTTGGTTAATTCCTTCCGTTTCTTTTGCGATTGTAAGCAATCCGATAACCGCGCACGCGCACTCATATGTGAATTTCAAATACCATGGAGATCATCCAAAAAATCCCCATGACAAACTACTCAACCATTTGTGTGCGTAGTTTCGGGCGAGAATCGCTCGTGCTTAAATTAAGTTCGATAATAATCTTTCAAGAAAAGCGTTATTTTTATTAGACTATATTGTAAATTGGTATATATCTATAGACATTTTATATTATTTTGTGTTTAGATATCCGAATAACATGCTTAGATCATCTTTTTTTTTGAGAAATTTTATATGACATTCTACGGGTGGTGAGATTACGGTAGAGTACGTAAAAAATGTCGATCCCCACCATCAAAGAAGTGCTCGAACCGCCACTGGGTCTACGGAGACATAAGGGTGCGTTGTGTGAGAGAGATGCAAGAAAATGATAACTTTTTTCTTTTGGAAGGAACAGACCTACGTACATTGTGTATCTCATCTTTTGAAAGAGCTGCAGCAATATTGTGATAAAGAACGTATGTTTATTGCCTTTTGTATGCCGTCATGATACCATTACCGTGAATCTTCACGGTAATAAATAATAATAATAACAATAATTGGACGATTTATATAGCGCCGTTTTTGTGAAAAATCACCTGAAGGGCGCTGACAAAATATATAAGCGTCCATTAAAAATGTTTTTGAAAATCCACAATCGATTACCGCAATACATTTCATGTGCCGGCGCTGTTTATTTAAATATTCTAATAGTAAAAATGTTTAAACTTTCTTTGCAGAAATATTCTTCAATGATCCTTTTCAAGCCAAGCAGGGTGATATTTAAAGACATTAAAGGAATGACTCCACTCTCATTCAAACTGTTTATGCCTGCATATACCATAACATAGTAATCTACTGTAACATCGGCTATCAAAGGGTTTAGGAACGATAATAGATTCCTGACACTAAAATACTTGAACTCTCGAGCGGCGTTTTGTCCATAGGTACTGATATATTCCCCAATTTCCTCTCCAGGCTTTGACGTCATTGCAAATAATCTATATATATATAATGAATCCCTGTTTCCCTTGGTCGCACCATAACTTCAAAACGACTTTACATATTTCATTAATCTTTTTTCAAAGTTTTCTAATACTTTGTAGAAGGTTCTCACGGAAAGAAAAATTAAGAAATTTTCGCAGAAAATTGGATAATTTCATAAAACTTAACCACTATTTTAACTTCGCACGTTTGACAGTTCGCGGTTTTGACGAAAAAAATTTATTATTTTTAATATATGAAAAATTATAATTTGAATAAAAAAATGTAATAAGGTGGCACGCGAGCTGTTTATACTGGGACTGAATACATGGAACGCGGGAGGGGGGTTGGCGGGACGGGGGAGCGAGAGAGGGGAGTTGGTAGGCGGGAAAGGTGGAAGGGGAACGCGGGAGGGAAAGGGGATGCTGGAGTTAGGACCCTCTAAAAATCGTTAAAATTGTCCAATCTGAACACCATCAAAAGACGTTCAGTGTACAAACTAGGCAATGTATTGACCGAGTATTTTTTTCGCATACAGTTAGTAAAAAAAACGAATATCGGTCCAGTTTTGAAAGAGAAAAATGTGGAATAGGTACAAAACCTCGCTTTTAATGGTTTAATTTAGGTATTATCAGCCTGAGGTGCAGTTGCCACTTTCGCTCATTATTCGGGGGAGTAAGAGCGACAGCGACAGCAACAGTTTTGAAAACTGCCTGTCGTTTCAATTTCTCGGCGACCGGATTTCTTCTTAATATTCAAATTAAACTCTTTATTGGAAGTAATTTTGACAAGACAATAATCTTGACATGAGGAATAGAGCATTCTAAATAATAAAGTGTAAGAACATTGTAAGTAAGTAATAATCAAAAAAAAATTGTGGTGGGTATGGATACCGTCGCTCCGGGAACCATTTATTATATAACCAATACCTAAGTCAGCCCAAGTTATTCACTACGTTTGTTGATTTAGCAGAAGTGATAGCAGGGTCTTGGCGGCAGATGCGTCTGCCTACCAAGTGCGCAGCAGGCCGGATCGGGAGAGACTGTTTTTTTGACTTCATTAGTACGACTCTTTCGGAACTTTGCCTTGCAATGGGAGGGATGGAATCATACGATTATTATTTATTCTACAGGCATACTGACCCCCAGATTCCTACCACCTCTCATTTTTTTTATTCTCAGAACATCCTATCCTTCCTTTTTTAAAAAGGAAGAAAAGGATGAGGAGCAGCATACCGAAAGATGACATAAGAAAATAATTCCCATCGGGGCCTCTTGTGTGGAGCTAATGTAGAAATAAATTATGTTTTTAATGATATTTCCTGAAATCTGAAAAAGGCTTTCATTGTGGTTTCAGCGTACCTTTATCAACATCTTTCAGAAATAATTGTTCTTTCTGACAGTATTCAAAGTTCTTGGAATACTAGATTGTTATTATTGATTTCTAGAAATATTGACTACTTAGTAAGTAAATATTTCAGAGAAAATATAAAGGTATTATTTTTTTTCGTATAATGACTATATTTTTGGGAAGAAAACCAATTTAATGATCAAAAAACCTTTATCGATTCGAGTCGTTGGTTCCTCTATTCCGACATTCGTTCCAGAGTCAATTCATGTGTAATTCCTCTAACGGCTTTCCTTTGTAATTTACAGTGACAATACAATTTCGAAATCCCTTCTTTTTCTTTATTCACTTTTTTTAATGATTTATTTCCTTGCACACTTTATAATCCAACTAATAGTAGGTATAAAATGAAGAGATTCTCTAATCGTCACTGTGCAGTAAAAAGTTATTAAAAAATTGATAGTTTTGAGATAATGGTTGTTTTGTGGTAGCAATTTTAAATGTTTGTTTAAGGGAGAAAATATAAGTTTTTTAAATGTAATTACGGTATTATTAAATATGTCATAAGTCTCAAAATACAATAATAATGAAAAAAATTATTTTGTGTTATTTGTTTATTTTTAGTGATTTTTCGCACGATTTTTTTCGGGTCTAAAGCAGACAGTCGTTGACGTTGAGTGAGTAAAGTCACTAAGTGCTTTTAGTGTTATTTTGTTTTAGGAAGAAATTACTTTTCGAAATAGGCGAGGGCGTATAATAACTAAAGGTAATTAGTTAGATTATAATAAAACAAATAAAAAAAACTTCAAAAATAGAGAAATTAGTTAGTTTACGTACTCCATAAGTTTAATTATTTTGTCAAATAATACAATTTAATAGGAAGTGAATAATTCGTATGCAATAATATCTGAGAGATTTTATGTCGTTCGGAAAATAAAATCGATTTTTTTATGGCTTCACACAGGGGGCCCTAACTCAAACGATTTCCCTTAGAGCCTACGTAATCTTTGATGATGCCATGTGGAAGAATTTTTAGGAAACGAAGGAGAGGAAGTACTAGGAAGGAAAAAATTATGATGGTATGTAGAGGTATAAATCTGTTCAGTGTTCAGTCGGGATTCAAAATTAAGTACTTTGACGAATCTAATTCATTTTTACCAAAAATTTCAGTTAGTGACTTTTCGCTCCATGGCGATAAAATATCCAATTTATATAATACATAATTAAGCAACTATTTCAAAGTTTTCTTAACTCAACAGAATGCCCACGATTAGGCAGAAAAAAATATGAAAACGTTTGTTTAATTCTTTGATACTTTTAATCAACCAAATAACGTTAACAAATTTTTGATGAAGTAAATTGTATTGAAGTGAATTGTAAAGTGTTTGTCAATGTGCACAGTTGGTAATTTTGAGTATCTAGTTCGACTTTATTGTTTTAGTTTGTTTTTGGGACAATATAAATTATCATTATATGAAAAAATTGTTAAAAAAATGTAAATTGTACAATTCAACCTGATACAGTCGTTTTAATACCTACCTACAGCAATCTATGCATATAAAAATTTTGGTTCAGTATGTTTGGGTTTGAAAATTGAAGAACATTGCATTTTAGCAAGAGTGTTTCTATATATAATGGTAAGTTCCGACGTTATGAAATTTGAATTTAAAAAATTACTATAGACAAAAATCGCCTTGGTACTGAAAAAATTAAAAGTTGTTAAAGAAAACCCTGAAACCATCACAAAACTAAAGTTGATGCGACACATTAATATTCATTAAACACAGAAAACATAAAATTTTGCCGGATAAATTCGGATACATTTTTAAAAGTCTCGATGAATTCAAAACTTTTTGAAAAAATACGTTTTGTAAAATCGTTACTTAATTTTTTTTATCACAATATAATACAAGTTAATTATTTAATTAAATGAAGACAATATTAGCGAAACTCAATCAAAATCCGGAGATAGAAAAATCAGAAAAAGATATTGGTTCCACTGGGACTCGAACCCAGGTCCCTATTCTTACATGGCAAGTGCTCTTCCGATTGAGCTATGGAACCCATTTTAACCCATTAGTTATGATAATTACCTAGATTTTCTAGATTTAATCATAAAGACTTAGAAAAACACAGTAGTTATAGTTGAATTTTCACGATGACTTGTACACGTTCATCCGCTGAGAGATCTAAACTTGACTGATATAAAATTACCAGTTCGCGTTTCGAGGTTGTGCGTATTTGCGAAGGTGCTATAGGTCGCAAGCAGCTAAAATGTTTTTTTTTTTTATTTTAAATTCTCACAAGATTAGACATTTAGGTACCCAATTAAATTAAAATGAAATCCAGAAAGAAACCTAGGATTTTATAATAAAGTCGAGCTAGATATCTTGAATTGCTAACTGTGCGGTGGTAGCATTCGGTAACATATTAAAAAAAATCTTTAGCGTCGTACATGCTTATTTATCAGTTTCCCATATACCTCTAGTCATAATGATTTGATCCATAGCGCACATGTATTAAAAATTCTCAACGCATTTACGTTGGCCATTGTCAATTTAAAACTTCTGCCACGTAGGTATTTTTATATTCGAGCCCATTTCAAGATTGTGGGAGGTTGGTTCCATTGTTCAGGAAGAGGGGTTTCAAAATAACTACCCTTAAATAAAGGAGAAGCTACCTTTTATACAAAATATACTTAAATAAGGACATATCATTAATTTTTCGAAGAAAACTTCTTCTAAAAGGTTGTCACTTTGTGATGTCATTATTTATTTATTAAAAGAAAATAACTTAGTTTACATCACTTTATTTTTTGTACACTATCAACATGTTTCGTGAACCATGTTCACTTCTTCAGGAATAAAAGTATACTAAAGTTAAAAAATTAATTATAGATTACATATGGAGAGAAGGAATTGAAAGAGGGGGAAGGGTTGACAATGGTGGGAGTTTCGAAGAATTGGGGATTACCATGTTATTAGAAGTGAAAGGCCGGTTAAGTGGGAAGATATTTAAAACAGGGTTAACAAAAAATTTTTGCTTATTAATTATGTCAGCTTTGGAATTAACATTTTTTCTTATTTCTAAAATTTCTAAATTATTGATTTGCGATGTTTTATATCCTGTATGTAATATTTGAAGACCTGAATTTATGTCAAAGCTATGATCATATTTTAATAAATGGTCTGCGAACTCAGAATCGCTATTGCCATTTAGTGCTCTGAGGTGCTCTTTAACCCTAACCTCAAAGTTTCTATAAGTTCTACCTATATAAAACGAACTCCAATCATTACAATTGAGTTTGTAAACCCCTGATTTTTTTGTTTTAATTTCGCTATCTTTATTGTTGAGTATATATTTCTTCAATTTGTTATTTGTGTAAAACGCTGGTTGAATAGTACCGGGAAAATTTTTACTAATAATTTTTGACGTATCGTTGTCGACAAATAAAATTCTACGCCAATGTTTATTGTTATCTTTAGAAATAGGGTAAATATATAATTTGAAAAAATTCTGTTTAATTTTTTTATTTAGTATTTCATCTATCAAATTAGTAGAATAGCCATTATTAATTGCTATTTGTTTTATGAGATTTAATTCAAAATTATAGTTAAGAGCTGACAAAGGAATTGTAATTAATCTATTAATCATAGAGTGGAAAGCCGCTAGTTTTTGAGAAAAGGGATGATTTGAAGAATTATGTATAACAATATCAGTATACGTATCTTTCCGGAAAATATTGAAATCTATTTTAGTACCTGTTAATGTTAAATTTAAATCTAAGAAATTTAAACTCTTATCTTTGCCAATTTCCAGTGTGAATTTAATGTTTTTATGTAATTTATTTAAAAAATTTAAGAAAATATTCAATTGTCTTTCTGAACCTAACCATATGCAAAATATATCGTCGACATATCTTTTCCAACAATACACATTTTTAAGTAATAACGCACCGCTATTAAAAATCTTATTTTCTAAATTATTAACAAAAATATCTGCAATCAAAGGACTCGTACTACTTCCCATAGCTAAGCCATCCTTTTGTTTAAATATTGTATTATTGAACTGAAAGTAATTCTGTTTAAAAATAACATCAAATAATAAAGTAAAATCATGAATTAGGTCTTTCGGCAAAGTTGAAGAATTTAACAAATTATTAATAATGGTTTTACTCTCTTCTATTGGAATACTTGGAAATAAATTAACTATATCGAAAGAAACCAACATAGCATGGTTAGGGATTTCCAAATCCTTTAAATAATTAACCAATTCTAACGAATTCTTAACGGTGTATGTTGGTTGGAATACATTAGTATTAATAATTACATTATTTAATGTTGATGCTACTTTGAAAGTTGGGGCATTACAATTAGAAACAACTGGCCTAATTGGTTTATTCAATTTATGTATTTTTAACAGACTATAAAGCTTAGGAATCTGTGGGTTACTTAAAATTAATTTTTTATCATTTTTCAACTTTACAAAAATGTCACTTTTACAATTTTTTACTGCTTGTTTCAACAGGTCTTGACACTTATTAATTGGGTTACTATGGATAATTTCGAAATTGTCTCCTTGCAGAAAGTCCATAGTCTTGGTTATGTAATCACCTCTATCCATAATAATAACACTGTTCCCTTTATCAGCCTTTGTAACGATTAAATTTTCTTCCTTCACAATTTTTGAAATATTCTTAGCAATATTTAAGTTCGCGTTAATACTTTGATTTTTATCACGATTTGAAACTGTTTTCATGTTAATGTTTTTTATCACTTCGGCACATTTATAATGGAATAATTTAGGTTGTTTATTTAACGCATTGTCCAAATCCACTGCTAATAACTCCAGTTCTAACTTATTTTTAACTTTTGAACTGTAATGCAAGTTATGATTAAGTCCTTTATTTAATAATTTTAGTTCTTCCTCCGCGAACTCATGATTAGACATGTTAATCACTCGATTATGGAATTTACATTGATTTATTTCAGTTTTTAATGCTTCCGGATTTAGTTTTTTATTATTATCACACAATTTTTTAATTTTTTTTGTCTAGAACAAGTTTCTTTTTGTATGCTTTGATACTTGCAGTAGATCTAACTTGATCATCAAACAAGTCCCATTCCACTGGGTGTAATAAACTTGCTAATTCCATATGTAAGAATTCAAGTTGAAGTTTAATGACGTTTCGTTTTTTATAACCACTTTTTAAGTCCTCTTTTAACCAACACACTTTGGCTTTTTTTGCCGAATTTGAAGATGATTTAAACTTAAACTTACTTACTTACGTAAATTATCCATAGTAACCCAATTAATAAGTGTCAAGACCTGTTGAAACAAGCAGTAAAAAATTGTAAAAGTGACATTTTTGTAAAGTTGAAAAATGATTAAAAATTAATTTTAAGTAACCCACAGATTCCTAAGCTTTATAGTCTGTTAAAAATACATAAATTGAATAAACCAATTAGGCCAGTTGTTTCTTATTGTAATGCCCCAACTTTCAAAGTAGCATCAACATTAAATAATGTAATTATTAATACTAATGTATTCCAACCAACATACACCGTTAAGAATTCGTTAGAATTGGTTAATTATTTAAAGGATTTGGAAATCCCTAACCATGCTATGTTGGTTTCTTTCGATATAGTTAATTTATTTCCAAGTATTCCAATAGAAGAGAGTAAAACCATTATTAATAATTTGTTAAATTCTTCAACTTTGCCGAAAGACCTAATTCATGATTTTACTTTATTATTTGATGTTATTTTTAAACAGAATTACTTTCAGTTCAATAACACAATATTTAAACAAAAGGATGGCTTAGCTATGGGAAGTAGTACGAGTCCTTTGATTGCAGATATTTTTGTTAATAATTTAGAAAATAAGATTTTTAATAGCGGTGCGTTATTACTTAAAAATGTGTATTGTTGGAAAAGATATGTCGACGATATATTTTGCATATGGTTAGGTTCAGAAAGACAATTGAATATTTTCTTAAATTTTTTAAATAAATTACATAAAAACATTAAATTCACACTGGAAATTGGCAAAGATAAGAGTTTAAATTTCTTAGATTTAAATTTAACATTAACAGGTACTAAAATAGATTTCAATATTTTCCGGAAAGATACGTATACTGATATTGTTATACATAATTCTTCAAATCATCCCTTTTCTCAAAAACTAGCGGCTTTCCACTCTATGATTAATAGATTAATTACAATTCCTTTGTCAGCTCTTAACTATAATTTTGAATTAAATCTCATAAAACAAATAGCAATTAATAATGGCTATTCTACTAATTTGATAGATGAAATACTAAATAAAAAAATTAAACAGAATTTTTTCAAATTATATATTTACCCTATTTCTAAAGATAACAATAAACATTGGCGTAGAATTTTATTTGTCGACAACGATACGTCAAAAATTATTAGTAAAAATATTCCCGGTACTATTCAACCAGCGTTTTACACAAATAACAAATTGAAGAAATATATACTCAACAATAAAGATAGCGAAATTAAAACAAAAAAATCAGGGGTTTACAAACTCAATTGTAATGATTGTAGTTCGTTTTATATAGGTAGATCTTATAGAAACTTTGAGGTTAGGGTTAAAGAGCACCTCAGAGCACTAAATGGCAATAGCGATTCTGAGTTCGCAGACCATTTATTAAAATATGATCATAGCTTTGACATAAATTCAGGTCTTCAAATATTACATACAGGATATAAAACATCGCAAATCAATAATTTAGAAATTTTAGAAATAAGAAAAAATGTTAATTCCAAAGCTGACATAATTAATAAGCAAAAATTTTTTGTTAACCCTGTTTTAAATATCTTCCCACTTAACCGGCCTTTCACTTCTAATAACATGGTAATCCCCAATTCTTCGAAACTCCCACCATTGTCAACCCTTCCCCCTCTTTCAATTCCTTCTCTCCATATGTAATCTATAATTAATTTTTTAACTTTAGTATACTTTTATTCCTGAAGAAGTGAACATGGTTCACGAAACATGTTGATAGTGTACAAAAAATAAAGTGATGTAAACTAAGTTATTTTCTTTTAATAAACATATCATTAGTAAATACAATTTAGTACAGTACGATAAGCGTCATAAATATGAGCAAATAATATAATGCAACTAACATTGTGTGTATTTGTTCATTATTATAATTAGGGTAGGAATATACCTGAGGACCATTTGTAATCTACGCTAAGCTAATATTTTGAGTATGTTGAGAAACACACCGGATTCCGGAACTGAAATTCCTCCGGTCGGCCGGACCCTTGGGAATTCTGCGCAGCATCATGTGGAGGGGAATCAAGTCAGGTCTCCTAAGCCATGAATTGTGCGTAGAAGTTCCTGTACTCACGGATGGTTCGCAAGAGGGCCAAAGCAATATAAATGCGTCTGTGCAATTATTAATATTTGCAATTCAAGACATTTTAAACAGCTGATTTCTTTGATTAAGTCGAATCCGCGGACAAGTCACTTGTGAATTCTATTAACACCGCACACTTCTTTGAAAAATCAAATAAAGAATCGATTAATTAATCATTAACTGGTCAGGTAAATCGGTAAGTTAAATCGGGCTTATTAATTAAGAATATTAATTTAAAAGTTTTGGTTAGGTTAGGTTAGTTAATTACAAAATTTTTTCATGACACCCATTATAATCTAATGTAAATTAAATATATGTAATATCTTTGTTCCTTAACTCTTCCTGCCAATTAATACATTTGTCCTAATTGTTCTGTTTATTTCAGTATGCAAATTAAGGTACTTTTTATGTTTTTCATTCTTCCATTCTTGGCAGTTTATCTTACAAATCTGAACCTTTTCCCAGTATGTCAGCCAAGAAAGTAAATATGTAAATACAAGTATCCGTTTATTTTAAATTTCCTTGTTTAATCTACTGCACTATATAACGAGGTAAGATTTTTTTGTTTGTTTGTTTGCATTGAATAGGCTCCGAAACTACTGAACCGATTTGAAAAATTCTTTCGCTGTTGGAAAGCTACACTATTTTTGGGTAACATAGGTTATATTATATTTTCAAAAAAAATAAGCATCCTTACTAAAACATCAATAATGTAACCCAAGGTGTAAAAAAATTACCTAAAATATTCTTTTCATCGCGTGCGCTG
This sequence comes from Limnephilus lunatus, assembly GCA_917563855.2. NCBI lineage: Eukaryota > Metazoa > Arthropoda > Insecta > Trichoptera > Limnephilidae > Limnephilus > Limnephilus lunatus. The sequence goes on from OU830595.1 coordinate 71,944,391, forward strand.
CGAAAACTATTGATGATAGAATAAAATAATATACTAAGACTTTGTAGAACACATCATTATTTACAAAAAAAGTCGCAACAGCATATGTCTAACTATTATGGTTATGCCACAATAAGCATTCTTTTATTTTAAAAATTTAATTAAAATGTCACCGCTTGAAAAGGCTCTTTATTTATATCTTGGTTTTAATCCTTATCAAAATAAATTACTTCATATTCAAGAAAGCTTCAATACCTTTATTTAACTTTTTGAATTTTTAAATTGCGATATTTAATTAGAAAGATATCACGAGTTTAAAAATGTTAGAAAAAAAGTTTCGGCTACAGGCCGGGCGGGAGAGGAGTCAAGAAATGAAGTGCCAGGGGGTTTGGTTTGGGGGAGCGGGAGAGCGGTGGCGGGGAAGGTGGAAGTGTAACGCTGGAGGGGAACGCACTGAGAAGGACATGCAAGGAGTAACATTTTATTTATTTGAATATGGCATTACAACGCATGCCGGGAAACAGATAGTCATACATATTTTAAGAATAAATTGCTACAGTTTGTGTGACTGCACTCAATTGGTGCAATAGGTTCAGATTGAATGATTATATTTTCAACCGTGTGATATGTACTCATTGTTAAGGAGTATAAAGAATAAATGGATGTTATGCGCTGAAGGGGCAGTCGTTCGTCTATTTATAAGATAATGTAACTAACTTTACTGCGTTAAATAGCTGAATACAGAACTTTAGAGGTTATTTATGTACATATATAGAAGTAGCACTTCCCTAATAATCGACCACCATAACACGGGCGTGTGCCTACAAGCATGGTGATCAAAAAATCCACAAATTACTTAACCATCAAAGCAAGAAAAATTTTAAAATCTTTTTTTGTTGTCATTTTTTTTACACTAGTTCCACACAGGAGGCCCTGAGGAAAATAATTTAAGGGGTATGAATCTGAGGGTCAGTATGTCCAGGAGTGACGAATGAATGAATCCATCCCTCCTACTGCGATTCAAGGCGATGTTCCGAGAGAGCCCTGCTAGAAAAGTTTCCCTCAACCAGTCTCTCCCGATCCGGCCTGCCACGCAGTCGGTGGACAGACGCATCTGCCTCCATGACCCGGACAATCCTCACCCCATAGGAACACAAAATAATATTTTAGTAAACCATTGATTTTACCCATGTACACGATGTATAATTTTTACAGACAGCCTGCTCACTATTTTATTTTGTTGAGCCTCTTATTTTCCTAGAAAATAATTAAATATAATATAATTAATTAATTCCGATATATAATCAATATAATTATATATCGGAAATATCAGATGGGAAGTTAATATATAACAAAAAAAGACACCAAAAAATGTTGTAATATTTTAAATAACTATTTTAATAACGTTGGAAAAAACCTAGCAAAATCCATAAATACGACCGAAATATCAAATCCACAACAAATAACACAATGTCAAATAAACAAATTTCACCCAGTCACAGAAGCCGATATTGACAGAACTATTTCGGAACTAAAAGGAGATTCTGCCCCCGGCTTTGATAACATTGATGCTAAGACAATAAAAGCGATGAAAACATACTTAGTTCTCCCCATAACACATATAATAAACCTTAGTCTAGCAAATGGCGAATTTCCCAATAATTATAAAAGAGCAATTATAACTCCCATTTATAAAACAGACTGTCGTAAAGATCCATAAAATTACCGCCCGATTTCTCTTCTATCAAATATATCAAAAATATATGAGAAAATTGTAAAAAAACATATTTGGACATTCTTAGAAAAAAATAAAATAATTAATGATAACCAATTCGGCTTCAAAAAAAATACAAGTACTCATGACGCGATAGCAAAAATAACCAACTATTTATATACGGCAATAGATTCCGATAAAAAATGTATCGGAATATTTATAGACCTGAAAAAAGCTTTCGACAGCATATCACATAAAAAAATTAATAAATAAATTAAAATCGATAGGAATTAATGGGAAAGTATTAGCATGGATAACTAGTTATTTACACAAAAGACCTCAACTAGTAAAATTACTCAATCAAATCAGCGACTCAAAATATAGCGACTTTTCGATACCCCAAGGTACAGTTTTGGGACCGTTGATATTTATTATATATTTCAATGATATATTCCATATTTCTAAATGTGGAGACATTGTATCCTACGCTGATGACACAGTCCTACTACTAAAAGCAAACACCTGGTCTGAATTAAATAAAATGGCAAATACAGATATCAATGCACTAAAATTATGGTTTGATAAAAACCTGTAGACTTTAAATTCTAAAAAAAACCTATTATTTACCATTTTTCATTAAAAAATAAGAAACACCTCAAGAAATAAACATAATAATCCACTCTGTGACAAATACAGAAAACCACAAATGCAATATATTATCGACTGTGTTTTGGTAAAACCCTTTAAGCCACATTTTTTGGGAATGTTACTTTTCAGTGGTTTCATATAAAGTTGCCTTCAAGGAACAACCTGGTCAAACAATTTAAGCTGATAAATGCTGTTTTTATATCAAAAAATGCATTTTACTAGACGAAAATTTATAGGTTTCGTAAAAACACAAACAGGTAAAAGCAGTCAACCCTCAAATAAGTGATATTTCAATTTTGTGTTACTGTAATCCCGTACGGTCAATTGCTTTAAGCTGCGTGACTGTTTACCATACACGGCTTGTATGGGAATTACGTAGGCAATGCAGGGGACTTTCATTTTTCTACCGGTAGACGCCATAGACGGCGACTTCACGCAGCTCAAAACAGCTTTGACGTGAGTTGCATATTTTCGACTTCCGCAATTAAAAACGCTTATTTTAGTTAATTACTGAAGATATGGTACTAAAAAGATCTCAAAAGATTTTAGAATTGTGTGGTGTCAACATCAAATCATTTGGAACCCGAGATATCAATGGTAAGTCAATTTATTTGCTATTTGAATTTTGGTTTATCGCACGTGTTACATTATTATTTAATTTTGAATTTTAACCATAAAAACGTATTTTAAGTATATTTTCACATGATTTTAAATATTCAAAACAATGCTAAAGCTAAACAACTAACGTATCTTCTGGCAAAAGTGTTGTTTTGATATTATTTGACGTGAATTCTAACCTCGAAATTTTGTTTTTTTTGGCAAATACTTTTATTTAAAAAACTCACATTCATCAACATTTTCCATAGTTAAGACATGTTTTTTGCATCTTATTTGTTTGTTTTCAGATGAAAATAACATGAGACCTATTGGTTCTGCTAAAAAAAGTCCAGAAAAATCTCTTATTCCTTCAGATGAATGCCCGATAGATTTTTTGCCTCCCGGTAAGAATGAAACTTTCTTGAATTAATGTTGGATGCTTTTATTTAAAAAAAACTGATATTAATTAACATATTCCATAGTTAAGACATGTTTTTGCATCTTATTTGTTTGTTTTCAGATGAAAATAACATTAGATCTATTGATTTGGTTAAAGAAAGTCCAGATAAATCTTTTATTCCTTCAGATGAAAGCCTGATGAATTGTTTGCCTCCCGGTAAGAATGAAACTTTTTTGAATCAATTTAGCATACTTTTATTTCTCATATCTATTTGCATGTTCCAATTTAACTCCATATTTAATTCCATATAACTCTTCAATTAAATGAATAAAAATAGTCTGAAGATAAATTCTTAATAATAACTTGCACGGCAGGAAATTGATTAATTGTTCTTATTTTACAGAAGTACCGATAACTTCAACGTCAGCAGAGATGGGAATTGTTGGAAGCCACGGGAAACGTAAGAATGAAACTTTCTTGAATCAATGCTGGATGCTTTTATTTAAAAAAAACTCATATTCATTAACATATTCCATAGTTAAGACATATTTTTGCATCTTATTTGTTTGTTTTCAGATGAAAATAACATCAAATCTATTGATTCGGTTATCATGCAATGCTCCCGATACGTTAATGGAGACGGATAATGAGGATGTTACGACTGACCCTGTAGATTAGTTTGCACAACATAATAATTACTTATATTTAATGTCGTTTTACTATGTATCTATAAATAGGACAAATATTGTTTCAAGATTTTTTAATAAAAATTTATTGTTTTTAAAATTTGTTTTAATTTAATTTTTTTAATTAAAAATATAAAAAGTATTATTTTTCCAATAAAATTTAATGATAATATTTATTATAAGTAATACAATTATTACTTATATGACATACGGCAGGTCCAGTAAGAAGAGTTAGAACCACAATTCTAACTCCCATCTGCTTAAAGTTGGTAAGATATGGCATTCAAGCTTCTTAAAGATAAGTGATTTGCTAAAAACTCAGTTTGGTAAAACCCATCAAGCTTCATAATGTAAAGTGGGCTGAGAATAGAGGGAAAGGTCAAATACTTTAAGCCACATTTTTTTTTGTTTTTCATTAATATCTTTCATTATTATGCTTTGAATCGAATAATTTTGCACCATCTCAGAAAACTATGTATATTCTACCAAATAATAATTAAAAATGAAAAATTAAGTCAACATGTCATTAGATATTCGTTTTTATCATCTCCTGTAAAATTTTAGTTTTGTGGCTTAAAGGGTTTTGCCTTTCAGCAGTCGTTATGTACAAACATAGTAAGCAAGACCGATATTAAGTACCTGGGCATAACAATAGACCAGCGTTTAAAATGGTTCCCACACATAAATATTCTGAACAACAGAATAAGGAAACTAACATATATATTTAGATGTTTAAGAGATATTTTAAACGAAAAATTACTTAGAACCACATACTTCGCTTTCTGTCAATCAATTATACAATACGGCATTATAGGATGGGGCGGTACATATACAAATCAAACACAAACAATTTACATATCACAAGAACTAATAATAAAAACAATTTTAAAAAATCCCTACTCATATTCGTCAGAACTTTTATTCCAACAATTTAAAGTCAGAAAATTAAGTGCAATATATTTTTATCATGCAACATTACAAATTTATAAAGATAATATTCAAAATAAAGTTGCACCATTTAAAAACAACAGAAATCTTAGACAAATATCAATACTTCCTACTCCAAAATGTAAAAAAACACTAGGACATAAATATCTTGGAGTAAATTTTTTTAATTCACTTCCTGAAAAAATCAGAAACATGGACAGTAATAACAAAAAATTTAAAACTCAACTTAAAAATTATAACGAAAATTTGAACTGAATATAAAAAATAAAACAATTAAACCAATATAATAACACCCCCATACACATAAGCCCTGCTTTTTTATGAGGATAAATCAAATATGTACACATATTATGTAATTAATTATTTTATTGAATTTATTGTAATTTATGTATCTTTCTCTGAACAAAAAAAAATAAAAAAAATAAAAAAAATAATAAAAATAAAAAAAATAAAAAAATAAAATTATCGAACGAACTGATATGAATCTCCAGTGGAGTCAAGGAGCGGTGCTATAAATGCACAAAATAAAAATTTAAAATTCAGTTTTGTCAAATATTCATTGAAAATTTGAAAAATTACCCCCAATTTCCAACTTATACAAAACCAACAAAAATCTGTTTGTATTTTTAACTGATTCCACACCGCTTCACCTGAATCTGATGTAATTATTATATTAGATAAAATAATTCAGTTTGGCACATTTTTGGCTAAAACCTCCCCGCAAATAAATTTCCGCACAAACCGCGGCCACCAGGCGCAGGCTGTCGGGTGTGGCGGGTTCTACCTCCGTTAGGGTAGGTTTACCCCATAGAAGGAGAGGAATGTATGTATGAGGATGATTAAAGAACATATTAATGGATTTAGTTAAAGAGCTTAAAATTTCATAATATAGATTAGAGCTTGAATTATGGTTTATCTATGAAAATACCGAGGTAATATGTAGTCTCAGGAACAGCAACAAATCCGCAACATTTAGAAATGGGGAAAATCTCTTATACGAGATTAACTCATATTTTTATTTCTTTTCAATCTATAATGAATTGAAGCAAAATGGTCTGCCGCTCTGTAGATATCTCTCTTTTTTTTCTCGCCGGTTTAACGGAATTCAATACTTCGTTTGTGTGAAAGCACTATGAAACACAACAATTTCAATTTGGAAGGCGGGTATGGGTACCATTTATTGAATAACCAACAACTCTGCCATATGTCACTCGAAATGGTTCGCTACGTTAGTTTGGCGATTTAGCATATTTGTGCCTGGGTCCATGAGGTGAGGTTTGTCCGGGTTTTGGGGGCGGATAACATGGATTCATATGTCCGTCACTCCTGTACTCACTGCTCCCTCATATTCCTTCGCATCCCTCATACCCTTTTCCCTCCCAGAACGTCCTCTCGTTCCTTTCCTAAAAAGACTCTCCACACAAAGGCCCTGAGTGGAATTATTTTCCTCATGGCTTCGTGGAGCTAATGTAAAAAAAGTACAATAATATTATATAATATTTTTTAATCTGTTTAGGCTTTTTTGTTAATATTCTTGAGTACTAACAAAATACGAGTATACGACAACTGCACAAATCCTTCCATTGTACGTTACACAATGTAAAATTGACATAATTTGGCTTCATTCGACTAGAAGATAACCAAATTCATAGTTGAGATAATTTTCCTTTCAACATTGGTTATTAAAGCTTATTTTTGCACACGTACTTTTTTACAAGTGACTAAACTATACACAGATCAACCTCTAAATTTATATCTAGTAAAGCCAGTTTTGAATATTTGATTCAGGTACCAGAAAGTACTCCTAAATTTCCTTTATTTAAATGCTATGAATACCTTTGTCATGTGATCAGATTGATCTAGATTTATGAAATTGATATATCTAATGTAGAAGTCAAAATTTTGATTCTGCGTTTTTTAAGCGACGAAACATCTTTATCACTGGACGATTCAGAAATTCGACATATGCACTTCTAGCCCCAGATATATAGCTTATAAATAGGCAGTCGGGGGCATCGCCTCTTTTTATATTGCGAAAAAAAATTATGGACTTAAATTCAATTAGTTTGTTGTCTTTTGGTCGCCTTCATAGACCTGGCGCATTTTCACCGCCAGATGGCGCCACATATTCGAACAACTTACTGCAGAAACACGAAACACCATTGTCATTTTTATTTTTCGAACGTGTTGCCTATTTTTCTGTAAAATTTTCACGTCGGTTCCAACAGTATTTCTTCGTTTATGTAGGTGCTCTAAAAGTAGCGGTACATGACAACAGTCACATGTTGAATAGTAAGAACACATTTGTATTGATTTTAATAATTGGTGTTGTGTGGGGTCAACTTCGGATATCTAGTTATTTACTCACGAGAATTATGCTTTGGTGAAGGGTACATAGTTTTTTTTCTTGTTAGATTGGAGATAAACTTAACATGAAAGACAAATTTAGATTTTTAAAATCTGTTAAAGAGTCTCTAAGAACTAAAGTACGTAGAATTAAGCTTAAGCTGTTGATAGAAAACTGTCAAAGAACGTATTAAGAATTTTTCGTAGTATTAAGCTTAAGCTGTCAAATGAAGTATTAAAAAATTTTGACCACCTCTTCGAGCATATGTTTGGTAGTCGCAAGATGCGATGATATAATTTAATTTTGAAGTAATTAAATAAATTAGAAAAAATGTAATTAAATACATTTTGCTAACGGATAATAACGTAACCGTTAGTACATATAATGTAACTGTCGTGCTCGAAGATATATTTGAATATCTTTGGTCGTGCTAGGTACGAGCAGGTATAACGATAAAAAAAAATGTATAAATGATACTATGTATTACACCCAAAATGTGATTGGGAGTTTCAAGTCCAGTAACATAAAAACTTATTTGTTATACGAACACGAAATAGTTTGCAGAACAATGATTGTTAAATCAAAATTCTATTCTAAAAACTCTTTACATTAATAAATTAATTGGAAGTACTTACATAATAATCTGAATCGCATCAAGAATTGTAGATATTTTAAATAGGTACCTATGTTAGGGACCGAATTTGATTGATTTTTCTTACAATATACAAAAAAAATTTATTACATGAAAAATGAAAATTTAATTTAAAAATTTGTAATAAGTGGCACGCGAGCTGTTTGAAACTGAACGTACTGGGACTGAATATATGGAACACGGGAGAGGGGTTGATGGGACGGGAAAGCAGGAGAGGGAAGAGGGAAGGCGGGGAAGGTGGAAGGGGTATGCGTTTACGGTGAAACCAGCTAGTTAGATATAAAAAAAAAACTTAAAACCATAAACAAATAAATGTATGATATATTAATACTTAAAAATAACTGGTGGCACTCAGTTTGCAAATTATATTCATGTCCACAAAGTTTATGTGCGAAAAATACAGCCTTTTCAATAGCAACCGATGAAATCCTCCCAGCTCCCAGCATGTCACTAGTGGATTGCACACTACCGCCATGTTGACGCATGGCTGAACAGACGAGCGTGTTTTCCGCGTTATGTTTCCAAATTTCAACGTTTCCTCTTTTGTCCTTTGAAAATTCATCAATTTAACTTGGGACAATGCAGTAACGTATCAATGAGGCATGCATTTTGTCTGTTTATTCATATCTGAATGCGGTGTGCTTAAATGCATACAATTCACGTATTATTTGTCTAAGCAATGTGCATTATTTGTTTTATTCATTTCCGAATAAGCCATTTTCAGCAATACGTTCTCTAGACAAATAGCGAATTCAGTATGCAGGAACAAACTCAAGTTTTCACTTTTTTATTTATTTATTAAAGCAGTAATATAATTAAATAAGAAAATTAAATAACACAAGAAGTGCCATATGGGCGTCTTTCGCAGCCATCGTCTTTCCAACTATAGGCCCATTTTTCCCTATATTTCCATACAAAATTAATTTCCAAAAAAAATCAAATGGGACGGATATCTGCGATTTCAGACGGGTGTGAGACGGAACGCTGGGCGGTTGGGCTGAATGGAAGTTTTAACGTTGAAAAATCGTATTACACGTGAGTGTACACCCCTCAGGATAATTTCTGTCTCATAAAAATCTTTGTGTCTCCCTGACCACGACGGTTAGAAACATGATCTAAACTATGTTAGACAGAGAAGATACCGCCCCTTATATTCAAATTTAAAAGTTAACCACAATACAAGTAAAATGTACAACTTTCTGAAAAAAAAAGTTTTGGATCAAGTTTAAAACAGTAGGATTTTTTTATATTAATTCATTTCAAATGAAACGACAAAAAATGAGTTAATGATAACGTTTATAAAACATTAGCCTAATAATATATGTGTGTGTTTTTATTTTTTCCGTTTTCAGTATTTTTGTTAGAAAAAACGTAAAGTGAGCCATTTTTAAAACTTTTTGTTATGTTTGCATTAAAAAAATGTATATTTCAAAATTATATTGTTTATTTCGCATTATAAAATTGTGTATCACCACCTTTCAAAATAAATTTTATTTTTCGGATGCTTTTAGAAATATTCCATTTATTTTGATTTTATTGCAAACCATTCCCAAAAAAAATAGGGCCGAGGCCTGAGTGGTTAAGATAAATATGTACATATATGTATATATAACTTATGTGGACATATACATGCATACATTCACACGAATACATAAACACGCATTAAAAAAATATATATTATACGCATAATATATGAACATTATAAAATAATATAATGATAAAATCAAAAGAGAAAAAATCAAAATAACATATTTGGAATATCAATCAATAGCCGTAGCCAGGTCAAAAACGATAACATCTATCAACAATAACCTAACGAGATTTAACATAATATATAACGAGATATGTCTAGTGATTTATAACATTTAAAATAAATCATAAGTGAATCAAATAACTTTGGTTTGTGCGTGAGTGCGTGCAGGAAGTGATTTTAAGATTGTATTCAATGATCTATTGATTTTCATAATTGGAACTGATAAACAAAAATCATATCAGAGAAGCGATAAAGTAGGTAACCAAAATTATATCATTGATTAATTATTCTTCATTTGATAGTCCTTTTGTTTCAATGTTTAACAGATGAAATTTTCTAACATTCGAAAGGAATTTTTTTTTCTTTGGAAATGTCAATATTTTGTTTATAAATATTTTCAGCTTCACAAATCTTACAATTATAATGTTCAGTGATTTTTCACGGATCTGCCATAGTATTATTTCCAATTTTAAAACAGATAAATTCGTGGTATTTGTTTTTTACATGATTTTTTTTATTAAGTAAAGTATTATGGTAAAGTACCTTCTTTACAATTACTCCCTTAATTTAACAAGTCATTTACATTGAAAAATTAATTATTCTTCCGACCATAGAAGTATTACGACGATATGATTTTTTTTTCTGGGTAGGGTAGGCATATATAATCACAGTGGTCGATTGGACGCGTTCCAATATTTGAATAGCTTTTAATACAAGCTTTATTTTTTTAAAACATACTCGTAAAAAACCTATTCGGAAACTCTAATATTCTAAAGCAATTATCGGAAGGTAAACATTTTTTAGGTTTACTAACCTTATTTATAATTTTATTAACCTATTTTCGGACAGCAGCTGGATCTGCCCTGATGATAGAAACTGTAATGCTATCTGAAACGTTAGCTAAAAAAGGAAGAAACGCAACACCGCATTTAATACTTTTGGCCTTGAAAATCTCAAATTTTATCGAAGTAACTATAATTTCAAAAGCATCTAAATGAAATATTTATTTTTACAAAATGTGTCCCAGTTCTCCAACTCTGATCAAAGAGAATCCGTTTCTGTATTAGATTGCACGTATGAGAAAACATATGAAATATACGGACATTTGCATTTAATTTCCCTTACAATCAAAGTGTACGGCTTCCCTCGCAGACCGAGTTCACCGGACGTAATACGATTCATTATCTCACTGGACGCTTCATAGTTGTGAGGAAGCCTCGTACGGAGTACAATGCCACTTATTTGCTCCCAATAAACAAGAACAGTGAGATTCAAATGAACTCGATTCGAGGTCCGGACTGAGATTACGGATATACAAGTACACGTGGATGCATCTATGTAAAAAAATTAAAAGGGACGTAACTATCTGGAGCCAGTTCCCAATGGGGTATGCTGTGAGAATAGATAAGAAGAACATAAAGAAGAATACAAGAATTGCCATGTGGGCGTTTTTTCGTGCTCCAAAAGTCAGGGCAATCGGGCCTTAACTTTCCAATACAAAACTGTAATGAAATTTTATTTTTATCATATGTTCTAAAGTAAATATTGTGTATTTTGTTTGTATAATGACCATTATAAGATTATTCCTACTCCAATTTAAGACATGTGTCATTTTAAAAATCAATCTATCAATGAAAAATTCCATGTCATCATAAATATATTAAGGTTTTTAATTAAGAATAGATTTGACAACAGTAAAATTAGATTGTTAATAATTCATATTACTTGTAAGGTATTTCCCAAATAATATCAAATTAAGCTACAAACCCGAGTTATTAAACCTACTGGGAATAACCAAAATAATTAGAAATTTGACAGTTTTTTTTTTTATTATTATTGTATAAAAAATTGCACACAATTGGAATTTCTTACCCGCTAAGCTACTGCAAGTAGCTTGTCAGCAGGAGATTAGTTCCGCAGATTAGTTACAACTACAAATAAAATAATCATAAACGCGTTAGCGTACCAACAACATACACAAATACACATAAAACATACCTACCAACATTGTGATGCAGAATGGGAAAAATATTTATTTATATATATAATTTTTTAATACATATCATGAACAAGTCAAAGACAACTTAGTGTTAAATGTAATAAAACCCATATAATTGAATAAAATCCTTGTAGATCACTCCTCTACCCCCTCCCCCATATTTTATGCATATAAACCTTAGTTTAAGAATATTGTTTACCAGTCTGAAGTCTGAAGATGGCTATAATAGGCTGAAACCGGTTACGGTCACATAAATTAAAGCGGAAATAAGTTTCATATATCTTTTATTGTATTATTATTAGCTGGTACCCTGCAAACGTTGCTATGCCATTCAAAGAAAAAATGTTTTTCCTTGCATGTTCATTATCATGCGTCCCCGTTCCCCTTTGCGTCCCCATCCTCTCCTGTGTCCCCTTTCCACCTTCCCCGCCTTGCCTCCCCCTCGTCACTTTTACCGCGAACCCCTCATCCATCGTTACCCTCCCCTCCTGCCTTCCATTCTTGCATCGAAAATATATGAAATACACACATTTTCAAACCACTCGCGCACCACCTGTAGTATTTTTTTATGGAAATTTCATAACACCAAATTTTTAAATATATAGATAATGGAATTCCGCCACGAATTGTCAGTTTCAATAACAGAAATATTAAAAATAATAACATACAGTTTTCGTCAACAATTGCAAATTCACTCTTGCGCATCGTTTTAATTAAATGATGCGAAATTTTTGTGTATCTTTGTATTTTTATAAAACAGAATAAGTATTGTATACAAAGTGATTTGTTTCCATTAAATAATATGAAGACTTACCAACCTTCTGTTGTTTACGCTGACAACAGAACAAAACGCAACCTAACCTTCTTCCCAAGAGATAAAACATAAGTTTTCCATATTAATTCACTTCATTCCTCCATGAATAGCCTTCCGATTGCAACAAACTTTTCATATATTTTCAGAACTGAGTAACTGAGTAGTAAGGTAAAATAATGAGTTACGACTGCATAGTTCCTGGTCTGATTCTGATCCAGACCAAACTGTCGAATAGTGGAATTGATGAATAGCCTCTCAGTGAATGGGTAATATTCTCCTAATGGAACCTGTGTTCTTACCCATCCGACCTCATTCGATTGAAGATATCACCCTCCGGGTCCTGTTTGAACGTAATTAGGTGTTATCTCCAAATAGAAATCGAATAAAGGACTTATGGTTTTCAACGAATCCTTTTATTTTTCGATAACACGTATTTTAAGTACCATTAATGGGTCATAAATTAATATTTGTCTATTTTTATTACAGTTTATTGGAGATGTCATAAAATGACTTGCGAGCTTAAAAGATTTGCCTTGAAACTAACAGACGAGAGATCTTTTTCAAATTTCATGGTTTTTTGGATAGATTTATATCTACTTTATCATTGAGATAAGATTGTAGATAAAAATAATGTTAATTAACATTTTTTTCCATCTTTATAAATTATATATTTATAAATGGGTGCCATTGTAAAGTGTCTGTCTCACCAGGAAAACATGTATTGATAGTAAGCACAGTTTATAACAAAAAATAAATCAAGTTTGATTTTTAAAAAGTTTACTATTCAATCGGAGCTTACAACGTAATATTACATTCAAAATAAAAGACTATCAACATGGTACCATTGGGTAATACATACTTATAAAAAGGTTTCAATAAAATCGTTAATATTTAATCTGTCATTGCTGGTGATCCAAAAGTTGGTGTTCAATTTATATTTAGAAAATGTTGTGTTCTGTTAAACGGCCGGTGGAAGTGCGTTGCATAGTTTTATAGCAAATTATCTAAAATTTATTTTGGCTAAAATTGTTTTAGCGAAAGGGATAAGTAAGAGATTGTGCCCTATGGATCTAGTGTCACGAGCAATTTGGACATTAAATGAGTTGCCTAATGTTCAGAACACAGATTCACCTGGTAATCGGTTGTAATTAGTTTCTGATCTTTAGTTTAATCTAAAGTGGGATCAATCTATCAAAAGTGATTAACATTAAAATACGTTGAACTTTTTTTTAATAATTGGGTTTGAAAATCCTCAATTTGTTATAATGATCCATCTAGCTTTGTAACTTTTTTGATTTAATAAAAAAAATAGATCTATTGGGATATTAATGGGTGGTGTTTCACGTTGATAATCAATACGAAGATACGTACATGTATATTACCTAAATTTGTATAGGTGTTAAGATTATATCGTTAAATGTTCAATATAAATAGTTAGATCTATGCTCCAATAAACAACAAGGGAATGCAATAAATATTTAATAAAACATCTTTATATACCACATGAAAAGAATCCGTGAATATTTTTCATGAAGTTTTTGAATTCTCTTTTCACCAAGAAAGAGAATTCAAAAGAAATTTTTTAAAAGGGACCGTATAAGAAACACGTTAAGGAGAAATTTCGAGAAAAATCTGAAGTATTACTAAAATTAGCTTGGTTCAATACTTGAAACCTGTGTTTCTTTTGTTAATTTTTTTAATGATTATTATTGACAAGTAAAGTCAGATTTCCTAATTTTTGTAGAATTTTTTGGATTAACATTCAATTATCAATCCTAGGATTATAATATCCCGTGATTTTTCACGGGTCTGCATAAATTAATTCATTTTATGTAGCTTTATTATAAAAATGTAGTTTTAATTAAAATTAACGTCCGCAGCAATAACCTCATTATTCTCCTCTCTGGTTGAGCTTTTTCCAACTTGTTTTTCATTTTCACTGTAATCTAGTTAAAATTATGAATAATATTAACTTTCCGACAGCAGAAAAGGTAGGGTATGCCAACATAGAGTATAGGTAAGAGTTAGTAAATAAGTATGTACCCCACATCCACTAAAGAAATTGTCGACACAATACTCTCCTTTAAAACCAGAAAATTAAAAAATTTCACCTTACATATTAAAACACGTTATTAGCACAGGTTACACATCTACATATTAAAACACGTTACTTTAATACCATTGTTTTTACCTAAACTTCAAATACGGATCCTTCCCAAACCAACTAAAACATGTAACGGTTGTCCCAATCCATAAGAGTAGCGCTAAAACAAATATTGAAAATTATAGTCCTATTTCTGGTCAAAAACTGTTAAAAGTAGACTTGTCTTCCATTTCGATATCCATAATGTTTTCTCGCCTAATCAGTTTGGTTTCCAAAAAATACAGATTCTGCAATCTGAAGTCATTCACAGCCTGAACGAAGGTGACTCCTGCCCAGCCATATTCCTATACTTAAAGCATTCGACACGGTACCCCACCCCAAGCTTCTAGAAAGGCTATCTCAAATAGGAATCCGGGATAGACTCTAATCTGGTTCTTCTCACACCTAATTGGTAGATTGCAAGCCGTGAAAATTAACAATATAGGTGTAAGTTATCTTCCTCCAATTCAATTCGGAGTCCCACAAGGAAGTGTTCTAGTCCCTACTATATTCCTAATAAATATCAATAATCACTGTAACCTAGCCATATCTGGAAAACTTATATATTTTGCAGATGATACTGTGCTTATAACTCGACATAAAAATTTTGAAAGGAGCATTCGATATAGATCAAAATAACATAGGCCTTGTAAATTGTAATAAAATTGTTAATGTAAATTGTAATTTTTTTATTTTTTATTTTAGCGACTATATAAAATAATTGTTACATACAACATATAATGGTGAAATTAAGTATAAAATATTGTATTTCTTTGTCCTCCTCACTAGGGGGTCCTATGCCGAGGCGGACTTAAGTTATTTAAATATGGTTTATTTGTCTTCTATGTCGTTTTAAGTGTCTTCATTAGGGTTTTTAATTGGTTTGATGATAATCTCCTTATTGAATTTTAATTCTTTAATCTGTCTGCTAACTCCTAGTAACAAAAATAAAAAATTTAATTCACTCTTCTCCAATTTGGGATGCGGGTATGGGTACAGCCGCCTCGGGAACCATTTATTGGATAACCAACACCTCTGCCATAGGTCACCCCAAGTGGTTCGCTACGTTTGGTGACTTAGCAAAGGTGCCTTTCATGGGTGTAGGTTTGTCTGTATTTTGGCGGTGGATGCGTCTGCCCGAGAGAGAATGGTTGATGGAGTCTTTTTTACTTCTCCAGGCGTACTCTCTCAAAACATCGTCTTGCACCGCAGTGGGAGGGATGGATTCATACATCCGTCACTCTTGGTCATACTGACTTCCAGATTCCTACCCAAATCTAATACCCTTTTCCTTCCCAGAACTTCCTCTCCTTCCTTTCTTAAAATGAACCTCCACATGGCATCATTAAAGATGACGTAGGCCCTGAGGAGAATTACTTTCTTTTCCACGATAACTTAAAACCGAAACCAAATTCCATACTTTCAAAACCAAAATAACGCTTTGGATCCTTAGATCTGCAAAACATTTCAAGCATTTCATATATCCTTGGGTACATTATTTTTGGGCAACATGCCTGTTTTATGTACTAAAATAAAAATAAATAAATAAATTTACTAGCCGCCTAATCTCCCTTCATACGTGTCTCACATTCTGTATCCAATTTTCCTAATTTAATTATGGTATAAAATATTGTATAATTTAATTATTATTAACTTTAGACATATAATTTAAAATTTCAATAAGCAAATTTCACCCGCTATAACACAAGGACATCACTAGCATGGCTAGTGAATTTGCATGGCATGGCATGACATGGCTGTACAAACTTTTATTTTTCGTGAAATAAAAAAAATGTACTTACCTGTGCAGAAACGAGGCCCTTCTTCAGTCTGGGTAGATCCGTGTGACTCCAGGGGCTGGTGGACCAAGGCGGTATATTTCGAAGATCTTCGCTAAATCTGTAACAAAAAATATGGCAACATTGATATTTTTTTAAAGTTTTTCTTTCATAATATTCAATAACATTATTTATTAAATATATTTATACACAAATTCTACTCTGTAATTATTATTACACGTGACAGCTGTTTTACCTTCAAATTTATCAAACTAAGTCACTTACAGATTATGTGTTTGTACTATTCCTTTATTTTTATTACCCATGACTGAGTTTAGGAAATTATAAATGGTTTTTTTTATTTATTTATAAATAGAAACGAACAGTACATTATGTGAGAAATTATTTAAAATTATTTAAACATCCATTTGTGAGAAAAAAATTACAATTATTAAATATAGTTCATGGTGGGTACCTATTATGTGTTTCATTGTAGTGTCTTATTTATGGTGTGCATATTAAGTAATTACAGGGTAATGTGTGTAATGGGAAGGTGTGTGTGTGTGTTTGTGAATATGTGTGTATGTATGTACGTATGTAAGTACGCGCATTAAACAATTTATATGATTAACATGATGCTCTTTTTAAATTTGGCAGTGAATCGGAGAAAATGTCGATGTTAGAATTTAGATTATTATTATTGAATATATGAAGAGCACGATTGATTGGCGAATTAGTTGCTGCATTTGTCTTGTAATTAAGCGTGTGGAATAGTTTTGAATGGCGTGTACGTCTTAATGGTATGTTAAAATTAACTAGGGAAAGAAGTTCGGTACAGTCAATATTATTATATAAATTTTGTGTATAAATGTCAAATCAGCTATTACTTGTCTTTGTTGCAAAGTTTGATATGTGCAATTATAGTTATTGTTGAATTTGAAGGTAAGGTATTTTATAAATTTGTTTTGAATATGTTATATGCTATCTATATATATTTTGTACTGCGGGTTCACTAAATTAAATTCATTTGATTGAACAACGACATAGTAAAAATGGACATCCTGTAACAAATATTTTTTTTAAATTAATATTTTAATTTTCAAAAATAATCCTAAGATTTGACGTTGGTTTTAAAAATCCTTATCAAATGTTAAATTTTAAATTTAAATTTTAAATTAAAATTAAATTTAAATTTAAATTGTTAAATTTAGATTCGAAGCTTTAGATACATCAAATTTTGGTTTAATTTTGGACAATGAATAAATTTCTCTTTGACATTTTTCTAATGAAAATGAGTCATGCATACAGAATCGGTTACTGCGGAGCTAAACATTCTATGTACTCCGATTTTTGGGCACGTGTATTTTTACCGCTGGGATTTGCTTTTTTAAGAAATTTTGTATTAGATCATCTAAATACGAACAAGAAAAATATTTTCTACCACATTGTTGATTCCAAGAAATTCGGCGGAAAAACACATCTGGGAAATCATATTAACCTAGTAAATGTCTTATGTGGGATGACCTTTGGTGTGTTTCCAAAACTCCAATAAGGTAAGGTGAATAAGATATTAAGTCATGCCTAATAAGTAATAAGTCAGTAATAATAATTGACTGAGCGTTGCGAGTCCTATTAACTGTTTTTCATTTTGTCACCGTAATTTTTTTATGCATTCCGCATCGGTTTTAATATAGTGGCCATTTCAATTAATCGGTAAAAAATCGTTGGTTGTATCGGAAGCCCAAAAACCTTTTTTCACTTTATTGACTTAAAATTGACCTGAAAATAAGATAGGGTATTAAAAGACATTCCTGACTTAACTTTAATATTCATGGGATTATTTGGAGTAAAAATTTACGTGAAAATTTTGTTCCCGGTGACTTATTTTTCAACAAAAACATTCAAAATCGGTAGGTTATGGATATTTAGGATCGGAGTGACGACGATATGCTTTTTGTGTATATAATAATATAATATAATAACTTCATGGGTAAGCATAATTAAAATTAGAATGAAATATAATTTAATAAGAATGCTAACCAATCGAACCTAATACTTATTGGAAGAGATGGGTCATACTGCAGTTTTCTGATATTGAATAGAAGAGCCACTACACTTATCTATCAACTCAAAAATATACTTTCCAAATTGAAGAAAAATCTCTAAGAACCGAATGCGGTACCTATACAAACATAAATAAATAAATAATGGCGTGTTATTACATTTCCAAGAATCGAGTGCAGCTAGCTCCACATTTCCACTGTATTGAATCCATTTGATCCTCCTTTCGACATTACCTAAAAATTCTACCGGCAACATTCATACAAATATATAGTTCAAAAGTTTCATTGCGAGAAGAACCTCCCTTGTACGGAAAAATAATAAAATGGAAAAGTGTGGCTGAAATTGTGCTATGTAGGACTAGTATATAATGTATTGTATATATAGATATCTATTTTGTTTTCCAGGCGAATTTTTTTCTGAAAGCTTTCTCAAACGCGATCAAATATTCAACTTCTAAACTGTTAGGGCTATATTTTAAAACACATAGGTACCCGCAGCTTGATTGAACATGGATGAGATTTCTGTAAAACGATTAAATTCAGAGCCTGCATAAATTTACATCAGCTTACCCTCGGTTTACCATCATGAGAAATTAATATTTGAGTGTATTAATTCAAGAAGTAATGTAAATTTATTAGCTTTGAGTAATTTCTATGGGTTCATTAAGCTGGTTTTACACGACGCGTTTATTCATCCAGTTTATGTATTCATAATGATTCGGCATGAAAAATAGTACGTGCTATATTTTTTACTGATTTTCGCGCAGTTTAAGCAGTGGTTCCCAACCGGTGGTCCGTGAACCACAGGTGGTCCGCGAGATCTAAAATGTGGTCCACCAAACATGTATTCATTTACTACAAAATCAAATCTAAAAGTATCCAAAAGCTGATTCGTAACCCTATTGGTATTAATTATGGAGAGGTAGCTGAAGAAGTCCAAGAAGAGCACATTTAATTGCAAAATGATTGTAATTGGAAGGATGCGTTTAATAACGCGATTATCAGGTTATCATTATTGTACCTTGTGGTTCCTGTGAGAACAAATAAATGGAACAAAAAAAAGTTCGGGAACCACCGGTTTAAGACGACAGATGACATGTTAACATATTTCTTCTGTAATTGTTTTATATATTGTGTGGGCATGTTAAGCGTTCATTTCGTTTTATATTTAATAATTGATAAAAACAAGACTATAACATGTGTTCATTACTGATTGAGAACATATATTCCTGTTAGATATTATGAATATCTCGATGATTTTTTTACAATTTGCTTTAGAAAATAACATACGAGACATTTATATACATACTGTTAACGAACGACGTACGGTTAAATAAAATCACGTTAAACAGCTCGCAAATGACAGTGACAGGTGCTTACATGTGATCGATGGTTATGTATAGAATGCTGTCATTAATTTTCCAAAATATTATTTCTTCTCTGATGACAACTATATGTACGAAGTAGTAATTATAAAAATGATGTTAATAAAAGCATCGTGTAAAACTCCCATTAGACGTGCTTCAGTTAAATTTGTGGACTGAATTTCGAAAGTTATAAGTCATAAATTACTAGTAATATTATATTACTGATTATTATTCATTTATTTCGTTCAAAAGGATGGTATTCCAACATGATTTATATTTGTTATCCTTAATTTATAAATTTCGAGACCTATAATATGTATTCCAGGTTATTTTAAATCATTTATGAATTATGTATTTATTACTAACTAATTTCATGTTAAACTTATTTTAGAATGTAGGAACTTAATATCGATTTCAAGTAATATATATATACTATATAGTATTGTCTGGTTTTTTGAAAAACTCACTTTTTTCTTGACGGGAAAATCGACCGCACCTCCCCTTAAGTTTCACCAACCTCAAGGTTCACTTTCGGGTGAAGAACTTTAAGACGGCCCTTGCACGCCAAAACGACCTCCGGGCTGTTTGAGTTTCACCCACTCTAAGGTTCACTATCCCTCAAATACCCGTGTCCGGTAAAATGTATGGGAAATTTGTATGGAAAATTCAGCCAAAAAATGTGCCACTCTTCTCAAGCCAGAATGGACCTCGGCGCTCTGTATTTCGGAACAATTTAAAGTTCACAATCCTTTGAATTCGTTTGGCACTAGCTTTTGTTTCTGAGAGACCGTTTACTGAGGAGGTGAAATTCAATCGCGGAAATAGAGTATTTTTGTAGACAAAATTAACGTCGCTAGCGATTTATTCTCTCATACGAATTAACGGCGAAAACTGGAACTTCTCATTAAATCAACCAATTCGGCTCAGTTATAGTTCCCGCCGACAGGTTCGCATTAAAAAAAACAACCACAAATTAGGCCTTAGTTTCAATGCAATGGAAAATACTAAAGAGAATGTTGATACAGGTCAGTTATCAGTTATCCGAGATGTCAAAACAAAACGGATCTCTCAGCGGTTTGGGTTGTTGTTTTTCGGGAAACGGCATTGCGGCCGGAAAAACGATTCCAGCTTGAATGTTTTTGAAAAATACGGTACCCGGCAATATTAGGCAACTTTTAACACCAAAATTTTGTGTTAGTTCCATGTAAAAAATTTCAGGGTCGCCGAAAAACCTATAAAATTTTCCAAAAAAAACAAGAAAATTGGTGTCCATAGATTCACTTCAGTAGGGTGGATATTTACCGGCCAAATTGAAATGTTATTAATTCAGGGTAGGTACCTACTTATCTCGGTAGTATTGCAAATATGACGAGAAAAGCAAAAACATTGCCGGAATTTTGTAAGGAAATGCGCCGGTACCAGCCGGAATGGGTAGTTGGACAATTATTTAGGTTTTTGATGCAATTTAATTTACTAAGGTAATGTTGTTTCCACGTACTGAATAATTTAACAATTTTTTAAAGTTCATTTTCACGTTCTGTGTAAGTTGTGTTTTTTTATCAGTAAATGCCAGTTGCATCATAAAACTGAAATAATTACAGAACTTGAATAGAATTCGAACCGAACTTTTACAGAACGTTAAAATTGACTTGAAAAATTAAAAAAAATTTAATTTCGTTAAACAACCCAGCCTAAATATGAGTTCTTTTTTACGTATGTATGCAAGTACCTATACTGAGAATATAAGTAGGTTCCTACCTGCACATAAACACTCGACATCATCCGACGATATGGCATACGTATTAGTTTTCTAATTTTACAATGAAATTACTCGAAGTTAAACGGAATATTTTTTTTAAAGTATTAAATTCATATAGAGCTTTATTTTAAGCAGTAAAACTACTGGTGAGTTCTGGCATTATAAAATTTGTATGAAAATGTACGTACGCTCATAACTTCCGAAGGACTGCAACAAATTGAAAAATTCTTTTTTTGTTGTGTTCGTTATTGTTAGTACAAGGTTTTTATAAAATTACTGGTGAGTTCTGGCATAACGAAATTTGTAAAAAAAAATTATAGGTGGCGCGCGAGTTGTTTGAAAAATAAATGTACCGGGAATTAGTGTATGTAATGCGGCGGGTGGGGGGTAGGGGTGGAAACAGGAAGGGGGGGAGGGGGACCTTGGAGGGGGGAGGGGAACTCGGGAGGGGGTTTACGATACGGAGAAGCCTAGGAGTGAAGTGGGGTGAGGGAAGGTGAGGGAGGCGGAGTGGAAAGGGGAAGAGGACGCAGGTGAGGAAGGGGGGGGGGGGGGGGGGAAGGGGATCGGAACAAATGAGAAAGGACACGCAGGTAGAAATATTTTCTTTATTAAATGGCATAGCAACGCATGCCGGGTACCAGCTATCTTCTATATATATAAAATTCAAAAAAATGTTTGCAAGTATGTATGTCCGCTTTGCGTTGCTAAACCATTCTATGGTTCCTGTATACAATAGTGAGCTCTGGCAACACGAAATTACGCATTGCTCAACCGTTCATCCGATTGTGATGAAACTTTGGGGATTTGATGTGTGCATTTCTACAATGGTGTTTATATACTTACGTATAGCAGGTTTTTGCTGCTAGGTCCTGCGGACGGCTTTATACATGGTTGTATGTTTAACCGCTAAGCGTTTCTAAACCATTCATCCGATTGCGATGAAAATTTGAGGATTTGATGTGTGCATGCCCACGACGGTTTCTGTATACAAAAGTGAGCTCTGGCATCATGAAATTACGCATTGCTAAACCATTCATCCGATTGCGATGAAACTTTGGGGATTTGATGTGTGCATGTCTACAATGGTGTTTATATACTAACGTATGGCAGGTTTTTGCTGCTAGGTCCTGCGGGCTGCTTTATACATAGTTGTGTGTTTAACCACTAAGCGTTGCTAAACCATTCATCCGATTGCGATAAAAATTTGTAGATTTGATGTGTGCATGCCCACGACGGTTTTTGTATACAAAAGTGAGCTCTGGCATCATGAAATTACGCATTGCTAAACCGTTCATGCGATTGCGATGAAACTTTGGGGATTTGATGTGTGCATGCCTACAATGGTGTCTGTATACTAAAGTATGGCAGATGCTGCTAGGCCCTGTGGGCGGCTTTATGTATATTTGTATGTTTAATCGTAGGTACCTACCCGCTTACTACAAAATATTTTTTTTTTCTGTTAGTAAGTCAAGTTAGTTTTAACCCGTTAGTTGCATTTGCAACAGGCATAAGCTAGTTATATAGTATTGTTTGGTTTTTCAAAAAACTCACTTTTCGCTTGATGGGAAAATCGACCGCACCGCCCCTCGCGTTTCACCAACCTCAAGGTTCACTTTGGCTTGGCGACGCAAAAACGCCGCTGGCACGCCAAAACGACTTCTCCGGTCCTCGAGTTTCGCACACCTCAAGGTTCAATTTTGTTCGAAGGAAATTGTCCCAACGGCTGACACGCGAGAATGGACATTAGCGCTCGCTATTTTGGAACGCTTCAAAGTTCACAATCCTTCGAAGAGTCGATTATTTTCCAGCCACTAGCAGTTGTTTTTTTTTTGATAGGGGAAACATTTTTCGTCGTTATCAATATGTTTGCCAAAACTTTACGGGAGACTTCTAGCGGTGCGGAATACAAGTATGGATTATTCACATTAGAAAAAATCAAATGTCTATCGAATACTGTTGTAGTTCTATTTTCATCCGTTCGAAATGGCAGCTTCGTCTGAAATTAAATAAATACGCTAGCTTCACGATTTTCACAAAAAAATAGACTAGACAGGAAACTCACATAAAATTGAACCGACACATTTTAAGAGCGAAAATTATATAAATTTGCGGCGAAAACTGGAACTACTCATTAAATCAACCAATTCGGCTCAGTTATAGTTCCCGCCGACAGGTTCGCATTAAAAAAAAAAACCACAAATTAGGCCTTAGTTTCAATGCAATGGAAAATACTAGAGAGAATGTTGAGACAGGTCAGTTATCCGAGATGTCAAAACAAAACGGATCTCTCAGCGGTTTGGGTTGTTGTTTTTCGGGAAACGGCATTGCAGCCGAAAAAACGATCCCCGGTTAGATGTTTTTGACAAATTCGGTACCCGGCAATATAAGGCAACTTTAAACACCAAAATTTTGTGTCCGTTCCATGTAAAAAATTTCAGGGTCGCCGAAAAACCTATAAAATTTTCCAAAAAAAACAAGAAAATTGGTGTCCATAGATTCACTTCAGTAGGGTGGATATTAACCGGCCAGTAGGTACAAATTGAAATGTTATTAATTCAGGGTAGGTACCTACTTATCTCGGTAGTATTGCAAATATGATGAGAAAAGCAAACACATTGCCGGAATTTTGTAAGGAAATGCGCCGGTACCTGCCGGAATAGGTAGTTGGACAATTATTTAGGTTTTTGATGCAATTTATTTTACTAAGGTAATGTTGTTTCCACGATACTGAATAATTTAACAATTTTTTAAAGTTCATTTTCACGTTCTGTTTTTTTTATCAGTAAATGCCAGTTGCATCATAAAACTGAAATAATTACAGAACTTGAATAGAATTCGAACCGAACTTTTACAGAACGTTAAAATTGACTTGAAAAATTGAAGAATTTTTAATTTTGTTAAACAACCCACCTAAATATGTGTTTTTTTTACTCACTCTTTTTTCACTCGGAATTTAGGTAGGTACCCATCTGCACATAACAACTCGATATCATCCAACTATATTGCATACGTATTAGTTTTCTAATTTTACAATGAAATTACTCGAAGTTGAACGGAATATTTTTTTAAAACTATTAAATTCATATAGCGCTTTGTTTTAAGCAGTAAAACTACTGGTGAGTTCTGGCATTATAAAATTTGTATGAAAATGTACGTACGCTCATAACTTCCGAAGGACTGCAACAAATTGAAAAATTCTTTTTGTGTTGTGTTCGTTATTGTTAGTACAAGGTTTGTATAAAATTACTGGTGAGTTCTGGCATTACGAAATTTGTAAAAAAAAAATTTATAGGTGGCGCGCGAGCTGTTTGAAAAATAAATGTACCGGGAATTAGTGTATGTAATGCGGCAGGTGGGGGGGTGGAAACAGGAAGGGGGGGAGGGGGACCTGGGAGGGGGGAGGGGAACTCGGGAGGGGGTTTACGATACGGAGAAGCCTAGGAGTGAAGTGGGGTGAGGGAAGGTGAGGGAGGCGGAGTGGAAAGGGGAAGAGGACGCTGGTGAGGAAGGGGGGGGAAGGGGATCGGAACAAATGAGAAAGGACACGCAGGTAGAAACATTTTCTTTATTAAATGGTATAGCAACGCATGCCGGGTACCAGCTATCTTCTATATATATAAAAATCAAAAAAATGTTTGCATGTGTGTATGTCCGCTATGCGATGCTAAACCATTCATCCGATTGCGATGAAACATTGGGAATTTGATGTGTGCATGACTGCTATGGTTCCTGTATACAATAGTGAGCTCTGGCAACACGAAATTACGCAATGATCAACCGTTCATCCGATTGTGATGAAACATTGGGGATTTGATGTGTGCATTTCTACAATGGTGTTTATATACTAACGTATAGCAGGTTTTTGCTGCTAGGTCCTGCGGACGGCTTTATACGTGGTTGTATGTTTAACCGCTAAGCGTTGCTAAACCATTCATCCAATTGCGATGAAAATTTGAGGATTTGATGTGTGCATGCCCACGACGGTTTCTGTATACAAAAGTGAGCTCTGGCATCATGAAATTACGCATTGCTAAACCGTTCATGCGATTGCTTTGAAACTTTGGGGATTTGATGTGTGCATGTCTACAATGGTGTTTATTTACTAACGTATGGCAGGTTTTTGCTGCTAGGTCCTGCGGGCGGCTTTATACATAGTTGAGTGTTGAACCACTAAGCGTTGCTAAACCATTCATCCGATTGCGATGAAAATTTATAAATTTGATGTGTGCATGCCCACGACGGTTTCTGTATACAAAAGTGAGCTCTGGCATCATGAAATTACGCATTGCTAAAGCGTTCATGCGATTGCGATGAAACTTTGGGGATTTGATTTGTGCATGCCTACAATGGTGTCTATATACTACGGTATGGCAGATTTTTGCTGCTAGGCCCTGTGGGTGGCTTTATATACATTTGTATGTCTAACCGTAGGTACCTACCCGCTTACTACGAAATATTTTTTTTTCTGTTAGTAAGTCAAGTTAGTTTAACCCGTTAGTTGCATTTGCAACAGGCATAAGCTAGTTATATAGTATTGCTTGGTTTTTCAAAAAACTCACTTTTTCCTTGATGCGAAAATCGACCTCACCGCCCCTCGCGTTTCACCAACCTCAAGGTTCACTTTGGCTCGAAGTCTAGAATTGTCCCTTCGGCTGACACGCGAGAATGGACATTAGCGCTCGCTATTTTGGAACGCTTCAAAGTTCAAAATCCTTCGAAGAGTCGATTATTTTCCAGCCACTAGCAGTTGTTTTTTTTTTTGTTAGGGGAAACATTTTTCATCGTTATCAATATGTTTGCCAAAACTTTACGGGAGACATCTAGCGGTGCGGAATACAAGTATGGATTATTCACATTAGAAAAAATCAAATGTCTATCGAATACTGTTGTAGTTCTATTTTCATCCGTTCGAAATGGCAGCTTCGTCTGAATTTAAATAAACACGCTAGCTTCACGATTTTCACAAAAAAAATAGACTAGACAGGAAACTCACATAAAATTGAATTGACACATTTTAAGAGCGAAAAATTATTTAAATTTGCGGCGAAAACTGGAACTACTCATAAAATCACTCAATTCGGCTAGGTTATATTTCCCGCCGACAGGTTCGCCCCTTTAAAAACGTCGGATCGAGAAGGGAAGTAAAAAAAAGTTAGTTTCCCGTACAAAACTGATTTTGCTAGGAATTTATTCTAATTAATTAAACGGCTTCGAGAAAGTTCTTTAGAAAAATTGACATTTTATAGGGGCATTACGGAATTAAAGATTGCGTTAAAAGTACACCTTCCGGCGGAGATGTTTTTTAATAAACATAAACAATACAAGTTTTAGAAACTTTTAAAACCAAAACATGTTTAGCTCCCCCTTGAAAATGTTTCACAATATTGCATTCAAATTCGACATTTTTCTGACATTTGCGAAAAATTCGCTTTCATCGATAAATGCAAATCGTTTGCAGCCTGTAAAATCGGCTGGTATATTAAAATTTTATAATTTTTCTCGAACTTTGCAACACTGAAGATGGAGTCGTGATGGCGTTAAAATCCACTACCACCTTAAAAAAAAGCAGACCCCGCCCTAATAGGTTTTGTATGAAGAATTTTTTTTTTTAATGGCGGATTTCAATTTGTGTGATTCGGCAGGGCCTTAATTTAAGCAGGAATTGTGCAAATTTGTGCATCGGTCTTGCCTGTTTAAAAAATATAATTATGGAATATTATCTGTCTGTGTATGATATATTAGGTAAGTACCTAATACAAAAGCGCTAGATTTACCCGCGCTTCAACAGCAAATTGAAATGTCAAAAGAAAACGGATCTCTCAGCGGTTTGGGTTGTTGTTTTTCGGGAAACGGCATTGCGGCCGGAAAAACGATTCCGGCTTGAATGTTTTTGAAAAATTCGGTACCCGAAAACATTTCGCGTCTTTTGATACCAATATGAGGTGTCTGTCCCATGTAAAAAAGTTCAGGGTCGCCGAAAAACCTATAAAATTTTCCAAAAAAAACAAGAAAATTGGTGTCCATAGATTCACTTCAGTAGGGTGGATATTTACCGGCCAGTACATTGAAATGTTATTAATTCAGGGTAGGTACCTACTTATCTCGGTAGTATTGAAAATATGATGAGAAAAGCAAAAACATTGCCGGAATTTTGTAAGGAAATGCGCCGGTACCTGCCGGAATGGGTAGTTGGACAATTATTTAGGTTTTTGATGCAATTTAATTTACTAAGGTAATGTTGTTTCACCGATACTGAATAATTTAACAATTTTTTAAAGTTTATTTTCACTTTCTGTGTAAGTTCTGTTTTTTTATCAGTAAATGCCAGTTGCATCATTAAACTGAAATAATTACAGAACTTGAATAGAATTCGAACCGAACTTTTACAGAACGTTAAAATTGACTTGAAAAATTGAAGAATTTTTAATTTCGTTAAACAACCCAGCCTAAATATGAGTTCTTTTTTACGTATGTATGCAAGTACCTATACTCAGAATATAAGTAGGTTCCTACCTGCACACAAACACTCGATATCATCCGACGATATTGCATAAGTATTAGTTTTCTAATTTTACAATGAAATTACTCAAAGTTGAACGGGATATTTTTTAAGTATTAAATTAATATAGCGCTTATTTTTAAGCAGTAAAACTACTGGTGAGTTCTGTAATTATAAAATTTGTATGAAAATGTACGTACGCTCATAACTTCTGAAGGACTGCAACAAATTGAAAAATTCTTTTTTTGTTGTGTTCGTTATTGTTAGTTCAAGGTTTGTATAAAACTACTGGTGAGTTCTGGCTTGACGAAATTTGTAAAAAAAAGTTGAATAGGTGGCGCGCGAGCTGTTTGAAAACTTAATGTACCGAGAATTAGTGAATGTAATGAGGCAGGGGGTGGAAACAGGAAGGGGGAACCTGGGAGGGGGGAGGGGAACTCGGGAGGGGGTTTACGAGACGGAGAAGCGTAGGAGTGAAGTGGGGGAAAGGGGAAGCGGACGCTGGTGAGGAAAATGGGGGGGGGGGGAAGGGGATTGGAACAAATGAGAAAAGACACGCAGGTAGAAACATTTTCTTTATTAAATGGTATAGCAACGCATGCCGGATACCAGCTATCTTCTATATGTATAAAAATCAAAAAAATATTTGCAAGTAAGTATGTATGTATGTCCGCTATGCGTTGCTAAACCATTTATCCGATTGCGATGAAACTTTGGGGATTTGATGTGCGCATGCTCGCGATGGTTTCTGCATACAATGGTGAGCTCTGGCATAATGAAATTACGCATTGCTGAACCGTTCATCCGATTGCGATGAAAATTTGGGGATTTGATGTGTGCATGCCTAAAATGATGTCTATATACTAACGTATGACATGTTTTTGCTGCTAGGCCCTGCGGCCGGCTTTATATGTATTTGTATGTTTAACCGCTAAGCGTTGCTAAACCTTTCATCCGATTGCGATGAAAATTTGAAGATTTGATGTGTGCATACCCACGACGGTTTTTGTATACAAAAGTGAGCTCTGGCATCATGAAATTACGCATTGCTAAACCATTCATACGATTGCGATGAAACTTTGGGGATTTGATGTATGCATGTCTACAATGGTGTTTATTTACTAACGTATGGCAGGTTTTTGCTGCTAGGTCCTGCGGGCGGCTTTATACATAGTTTTGTGTTTAACCGCTAAGCGTTGCTAAACCATTGATCCGATTGCGATGAAAATTTGTAGATTTAATGTGTGCATGCCCACGACGGTTTCTGTATACAAAAGTGAGCTCTGGCATTTTGAAATTACGCATTGCTAAACCGTTCATCCGATTGCGATGAAACTTTGGGGATTTGATGTGTGCATGCCTACAATGGTGTCTATATACTAACGTATGGCAGGTTTTTGCTGCTAGGCCCTGTGGGCGGCTTTATATATATTTGTATGTTTAACCGTAGGTACCTACCCGCTTACTATGAAATATATTTTTTTTCTGTTAGTAAGTAAGTCAAATTAGTTTTAACCCGTTAGTTGCATTTGCAATGGGCATAAGCTAGTTATTATAATAATACAACAACATATGTCATGAAATATATCATGGCTACATTTTGGCCTATTTGTACACACTCTCGAGTGTCAACTTTGACGCCGCGCCATATGAAACCATCTGTGATTGTGAAGTTTGTGACTTACAATGTTACTATCGTAAGAGAACCGTATAAAGCAAGTAGCTATTAATGCCAAAAGATGGCACCACTTACGTTAACAGCTGGCACGAGGTACGTGCAAACGTCGAACTTAAACTTCTGGTCAAAATGTAGCCAATTCGAAGAGGTATTTTAAAACATCATGGAATTACATTAAAAGTTTTCGCAAAATGGTAATCTTTGATTAATCACAATGAAAACTCGATTAAGTTTTACTTTTTAACAAGAGATGTCTCGCATCTCTTCTGAACTGTTTGTAACTGACGTTCTGCAAACCGAAATTAATGAATTTTTTTTTTTTCAAATCATTGATCATGTGTTCACGTATTAAAACATGAATGTTCTAATTTTAAATTTATATCTTTGGTTATCATATAGGTCATAGTGAACATAGATAAGTCATAATATTTAATATTCCTCAAACGGGTAGGTACTAGGTACGGCAATTTTAAAGTAAATAAAACGCAAAATTCATGCGTTTATAAATTTTTAAAAAAATTATATATTTTTTATGAATACTAAAAATATGGGATAAACGGTCCAATATAGGTGCATTTTATGGCTCTCTAACACATGAAGCATTTTATGTTTCTGAATATAATATTTTTTTATTGCTGGCGGGAAATTTCCAAATCGAAAGCTCAGAAATCCCGGACGCTAGACGCGTATATCAATCATTAACGCGATCGCTCGAGTAGTTGGGTTACATTATTAGTGTATGGAACATTGTGAAGTATTTGATACCTACATAATAAGTTTTTGGGTCTCGATTTTCAGGAAGTTGGTAATTGTAGAAGTTTGCATTCAGAATAGTGTTACAAACCCTTGTAATGCCTAGAATACTGTTATGACGTACTTTCTTGAATCTTTACTTCCAACCCCTGTACGATGATTTGCGCTAGGTACTCGATATTCAATATTATTTGTTGTAAGGTTGGCCACACCGACGTGCCTTCATTGGCCCAGATTTCGGTGGGAGGGGTAAGGGATGCTGCCAGAGGCAGGGTGAGCCCTACAGGTTTCTTCTGGTATTAGCTTTTGCTACGGGTGAGTCGTGGCGTTTTGCCTAGGCCCTTGGTATTCAAACAGTTTTTTGGAACACGTTTTAAAAAGTGCAGAATCACTCAGTGATATTTGTTTCCTGACAAGGTCGTCGGCCCAGATGTGATCCGGTGTAAATGTACGTAAGCCTAATTTAATTATGTTATCAATTCATTCCTTTTATAGTGTTTTAGAATCATTAACTTTCCGTTCAAAGAGATAAAAGCTTTTTCCTAGTAGCGTAGACTCACAAATAAATTCTTTAGCATTTAAAGCGACTAAAAATCTTTTAATTTATTATAACCTCACCTGTATTTATTCTATCAATGAAGCGATAATTGTTCTGAATCAAGTCAGTGAGCGAACTGAAAACACGAGAATCTACCGAATGAGCTAGCGGTAGACTTGTAAGTATTTAAAAATTGAACATTGTGTGGTTGTTCATTATTAATTTGCCCATAAGTCTGTAGTAACGGTTCAAAACCGTAGTTGCGTAACAATACCTCTAGGGTTAATGTTAAATGATTTTTCATGCTCCCTTATCTTCAAAACGGGTGATCGTGCACTAATTTAGATAAATA
Source organism: Limnephilus lunatus (assembly GCA_917563855.2). Lineage (NCBI taxonomy): Eukaryota > Metazoa > Arthropoda > Insecta > Trichoptera > Limnephilidae > Limnephilus > Limnephilus lunatus. Next base: position 71,975,861 of record OU830595.1, read on the forward strand.
GACATTAATGTGCATTTTGTGCTAAAGTTTTTAAGCTCTTAAAAATATATGTTATTTTTTAAAATAATCTCTATTCTTTAGCCGAATTTCAAAAATAAATCACGTGATATTCACTCTATAGAAAAAAAATGATAAAGCAAAGTTTGCACCAAAAATTATAAAACACTAAAGTCGTTATTTATTAACACGGTATGGGTGTGAAAAATTCACAGTATTTCTTTAAATGCTACATAAGGTTAAACATATTATAATTCACAATCTACAAACAATTCAATTTAATACTTAACAGCAAAACTTACACACAAAGGATTTTTTTTCCTAAAATAATTAAATTTTCTCCGCGGAATTAACGAATGAGCAGATTATGAAATATTTTAAGTCTATCCTTAAGTCGCTTGTCGAGAGGTTATTGCTCTATTTTTAAAAATTCGTGTTTTATTTAATATTTTCATAATAGCTGCTTACTCCTATTAATTATAATATCTTATTTTAATATCAGCGCACTCCCTCTAACATTCCTATGTACATAGCTTCCTTTCAAACCATCCTTCGTCTTATTGTTGTTATCGTTCTGACTACCAAATTACGAAGTCAGTGCTGTCGCTAAGTAAACTTCAGTGCTCAAAATAGTTTATTCACTATTTTTAAGATGCCAGAGTGAAAGACGCTCTCAGTTTTGCCCTAATGTACATAAGACCATTATTCAGAATTGAAACGTTGCTTGAAATGACTTTAGCCGTATTTGGTTACCAGATCTGAATAGCAAGGTATTTCCACACCTTCATTTTAACCTCCTTCCCCTCCTCACTATCTTCAGCCTCACAACATACGCCAATTTAGGATGCAATGGTCCCACTGGTTCAAGATGGTTGGGAGCAATTGAGAGTCTAGTGCGATATTCACGTAAAAAAAAAATCGGACGTTATTAATAGCCATGCGTCTGTGCGGTTTAAATTTAATTTCTGATGCCACGCCTCATGCAAAACCGTACTTGAAGTTTGTTAAAAAGCTACTTTTGTAATGGAACCGAATTCAAGCAAGTGCACTTTTAGAATCGCTTAATATTACAACTTGTTTCCACTTATTTTTAATTGCATATTCTACTGCTTCTTTGATTGCTATCAATTCTGCATTCATAATAGTGCAATTTGTATTCAATTTTATTTGATGGTAAAAATTGTTTGGCATTGAAATGAAAGCTGCTCCAACTTGGTCTGATTTTTTTGATCCATCAGTGAAGATCTGGCTGAATCCAGAATATTTTTTAGTTAGCATATCGCTTACCATATTACTAATTTCATTTGGTAAGAGTAGTCTTTTGGGGGAATTAAAATTGTCAATCTCAACTGAAATACATTCCAAATTAAGTGCTCCTACCCAGGTTTCAAAGGAGTACATATCTAGACATTTATTTTAATTTATTTTCCAATCAATTGTTTCCGAACAAATTTTAATCAACATATTAAAAGTATTCCGAAAGGAGTTCCCTGTAGGAAAATAGGCTACAATATTGTTGACAAAATAAGGCGGCTACAGCAAAAAGATGTGTCCATATGTTTGCAATGGATTCCATCTCATGTAGGAATACATGGGAATGAAGAGGCGGATTTGTTGGCAAACGAAGCATGTGTGAATGGAAGCATCTACGACTGGACGCCAGACGCTGAAGATTACTCCCAAAAGATAAATTCCATATATAATAATATGTGGAATAATCATTTTGAAACATTGTCTACCAATAAGGGAATATGGTTTAGAAAGCTCCAAAATGAACCGTTTAAAAGACCATGGTTCACTGAGGTTAATCTGAAAAGATCAGAAATGAGAATCATTTTTAGATTAAGATCCGGACATGCACTAATGGGAAGAATATTGTGTTTGATAGGCCTCTCTGATTCTCCAATGTGCTCGATATGTGAACAAATTGAAGATGTGGAGCACACATTATCAAAGTGCATTAAATATGAACGACAGAGAGTGACAATATTAATGACCTCGAACCCATCGGAAGTTCAGAATTTAATAGCCTCAACCGAGTTTCATGCCATATCGAGAATAATGAAATTTATTAGATCATGTAAACTGGAAAATATTTGAAAGTGAATTTTTATACAAAATGAATATAAAAGGACTAAGCACCTTTTAAAGATCATTAGAGATTATAGATAATATTATAATTTAAAAACAGATGAGGCAAAAAATGACAACATTGTGTGAGTCAGAAGCCTCGATAATATACATGATTTAAAAAAAAAAAAAAAAAAGAATTCAAGCAAGTAGCCAATAATGATAAAATATGGCGCTCCTTGCATTAACAGCTAGCGTGGGGAACGTCGACTGGCAGGCGTAAGTACTATTGGATTTGTAAGTTTGTGAATCTCTCCGGATATGGAGATATTGATGATAATATGATTATTATTGTAACTGGCAGTTGTGAAAAATAAAACCACGAGTCTACATATTATACATAAGTCATTGCCTGGCGCGGTTTCTTTGTCGCGGTGACTAGCTGTCACTGGATCCGAGAACCAGTTCCTATCGGATTTATAAAATGGTCACTCACACTTAATTTGGAATGTGGGAATGGGTACCGCCGCCCCGGGAACCTTTATTGAATAACCAACACCTCTGCCATAGGTCACCCCAAGTGGTTCACTACGTTGGGTGATTTAGCAGGGGTGCTCGGGTTCATGGGGTAAGGTTTGTCTAGGTCTTGGAGGCAGATGACCAGGACACTCTGAACCCCAGATTCCTACCCACCCCTTAAACCCATTTCCTTCCCAGAACTCTTCTCTCCTTCCTTTCCTTAAAAAAAACCTCCACACAGTATTCCCAAATATGACACAGGCCCTGAGGGAAATTATTTACCTCAGGGCCTCCTGTATGGAGGTCAACTGGTCGAAGCCGAACCAAAAGCCACCCGCAAGGCCGAGCAGTATAAACCTGCGGAGCAGGTATTTAACTTCAATGTATCAACAATAATCGCCACCACTTACGAACTGTCGTTGCTCGATGACACTGTCTTAATCACGTGAAATTTCAAAATTCGTCATGTGCCTGTTCTGTAATCGGCCTTAATAAATGCTAATAATACTTACCTAAAATCCTTGAGCTTATTATGCAGGAACTTTCTGATATTCCAGGGCAGGTCATTGTGGCCATCCACCAGCGGCGAGTCCTGCAGCAGCGCGGAGGCCAGCTCGAGGCGCTCCTCCAGCGAGGCCCCCGCGGACACTCGGAGCGCCAGGGGCACCGCCACGCCCGCGGCCCCCGCTACTAGCAGCACTGTGGCGATGGCATACCAGTGCTTCTGCGCGAGGTCCATTTCTGCAAGAAAGAGATAATATAAATATCAGAATGAGACCACTTTGGCACTGATTTGTGTAAAAGATTATGAATACCATCATTTTGACGACTAAAAAGATGCATATTTTTTCACTAGAAAAATTTCAACTAATATTTTTGTATACGAAGCAGTAAAACCTTAATTTTGAAGTCGTCCAGTTTTCTTGGTTAAATGGTTAAACTTTTGGTAAACTTGCAAAGAAACTGGGCACATTTTTATAAATATTTTTTTTAGACAAAGCCTTTAGATTCATCTTTATTACCATAAAAGACAATTTTTTGCATCGCCATGGAAAAAAATGCATTTAAAATTTCATGCAAAAAGTTGTCTTTTAGAATAATTAAGGTGAATCTGAAGGTTTTTTTCTAAAAAATATTCGTACCACGTGTGTCCAGTTCCTTCAAAAGATTACCAAACTTTTATAAAGCAGAATCTTTCTGACGTCATGAAATTTTCATTTTTTTTTTTGTTGTCTTGATTTACTAGGTCGATACAACTTTCATCTCGAAATTGCTTTTCCATCAGCTGTTATGATGTTTTGATAATCCATTAATTTGTCAAGAAATAAGATGAGACGGTACATATTTAGGTCCATGATATTAAATTTAAAAGAATTTTAACCCATACCGAGACCTAGTTCATGATAATAATAACAAACGTCTTATCATCATTGTTCTGTTTTTGTTGTTAATTATAAATGGAGATAATGATATCCTGACCTCCCGTGCTTTGGATTTCATTTTCATATTAAATCTAATTATATTAATAATATTCATTTACTGGGAGCCTGCGCCGCGTTGGTTCGTTAGTCAGTCTAGTACTTAATCATAATTCAGTTCGGTTCAGTACTCACTATCTATTTGCAAACTATTAGCAAGAAACTTTTCACTTCGCCATGGAGGTTATCAGTAGGGTTTTGAATCCCGCAACCCAGGAATTTAGCAATTTTTGATTTTTTATTAGTTATTGGATTTCATGTGCGGGATTGCAGGTTGGAAAAAAACAGTACCTATTTATTAAAAAAATATTCTGTTTCGGATTAGCAATATTAGCAGTTTCAATATTTGACAATGAAAGAAAAACAAATATTGATCCTGGGAAGATAAGATAGAAGAGCCGCATCTCAAGCTCGGAAACTGTAAGTCGTGGAATCTCTTTTTAAGAAAACCGGATAAGTACCAGGTATTTCCCACCTAGATTATGGAAAGGCTTCTTAAATTACTTATTATGTACCTTTTCAATGTCTTTCTTTGATTTTACCGGTACCAAAGATGATTGACACCAAATAAATAAAAATAATATATGAAATGTTGACTTTATTTCAATTTAACACCTTTAACCCTAGAAAGACAATCTACGTCTTAGAGACATAAGCGGTACACAAGAATTGCTGTCTTTTTTAAATTTTATTTATTTATTATAAGAATATTGTACATTGTATATTATTTTTGTGTTGTTTCAACTGCTATGCTAGGGATGTCCCTGAGTTATTTCGAAACGTAGCGCGCTGTCTATCTCAGTTAGCTCAGTTGCCGAGCAGAGCTTGCGCGGGGCGGCTCTGTCACCACGGTAAGTACAATAATTACGAATAAATACATGCACCATACGTCCGAAAGACATATGATTGCATTTTGTTTCGTATAAAAGTGATTTAGCGAAATAAGAATAAAAAATATATATGTATAACGAATGATTAACATTTAAACTTTCATATCATATAAAAATAATATGATTTAGATATTAAATGAGACATTATTTTGTATTTAAAAAAAGATTTAATATTTTGTAGTGGATTTGTAGGTTTACAGAATTTTGCTATTTTTTTATTACAATATATTTTTAATAATTTTTTTGATTTTATTTAAAGATCAAAACCCTAAACTAATTATTCAACTACCTTTAAACCGTGTAGTATGATAGTATGTCAAATATACACTTTTAAACTTCAGTACGTCTCTAAGACCTTTTCATGTATATCTTTCAGGCTTGTTCGTATAAATGTTATTTAGCGAAAAAAAACAAATAAATATACAATATTTTCAAGTATAACGACTGATTAACATTTAAACATTCATATCAAATCAAAAAATACGATTTAGTCATAAAAATAGGTTTACAGAATTTTGTTATTTTTTAATTACAATATTTTTTTATAATTATTTTAGTTTCATTGAAGGTAAAAAACCGAAAAATATTTATCTACCTTTAAACTGTGTAAGTATGATAAATATGTCAAATATTCACTATATTACGTCTTTAAGACGTAGATATGATTATCTTTAAGATAGTTAAAAATAAAATTATCTTTCTAACGATAATAAAAATCCCGCAATCTTACGGGATTTGCAAACCCTAGTTACCAGAATAAAGTTCATCAACCCAATTCGTTATCCGAGAAACTAATGATGCAAATATTATAAATGGAACATTACCTATGAAAACTATGTCAACAATAGTCAGTAACATTTTACATCGGATGCAGTGCAGTGCGCAAAATACCCAGAATAGTCTTACAAAGACGTACCTACATCGGCTAAGAAATAAAAAAATAAAATTGGTAAATGTGTGTATAAAAAATTTCATTACAATTAAGAATTGTTATGACTCATTTCTGTTTGTCACAACAACGGAGAAGCAATAAAGCTTTTTCCAAGAGCAAATTTGTAATGTAAATTTAATAATAACCCCTTTGGGGTATATTTTTAGAAGCGAGGGTGTATTCAAGAACCAGAATACTTTACAAACTTCGGTAATTTTTTTGTTGACTTTTCTAAGAGGTTAACTGAGTAAAATCAGAATTATTAATTAAAAATTAATAATTTAAAAAAATTATTTACTGTCTAAATAAATTTATTTGAACTGTTGTGAATATTTTTGTCTGAATAAATTTTAATTGTTGGGAAATACGATACTAGTTAGAAGCCAAGTGGAATACAATTCACCTATTTGGTCTCCTTTCTATAAAGTACACTCTAACAAATTAGAACGGGTTCAACACAAATTTCTTAGGTACTTAAATTTCAAACTCAAAATTCCAATAGAAAACATAAATTATGTAAATTTGATATATCGACTTAATTTAATTACGTTGTCTGACAGAAGAACCATTTCTGATTTAATTTTATTATACAGAGTCATGAACAACCTTATTGACAGCCCTGCCATCGTTGCTGCTATTAAACTCTATGTACCGACAAGGAATACGAGACAAAGTACAACATTCTTTTGCGACACATACACAACCAACTATCAATCACACTCGCTTACCAATAGGATGCATAATTTGGGCAACAAGTTTGGTGGTATTATAGATATATTTGCTGATTCCCTTTATAATCTTAAATGCAAATTAAACCAACACTTTGTGGAATCCTACAAATTATTGTAACGGGTTTAATATATTTAACGATTTGATGTGTTATTGTAATGTTGTATATTATGTTATTGTCAAATATTATATTGTTTAAAACATTTCTTTAAGCCATGTTCTTCAAAAACTACTTATATATTTCTTTTAATTTTTCACTTTTATAACTTTTGGTATAAATTCTAACTCGATATCTAAATATTATATTGTTTAAAATATTTCTTTACGCCATGTTCTTCAAAAACTACTTATATAATTATTTTTTTAAATTTTTCACTTTTATAAATTTTGTTATAAATTCTAACTCGATAACTCAAATATTATATTGTTTAAAATATTTCTTTACGCCATATTTTTCGTAAACTTCTTGTATATACAATTTTTTAATTTTTCACTTTTATAACTTTGGTATAAATACTTACTCGATAACTTTTGTAAAGCTTACTTATAATCTATGTAAAAGCCCATATGGGCGTATAACAATAATAAATAAATAAATAAATAAAATAAGATAAGAAATAAATGATTCGAGGAGGGTATACGGAGCATTTAACTCGGAATCGGGAAAATCTGATATTGCCTCATTCACCATCAATTAAATATAAGCTCGTTCCAAAAGCGTGATGCTTTCACCGTAGTGGTGGGTTGAGATTTGAGTGCTTCTTTCGCCACTGTAGAAAAGAGAGACCTTTCAAAAATTTGAGTTTTTTTTTTTATTAATAAAAGAAAGACAAACATTCCCGGGTTACAAATATCCTGATAGATAATATTTGAAAATCTTTTACTATTAGTGCAGTAAGCGGAAAATGTTGCATGTGTTGTGATGGAGGACCTAGCCTTGAGGTGGATTTTCACAAAAACAGCGCTATACAAATCATCAACATATTATTATTATTTAGCCAGCCGAGGAATCGAATGCGCGATGCCTGGGTGAAACCCAAACGGGATGCCAACTCAGCCACTGACCGGTAATAATTTATCGAATATTGTAAAGACAAAAAGTGGGAGAAAGTATATTTATCTTTGGTCCTTTTTGATACAATAGTAATTTTATCGTTTGCGATATTGGGATACGCATTTGTGTAATTCAAAACAGTGGTTTTATATTATTTGTTTTCTTCTAAAAATGTACCTAACTAGATTAAACAGTTCTGATTAAAAACAATCGTACCTAAAAAAAGTTATTGAAGGTTTTGGTCGTAAGAAATTAATCTGAATAAATTGTGAACTTTATAAAACTTGGTACTGCCGAACATTTCTTGAATTTTTTTTCCAAATATTATTTAATTATGTTTCCACGATAAATTTGTTTTTTAGAAACATATATAACTCGTACATGCAATGTTTTTAACCATAATTATAATTCCACAATTAAATGACAGTACTTGTTATAGTGCGTGTTGTAGCTAAAGCCGTTTATATGGACGTTACTATTCTGAATGATGGGATAGCTCCGGGGGATACTGAAAACATCCTCCATCACATAACGGAACACGAACTTAATCAATCAGCAATCAATTAATGCACATCACATTAAAGCGGTCAACTGTGTGCCAACTTCAATTAATATTACTCAACATTCGAAACCATCATTTCATGTACATAGCTGTACACGTTGTTATTCAAATGAACACACCTCTAGGGGAATCAGCTCCTGGCGTTACTAGTTGGAAAATCTCGAAGAAAATATATTACAAAACCATCCAGACAATCCATCGCGACGCTTCTGTATTTAAAAGACATTTTTCTCAGAAAACATTAACCATCCGTGAAGCTCTTTCCTCTTTAAGATCTCAGCAGTGGTGCACAAAGCTTCGAAGCACAAAAAAGTTGGCCAAAATTAATTGTAAAAAAGTAGAACTATGATATCGCACCCTTTTTAAGAATATCTTATGTCTGAAATTATATTTGTTTTTAGTAACATGCATTAATTGAATATCTAGATCGCATAAGACAGTCGTAACTCTAGAATACTCTAGATGATTTAATAGTATCAGAGATTCACTTATGATAGTCTAATCCTGAATGTCTCTTTACGTAAATAACCAAAGTGTATTTTGTCAAGCGATTTCTCAAAAACCAATAATTATTTTTATTGTTAATATACTTGTATATACTTATTATAATTATTATTATATTTATACAGTATTGTACTCAGTAAGTTATAATATGTTTCAACGGTGTTATTTTTTTTTTTACTAAAATAAATATCTAATAATAAAATTATATATATATATATGTGTGTATGTGTATGTATGTATGTATGTATGTATATGTGTGTATATATACATATATTTATGTATGTGTGTATGTGTGTATGTGTATATGTTTGTATATGTTTGTATATGTGAATATATATGCATTTTATATACATCTTCTTTATTGCACAACTTAGTTTCAGAGAAAAATGAGTTTTTTTGTTATTTTTTGTTATTTTTTGTTTTTGTTATGTAATATGTACATTTCATGAATAATATGAACTAAACATGTCAATTTGTCTGTCCTGGAACGGGAAACTTTCCTAGTTGGACAGGCAAAACTTCCTATTATGTAATTTATGCTCTCTTTTTGTATCTATGTACAATAAATAAATAAATAAAATTAGTCTTTTTAAAATACTTTTCTAGACTAATTCCAGCGGGTTTGAAAAATACTTTAGCTTGAAGGCCAAACATGCGAGCGGGTGTTTCCGATGCACAAATGAAATCAGCGGCCGCGAAGATAGTATACTAAATAACAGTTTTGCAGCGCTTTATTTCTGGTAACGAAGTTTTTTTTTTTAAATATCGTTACCGAGTGGATATATCCGTTATAATTGACTACGTTCGATCAATCTGACATATGTATTGATACGAGCATAAAGAATTAACCAAAACCCCGTCACTGGAAAAACTCCAATGGCATCCGTCACGGCTCGAGTCGAGCTACGCAGTGTAGTTTGTAGTAGAACTTGCGAAGTTTATTACAGGTACTTTTCGTACGATAGTTTACACGAATCCATTTTTTTCAAACGTACCAGAATTCGAATTAAATTGTTTTGTTTGATTTTCTTTTTTTGACAGATAGGAATTTTTGGAAGTGTCATGGGAGACTGTAAAAAAGATTAACTGATATTCTGTGGAATTGGTAAAATAAACTATCGTACCGAGATAATTGTATTTTATTACCTTACTATTTTGTGACCCTATCAATATGTACATTCAATAATCTACAGACTTTAATTTTTTTATTTATGCCCTTAGGGTTTTACATCAATCATATAACATAATTACAATAGAATAATAATTGAAATAGAAATATTAATATACAAAATAATCTTATATTAGTGTTTCTCTTCCTTAACCCTCAACTATGTACGTGAAATAAAAATCACACTCCAATGGACGTCGGGTCTCACATACCCCTTCATAAAATTCTTCTAATTTTCATACCTGAACCAATCTAACTTTAGCAAGGAGTTTATATGTATAAAGTATTTATAAATAAAAAATCGTGTAATAAAAATAATCAACTTTTATTCATATTTTAATTATTCTGTTCAAATTTAACAAACTTAGTCAGTTTTCAGTCTTAATTGACTTGAGATCATATTAAGGCTGTTTAATTATAGTAGGTATCATATAAATCAAAAATAATAATTGTTCCTAGCTTATAAAAAAAACAGTAACAAAAACTCATAAAAACAACTTCTGAAAAAAATATTCTGACAAGGATCAAACTTATGTAAAATTACTGGTACTCAGAACATAGAAGCTTGGAACACTGAAGACAAATTGGCTTCTTGCAGTTAATAACAGGCATGGGTTGCCTTTCTAGAGAGCTTTGATGGGCAAAATCTATATCTCTTACGAAATATAGGGTCAACTTCTTCAGCCTGTATTGCCGCTGGGGGCACTTCTGCACCTAACATTCCGAGTATACTTGTATGGAAATCATAGTCAGCGGGTCTCACAGACCCTGATCAAATTTTAAATGATTATTTCTCACGTGATAGGTGCCGGACAACGCGACTTTCTCCCTCCTTGGTCCAAACACAACTGAAGCTACCGAGACGCGGGTGTCGCGCGCGGGGAAGGTGTTTATTCCGGGAAATTGAACAAGGGGCTGGGCCTCTGAGACCCTGCGTCCACAGTTAAAGGTTAACAATAGTAAAGGTGAAGCAAATTTTAGAAATTTCTAATATGAATTTTGGTAAGGAATAAATTAAAATATCAACGGAACCGAATTTATAAATATCCAAGCCTATGTAGTCCTTGAATTGGATAGTTAATGAAATATTTAGTTTTGGAAGGATAAACAAAGAACAACTCTGGAAGCCTCGTTTCATGATGTGGTACTCTAACTTTGACATCTGTCAAAAATCTATTTATAACCAATTAATGTTGCATTTCGGACGTCAGTGCGGCATTCAGACTCATTATTGTGGAATAACCAAAATATTACATTATCCCGCTTTCCCCTCGGGTAAACATTTCTTCTTTAACAAAATATTTATCTCAATCAAAAGGCCCCCTGTGAATAAAGTTTTGCTTAACCAGAAATCATATTTAATTGTACGTGATTTATATTTATCTGTTTTGTTCAATTGTTGTAAAAGAAAGATTTTTTATAGAAACTGTGCTATATTAGTATTTTCTAATTAATTATTTAATTAGCGATTCGTGACTGGCGTTTCACGTTTATTTTATTAGAAAATACGCTGGATTAAAAACATTTTTTTCTCTCGATTACTTATTCTTACGCTTCGAACAAACCAATTAATAATTTTACGAACGAGTTATTTTCACATGCGGTGTTAAATTTCTCAATTTATATTTTAAATTAGCTAAAAATGCGTATTTTTAATGTTTTTAAAAAACTTGAAACAATTTAAAAGTAAACCTATCAATTACACTTAGGGACTTATGACGAGTTGTTTTAGAGAATTTGAACAATTCATCAAAATCTAAGTTAATTTTCAAGTTCCGTAAAGGTTCTTTTCCAGTGTTGTTATTCTTATTGGCTGGTTGATTAAAAAAAGAAATAATAACAGAACTTGAAAATAAACTTTCAAATTTAACGAATTGCTCTAATTTTGTGACACAACCCATCCTTAGTTGTTTCACAATATTTGAACAATTCATCAAATTTCTATGTTAATTTTAACGTTCTGTGAAAGTTCTATTCGTGTTATGGTATTATAGCATTACGGGCCAGTTGCAACAAAACTGAAATAAATACAGAACTCGAACAGAAATTGTTCAAATTCTGTGAAACAGCCCGTTGATTTATATATTTCGTTTTTACCATTGAGTATATTAGTTTCTTCGAATCTCATAAAAATTTTCAAATACACAATTACAGCAATTGCATCCCAACTAATATAATAAATGTGAACGTGTGTTTGTTTGTTTGTTCTTCACGTACATCGCAAAGAAGCAACCTAACGACGTGATTTGTTGCATAAGGATAGTAAGAGGACTGAGAAGTAACAAAGCTACTTTTCATCCCGAAAAACATTTCATTCTCATGGAAAAATTCTTTGTTCACTAATTTCTCCCAATACTACGCAAGCGAAGCCGAGGGTAAAAGCTAGCACTACATAATTTTCAAAATTAAAAATAAAACAAATCGTATTTTTAAGAAAATAAGCACAGCATTTCACTGAATGTTTTGACTGGGAAAGCTGGGAAGTATTTTAAAAGCTTTAAGGAGCTTCATATTTTAAACATCTTAAAGACAAAAACTTGGCAGACACCTGTTTTGAAATCTTTCTTAAACAAAGACACGCTTTGCCTTGAAAACACAAAAAAACGTTTGAATTTCAGTGTACAAAGTTTCTCTATTACGTCCCACTTCATGTAAATTAGAAGGAGAATGTTGGAATTAAAAGCCATATTTTAGAGAAAAACGTTGGAACTTCTGCAGTGAAGACAGTCTACGTTCCTTTATTTATAGTCAAGTAACAAGAAACCTTAAAGTTCACGGAAAACTAAGGAGACTTGCGTTTTTTTAACAAATGTACTAGTGGATTGACTTAGGCTTCAACACACAAAGACAACCATCAACAATTTTTATTTTTATTTAACACTAGCTGGTACCCGGCATGCGTTGCTACGCAAATTAATAAAGAAATTATTTCTACCTGCGTGTCCTTTCCCATTCGTCCCGTTTACCTTCCTCCACCCCTTCCTCCTCCGCGTCCCCTTCCCCTCTCACGTTCCCACTCCTCCTCCTCCACCTTCCCTCTCCTCACTCTACACCCCCCCCCCCCTACCCCCGTCCCGCGAACCCCCCTCCCGAGTTCCCCTCCTCCTCCCGTATTCGCCTCCCCCCTCCCACGTATTCTCCTCCCGAGTTCTCCTCCCCCCTCCCGAGTTCCCCTCCGCCCTCCTGCATTCCACACATTCATTCCCGACAAATTCATTTTTAAAACAGCTTCCCCCCACCTTCCCACACCCCTCCCCCAACCCTACCCCTCCCCCCTCCTACACCCATCCCCCGCTTCCTTCCCTCCGTCCTCTCAATCCCACAACCCCTCCACTATATTTGATGACGAATATTTTATACTATAGGGTTTCGTGAATACCTCACTAGGACAATCTGTGCTGGGGTTTTTGAACGGTGATTTTGATATAGTACCTATTGTTCCATTCTATTCAATTTATTAATTTTAAAACATTACAAAATTAACATTTGAAAACCTTTTTTAAATGAGAAATAAAAGATAAGATAAGATAATCAGATTTATACAAGTTTGCCATCTAAACTGTGCTTCATTGATGTTGAACATATCGATATTGATTTTAAAAATATCGATACTGATGTAAAACATATCGATATTGTTAAATGAATGTGAATATTACAGAATATTTCAAGACAGACAAATAGAACAGATAATAATTACAATTAATGTTTAATTAGTGTATAACTTCTCGAATTAAATTACTTAGATTAAAATTATAATTAATTTTTAAAATAAAATATGTCTTCCTCAAATATTGATGTTTTGTTAGTGACTGAAACATTCAAATATTTAAAGATATTATGTTTTCCGAATAACGTCATTTTTAGTATGTTTTTAAAATTATTAGCATACTCAACGATGTGAGCTAAATTAAGATTAATAAAAAAATATATATTAACAAAAAATGGTAACAGACAATGAATTTTTATTATCTATCATAATATAATGTATTTTTCGGCGTTAATAAATTTTCTTCCTAAATATAACCAAAGCGCGACATAGAAAAATAATTGAAGTCACATTTTTAATAATATACATAACTGAAAAAGTGAACTTACTTTTTAGGTAGATAAGTAGGGACTTTATGTAAAATTTTGCTCTTTAGAAGGAAGCAAAATTTCTACTTATTTTATTCAAAACACTTTTTATTGTTCAAGACAATGGTACGTGACACGTAACGGTGATGAACAGCTGTCCCAGTATTGTGGTATCTTGGGAAATTTCCCTTTATCTAGGGATTTTTTAAAATAAATCTATTAATATTAAAAATATTCGAAATGGGAAATTTTATTTATTGCGATGACCGAATTTTTTATAGGAAGGACATGTCATTTTTTCTCCATCTCTTGGGGAGGTAGACAGCAAAAGAGTTCTGATTTCCTTCGGGGGGTAAAGGGAAGAGACAACAACAAAAAAATCTGACCATCTCCGGGTCAGGAGACATTAAAAAAATCTCAACGTACTACATAATGTAGTGATGTTCTGCTTCTAGGGAAATTCGTGGAAAAAAAATTCTAACTTACCAAGAGAATTTTATTTTTCGATATCACTTTTCTGATCTGTTCTCTTGTTGATTATGACATAACAACACAGCGCTCCAGTCTGAAAATGTTTTTTTTTTAATTTCCGTTAATTTGGTATTATTTTACTTTCGGTAAATATTTTGTACGTATTGTCGTTATCTCTCACGCTTCGAGGTGTTCATAACAATCGATTCTAAGTGCTGAAAAAGAGATGGCGAATTTATATTTTCACTTTATTTTTTTCAGATATTCATTCGTACGCGAAAAAATACATACGACAACATAATTATTTTCCCTTGTTATTTAAAAGTGGTGATATTTTACACTTCAAATTTTGTGTTTCCTTGATTTTAAAATATCGCTTTGAATAATCGAGATTTATTTTTAGGATATTGTATCGTGTTGCACTACCTTCTTTTTAGCCACCGATTCGGGCAGATGTGTAATAGATAGTGGTAAAGTGTGTCTCTGTGTATGCAGCTGCGATATCGTATTGCCAGCTCCAATCCTCTACGAGCTGGTATTCGAGTGTGATTTAAAATGATTTTCTGCGTTTAGTTTTGGTATAGCCGTCTTAGCCCCGTCGTGTCGTGTCTACTAATATTAATGGGATTTTTGTGAATTTCAATTGCCTCAGCAATTATGCTCTATGTGTTTTGGGTCTCACAAGGAATTCAAAAACAAATCCAAAGTAATGGCTGGTTTCAATTTTATATTTGTTTATATACTATGTATGCTTTTTGTATTATTTTATTTCTTTTATCTCTTTCGTACACTTTTTATATTAATTTATACTCATTTTCTTTCTTTATATTCTTTAATACTTTATTATTTTACATTATTTGATATTATAAACTTTTGTATTCCATTATATTATTGCTTTTAAAATGTTAATGCACTATATGTAAAATCTACCACTATAACACGGGCATGTGCCTAGCATGATGGTTGAAAAATCCACAAATTATGTAACCACCAGTGGCGGCTGGTGTTCATAAAAATAGGTGGTGCGCTAAAATAATAATAATAATGGTCTTTATTTCAAAATGTGGGAAGGTGAGTGCAATCCCACACATACCATAGAGATATCCCATAAATCTTACACCTACCTACTCTAATTAAAATAAATTCAATTATGAAAAAAATCCTACCTATTTGTAAATTAGGTCGATCCTCCATTATCTCTGGGTGCATGCAACACATTGAGTCTAAATTAATTATATTTATTAAGATAGATTAAATTCTTTTAAAGTTTAACAAACATCGTTCAATCTAAACAGATATCATAAGGATTGTGAGGAACAACTCACTGAAAAAGCATTCCATATTCCATTATTTTAAAAGAGTTCTAGTAAAATAAATATTGATCCATCACCATTTGTAAAGTCGCCGCGATTGTAAATTCAAATTCAATAACAGTTGACTCCTATCCAGAAAATTGTATTTAGATACTTATTGGCACGAAAATCGAGTTAAAAAAATGTTCAGTTTATCACACATCCGAAAGTCTTCCTTACGCTCCGTAACTCCAATGAAATATATACTGTCATAACTCATAACAAATAATGTCCGCAATGTTTGTTGTTATGCTGTCGTTGGTCGATGCTGAGTGAAACATAGCATGAAAAAGAGTAGATATTAAAATAAAGACACGATATGGATAATAATATGACACAAACGTGTCCCCGTTTAACATGCTACAGAACGAACCATTCCTTTTGATGTGGTGGAAATTTTTGGATCGTCACCGGCGATTTCGTAAAATTTGCAAAGCATTCAACCTACCTACGA
The DNA here is from genome assembly GCA_917563855.2 of Limnephilus lunatus. Lineage (NCBI taxonomy): Eukaryota > Metazoa > Arthropoda > Insecta > Trichoptera > Limnephilidae > Limnephilus > Limnephilus lunatus. The sequence continues at coordinate 71,992,114 of OU830595.1, forward strand.
TTTTGGCTCATTATAGAATTATAGAAGAACTCCTGTGATCGCTTTGCAAAATGAACCACCACTCTGAATATAGGCACACAACGATCTGCTTTGTTACGCGGGCAGTCCAGTAGGCACCTATATTACGCATGCATTATAACCGAGTGTATATTGTGAACTGTGATGAGGCGTGTCGGAAATAAATATGTTTTTTGGCGCTCGGAAATTTTTAGATTTAAATTAATTAATTAGATTAGATTTAAATTAATAGATATATTTTGGGAGTGCGGCGCTCCTCCGCACCTTAGAGCTGGCCGCCACTGGTAACCACCAAAGCAGTGAATAAAGAAAAATTTGTCAGGGTGGCCGAGTTTACATACTCGAAAGTATTCAAAATCGTCCGTTCTGATTGGCCAACATAAACCTTATCATATCCGGGACAGCTGAGTTCATAAACTTCAATTGTTAAAAGAAGAAACCAAGTTTTTGCAGGCCTCAGTGGGTCTTGTGTTTTTTCGTGGTTACGATCCAATCCGATCAATCTTAAAATGATTACGACTCACATCGATGAAGAGTTCATCTAAATGTAATATTATTCACCAGTATTATCAGTGTCATTTAACCATACCCAAAGCAACAAAGGTACAAGAAACGCCTGTTTGTATAGATACTGTGTATGATGGTAACTCGCTACCGTGAATGGACTGTTTGCTGCAAAAGACATTTATAATATCAGAACGAGCAAACGCAGCGATACGGCAATCCATTTTTGGTTTTGTATTCATTAGTTACAAAGGCAGCGTTCTGGCACCGGTCCAAGACACATTGTGCAAATAGTAGGTACACAATTCATTTTAAATCGATTATCAAATTGGAACGAGCTTTAAAAACGGTATAATCATTTGCATAATATTATACGGCGTCCCTGAGCACAAAAACCAAAAGGAATAAAATGGGTATATCCCGACACCAACATTTGCACAAAACTCTGTATGCTTTCAATTAAAATAATGTACAGGGTGCCAGGGGGTAAAATGCACAAACTTCGGTAGTTAATTTTACATGATGGTACAAGTAAAAAATGTGTTAAACAATCCAAACAATTCCAGTGTCTTTTCCCCATATATTTTTTTCAATTATAATTTACCTTCATTTACGTAGGAAAATGGGAACATTATACAATAACCATCACACATTGACTGCCTCCGTGGTCGAGGGGTAAGGCACTTGACTCGTAATCCAAAGGTCGCGGGATCGAATCCCGAATACATTTTATTTGATTAATTTGTTTTATCTCACAATTTAAAATATTATATAGTATATTTGCTGCACCTTCCAGAGTGGAAGATAATCTCAATATCGCCCTGATGACTACCATTCAAAATTTATACGTTGCTTGAAATGGCTTTAGCCTTGTTTGGTGACCAGATCTGAATAGCCAGGTACTTCACCATCTTCCTCTTCCCTACCTCCTTCCTTCTACCTTCAGCTTCACAACATACCCCAATTGGGGATGCCATAATCTCAATCTCAGATGGGAGCAGCTGAGACTCTTGTGAGGAATTCATATAAAAAAAATAAAATAAAATTATTACGCCATGCCATCCCAATGATTTTATTTACTTTGTTGAAAGGTTTGTCAAAAAATATGTCCCACATTTATGTTTGCGAAAGTAGGCCATTTGCACACATATTTGAATTTAACCATCCGGAAAAATGTTCTTTGACTTTGACACTTTATTCGGTACGAGAACAAATATTGCGCTCTTGGACAATTTATTTATTTTCCATTTTTCCATTTCAATTCATAAAGGCTGGTAGATGAATATTTCCTATTATTAGTCCAGTCAGGAAATGGTTGAGATAGTTTTGAAACTTGGCGGATAATGTCTTTTTATGCCTTTTTTATTTTTAAATCATAAGGAATATTCCTGCCAAGTTTTAAAACTAGGTATACAAATTATTTCTCTTGAGGCACAATTTTGCTCTGAGATGTCTGGGCTAAATTGTGTGTGTATTGAAAAGCAGAAGAAAGTGGGTTGTTCGTTAAAAATAACACGCTCTTTTCTCCATAAATCCGTTTTATTATTCTTCAATGTTCATTGTTCAGTAACGTTTCACAGAGCTTTTACAAAAGATTTCAAATATATATTTATGACAAACTATTATTCGACTTTCCTTTTAACGTTGTTGCGGTCAATCGGCAATTCCGATAACCTTTTACCGATGGCATTATTCCCTCAACAAATATTTTCACATTACCAGCCACAATTTTGGGTGCATCAGCGATCATCCAGAGTCCGGACGAAAATACTTAATGGCATTATCAAAGCCGAATATAAGGAAATATTTTCCCTTCATTCTGAATATACCTTCACTCTGTGTCTACATTATTTTGTACACTATGTACGCACTTATATAAACGCATACATATTAATATCACACCGCATTAGATGTGCCATTGCTTGACTGTCACACCGCGCAGATACAAATTGTAGACAATCTAGGGAAAGCAAACAATGGAGTAAAGGGCGTCATTAAAATAATGTGGGTATTTTTAACACGCTAAAAAACACCATCGTACCTATATTATTTTTAGCTCGTTTTCTGTAGAATCTGTTGTGTTTTTGTTATTTTTTAAATAAAGTCATTCAAATTCACACATTCTACTAAATTTATTAAAATTCAATTATTATTAAAATTTATTCAAATTTATGCAAATAATAAACTGAAAATATAAAAATAAAAAATTTAAATTTTTTGTTCAGCAATTATTAAAAAAAAAAATACTTGCAGAACTTGATAATAACATTATTAAATTTAATTTTAATTATTTTTTTTATAAATTAAATGGAGTTCTAGATACTAATTGAACACAAAAGCGATAAAGAAAATTTCCATATTAATAAGGCGAGAGACATCTGGAGTCTTTAACCAAAATTGTAAAGATTGTGGATTTTTATGAATATTGGTAAAACTTCGAGGAACTTCGAAATTAGGATAAATGAGAATATAGTGAGGTGTTTAAACAATAGTTTCTTAGTAATCTAAACATTTGAGTTTTTTTTGTTTATATGAATACCGCACAACAGTCCTAACTGCTCCCGTCTGGAACCAGTGAGACTATGGCATCCCCAATTGGGGTATGTTTTGAGGCTGAAGGTAGTGGGGAGGGGAAGGAGATAGGGAAGAGGAAGGTGGGGAAGTACCTGGCAATTCAGATCTGGTCACCAAACACGGCTAAAGCCATTTCAAGCAACGTTTTAGTTCTGAATGACCTTTGGATTGGCGAGTCAAGATCCTTACCGCTGGACTACGCCGGCCGTCAAATGATGAACCATACTTTTGATTTTAATAGTGGAATAAGGTTGATTCACTGTAATATGGCATCTGTTACTACTCTCTAGTATGGGAAATTAGAAAGAATTTAAAGATGAGTTGAAATATTATCAATAACCAAAAAATCTTCAAATGTAAGCATTGCTTACGAAACTTTTTGGTTTTTCAAACATAAAAAGTGGTTAAAACTAAGTATTTTAAATAATTTAAATTAAAATGGTGCCACAAAATAAGTTGGAATCTGGCAAAAAGGCTCTATTAATAAAATTTATGTCAAAGACTCGAGGAAGTGACACGTCATGTTATGTAATATATTATCACCCAGATACTGTCTAACAATTTGAGACGAATTGAGGGATAGATTGAAGAGAAGAAATAAATGAAGATGGGGAAAACAAATGGTGGCAACTCGTTCCACAAATGGGCCGTTTCACAAAACAATGTGCTGGAAAAACGACTCACACTCATGTTGCCGGCATGAACTTCACGAGTGTTCCCCAGTGGCGCGCCTCGACTTTTTACCGGTATACGCGGTGTTCGGAAACTCGAATTACAAGAGGGAACTGGTGAATCTTCGTCATATTTGTGGTATAACTATTTTGAATTGAGCTTTCGTTTTCAAATAACAGGAGTCCGAAGTTGGAATTTTTCAGATCAATTTTGAAAAAATCAGTTTTAATTCATTATTTTTAACGATTCGACCGCTTAAATATCTAATGTACGTAGAACTGGTTTTAAAACCCTTTAGTAGCCGAAAAAAAATGTTTGTTTTTAATCAAAATGCTCAGAGCGTAAAACACTTTTTTGGGTTCTTTATATGAAGTAGATTCAACTATTTCCCGCTTGTATTACGAGTTTCCGAACACAGCCTAACTCATAAAGGTGGTGAAAATTTTATAAAATTGGTAACCAACATGTACATGAAAACCTTACTAATAGAAACACAAATAGAAACTGACATAAAGTAGTTAATGAAAATATGTATACTTTGTTCATGCAGCCAAGGAGGGGTTGCTTATTATTTTGTATTATACTGTTAATTATAAAAATTTATCTACGAATTTCGGAACTTTTCTAATGTATTTTTAATGTTCTATATATTCTTCTTTTTGAAGATGTCATAAAAACAAAAACCATTTTATAAACTACATAAAATTTGTGTAAAAAAGTTAGGATTTGACAGAAGAAGAAGTGGTTGTGTTGATTTTTTTAAAATAAAGCACCCTTTCAGAAATTAATTCCATAGTTTTTGTTTCTATGTTTTTCAAGTTAAAAGTTACCGACACATTACTAATTCCCCACACAACGGACAAAAGTTTATTAATACTTTTGGTTTTCTATGCAAGTTTAGGTAGAGAATTGTTAATTTTTAGCTAGCGTGGGCTTTTTATAGTTAAATTCCTTTGTATATTGGGAAGGGAGGAAGTTAAAAAAATGATCACACAATCAGCGACATCTGAAATTACTGGCGCCATCTTTTTCCTAAATGAATGAACTTGTTGATAATAACGATCACTATTTATAATCCATAATTGGTTTGAAACTTAACTAGAAAACTAAACAATTTCCTTTTAGTATTTTGGATTAGAAATACCTAATGCATATTATAAATTTTATTACTAACCCTTATGTAAAAATCTTGAAACGTTTATTTCTTGGATACATGTTTACCAACACAACCATAAGGCATTTATGTTACAAAAAAACATCACTTTCATGAAATTCTTATGAAATTTTGATCGTAAAATTCAATTTGAATATTCTACGGCTTTGGTATACTCGTAATCCCACTCTAAGACATTAATTAATGTACAGTTTACAACTTTCCATTATTGAAAAATTATTTGACTAAAAGTGACGAAAGATAACACAAATGAGTGGTAAATACATATATTGAATTATACAAATATAATTGTTAATTGACCATTTTATGAACAAAAACACGCTTTATGAAGATAGTTCAAAACATATATAAATAGCTGTTACACTCAATACTGCACAACGCCTCTTGCCGGTAAAAACAAATCCGCTTGGGTAAGATCGTAGCCAGATGCCAAATGCGATTTTGCCGGAGAACAAAAAACGTAGTTAAGGTTTTTTTTATTAGTATTAAATAGAAACTGAGCTTTTACAGTCTTTATTCAATGTGTAAGTGAAATATCGTTTAACGGTTAGGAAGTGATTTTTATTAGTAAGGCTGTATGAATAAAGCATTAGATACTTGGCATTCTGAAATATGGATTATTTTATTTGTTTTAAAACGCTGAGCTCGCTTTCAAAAACATTGAAAAAACTCATAGCGAGATTACTCCGAGCTCTCGTAATAATCATATATTTAAATATAAAAATATAATAAGCATTCTTTCCAAGTATGGAGATTAAACGCTCATCTTTTCGCGTGAATTGCGCGTGACTGCTTGGGGGGGGAGGGGTTTATCGTTTCGTTGAATGAAAGTAATATTTCATTTATACTTCCCCTCGTAAAAATAAGCGGTGAACTAAGCACTTCCTGCGCCTACCTTCCACTCGGAGTGTTTCAACAGCTGTGCGTTGACGTAAATCAATTTGAGCTCGTTTTATTGCCAAACGAATCTGTCTTTAACCTTCGCCAAATTTATAAGCGTCCCACGGCGTGACCTAAGCTCAAATGTGCCTAAAATGCGTAATGTGCGTAACGTAAGGCCACCTAGGAACCGGCGAAGGTAAAAACATAAGCGTTTTCACTAAATGCTTGAAGATTTTTGTACCAAACCCAAATACAAACACAATGTACAGTGGACAGGATGTTAAAGCACATACTTGACTTACTTAAAGGGTAAATTAAGTTACCGGAAAAAAAAAGAAAAAAAAAATTTTTAAATCAAAAAGCTTAAATCGAAATAACTTTTTTTTTAAATAAAATCCAGGAGGTACACAGTAGGACCTGAGTGAAATAATTCCCCTCAGGGCCTATGTCGTCATTGAGGTTCCTGTCAGGTGGGTCTTTTTAGGAAAAGGTAGGAGAGGAAGTTCTGGGAAGGAAAAAAGGAATGAGGAGTGGGAAGGTATCTAGGGTCGGTGTATCCAAGAGTGACGGAATGAATCTATCCACTGCGGTGCAAGGCAATGTTCCGAGAGAGTCCTACTGGAGAGGTCTAAAGATCTCCCTCAACCAGTCTCTCCCGATCCGTCTTGCCACGCAGTTGGTGGGTAGACGCATCCGCCGCCAAGGTCCGGATAAACCTTACCCCATAAACCCGGGCACCCCTATTAAGTTACCAAACGTAGCGAACAACTTGAAGTGACCTATGGCAGAGGTGTTGGTTATGCAATAAATGGATCTCCTTAAAAAACCTTCCCGGCGGTACTCGTACCCGCCTCCCAAATTGAATTCTGTGAGGTAGATTCACCGATTTCCCGCTTGTATTTATTACCTGTTTCGGGATAAGATTAGCCGGCTGTAAATTCAGCTCACTATTACGTAACCAATAGTGATTAGGAACTGACATTATTTAGAGTTAAAAAAGTAAATGAAATTTGGGTCTCCGGTGACATTTTGCACGTATTTTTTTTTCTTCAAAATTAAACAAAAAAATATTTATTTTACATGTCGTCTCTGGTCACTCCGTTGAATAACCGACCAAACCATCAACTATTTGTCCAATAGCTACAGATTTTAAAATGTTTTTATTTGAAAAAAAAACCTCAAAAATATAACCCGAAACCAAAATTTCATTTCCATTTTTTATTCCAAATAATGTCAGGAATCACTGGTTAAATTAAGTCAAGTACATCCTTTAACAGTATGCAAAATATGTCGTACGTACAAAAGTAAGTAAAAGATGCTTTGTGAAAATGCATTGAAATTTTACAACAAATAATTATGTACGCGGTGTTGAAAAACGTTTTATTCTTAATATAAATAATGTTGTTTTTTTTTAATTAGCTCCATACAGGAGGCCCTGAGGAAAATAATTCCCCTCAGAGCATATGTCATCTTTGGGGATACGGTGTGGAGGGTCTTTTAAGGGAAAGAAAGGAGAAGAAGTCGTGGGAAGGAAAAAAGGTATGAGGGGTGTGTATTGGTGTGTTGTGGGCAGGATCGATAGAGATTGCTTGAGAGAGGTATTTTATCCTCTCCAAACGGAATCTTTCGACCCAACCCCTTGCACACCGGTTGGAGGGATGGATTCACTCCGCAGTCACTCTTGGACACACTGATCTCCAGATTCCAACCCACTCCTCATACTTATATTTTCTTCCCAGAACTACCTCGTCTTCCTTTTCTTAAAAAACCCTCCACAAAACATCCCTAAGATGATAAAGGCCCTGTGGGAAATTATTTTCCTCGAGGCCTCGTGTTCGGAGCTAAGTTAAAAAAATTTCAAAAAACTACCGCATCAATGTATGTTACTATGAGTATCTATGTTATTACCACACGCCTCTCAAATAAACACAGTGATGAGACTATTTTAAACAATAAATTTTACTTAGCGACACCATACGTAATAACTATAAAATCTGATACTGGGAATTAAACTTAATTCAAAATAATTGTTCATTGTTTTATTTACAACTTGCTGACCCTCAGAATCAATAACTGTTGTGTTAACTTATTAGCTGAATTAAATTCAGTTTTTTATTAAGTTAAAAATTTCACAATGAAGCAATTATCGATGCGCAACGGTCCGTGTTTTGTTTTTGTCAGTATCAGAGATGGCGATGTGTACGGCTTATATTTTTTGAGATTTTCTTACTTTTCAACCTACTTATGAGAATTGCGTTTAATTTTTTTTAAACATATGAGGGAAATTTATTATGATTATTGTGTTTTTTCTTTGGACGGGTGCAGACATACGTTCACCATCTGACTTATTTTCAACAGTTGTCATTTAGTGTGTAAGAAAGAGGGGCAGCATTATATGTTTAAAAACAAAAGCATTTACAATCAGCGCATTGACATTTGTAATTTTTTAATTTTTGGAATTTACTCACTATTCAAATTATACACAAAATTGCTGCAGCTTTTTCAAAGGATGTATGAGGAAAAGAATTTTCTTTATAATTTAGTTTTTCCTGAAATTTGATGTTTTAATAGCTATTCTGCTATTCGGGGCGAAGACAAATCCAACAAATCGAAGGTCATAAAAATTGGTCCAGACGTTATTGAGTTATAAATGGTGTAACTATCCCGACTTTGTTTGATATATTAAGATCTGGAGTTTTAAACTTAGCCTGCGTAGAATATTTGATTTTAGTTAGCTAGGTAGGTACTTCTGGAATTAATATTTTTTAAATTTTTATAATTATGAATTTCGTGTTTTTTACCGATTCGATCCAAAATCGTTTTTAGTACTGTGCAACAAATAAAATAAAATAAAGAAATTATTTTTACACTAGCTGGTTCCCGACATGCGTTGCAATGCCATATTCAAAGAAATACACTTCCCGTTCGTCTCCGTTCCCCTCCCGCGTCCCCTTCCCAGCTAGGTTTATAAATTATAGCTTATATGTTATTCTGATGTATGAGCTATATATATGTTTTTTTTTTAATTTTCTTTATTCATTAAATACAAAAATGGGGTTACATCATTAGTGGAATTTTCGACCACCATGCTAGGCTGATGCCCGTGTTATGGTGGTCGATGCGATCGATATTATTGTAAAGTTTCATTAAAATCCGTTCAGAAGTTTTGGCGTGAAAGAGTAACAAACACACATTCATCCGTACAAACTTTCGCGTTTATAATATTAGTAAGATACTGATTTTTATGCTCGTAAAACTAATAGTAAGCTAATGTTACCAGCGTTAGAAGATTTATTCCTCTTATTTTCATTTTCTTCGGTGTGTCGTCCATTAATCACGTGATGCTCGAAAGGAGGGGGGAAGGGTCGAAAAAAAGCACGAAATATCACAAGGGGGGGGTATATAATGAGATACCACGTGTATTTATTTTTTGTTGAACGCACCATTTCTAAACCAAAATATTTTTTATAATTTCAATATACTTTGTACTAAAAAAATACACGTGATTTTAGGTACGCGGGGGGAGTAGTATAAAACATCACCACATATCACTAGGGGGGAGGGGGTTAAAAATTTGCTTAAAAACATCACGTTGTTAATGGACGACCCCCTAGATGTGAAGAAAAAAGTACATTTTTTTATATTAAATGGACACCAGGTCGCCGAGAAATTTGAACAATAGGTATTTTACCAAATTTCTGTCACTGTCGCTTTTACTCTTCCAAATACTGAGCGATAGGGACAATTGCACACCAGGCTGATATCTAAATAAAATTGTCGAAATTGAGGTTCCATATTCCCCATTTTTCTCCTCCAAAACTGGACAGATTTTTAAGATTTTTATACTAACTATATCAGAAGAAAATACTTAATGTCTAGTTTTTATACTGAACAAAACAGGCAATTTCAACTATTTTTGGAGGGTCCTAACTCCTGTAAGAAGTAACTTATCAAAAAAATCAAAATTTGCCGAAGCGCTAGTGGTCGATATCTATTATTAAAAATAGTCAAAATCCAGAGAGAAAATCGAGTAATACGTTTGCATGGACCAAACACCGCCCGGTTGTCTCTTAAACTCTTAAGGAGCTAAATAGGGAAAGCTAATATAATGTAAGGCGGGTTCACGTGGGTTTGTGAATATAACTTATCATGTTGGTACCATTGAAAGGCATCAGAAATAAAATAATCTCGTCGTTAGAAATTGGATTTTAGGATTCCAAAAAAATGGAATTAAAGATCATGAAGCGTATTCAAATTTGAAGAATTTATATTAAAATTTCGGATTAAGATTTTTTTATCATTTTCCACGATTTTTGTTACGTGAATAAAATCCTTATTTTTATTCATCATTACAGTTGAACTTTCACCCACTAATAAAATATTCGACGAAGCACTCACTTCAAATCCAATAGAATTGTCAATCACACGTCATGAAATGAATAATAAAATCAACAAATTCTTTAGGAGTCCTCATAACTTTATTATTTTTTTCGGAAAAATATTGAACTTATTTAAGTTACAAAATTCTTTTTTATCGTTTAATAAATAAATTCAATTTTAAATTTGGGAGGCGGGAATGGTACCGCGTATCGGCACGGGAACTATTTATTGGATAATCAACACCTCTGCCATAGGTCACCCTAAGTGGTGCGCTACGTTTGGTGACTTGGCAGGAGTGCACGGGTTCATCAGGTGATGTGTGTTCAGGTTTTGCTTTAACCTCTCCAGATGGTTTTCTATCGCCTTAACCTTTTTCCTTCCCGGAACTTCCTCTTCTTCATTTCCTTAAAAAAACAATTCACATCTCATCTCCAAAGATGACATAAATCCCTGAAAGAAATTATTTTCCTCAGGGACTCCTGTGTGATATTAAAGTAAAAAAAAATATATTATTTTTGCACGTTGCTGTCCGATGATATTTTTTTCTATTAAAAACAAAAAAAATATTGCTTGTCGCCACTGATCACACTCCTACATATCGTGACGGGATCACGTGATACGCACGCTATATTTTGCGTTACCGTGCTGCTGAAACGAGACGGAGAGCTTATCACGTAACCCGCTAGGCGCTAGGCTATACCCGACAGTTGCGACGTGTGAATTGAAAAATAAGTATAAGTCATTGAAAAAAATATATCATCCGACAACAAAATGAGATTAACATTTTTTACTCCAAATATGCTCAGCAATCGCTGGATAAAATCCTTCGGGTACGAGCTATTAGAAACACCTTATAATATATTAGAAAAAAAATATTTTTATCAAATTTTCATACGCTACACCATTTATTTTCTTTGATACATTTCTTAAATCCTTATTATCCTATTTAACAATTTCTTTTCCAGACAATACTCGTTGATACTAATCCTTATCATCATTATGTTAAGTCTATTGTCTCCGTTCCAAGAAGCTCTGAAAATGAGAAGAAAAAACCGTTTGATCATCAAATTATATTACGTACTCATACGGTACAATTTTACTAAAGGATTCATTTATTCTCTTTTACACGTTTCAAGAAGTACTTATTATACTATTTGGAGCAGTAAACAATTTTATAGCTGCCATTCTAAGGAACGCGTGGAATCTTTTTCTCGCGAATTTGATATTTAACAACATAACCCTGATTTCTTTTTCAGTTGGCTAAGATAACCCAACGCGCCACGATGAATAAACTATGTTTTAATCAACGAATTGGATATACAATCGCAATCATAATACTTATGGAGCGACCCGCGTAATCATTGTAGTGTATTATTAATGCTATTTATGAGCACATGTCCGAAATCATCCCCAGTATTACAGTAGTTACAACTTTCACAGTGGAAAATGTTCTAGGTTGAAACTAGTCCTTGTTTAGTTGTTCCTGTGTGTTTATCCAGTATTCATATTTAGGTAAATCTTCAATCCACCACAATTTTCACCATATACATTTCTGTGTTTTTTCGGACATCCATTCCGTAAAATATGAATATTATTTATAATGATTTAATGAAAACAGATAACTTTGTAAACACCACTGAATTTTTTAAACATGTCGATAATGTTAATAATATAGTGGTGTTTACAATTATTTGTTTTCATTATATCAATAATGACACAATAAAGTATATTTGCGAAGTTCGAAGAAGCTACTAATAGTGATTTCGATCGTCCGGTTGATTAATTAGACATCTCCAGATACTAAGTTTTGAAATAATGAGGAATATTCGGAGGCTCACCGTACATTAAATATATTTAAAAGTCTCTGCGTTTTACATATTAAATGTACTGTAGAATCACACCGGAAGGCATAAGAGTCCTATACATGAGTGTAACATTTTGAAATATCCTACTAGTGACCCAGAAAAATCAACATTTTATTTAATTCACTACAAGTTTTTCTGCATTATAATTGATACGGCGGTGTTTATACTGTGTATGTGTAATCTGAGTACTGTACCAGAGAGATGATATACTTTTAAATCTGGACGATCGATGTATTTAAAAAAACTGTGATGTATTCTAAAATATGTTCGGCCTTGTTTTCACCAATTCTGAGCTAACTTTCAAACTTACCTATTGGTTAGTCTGTTTTCACATTTATTTGACCACACAGCAATCAATCAATCAATCTATCAAGATAATTCCTAACATAAAACCACTGTACTTCGTAATTCTTGTGAGATGTAGTTGTCCAAGTATTAAAGACCGTTCCTTATTTTCGGCGACGTGGACATTGTTTCTCAAAACATGGCAGCACTAGCGCCCAGCTCAAACTTTCCACTAAAAAACGAGTGGTGATCCGGCTTGGTAGCTGCTTCAGTGCGATATTTGCGTCCGTTTACGATCGATGCTCCGCTGTCGAATTCCGCCGACTGCGAGGCGCACTCAATTATTCGCTTTCTCAACGAAGAGGCAGTCCGCCCTATTGAAGTTCGTAAATCGCAATTTTGATCCCAGACGTCAAATGATCTACCACACTAATTAATTTGGTAGAAAAATGGCGTATTCAAATTGCTTGCTCGTTGGGTTCCCATGGAAAGCGCTCAGATCTCTTTTTTTTGGTTTTTCCAACCAAGGCGAAGTTTTTTGGGTTGAAACAAGGGTTCAGCACCTAACCCGGAATCAAAAATACAATCAATGACATGAATTGCATCTTTTTCTTCACCTACAGCAACATTTGGCCGGAAAACCTGTGGAGACCGCCTAGGACGCGGAGGGAGAGGTGATAGCATATTCAAGGACTAGTGCCACGGCTCACCAAGTGTATCGATCGTAACGGGGACTATATCGACAAGTAGTGGGGATATGTACCTTAAATGTCATATGATTTTTTTCTAAATATAATTTTTCCTGATTTTTAAAAAATAGAACGGTCTTTAATTCTTGGAAAACCCTTGTACCACACCAATAAAGAAAATAAAAATCTGCCAATAGGTTGTCATTAGGTTAAGTTCCTACTTGATTCCGCCACATACTAAGAAATAATGAACTTAGCGATATTATCAGATTTCATCAGGTAAACAGCATTCGCCAAATTAATCACTTGTTTCAGTCAAATAAAGCTCATAAACTTGTGTAGTTGGGTACTCCGAATAACCAAAAAATATATATTAAATTTATTAGATTTAGTAAAAGTTTGCGATAAATCACAGCTTAGATAAAATGAATCACTTTGTCCTTAAACGAACCTTAATTAAAATCTTTAAAAAAGCTTGGGTGTTAATCAATCTCGTTTTTCTTTACGGCACTTTTAGATCGAGAAACCTTTGTGTATTTGGAACGAAATGTGAAAAGTCTAAAAGGAATTTTATTACCTTTGTAATAAAACGAAGTTATCAGAAAGAGACGGTATTAGAAACGTGCGTATGTTCGAAAGCTAAATATTTTATCTGTGATTTTCTCAGACATGTCGTGATGGATGCGAGGATTAAGAATACGAGAGTATAATGGAAGAATGGAATATCATAAATCATAGCAAAAATGCTGGAATTAAATGTTGTATTATATTATCAATTTATTTTCTCCATGTATTCGCTAAGATTTTTTCACTCATGTACTTTGTTACTTGGTTAATCCTAAGGCCTCGACTATATTTTGTCACAAGGTCAAATTATTTTCGCTTTGGAATAATATATAAATTAACGAAATATTTGTGAACGTATCCGAAAACTAAAAACTGTTTTCAAAGGGTAAAAGAAAAACGCTATTAAATTTTATTATTAGACTAGCTGACCCGGTGAACGTTGTTCTGCCATATAAATTATTTCTAGTGAATATATTGGTAGTTAATTAAAAAATAACGTATGAATTCGATGAGGCAGACGTAGCGCCATCTGTCATTCAACAATATAAATAATTTCGTTTTCTTTGAAATACGAACGATGGTTAAATTTGTTCAAACAAAAATACTAATACTAAAGCAAGAGGATGAAAATTTGGGGTTATAGGTATTTTTGATGCCAAATTTTAAAAAAAGACCAAAAAAAAAATTATCATTTTTCTGGATAGGGACACCCTATCCAGAAAACTACTAAGAACCCAAAGGTATGAAATATACTTTACGACCTATTCTCACACCTGCCAAATATACATTAAAAAAATCATTAGAATCGGATCAGCCGTTTCGGAGGAGTGCGACCACAAATACAGTGACACAAGATTTTTATATATATATATATATATATATATAGATATAACCATGCATTTTTAAATTCAAAAATTAAAAAAGTTATAAAATTGACTCACATTTCTAAATAACGATACTGATAACGAAAAAGAATAAAAACACATACCTGCATAATTTTATTAGACAAATAAATAATAAACGTTATTTTCACCATACTTTTTGTCGTTTCGTGTAAAAAAAATTCTAAAAATGTATAATAAACGTAATCGTCGACCCACTTTTTTTTATAATTTCACGTAAAAATAATTAATAAAACATTCTCGAAATTTCGTATTTTCGTACATATTTTACAATTTTTTTTTTTCAGATTGCTGTCGGAATCTTTGGTTTCATAAATGTGTACATTCCATTTATTTTGGTTAACTTTTTAATTTGAATATAAAGCGTGTTGTTTCTTCTTTTCAATACGGTTTAGATCATACATTTCACTGTGATAGTAAGGGAGACAACGATTTCTTTGAGACCTATGCGAACTGGAACAAATATGGTCCTCTGTGATTAAACGGGCTATTATCTTTATATTATATCTTTTTATTATATTATATTATTTGTCCATGCATAATCTTTTCGTTCTTCGCAAAGATTTTTTTTATCTTAGGAAACTATATAGAAACGAGGTACTTTGATTTTACTTTAATCTGAAAACAAACTGTTACCCCAAGTCCCAAGTGCTCCAATTTGTCATTGACTGCCGAAGATGTAGGTAGTAGTGGGAGAAACATGATCGATATTTGTCTGTAAATCCTTTTGAATGGATCTAACCAATTGAAATGATTAATTTAGGAGTATCTTTTGAACGAACCTTTTGTAATTATATGTGTTTTATTGTCTATTCCACCTCCTTCATGGTCAAAAACATTTTTAGACAACTTTTGTCCACCATGGTCATTGTATACTCAGTGTTTATACTGGTATACTGTTTATCTTACGAAGCCAACTACGATTCATCAGACAAAAAAATAATCTTATACGATTCATTTTATCTTTTTCTAACACGAGGGAAACTTTCACCCCGATTTTTTTTTATTTGAATATTCAGCATGGTGAATTCTCTTTCTAATATCATTTAGATCATACTTGTCACCACGATAATAAGGGAGACACAACGATTTCCATGACACCCATATGAGTTGTTCCCAAAAGTGAACAAATTGGACTGAAAAGTTATCATTGTCATTTAAATTCAATACTGTTTTTTACAAAGCTACGCAAGTGAAGGATTTTAATCACATAACTTCAGTCACTTCATTATGCTATTCTCCCATACACAAATGAGATTCAGTCCCCGTACACGAAATACCTTCAACACCGACATCACCTGTACCAACGAATAAACGCATTAAACAACTTGTTTGCAAAAGGCCCGTGAGACTCAAAGCTTTGCCTGGAAACTAATTTAATTATTTGGTAAGTAATGGTTCAATTGAGTAAAGTGAACTAAAGGTTCACAGGTAAAACTCTAATTAACCGAACTTCAAAGGAACTTTTAAGATTTTTAGCACATTGCAATAAAGGATACAAATACTTGATGAAATCAATCCGCTAAATGATTGATGATTTACGTAGATTAAACTACACAAATGCGACCGGTTAAACATTTTTTACCAAATTTTGGGGTTAACAGTGATTTTTTTAATGTGGGAAATAAAAATTAGCCACTCGAAAGTGCTTATAAAAATTAAGTCACATTTCATAATAAAATTTTGGCACTTCCAGAAAAGAAATCAAGTATGGAACAGATTTACACAAACTGCTCAACATTTGACCGGCGATCTTTCCTATCGGAGGATGAATAGCATCAGAACAATCTTGACCCCTGAAACGCAGAGAAACTTATTGTGACTAGTCCTGGGTCGACCGTGAACTACCAGATCATTGCAACCCGATCACGAACCACCAATGATCGATCGGAATACTTCGAGTACTTAAGATTCGATCGTCAGCATTCGTGCCCCGTTTGGCGAGCCACGCCCGGTTACTGATGTACACATTTTGTAGACCGGGCATCTCGAATCTCCATCTCGCAACAGAGTAATAGACTTGGTAATGGTCTAAAACGTTGCTTGAAATGGTTTTGTTGACTAGATCTAAAAATCCAGGTACTTTCTCACCTTTCTCTTCCTCATCTCCTTACCCTCCCTACTACATTCAGCCTCACAACATACGCCAGTCGGGGATGCCATAGTCTCACTGGCTCTAGAGGGGAGCAGTTGTGACTCTTGTGCCGTATTCACATTAAAAAAATGGGGTCCATCTACATTACCTACTAGTAATTTGTTACCTACGTCAAACGAAAGTAACCGATTAAAGCCTGGGTAAAACGGGTACTTTCCATTAACGGTGGCGGCGTGCGGCACATGAGTCTCTTCGCTATGGCATTTTTTCCATGTGTAAAAGTACCCAATCAAAAAGCGGGTACTTTTGACCCGATCACTTTTCCGCTCTTCGCCCTTCATGGTCACGACAATAATATTTGAGATTTAAATTATTTTTTTTTATATTTACTATTTCCCAACGTTTGACTACCCGATGAAGAGCCCTACATTAGTCACCATTTCTGTCCTGGATATTTTAAGGATCCGCCTATAGACCCACTTTTCAAAAGCTTCTACCTTCTGTACAAAAGGTTGGTTATGGAAGAAAAGTGAACATATGTATAAACTAACGAATCATTCTAATTACTAAACTCGCGCCTAACAATCTCAACTCAAACACTAACTTTTGAAGATTGATTAGAACTGTCGTTAACCCAAGTACCTAATTTTGGTACCTATTTATTTTTTAAAACGCGTGATATCAATACATTGTCCATTACAAAATTCTTTTGGACTTTTCGATGCTAGTAGAAACTTTTTCTGTTGGAAATATTCAGTAAGCCCATGTGTTACGTGCTTCTTTTTAGCCTTGCGCAATATAAGCCATCAAGAGCTGATTATGGCTTTCGATGTATTTTTATTTCATTACAAAGCTATTTTCCTTACAAAAGCATAAAAAATATGATATCACAAAAACAGATTGTATATCTCGTACATGAATAATCATTTTATGAGATAAAAGATCACGCCATAGATAGGCCCGTAACAATGAACTTTTTTAAGAAATTTATTCGTTCATGTATAAAATCCAATACCCGCGAGTACCTACCGGGGAGATATTTCTTGGGCTTTACTTTTGAAAGTCATAGAAAGACAATTTATCAAAAAATACATCAATATTATGGTCACGCAGAATACAGTTTTACACTTTGGTAACTCCGCTTGCCTCTTTTGAAGAGTTAGTCAATTTTTCTTAAACTATAAAAGGCTTTTGTAAAAGTAAAAGAAAAAAAATACAGTGTTTAGAAATATAAAATGGAAAGCACTTCAATCATTCTCGACTTGTTTACAAACTTTTTTTTAGATATTTTTCAATTTTGTTTACAGTACCAATAACACCTATTGTTTTTGTTTTATCAAAATTTGGAATCCGAGATTTTAAATAGATACCTAACCGAACTTGTCAGAAATCACTTGTTTCAGTAATTCTTGTATGATCTTTAACGCCCTGCTTGCGTTTTTTTATGTATTCATACAACTGATTAAATTGTTAATAATAAAGTCCATGATAGCCCATACCCAAAATATTTAATTATTTATTTTGAATTAGACGCCCAGCTGAGCTTTTACATGTTATTTTTTTTTTATTTCACAAAGAACATCTAAATGAGCATAACATAATGAAAAACGATATCAAAACAAAACCTAAAACAAATTAAAAAACAAAATCAAAAGCAAAATGAATAAAAAAATCGAAATCAAATACGAACTTAAATAAAAACAAAATACTCCTCTCCAATAATTACTGTCTCCATTTTGTGTTTTAAAAATGATCTTCACAAAGCTAGTGATTCCGTTGCCGCGAACTTGCTGGAAAACACCTTAGCTCCACGCAGACCAACAAAATGTAAAAACCAATGCTTCTTGCAATCTTTTGACTTTGAGGTAATGCACATTCTTTTTGATAAATGTTTTCGTAAACCAATATTTTTGGTTCCGGTGTCATTTTTAAGACCCACATGCCTTGTCTAAATATATTTCGTCGAAGACTGTAAAAATGTAACAAATCACACCGTTTTCCAATATATATGAATATAATGTATTATAAAGTAAAAACATCAAAATGGCTACTAACTGGATGATGTACCCGTGGAGCTCGACGTCAGACTGGGCGGGCGGGCGGCAAGTGCTCTGGGCGGCGGACCCGGGGGCAAAAGCCCACCCTGCCGACTGGCAGGTCGCAGGGATTCCTGAAACCAGAGGGTCAAATCAGAACAACCATAAAATACACTCAGTTTGATCTATGTTAAGATCAAGAAACAAGGTCGCATTTATAAACCTTTATTCGAAATAGTTAACAAATAATACTAGCTTGATACAGCGAATGCAAATTATTAGAATTTTGTAAACTTAGCGGTCGTTCTTAAATTACTGCAATCAATAAGGAGAGGCTATAGGTAATAAGCAACGTTAAATTAAACACACTTCTTACATCAAACAGTCCCAACTGCTTCCAACTGTTCAGAGTCAGTAGGACAATGGTTACCCCATTTGGAGTATGTTGTGAGGCTGAGGGGAGTTGACAGGGTGAGGAAACAGAGGAGAGGAAGGTTAGATATTCCTGGCTATTCAGATCTGATTCCTAAACACGAGTAAATCTACTCCAAGAGTGGTGATCTTTTACCAAGGCGATACTTAAAAGGAACTGCAACTCAACGGTGAGTTTGGAGAGGGCGTTTAAAATGAATTATATAGGACTGGTTGTTTCACAGAATTTGAACAGTTCGTTAAATCTTAAAAATAATTTTAAGGTATGTTAAAGTTCTATTCAAATTCTGTTAATATATCATTATGCGCCAGTTACTTCACAGATCTGACGTAATAACAGAACTTGAACAAAACTTCCGCAGAGCTTGAAAAATTAACTTTGAAATTAGATCAATTGTTCAAATTCTGTTAGATAAATGGCCCTTAGCATTTCAAAAGCAGGATTATAACCTTCTTATAATAAACCCTATATAAAATATTACACACGTATATATATTGCTTCTTGAATTTTTCCGTTTCACATTTCCAATATATTAATGAAGAAGAAGACTTTGACTCTGCAAATTTCTTCAATATTCAGACGTTAACTTGCCGAAGAAATATAGCAGATTCGGTAATGTTATTTAAAATTACAAATAACTTAATCGATAGTCCTGATCTTCTTCAACGGCCTATTGCCTATCATTCCATGTTCCAAATCGCAACAGCAGACAGTCGCTTACTTTAATCTCCCTTTTTGCAAGACCAACTCCAAACAGAACTCATTTATCTATAGATCCACACATTCATTTTATTTTTTATTAGTGACTATTTAATTACAGGTTTGATGAGAATTACAAGATATGATTAACGATTAAAGATTTAACTTAAATTATTACCACATTGACATTTTTAACTCGACTTTACGTGACATAAAACGAAAACTCACTAAGCAACATGACTCAAACTAGAAAGCTCAATCCCTATATATTCCCGTCCTATACCTCTTTATCCTAATCCTATGTTCCTCTTTCCCCCTCCCCGTTTCATGTATTGTAACTGAAAAATAAATTAATTAAGAAAACACCCTTACAATGTCACACTTTATCATTCACTATCATCAGTGGAAAATTCATAATTGGTATAATTAACTATCATCTTATTGTATTACTGTGAAATCTCAGATTTGCTGTCAACTTTCCCTAAAATAAAAAAAATAATACTCCTACTAACACTACTAACGAAACATGAAACAGAACAGCACAGAAAAATAAACAGGTGATGGTGGCAACTGGGACTCGAACCTAGGTTATCTTGTCTTCCCGGGACACAACCTCCGCCGTAAAGACCTATATTTTAGACCTGTTATTTTTTGTCGATCTCATATTTCGTTACTATTTGTTTCGTTCAGATTTATTAGCATTATCTTCTTTAATGATATGTTATGTGAACCTTTTTTCTGTGAATACCGCACAAGAGTCTTAACTACTCCCGTTTGGAACCAGTGATACCATGGCATCCCCAATTGGGGTATACTGTCAGGCTGAAGGTAGTGGGGAAGGGAAGTAATTTGTAGGTATAAACATAAAAAGATAAAATAAAAATTGAACATACAAGTATATATATTCTTTAAAACGTTGGTTTGGTTGATATTTTAAAGATATGTTTTAGGTACCTACTTAATTTTTCTGTAGCCTATTACCATGTTTTAATAAATACTAAGAAGGAGGGACGGTTCAGACATCATTTAAGAGGGGGGGTGAAAGCGTGACATAGAATAATGATGGGGGTGAGGGGGATAAAATATGGCCAAAATTTACGTGATGTTATATAAGGGCGACCTCCTACAGCCTGCATTGTTTGAAATTAAGGCTTTTGGGGACTTGTCGATAAAAAAAATATTGCTCGTTTAACTGTCACACACCCATTGACACGCATTGTCGCTATCTATCTTAAAAATGGAAAAATCTTCCTAGTTGAACAGTAAAAATTTCATTCTTATACAAAACTAGATGTTTCCTGGCATGCGTTGCAATGCCATATTCAAAGAAATAAGTTTTTTCTCCCTGCATGTCCTTTCCCGTTCGTCCCCTTTCCCCTCCCGCGTCCCCATTCCCTCCAGCTTTCCCCTTCCACCTTGCCCGCCTTCCCTCTCCCCTCTCCCACACCACCCCTCCCGCTTTCCATATATTCAGTCCCAGTACATTCAGTTTTCAAACAGCACGCGTGCCACCCGTTACTTTTTTTTAATCCAAATATTCATTTTTCTTATATTACTAATATTAATTTTTTTTTTTTATTTATTTATTTATTTATTTATTTATTTAAACGCCATAAATTTGGCTTTTACATTCAAGTGATACATGATACAATGGTTCACAGATGGATATCAGTATGTTAAAAATAACAGAAATAAAATAGTTGAGCAATATTTAAATAATATGCGAGGTTTATAAAAGACCTAACATAAAAAAAATGTGAAGTATGTATGATAAAAGCTAGTATATACATAGTTATATTATACTAGTATTTGTTACAACCAAACAAATAATGTGGGCATTAACATTATATTTACGCAGAATAAAAATATGTAAAATAAAGTTGTCTAGTTGGCAAGTAGAATCGAGCAAAGTCTGGTATATCATACATTCACACATTCGCATTTATTTGCAAATCTAGGAGTTGATTATAAATAGAATAATTCTGTAGAGAGTTTAATGTTACCTTAAAAATTAACTTTGCTTTAAATGACTGGGCAGGTATAGTTAGCAAATTAGCTCTTTGGTTTCAGGGCTGCCAGTTGGAGATTTGATAATAGTTATGGATTAAAAATAATAAATTTTATTAAAACAGTGCACTTATTAGCTATGACACTTGTGTCTGTTGGTTAAGAGTAGTGTTGAATGTCTAGTAAAATATGATAAAGAAGCCTTATATATAAATATTACCATGCCTATCATTGATTATTATGATTGAGGTATGTTATTATAGCCTTCTTATTACTATATTCCGTGCAGCTGAACATATCTACTACTTCTGAGAAAGCATTCCCAACTGCATGCAATCTAGGTATAAGCGAATATCTAAATGACTCAGTCCTGATATTGTTGTTGCAATTAAAAAGGATTTTGGATCGAGTAGTTCTTGTAGGTATATGGAAGGTGATTAGACTTAATAAATCAGGGCTGTCTATAATACCATTAACAATTTTAAAAATAAAAGTCAAGTCGGAAACAAGTCTTCTATCTGAGAGTTTTATTAAGTTTAATTTTTTCATCAAGTGATTGTAATTTATTGATTCAATTGGTAGACCGAGTTTATAGTTAATGAATCTTAGGAATTTATGCTGAATTTTTTCAATGGAATCGGAGTGGATTTTGAAGTGAGGGGACCAAATAGAAGAATTATATTCAACTTGACTTCGAACTAGAGAGGAATACAAGATTTTTAATGTTGCAATATTTTGAAAGTCTTTGCCATTTCGAAGAATGAAGCCTAGCATTTTTAATCCTTTATTGGTTACTGTATTTATATGTGTAAGAAAGTTAAATTTGGAATCGAAAGTAATACCAAGATCATTAATTTCACTGACAGAAGTGAGGGAAACATTGTTAATTTTATATTGATAGTTAAGGGATTGATTTGTTCTGAAAAATCTTATTATCTGGCATTTACTAATATTTAGATAAAGTTTGTTAGTTTCGCACCAATCTTGTAGTTTATTTAAATTTGTTTGAATATGAATACAGTCATTTATTGTTTTTATACGTTTAAATAGTTTTAGGTCATCGGCGAAAAGCAACACTTCAACATTATTATCAAAAACAGTGACAATATCATTTATAAAAAGTAAGAACAGTATTGGGCCTAAATGTGACCCTTGAGGTACTCCGCTTGTAGCCATGAATTTGTGTGATAGTTTAGAATTATTTTTTACTTGGAGAATTCTATTAGTTAAGTAACTCTTTATCCATTCCAATAGTTTACCCTCTATTCCCATTTTGCTAAGTTTATTGAGAAGAATTTCATGGTTGACTTTGTCGAAGGCTTTTATAAAGTCTGTATATATTGAATCAACTTGGTTTCTATTTTCAAGTGAGCATGCTATAAATTGTTCATACAAGGAAAGATTTGTTAGGGTGGATCTTCCCGACATAAAGCCATGTTGATTAGGTACTATGATGTTATTAATATGTGTGGAGATTTGGTCAAGGATAAGTTTTTCAAACAATTTGGGGATAGTTGAGAGCATGCAAATGGGTCGGTAATTAGTGACATCATTAATATCTCCCTTTTTAAATACAGGTGTTAGATAACAGTTTTTCCATAAATCAGGGAAGCAACCAGAATTTAGTGATTGGTTAAATATTTGACATAGTGGCTTGGCTAGTATCGATACACAGTTAATTAGAAAGGCAGGACTAACTTTGTCAGGACCCGCTTTTTTCTTTATGTCGAGTGACTTTATTTTACGTATAAAATCCGGAATATTTATATGTAAAGCGGGAATGTGGACCGATTCCTTTGGATGAAAGGGTGGAAGTTGAACATTTGGATTATCCTTATCATAAACATTTTTGAAGAAGTCGGCAAAGAAATTAACGATATCATTAGTATCACTACTGCTTTTCCCTTCGAAATGCATGTAAGTAGGTAGGCTAGGTTTATTTTTTCTTAGTGAGTTGATGTGTGTAAAAAAGTTTTTAGTGTCCGAAGAAATAGACTTTTCTGTGTTGAGTATGTATGTTTGATATAGTTTTTTGGTCAGTATTTTGCATTCAGTTCTATATTTATGAAATATTTTGTAGTCCGAGATGGAGTTGCTCTCTTTGAAATTTTTGTGCCAGATTTTTTTGTTTTTTATTAATTGTTTTAAGTCATTATTAAACCATTTGGGAAACTTTGATGGTTTGAATTGAAATAATGGTACATATTTTTCGATAGCGGTGTTAAGTATAGAGTAAAAAGTTTCAAGATTATGGTTAACATTTTGGTTTTTGTCTAAAAACGACCAATCTGCACTTTCTAAGTATTTCATAATCAGTGGATAATCTGCTTTGGCAAAATTGTATGAATGGTTAGGAAAAGTGTTGGAGTAAGTGTTAGGGAAGTTGTTCATAATGGTGATGTTTAAGGGAGGATGGTGGGAATCTATGGGGAGAAGGGGGTCTATGGATTTACCTAACCCTACTAAAAGATCGCTACTAAATGCAAGGTCTAATAGGTGATGATTAGAATTGTATACATTATTAATTTGTTTGAGACCTAGGAAATTTGACATATTTATAATTTCACGAGCATTAGCAGTTATATTAGAGTGGATTGTTGGGTTTTTACTTAGGGTAATCCAGTCTATATTTGGAATATTGTAATCACCGATTAGCAGCATCCTGGCTTCCGGATATTTGAGCTTGAGGGCCTCTACGTCTTCAACGTGGTTGACGTAAACTTGTGTTATTGATCCGGGTGGAATATAAACACATCCAAGAATAATTTTTCACAGGTTCGTCTTGAGTAGTACGAAAAGTTGTTCTATATTAATGATAATTATTATTATATAATTTTAGTATATTATAAGAAAAATCAATAAAATTTGGTACCTAACATTGGTACATATTTGAAATATTTATAATTCTTGATTCGAGTTAACTTATTACGCAAGTACTTCAAATATGTTCTTTAATTTGAAGAGATTCGAAAATCGAAATTTGATTTAGTTTGTTTTGTTGCATTGTTTTTTCAAAATGACATTTTTATATGAGTTGTTGTAATGATTAAAAAAAATTCAGATTTATTATCAGTTTACGTCATTAATCCAGAAGCCTTCTCCGTTTTTTAAGGAATGCAGGTATTTTGAAAGTTTCAAACATTTCCTATGCTTAATATAGAAATACATAGTCTTAAACTGAACTTAAAAGTGAATGAAGTTGTATACAATATTATAGCTATCTACCGCACGCACGGATCGAATCCAAACAGTTTCATTATAGAACTGGAACAGTTATTGCTAAATCTAAAAGGTACTTGTAACATTGTCACAGGTGATTTTAACATCAACATTGGGCTAGCGGTTAAAGGCAAAACGAAAGATGATTATATAAATGTAATGACGTCGCTAAACTATAAATCATTTATAAATAATGCAACACGGAATGTCGGCGGACAAATCCCTTCCTGCATCGATCACATATGGTGCAACTCAAATAACAATGAAAAAAACATGTCAATATTATGGAAAACCAGCATTACTGATCACTACACCTGTATATTCGTTAATAACATCGATAAAAGAAGTACCAACTCTAAAATTTCAGACAAAATAAAATATGAAAAAAATATTTAAATATGGAAATTTTAAGAGCAAATCTTAAAATGGAAACCTGGGCATCAATATTTGAATCGGAAAATCCAAATACCTGTGCTGAGAATTTCGAAACAGTTTTCCAAAACCACATAAACCTATCTACACAAATAATTGTTTCTAAACCAAAATCTAAGCACAGATTAATAAAGCCATGGATAACCTATGGACTAGTGATTTCAATCAGAAATAAAGAAAAATACTACCACCAGTCTAAAAAATTCCCAAATGATGAAAAACTCAACACCTTCTACAAGAAATACCGTAACAAACTTGCGCTTTTAATTAGACTGACAAAAGAAAAGTATTTTCGTAATAAAATCAAAAATGCTGGTCAAGACAGCAAAGAGTTTTGGAAAATCATCAATTCAATAACCAACAAAAGCACAAAAAAAATTCCTAATGAAATTACTCATCACGGAATCTACACTGACACCGAAAAAAATTCAAAACTCTGTGGTAATATTTTTAACAATTATTTTACTAATGTCGGCTCAAATCTTGCTCGTAATATTACACCAGCCAACAAACAAACTCCCCAACCAGAGCAAAACTCAATTTTTGAAGAAGGTTTCCACACATTTGCTTCAGTAACTGACGTAGAAGTTGAAAACGCTATATTAAGTTTACGGGGATCAGCAAGCCCTGGCTATGACAACATAACTGTAAAAACATTGAAAGCCGTATGTGACATAATCATCAAGCCAATTGCTCACATAATAAATATAAGTCTGAAGAAGGGTGTATTTCCTAACAACTACAAAAAAACCATTGTCACCCCTGTTTTTAAATCTGGAGACGAAAAAAATATTTCCAATTATCGTCCCATAGCACTTACATCAAACATAGCAAAAATATACGAAAAAATTGTTAAAAAGCAACTCAACAAATACATAAAAGATAAAAAGATAATAAGCCCAAACCAGTTTGGATTTAGGGACAATCTGAGCACCCAAGATGCGATTACTAAATTAACATCTACAATAATGCAAAAGTTAGGTAATGGAGAAAAATGTCTTGGAATGTTCATCGATCTCCGAAAGGCATTTGATAGCATATCACATGCAAAACTTAATAAGAAACTAAAACAAATTGGAATGGATGGAGCAGTACTATCATGGTTCCAAAGCTACCTAAAAGAGAGACTACAATATGTAAAAATAAATAATACATTAAGTGAACCCAAAACATCATCATTTGGTATACCACAAGGAACTGTCATCGGTCCAATCCTTTTTATTATATATGCAAATCAAATGTTCACTCTTCCCATTGTTGGAGATATCATATCTTATGCAAATGACACTGTTGTTATCACTAAAGGAAAAACATGGGAGGAAACAATGAATATAGCTAATATCAATATAAACATTCTCAAAACATGGTTTGACCTAAATTGTCTCTCACTAAATACAGAGAAAACTTATTTTATTCCATTCTCTTTGAAAGAAAAAAATGTCGAGAACATAACTATTAAAATCCATTCAGCACAATGCGAAAATAAAAAGGAATGCAACGATGGCAATTGCTTACCAATAACATGCAAAAATAGTATAAAGTATCTGGGTGTCATTGTAGACAGATACTTAAAATGGAACGAACAAGTCGAAAATACGGTAACCAGAGTAAGAAAACTTATTTACATATTCATTAGATTGAGAAATATCCTATCATCTAGTATGATTAAAACTATTTATTTCTCTCTTGCTCAATCTATTCTACATTTTGGTATAATCGGGTGGGGGGGAACTTTTAAAACTAACCTTCAACCTGTAGAAAGGGTACAGAGGTTGATTCTAAAAGTCATTACACGAAAACCATCTATATTTCCAACAATACAGCTGTTTGACTCTTTTAGGGTTCTTAGTCTTAACAAAATTTTCAAAAAGAACTCACTGTTGCAAATACACAAAGATCATTTCAATACTACAACAAAAATCATAAAAATAAGTAACCGATCAAGATCACGTGGCAACCTAGATATCCCTAAAATTAAAACTAGTGCTTTTCAACACCACTATACCTATCAAGGTATAAAATTTTTTAATGCCCTCCCATATAAAATCAAATCTGAAGAAAATTATAAAGCCTTTAAATCACAAATAAAACAACTACTAGATCAACCCAACACAAATTATAAATTTTAATTTCACAGAACGAATTTGAACCGATTAGTAGTAATTGATCAAGTCTTAATTAGGATATTTGATACTTTAGTTCAAAATTAATCATTTAATTCCTTCATTAATTAACAACAAAAAAAAAATTATAAATTAATGTATTCTTCTCATTTGCACATATCCTCTTATAATATTTCATCAGCATTTGAACTGAAATGTAGCGATTATTGTTGTAACTTAACATTATGTACCTACTCCTGCAATTATTATCAGCTAATCCAATTGTTAGAATCAACTATATGTACTTACCATCTAACACCTACCTATTACGAGAAATGTAATAATATTATTTTTACTTTTAATTATCTATACAACATGTATCATGTATATCTATTTTAGTAACTGCTATGTCAGTAAATTTATTAATCAATATTTTTTATCAATCATAAGATTATTTTCTTAATTTAAAAAAAAAGATTATATATATGTATATTATTTTTTCTTTATCTTTTGCTATAATAGCACAACTCCCCAATTCAAACACGAGAAATGTTTTCTCTTTTAAATTGGGTAAATTCATTAACAAGAAATAACTTTATCTGTAATTAGTTTTATATGAACCAAATATTTTCTTTCTGTAAATCTGTTATATATACGTATATTTCAAATAAAAAAAAATAAAAATAGACATCTCATATACTCATATACCTAAATACATATACCTAAGCAAGCATATTTTGATTTTTATATATAAAGTAACTAGCGAGTTCCCGACATGCGTTACACTGCCATTTAAATAAACGGTAAATATTTACCGTTGGTTTATTCTTACGTATTAGCCTTTCCCATTCATATCCGTTCCTGTTCCCATTCCGCCTCCTCTTCCTCTCCCCTTCCTCATTCCCTCCCTCTCTGCTAAACTATATGAAATATACTAATTTTACACGCCACCTTTTGCAATTTTTTTAAAGAAATTTCATAACGCCAGAGCTCACCAGTATATGTAGAAACCTTCGCGGGCGTGCGCACAAAAACTCACCAAGTTTCATCGTTTTAAATTTCATCGCAATCGAAATAATAGTATAGTAAAGCATTTCATAACGCCAGAGCTCACCATTATATATTGAAATCTTCCCGGGTAGGCGCACATCAAATCTCCAAATTTTCATCGCAATAGGATGAATAGTACAGGAAAAACTTTCATAACGCCAGACCTCACTATTATGTATACCGGGTATGCGCACATCAAATCTTCAAAGTTTCATCGCAATAGTATGAATAGTACAGGAAAAAAATTTATAACGCTAGAGCTCACTATATATATAGAAACCATCCCAAGCATGTGCACGTCAAATACCCAAAGTTTCATCGCAATCGGTTTAGGAACGCATAAGGGACAAACAAACAAACAAGCAAGCAATCATTTTTATTTATATGTATAGAAGATTTCAGGATAAATATAAAATAAAAATTGTAACTGCCTTATGATGCTTTAAAACCATAAAAAAATAGCCAACATTGATAAAACTTACAAATAATAATTCATCTCTATTCGGACAACGTTCCAAATTGATATGAAACTTTGTCCAGTTAATTAGGTTCTTCCGGATGAAATCATTTCAGTATTATTCCGGTTGATCAGGATTTTGGGTATAGATTATTGAACTGCAATTCCGTTCAATCTAGATATTGATGGAGTAATCAAAATGAAGAAGGTACTCCTATTCAATTTGTCCAGCATAGTAACTGCAGGCTTTGTGTATATTTTGGGGTTATTACGATCAAAACCTTTGAATTTAAATTCAATAATAATTTTGACAGTGTATTTGTAACTGTGTCATTTGATTATTGATATTCCAATTTCCCTGGCGTGAATGTAAAAATTATTATAATAAATTAAGGAATATAGATCGTATGATCATGTAAAAGTCAGAATAAAAGAAGGGTGTGAATGGGACAATGCATGAATATGAACAAAGCAAGGAGCGTGTACTAAGACAGAATTGTGGTGTGATTTACAGTCCGTTAGTTTTGATTATTGAATGCTCATTTTGGGAGGCTGAACCAACACCTCTGTCATAGTGAACTGTCAATTAAAGTGAAATAGCACAATACTGCGCTACAAATATTATGTTATACTATTATTATTATAAGCATATGTGCAGAGATTAACGGTGTAGTGATATCTCAGTGTTTGCAGTTGGATTCTGTTAATGTTAAAGGAACTAGTGCAGTAACTAAGTGGTTCACTATGTTTGATGACTTAGCGGGATGCGCGGGATCATGGGGTGAGGTTTGTCTAGATCTTGGTGGCGGATGCGTTTACCCTACTATGTACTACGTGGCGAGCTGGATCTGGAGAGAATGGTTGAGGGGGACCTTTTGACCTCTCCAGCCGAATTCTTTCGACCCATCGCCTTACACCGCGGTTGGAAGAATGGATTTATCCATACGTCACTCCTGGACACATAGACCCCCAGATTCATAATTACCCCTCATACTGTTTTCCTACCCAGAACATCCTTTCCTTGCTTGCCTTACAAATACCCTTCACACGGCATCCCCTAAGATGACATAGAGAAATTATTTTTCTCGGGGCATCTTGTGTGGAGCAAATGTTAAAAAATAATAATAATCCCAAATTTTATTATTATACACTACAAGTGTAGATAACTAGCATATTTTAGTTTTTTAAGATTATTTCTTGTGTACGCTTTTCTCAGAAGACGTACATCAGGTGGTTACAAATATTTTCAATAATATGTGAATTACAGAAGCCAAAGCTTTTCTGCTTTCACCCAAAGGAAGCACTGAGTTTCGTCAATTTGCCTTAACAATACATCAATTTTCTTTGACACCTACACAACACGCTTTTATATTGAATTTGCGAGATTTTTCTCTCACATTACGCACACACAGTAACATTTTCACGTATTTTATAATATGATTTTTCTATGATTTTTCTTATCCATTTTTTCCTTATAATATCATTTTACCGAATTGAAACATGCTTGCTTTCAGAAAAATAAAAATTACTCTGGTGAATTCTCATGTTTGCAATTTTTCCCTGCAATGTACTCTTTACAAATTAAATGCTATTTGAATGAACATGTTGGTAGTATCTTGACTAGGGGTTTTAGATTACTTACTGCAAATTAATTACTTCACCCTACACAAAAATTATTTGCTTTAGCCTTTCAGTTCAAACACGAAATTTTGCTATCATATATTTCCAAGATGCACAGTGTACCAGACATAGATAGAGTATAAGATTTTGAAATAAAAGAGGTATTTAAATATTGATCACAATCCTCAAATCAACAGCTTCAAAAAACAGATAAAACGTCATTATCGCGAATACTGGCACTTTCCAATATCCGAATGAATGTTCTAATACTAAGCTTTCATGATTACCTTAAAACTCATCAGCGTGCTCGTCTTACACATGTGGTAATTAAATATGAAATCACTTCTTCAGTTACCATTATTTTAATGTAATGGAAATAAAACTTTTGTGCACATCACTATTTGATCAAAATAATCGACATGTTTCAAAACAATAAATGATAAAACAATTAACAATAAATGATCTAGGTATTATTTTTAACTCAAAACTTACATTTATTGGCCATATAACTAAATTATTAATAGAGCAATGAAGATTTTAGGATTTATTATTAGAATAACCAAACATTTTTGTAACATTGATACTATTCGCATTTTATACATAACGCTAGTGAGAAGCATTTTGGAATATAATTCTACGATTTGGGCTCCACATTACAATATCCATATTCAAGCGATTGAAAAAGTCCAGCATAGATTCCTTAGGTATATTAATTTTAAATTAGGTATTCCAAGAGAATCCGTAGACTATAATTTGTTATTAAACTGGACTAATCTCGTAAATTTATCAGATCGCAGAAAAATTTGTGATCTATTAATATTATATAAAATAATTCACTCGGTCCTGGATACCCCTGATTTAATAGAACTAATACGATTTCATTGCCCTGGTCGCGCTAACAATAGACTCACTCTACCGTTCTACTATAATAACACACATACATTATCACATTATTACTCACCAATCAGTCGATTACACATTTTGGGAAATGAACATGCTAACATCGGCGACATTTATTTCTTAAAATTAGCGCTAAATAAACATGCACTCAAAAATTATTTTTCCAAAATGTAACTTTATATACGCAATATGGACATGTTGAAATGAAATGATGATATTTCTCATTGTTCTTTTTTGTTATTTTTTGTTGTGATATACAAAATGATTGTATGTTATTTTAAAATTTAAAACTAGTACTATGAAATGATATTATTTTTCTTACTGTTGTACACTATTATATGTTTATTTATAAAAGGCAGTATAGCCGTTTATGTATTTAAAATAAAATTAAAATAAAATAAAATAAAACCGATGGTTTAATCTGGATAAAACGTATGTACTTTATTTTATTATATACGTAATATTCCGATGCAGAAACCATTGATTTTGGAACATGTCGATTATTTTGATTAAATAGTGATGTTAGCGGAGTGTTTCATTTTCATAACAAGGGGATTATTAAAAATACTCTGGTTTTGTTGGCTGGAGGCAGGTACTCAAGTAAAGCTTTCAAATCTGAATGTGGATGCTTCTGGCAAAAAAATGTTTGAAAAGTAGAATCCCTGACTTTCAATTCAGTGTTTTTCTGATGCATATCATTTGGTGAATTTATAACATTGGAGGTTATCCATCACTTACCCGTCCTGGTACAAGTAACAGATGGTTACTTCTTCAAGGCTCTCGCAATTTTTTTGAATGAAGAATCTACGTATAATTTTGAACGAATCTAGACCTCCCGTGTCCCCGCATATGTTGTTAGTAAGTAGTATGCAAGTGCTTGGCGGGAAATACAAGAGGTGAATTTGTAAAATTGGTAAATTAGTTTTTGTTGAACGTACCTGATGATGACAATATCCTCCAGGAAACCCGGCGTGATCACATCGTTCGCACTGGCAGCCACTGACGTTGTAAACCATCTCGAAGGTGTCATCTTGCTCACAGCCATCAGGCACGATCACCCTCCGCCCTCCCAGCCTCTCCCAACTCTTCCTGGGCCTCATTTCCCCGTCTCCTCTCGATTCTGATCTCCTACCATCATCCCCAAAGTGCGGGGGCAGAGACCTAGCACAAGCCTTCCCGATTTCGTATTCATCCAGGAAATAATCATCGCAAGAGCCTTCACATTTAGCATTAAACATCTGTTGCGACTCGAAGGCATCGCGATCGAAGCTTCCAGAAAACCCGGCGAACTTTCTGCATTGTGGGGCATGAACTCTCGGCTGATGAAATCCACCAGAGTAGATAGAGTGGGCACAACGGCTTGGCGAACACGCCTCCCTATTGATGTTTCTAAATTGGTAGTCCTCCCCGTCTAGCGAGCGCTCTTTACTCACTGGTAAAAAGTTTAGCTCGAACTTGTTATTCGCTCTCCTGTCCCATGTTCGCGCCGACCGCCCCTTGCGATCGTTCGACAGTTGAGACTTCGGCCTTTGTTTCCTGTCGAGACTACGCTGGCTGTTTATTAATTCCTCGCTCGACCTGTTAATCACCGCGCGGGTTGATATGTTCTGATCGCTAAAGTAGAAGGGGTCATGCCTCTTTTCTCTAGGTAAAGTATTGCTGCTGTAGTAGTAGTTAGGATGAACACAGTTGCAAACTAATTCTGGTTGGTGGGGATAAGGGTTACCGTAAGCTCTAGAGATGAGCTGTTCGTCTGAGTATTTAGGGGCATCGTATCTGTATGGGGGTTCTTCCAGTTCACCGTTCCCGAATGAACTGTCTAGGGTGCAGCTGTTTAAGAGGTATTCCTCGCTGGTGTTCCGACTGTGACCGTCGCTGAAGGTTCGGCGCAAGCGGCGCGGGTGGCGGGGCTGATGGTGCGGGGGATGGGGGTGCGGACGGGGGTGCGGCGCGGGGAAGGGGGCCCGACTGCCCCCCGGAGAGGGTCCCCGCCCCCCCTCGTAGGCCCCTCCGACGGACACGAGTTCGGTGTCCACTTGGGTACATTTCGAAACACTTTTCTTGCCTGACATGAGAACAACTATTGTTTCACTTTAGTTTTATTCATTTTATTAAAACAATTATGTCACAACACTTAACTTTTTAAAATCCACCTACAGAAACAACACATTATTAAATCTCTTTAAATTATTTAAATATGTTCTCTATATACGAATAACAGTGCTATTGCGACGTGTGAACATGTTTAATCTCATTTTTACATGGAAAAACCTTTTTTAAATTAATTTCATTAATAAAATTCCTTTATGACAAAATTTAGTAAAAAAATCGTAAAATAATCAAAAGAATTTAACTAAGTGAAGTGCAAAATTTGATAAGCCTACGGAAGAAAATTAAATTACAAGGTTCTCGCACATAAAACATAAAATAAAATAAAAAGCTCACGGATATAAATCAACCATTTCTGCGTAAATTCTTTTACGGCAAATTCAATTTACGACGAAAACCGGAAGACATTTGATTTTTAAACTTTCTTTATCAAAATAGAAGATTATATTTTCTCTAAATTATGATACAATAATAAAATGTGGAATGTTTGGTTTTTGATACAATTATTATTACGAAAACCAACCCAATTATTGCATCACTAATAAAACTAAATAATCTTCATGTTTTTATTTTTAAAATATTGTACTTTAGATAGGTACTTTATCACAACCCTGATTACCTCACACAATCAATTCGAATTCGGAAAATAATTACGAGTTTATTGATCAAGTTACATGGATTGACACACAACCGAAATTTGTATTTTTAACGGTATTTAATTATTTTTTTAAATGATTATGATATTTTCTATTTTGTGAACTCGTATTCTCATATCCCAATATGATTTGGTATTTGTTTGATGGTGGTACTGTCCGAAAAAGCAGTTATGCATGAAACCAGCTTTGAACTCAAATATAGTAGTCTAATCTAAACATTTTGCAAGCTTTTTGATTTTCCGCCACAAAAATGAATGATTTTCAGAGTAACAAATAAACGTGGTTTATTAAATTTCGCCATTACTTCATAAAGTTTTGCTTTCGAAGTAAATATTTTCTGTTAAATTTTGTTTTACGACTGTGATAAACACACAAGAGTTGCACATTCAATTGAAGATCGGAAGAAGAGGAGAAAGTTTTAGAAGTCCCAGGAGATTGTGAGGTTGTTCCTTAAAGCCAATTATAACTATCTTCTCTGACTTATGAATAGCTTCTGAACCCAGACTCAAGACTATTACCGATGTGCAACTAAACTATTAAACAACTTAACTTATAGCACGAAGCTATTGTTTACTTCATCTTTTTTTTATTTTTTATTTTGCATTGTTAAACTCCCTCACATAGTTTCATTCAAAGATTCGAATTGGACATTTGTTGGATAATTCGAATTTTACATTAGCTCTACACAGGAGGCCCTGAGGGAAATAATTTTCCTCATGGCCTATTTAATCCTAGGGGAAGCTATGTGGAGGGTCTTTTTATGGAATTCTGGGAAGAAAAATCGTATGAGGGGTGGATAGGAATTTGGAGGTTAGTGTGTCCAGGAGTGACGGACGTATGAATCTATCCCTCTGCGGAACAAGGCGATGTTCCGAGAAAGTCCTGCTAGAGAGATCAAAAGGTCTCCTTCGATGAGTTTATCCCGATCCGGCCTGCCACGCAGTTGATGGTCAGATGCATCCACCGCCAAGATCACCCCTTAAACTCGGGCACCTCTGCTAAGTAGCCACTTGGGTTGACCTGTGGCAGAGGTGTTGGTTTTCCAATAAATAGTTTTCGGGGCGGCGGTACCCGTACCCACCTCCCATAATTCATTCGGTATACTACATAATTTCGGTTGTCGGTGGCAGTTTGCGAGATATCTAATACGTAAAATTATTCAAGTTCAGTGAACATTTAATTTTGAAAATTAGAACGGATGAATAAAAATCATATAAGACAAGTGATAAAGTAAATTACAGAATTAATTATTAACAATTAATAACAATTATTTATTTGAAATCTGCATTTCTCATCTGGTTTTCTAGTACCTATGTATTATTGTGACAATTATACGTCAGTCTCAGGCTACAATTCTATTATAAATAGATTACACACAATTGGTAATTTTTAAGCCAATGTTGCTGATATTTTTTCAATATTTCCCTACTGAAATACAAGGCTGTACTGATCAAACATTTCAGGCAAACATATTTTAACGAGGTCACTACATGACAAGTTTTATTTTTATTTAAATATGTTTCTTTTAATGCTTTCATTAAGTTGTTAGTAATTAATTTCCTTCTTTTTCTATTGTTACGTGTAATTTAAAAAAAAAAATCTATCTTCAATGTACTACGACTGTTGAAAAAATATTTAATAAAAATATGTTTCTAAATGGCTCCTTGTGCCGTAAAATTTAAATAAATTCTTCTTTTTCATAAATACTTAGAGCTTCTCCAATCCTACAATTCTAATATCTCATGATTTTTCAAGGGTCTGCGCTAGTATTAAAATAATTAAATTGTAGTAATACAATAAATATATTCGTGAAAAGGACTTTTTTCTAATAAATCCAATTCAATGTCTCTTATGCTAACCTAATCACCAAATTTTATCGCAAAATATTTGTACAGCGACGCGCTTTGAGTGAAAGGCGAGAAAGGGTGTTTTTCCGTCGAAAGTTGTGCGGGTGCCTAAACCAGTCAAGCGGACATCTCCCTTAATCCCTTCCAAGAAACAATGAGAGGGTCTCGGGGATTATTAAGTATAGATAGGAAAGACCGCACAATATTTTGTCAAATGGAATAATTTTAAATAACTTAAAACTTTATTTTTGCTGATTAATTAAACAGTTGATCTGGAGAACTTCCTGACTTTCAATATCATATGCATAATTTATGATAGACTTTGGATAATTCAATTCAAGTTTTTTAGGCTTCATTTAAAATGACATAGGCCATAAGGAAATAAAATCGCTCTGGGCTTATTTCATATTTTGGGATGCTGTGTAGAGGGTATTTTCGTGGAAAGGAAGAAGGAGAAATTCTGGGAAATAAAAATTCCGGCCGACGATCGAAGCCCGGCGTGGGCAAATAAATTTCATTTTAATAATATGTGTTATTTCACAATTAATTCATTAAAAATACACATAGTACCTATATTTCCAGCACGTTCCGGTGGGGAAGATACTCTCATTATCGCCCTGGTGTAAGACCACCATTCAGAATTGAAACGTTGCTCAAAATGGCGTTATCCGTGATTGGTGACCAGATCGGAATAGTCAAGTACTTCCCTGCCTTCCTCTTTCTCATCCCCTTGCCCTCCCCACTACCTTCAGCCTCACAACATACCCCAATTGGGGATGCCATAGTCCACTGGCTCCAGACAGGAGCAGCTGAGACTCTTGTGAGGTATTACTATAAAAAAAAATTACTGATGTAAATCTGAATAACTAATTATTTTTCAAGTATACTGACGATGTTCATTCGAAAAGTTAATTTCAAAAGTTTCTATAATTTTCAACAAAAAAAATATAATTATATTATAAAGCAAAACAGACCCCTCCACACTGCATCCCAAATATGAAATAAGCCCAGAGGGAAATTATTATTACCGAATCCACGCTTGAAATTTAGGAATCCGACTCCGACGCCGCCCGTTCCATATGGAAACCATCTGTGAACGTTTGGGTTTTTAACTGCTAGTTTTAGATGAATGCTTATGACTCCGAGATAAATATTATAACTGAACTTATTTTGAAAAAACTCAGGGGCTCAGTAATTAACATTACCATAAAACACCGCAAAGTATTTGTAGAAAAATGTATGCCGGTAAACAAAAGAAGTTAAAGTTTCGTTTTACTGAGTCAGATTTTTCTTTGTGCATAAGACTGTTATCTGAAAAATTAAAAGATTAAAAAATATATATTTTGCTCTCATGAAATGAAACAATTTTTATTTGATTTTGTAAAATATACAAACATGGTAAATATTCACTGCTTGCCATTTGATACTGTGTAAACACATTAACTTTAATATATTGTAACTATAATTTATTTAATCTCTACTGTTTGACATTTATAGCCTTTTTTTTCGTGGATAGCTTCATCCAATGTTGTGTCGCGTAACGATACATAAGTAACATAATCGGATTAAGCTGTCGGTGAAAAACTGAGTATGAGTTTTTTTTTTTACAGAGCCAATTTTACTAACGAAAAATTCCCTTGAGCAACCTACAAAACACGTAACTTTTAAAACAAACACCGACGAATAGAATTATGTTAAATTTTAACATCAGAAAAAATTGGGTTGGCAGAAACAGGTATTGCTGTAATTCCGCGTGTTTATGATAATTTCGGAAAACTTAAAAATAAACTAAATCTTTAAACAAGCAGAATGTATTGCTTGCATTCATCCTGTTTCAAACTTCGTATGCGGAAAAGAAAATTCCAGTGAAAATGAAAGAAGCAAACTTTTAATACCCTAAAAAGAACACACTCTTTCGAAAAACTGTAAAAATATTCAAATGCGTATACAGTTTTCACTAACAACGATAAGTAGGCGTAAGCCGGACAAATGGGTTGTTTCTCAGTGACGTTTCGAATTAACAACAGTTTTGAGAATGTACATATTTTGCAAATATACAGGACCCTTGGACCCTAAATTTTAACAAACACCAAAATACTAAGTGTGTGTTTGGTCGTCTCAACTCAAATATGTTTCATTATTAAATTTCATAAATAGCAGGACAATATTCGAGAAAGATAAACGCAAAGTTGGTAGGTAAAATATCTTGGGAATCAATTGGAATACGATCTCGATGTTAAATTATCAAATACTAATTTTTACCCCAGTAAAAATGAATTAGACCCAATAAGAATCTCACTGGCCATGATCCTCAAAAGCAGGTTGCCATATGATGAAAATTAAAATAAGTTTGTCTTTATAAAATAAGTATTAATTGTACATTTCTACAAAGTTGTGCAATATACCAAATACCACGTATTGCATGATTGAAAAATAAATACGATGATTTATTTTTTCAGAAACCAATTATACCAATGGAAATAGACAAAGGTGCAACAGTGGCGGTCCGTTACTTTACAGTGAGCTAGAGTGATACAAAATTGAAAAATACAAAATTATTGATAGTGTAACCGAAAACGATTTTTTTTTAATTTAATCTTTAGTACAAAGATTTTTTTTATTTTGGGGGGGCTGTGCCCCACAGAATTTTTTTTTATAGAAATTGAAATTTTGAAAATATAAAATCATATTCACCTATAATTTCGTCAATAATATCATGTTTCACTATTAGCACTCTAGCTCACTGAAGGGTCACGGACCGACACTGGTAAGCATGTATAAACTTTTTTTAAAGTTGTAATTTATAAAAAAAAAATTCTTTTATACATTTCTACTCTTTTATATACTAGCACGTACCTAAGTTTTTTTTTTCAATTAAAACAAAAATATATATTTTCCTATCACACGTCGCCACTGATCATACTGCCGCAACTCGCATCGGATCACGTGCTACGCGCTGTCTCTTCTGTTCAGTGCTATTGTAACGAGACAGAGTGCGTAATACGTGACCCGCTAGGCTGTACACAGTGGCGACCTGTGATCAAACCAAATGCTTTCATTGAAAAAAAATATCATCGAACAGCAAAATGACATCGATGTATATTTTATATTACAAATATGCTCAGAAATCGCTGGTTAAAATTCTTCGGGTTTGTATTGATACTGCCTGCAGATTTCACATGTGATATTATATATTTATGAGGTTGCCATTATTGCGCTGCTTATGAAAAATTTAACCTTTTAAGGTCGTATAAAATACCGTTCGAGAAGTAAAGCATACGTGGTTCTTATTTTGCCGGGAAAATACTGGATAATATGTTTTCGGATTACAATTCATATAGTTATTGGATAGTAAATAAATTGTTTACGTTGTGTTTGTAGTTTCGTAATACAGTTGCAGAGATATTTTTTAAATGGGATTTTTAATTTATGCGAGATGGATTTTTCTCAGTGCAAAAAAGGATTTTCATCTTCAGAGGGTAAAAACCACTTTTATGCTTATTGATGTAATTACCAATAATCGGTTTTTTTTATTTTAAAAAGGCACAAAGCTCTCCAATCTATCACAGAAGTGAACAAACGTATTTTTTGTGTTTTTGCACTGCGGCGGCAACCGAACCTGTTAGCTTCTGACTCGGTGACATCTAAATGTATTTTTTTAAAGCGAGACGTATAACAATATAATTTCGAATGTGATTAGTAACATTCTGAAATTCAATTATCGTTATAATACTTTATCTTATATTTTAGTACAGTAATGAATTTATGTAGCCGTTTATTTGCCTTCCAAGCAGTTGATCGAGGTTTGATTCTCGGCAGTAGTATTTGTATCTTCATATATGTATTTACTTTTTTTTAAATATATTATTACTTTTTTATATCACGTTATAATAGAAATAATAATCCCGGTAGTTATAATAATATAAATAAAATTCCCATAATTATAACTTAAATAATAATCCCGAAAAGAAAATTATAATATAAATAAATATCCCGGTAGTTATAATATAAATAATAATCCCGAAAGTTATAATATAAGTAAAAAATTCCGACATTTATAATATTGATAATAATCCTGAAAGTTATAATATAAACAAAACTCTATAAAGTTGTAAATAATATTTTTTAAAAATACCAACAATTATAATATAAATAATTTTAAAATAATGATCACGATAGTGAATAATTTTCGTTCCCCTGCTTTCTCCTTCAAAAGTAAACCGATTTTAAGATGTTTTTTCTGTATTAGAAGAAAATGTTATACGTCTATTTTTTTTTTTTAAGCACATTATCAAATTTGTATACTAAACGTCTGTTGATGATGTTCAAACTTAGCAAGGCAATTTTATGGATTTTTGAGAGGTCCTAACTCGAATAAGAAGTAAATTTTCAAAAAAAGCAAGACGTATGACATGCCAGTCAGGTTGTCTATATTATGTAAAAATACGATTTGAACTAGTGTCAAAATCCAGCGAGGAAATATGAGAATACGTTTTATCTCCAGCTGTGTAAGTTTGGGGAGCACGTAAATTATTAATTCATAAACAGGACTTTGATGGTAGACATTATAATATAATGGGGTAATTACTGCAACTAGGTTACTCCGAAATCAACCTTTTAGAGTTACGCGCTAAAAGCGTAACTTCACTTCCTAGTCTATGAATGCCACAAACAGAAAAGTCGTAACACATTGGAATTATCAAGTTATTTGAATATGTTTTTGTGGGAATATCTCCATAAAATAGTATCGTTTATTTCTATAATCAGGTAACTCTAGTTACCACAAGTGCTTTTCCATGTTTAAATTAGGCAATTAGATTTAGCTAGTTGTAGCACCAAAATTTGTGGAATTCCTCAAGTTGCTTTCGTTGCATCTTTGTATGTAACAACTAGGTAAGTCATTCCATTTTTGTTAATAAATATGTAACAAATGATTAGCCATTTTCTTATTTCTAAAATATAAGTATTACGGTTCCCAACAAACAAATCTACGATTTAACCGTACTCTTCGGCATAAATATATTCAACAACCGATTTATCAGATTGATTACCATCTTATAATTCAATTTCCCAACAAAGCTGATTTCAGAGTTGCCTATTTGTGGCAATTACCCCGCGATATAATCCTCAATAATTATTATAACACATTATTGATGTTCAGTTTAAGTCAACTCACAACTGTGCTATCTAAGTTCTGCTTTGAGTCCATGGATACATCACACTTTAATAACATATTATTATGATCTCGTAACGCGTCATAGACACCCACATGATCCTCCTTTGTGGTAAGATCCCCTTGGTGAGAAAATCCTTTCACAGAGGTAGAGTTATTATCTTGTATTGACTTATTACGATTAGCCCTATTGTAATATCTATCTATTGAAATATAATTTAAGTATTTAACGGCATTTAAATACCTATGGGCTGGGTGTATAACAGTGGGGTTATTTCCTGGAAGTAATTTCAACCAAGCTTCATTTACAGTTGGTATACAAATTTTTACTTTATTCTGCAAAATGTGTAAATAAATGTATAGAGTATAATATATATGAGTACACATATAATATATTTGTGGAATAATAATGCGTATATGTAATATATGTGTAGAATGATAGGAAGGGTAAGAATATGATTTGGGATTAGAAAACTATTGGATATAAAAAGAGTCTCTATATTTTTTTCTTGGTTATGACATGCTTATAATAATAAAAAATGTCGCTGTAAAACCGTTATCAATTAAAACCAACCAGAAAAAATTCGCGTTTGCCGTAACGCGAATTTAGCTAATTTCACGAGAATAACGCGGTATTCGCAATTTACAGGCAACAAACGCCAATTTTCGGTTCATCGTACGTTTTGCTCCTGTTTAAAAAAAGTTGTTGTCTATGATTTTGACAAGCTTGAATGGCCATAAAATGGAACTCAGATAACTTTGGTCAAAAATACCGGATACTGTCATTGCTTTCAATACGGCCTTATACTTAAATTGACGGCCTCCGTAGTCCAGTGGCTAAGACTCTTGACTCACAATCCGGAGGTCGCGGGTTCAAACCCGGCGTGCGCAAATAAATTTTGTTTGATTAATTTGTGTTATTTCACAATTAATTCATTTAAAATAATATATAGTATATTTGCGGCACGTTCCAGAGTGGAAGATACTATCAGTATCGCCCTGGTGTAAGACCACCATTCAGAATTGAAACGTTGCTTTAAAATGGCTTTAGCCGTGTTTGGTGACCAGATCTGAATAGCCAGGTACTTCCCAACCTTCCTCCTCCCCCACCTCCTTCCCCTTCCCACTACCTTCAGCCTCACAACATACCCCAATTGGGGATGCCATAGTCTCACTGGCTCCAGACGGGAGCAGTTGAGATTCTTGTGCGGTATTACTGTAAAAAAAAAAAAAAAAAACGTTTTTACTTTTTTCGATTTTTTAAGAATGTGAATACGTATAATACCACCGTCTTTGCTGAAAAATTACACCTATTCTCCCTAAATAACCCAAATTTCGTAAAAAATGAACGCTAATTTCTCGAGTATATATTGTCATAAAGCTACGCTTCAAGTTTCGAGGTCACATTATATTGGATTAATATTATGAACATATATTCAGCACCGTAAAGCAATAATTGAAAAAGTCCACATTTTGACTACTATAATAACGATGTCTACTGTGGACTTAATCTACTTCGTTAGGCGATAACGAACCATTTTGTGGACTTAATCTATTTCGGTTTCCGACAATGGAGTACTTTGCGGAACCAAAATATTACGTTAAACGACGTGGAAGTGTTTTGTAGTACTAATCGTTTACATTAAAAAGGATATCAATTCAAAATCATGACGTATAAAGACAGCAGTCAAAAAATATGAAGATAATGTTGGTAGTTCTTAGTAGAAATGTGATGCAGTTAAATATTTGGTAGAATTAGCGGTTCAGGGCTCAATACCCAACTGCGGCCAAATTTTTTATTTAATTTTTTTAATTGATCGAAAAATTTCAAAACGTTTTTCGTTTGAGAGTAGTTAATATTATCTTCAACTAGTGATTTCCCGGCATGCGTTGCAATGCCACTTAATAAAGATTTTTTCACCCTGCGTGTTCGCCTTCCCTCCCTCTCCCGCGTCCCCTTCCCTTCACGCGATGCCACTCCACCTTCTTAGCATTCCTTCTCCCGCTTCCCCCATCCTGCGAACCCCCCTCCCGCGTTCCCCTCCCCCCTCCCGAGTTCCCTCCCCACTCCCATAGCGGGAATGCGCATCTCAAATGCCCAAAATTTCAAAGGATGAATGGTTAGCAACGCATAATTTCATTACGCCAGAGCTCACTGTTGTATATAGAAATCATCGCGGTCATGTGCACATGTTTCATCGCAATCGCATGAAAGGTTTAGCAACGCATAAGAAACATACATACAAGCTAGCATATTTTAATTTTCATTTATATATGATAGATGATTAAATATTTAAAAATGATAATTTTTTAAGTATTTTTTGTTTGGTACATTAACTTATTTATTTATGTATTTATTAATTTTCAGGAAATCGACAGTTTACATTTATTTCAGTTTGTACATAATATTAAATAGCCAAAATAAAACCAATTATGGATTTCCTCCTTGTGACTTAATTGTACTTGTACTGAGACAGCATATATTTTTAATAATATTTGATAATATGGTACTCACTAGTTAAAATAATACTGATCATTAAACTGAATACATTTTACAAAGTTTCTAAATAAAAAATGTTTAAATAACCAAAAAAAAAACTTAAGCCATTTGTAATATTTTCAGCAAGGTGTTTTTCTGCGGCCATTTAAAAGTTTCAGGAAGTGCTTCAATTGCCACTCTGTATTGTCTGTAAAGGGTCTCGATATTTCCTTGTTACTTGGACCATTTCCCTACTGCTATAATATTATTGGAGCTAGAGCTTCGCAGGTAAACAGGGACTACGCTCGAGGGTGTAATAAAGGTAGGCAATCAAACGGAAAGCAATAACATCGGTTAGGTTTCCTCAATTCTTCCTTTTGATCCACGTAATTCCACGATCCACCCACTTACTCCACCATCAGCCGCGCGTGATAATTGTACTAAAATATGTATTTTTAGTTTTAGTCCTTTCCGCCTTTGTTATACTTTGTAATCTTCGCTTTATAATATCATATCTAAACAAGCTACAAATAACTCAATTCAACAGAATTAATTATTACTCCATATTAATTATTTCACTAAAAATATAACGATTTTTTTACATTTGCTCCACACAGGAATCCCATAAGAAAATAATTACTCTCAAGGCCTATATCATCTTTAAAGTTGCTGTTTGGAGGTTTTTTTTAGAAAAGTAACAAGAGAAAGACCTGGGAAGGAATCTGGGTGGGATCTAAGGGGTCAGTGTATCGAGGAGTGACATACGTTTGAATTCATCCCTCCCGTTGCGGTGCAAGATGATAGGTCGAGAGCGTTTTGCTGGAGAGGTAAAAATGTCTTCCTAAACCAGCCGATCCGGCATCCTCCCGAAACGCATTTGCTGCCAAGACCTAGATACTCCTCACCCATGAACCCCACACTAGGGGTGTACTATGACAGAGGTGTTTTTTATCCAATGAATGGTTACCGGAGCGGTGGTGCCCATACCCGCCTCGCAAATAGAATTAAAGATTTTATAAAACTTTTAGCATATATTTAATCAAAATGGAAAATAATTACAATGTACTGGTAGGTACATTAACTGAAGAAAACATTCAAACAAACATAGATTTGATGATATCATTATATA
Source organism: Limnephilus lunatus (assembly GCA_917563855.2). Taxonomy (NCBI): domain Eukaryota; kingdom Metazoa; phylum Arthropoda; class Insecta; order Trichoptera; family Limnephilidae; genus Limnephilus; species Limnephilus lunatus. The sequence goes on from OU830595.1 coordinate 72,037,069, forward strand.
CTGATTCAGGCATATAAAAAACTAATATTATAAATGCGAAAGTTTGTATGGATGACCCTTGCTCTTTCACGCAATAAATATCGAATGAAATTTAAAAATTCTTTCACTAATCGAAAGCTACATTATTTGCGAGTAACATAGGCTATATATATTGGTAAGTTCTGGCGTTATGAATAAGCTGTGGCGTTATGAAATTATGTATCATACGTTTTCTGTCCCTAACAAAATCGAGTTATTATAAACGTCAAACAAATTGTTACCTTGGAAACAATTTTTTTTTTTTTAATTTTAGGCTTAAAGAGAGTGCTTTGTAGTGATTAAAAAGAGTACTTTTTTGGCGTCGTAGTTAATATCTACATATCTCTAAAAATGTTTATTCTCCGAACAAAAAGCATAACGTTGCTATAAAGCATAGCGTTTGAATTGGACTGTCATTTTCTACTCTGGATTCAAATATGAATAAAATACTAATAAAGGGAGTAGGTACTTAAAATACATATTTTATATATACATATTTTATCTATTTCTATATTTTAAATATTTTCTAAAATAGAATTTTTATTTGCGAAATGTTATTATCAACTTTTGAAATTTTCTATTAAACAACAATTATTTTCTTGGACAAAATAGCAAGAATAATAAAAATTATGCCAATAATTATGCCAGTAATTTCCCATTAATACTATGCGAGCGAAGCCGTGGGTAAAAAGTAGTAATAAATAAATTAAAAGTTTTTTAATCATAATACTGCAACAGAATTACACCGCGAATTAACATTCACCAGAATAGAAATAACAATTTGATTTTATCTTCAAAAAACTTTTTCGAGTGCGTGGTAAGTTTTCATTTCCCTTTTTTTTTGTATAAAAGTAACTTTAAAGCGTCGAAATTCTCGGAAATAAATAAATACTCAAAAGTTTTACCGTCATAAATATGCTAATTCTTGGTCCCTTGCGTGCCAGTAAAACTTGGGACTTGATAAATTTTCTAGCTTGAATCCTTGCAATGTTCCAAGTACGTATTGTTGGACGCTTCTAGTTCCTGGAGCATATGGGAAAAATAACTCCTTGGACATTTGTCTTAGAACGAACAACAGGAAGTCAAGGAAGGCCTAATTGTGAAATGTTGGTCCCGTGGGAATCTGCTAACAAGCAAACTGAATATAACTTACCTTGTATAATATATGGTCTCCTGATATAAACAGTGATTCGAGCACTACGCGCTTCCGGGCATGTTATCCTCATTTTTATGTTTTTTTTTTACGATGGTCATTTTGAGATTAATGCCTACTCAGTTATTCGGAGCTTAAAGAATAAAAGAAGGACTTTTACGACTTTGGGAGTAAGGGCAAATTTGTGAAACTTTTCTCATATTTGTGAAAAACGTATAAAATTGGTAAGAAAAGCGGATGTTCGTTTCTTTAGTGATGAAATGAGATAATTTATCAAACAAAGAAAATAGGAATCGATGGATGACATTAATGTTTCCCAGACTAAAATAATATTAAAATTTTATTCGTTATTGGTTTGCGGAAGTCCTTGAACTGGAAATAAAATGAGATATGTTTTTAGATTTTCACAGCCAAAAGTATTTTCGTTATTTGTTTTTGGTGTTTTATGCCGTGTTGCGCTACCTCCTTCTTATCTTATCTATGTACATCTGCCAATCTGCCCTGATGATGGACACTGCAACGTTGTCCGAAACGTTGGCTAAATAAGGAGGTAGCGCAATACGGCATAACACCCCAAAAACAAATAACGAAAATGGAAAGAAAACGTTTCGACCCACTGTCAATATAAATGTTATAAAGGAAACGTATTACGCTCAACATGTTGAAATGCATGCGGACTTCCTTATTGGAGACATTTGCTGAAAAAAAGGCTTACAATATTATAGGTTCGGCGTACGACGTTCGATATAAATGCATTATTGTTTTTTTTACATTCGTTGAGGAAAGGAGTGGAAGTTCTTGGAAGAAAAAAGGTAAGAGGGGTGGATAGGAAACTGGGAGTCAGTGTGTCCAGGAGCGAAGGACTTACGAATCCTTCCCTCTCACTGCGGTGCAAGTCGATGGGTCGAGAGTGTATGGCTGGAGAGTTCTAGGTTAGGTCTCCGTCCATCCGGATGACTTCTCCACCCGGAATCTCTCGACTCATCGAACCATCTGAAAGCCTAAATTCTGGATACACTGAACCCCAGATTCCTAACCACTCCTCATATGTTATTCCATCCAAGAACTTTCACTACTTCATTTCCTTAAAAAGACCCTTCACAAAGCAATCCTAAAGATGGCCTTCTGTGTGGAGCTAAAAAAATGGTTTACGGAAATTGGATGAAATCAGCCAGGTAACAAAACTATACAATCTCAATCTCGTAAGTATCACAAGAAACGCGTCAAGCTCTGAAATGAGCTGAAATTACTTAGAAAAACTAACTATATTCTCTTATTCAATACCTAAACAACATAATACTTGCCAATTTCAAAACATCATGTATTCAATTAATCTAGAATGTTTCGGGACAACGTTTATTTGGATATGTCTCAAGTATCCTCATTCCAAGGCGCTGCGCAAGCAGTTCGAGCAACTTTTCCGGTAATAAAGTTAATTTATAGCGGAACGATATCAATATGCCCCCTTTGTAGGCCGCCCGCGTGCTGAATATGGGATAATAATATATGTCACTTTTATATTTTGAAAACATCGAACCTCCCACCTGGCCCACTTCTGTCGCCATTGCCTTGAAAATTTACACTAAGGCGATTGGTTTATTTTTATGAAGGTATAAAAGTTTAACAGATATATTATGTATGACTCTTAAGAACAAAGTTACTAACTCAGTACCACCGGTAGTTCTCAAATGAAATTTTATCAATGTCTCAATTTAATGAAAATGTACGACATTCTACACACCACTATTTTAACAAAATAATCTACATATTTCGAAACAAATGGTTTCTTCGTCAGTCAATTAAATAAAAGATGTTTAAAAAAGTTATCGAAGAAAGACAACACTTTGTCGCTTGGCATTACCTATACAAAATGAAACAAGTTCTTTGTTTAAAACCATTTTATTTTAATTTATATTCGTCGACCGGTTTCAGTTGGACTCAACCTTCTTCAGGACAATAAACATTTAAACTAAATTAAAGTACGGAGGAAGATAATGAAGTAAACATAATCATGTTTGAGGGAGATAAACCGTCAGTCCTATTTTAAAGTTGTTCCCTTTCTCCATATGTAACGCCCACCCTTCCTTACCCCTCCTCCTACCCCTCCACCAACAAGTCTCTGATGTCATTTCGCTCTCAATTTCAATTTCAATATTTGAAATTTGTATTTTTTTTTGTTAATATTTTTGACAGATCTGATGTTTGTTCGATGTTTATTTCTTGACAATTCACCCTAAAGAGAGTTCGGTGTTTATTCTTAAGGGCCATTAACCGGCCAGCGGCCGAGAATTTTCTTACAATCGTACAGAGCAAAAAAGATTTTCTTACAATCGTACAGAGCGGTTCCAATGAGAAAGATTAATTATTCTCAATAATAAATCAATATCGATGTTATTTCATTCAAAACTTGCTTTAATTTACACCTACAATCAAAAATGCTGAAAGGCGTGATGATAAAACTATTCAAATTATGAACTTTTTGTAATTATTTTTTGATCATAAGTATTAATAATTTTTCAATAATGTCTAAGCAAAAAGAGAATAAAAAAAAACTTAAAATATTAGTTTGTAAGACAGTAAATAAATAGAAAAGTATTATTTTCATCACAAAACACGTGTGCGGTTCTTTTTTTAAATGACTTTATTTCTTACTTAAGTTAGTCTGTGGTAATTTCTTGCTTTGCAACATTCAACCAAAGAAGCATCAGATGTCGATAGAGGTTTTATCTAAAAATTAAAAACGATTAAACTCTACAATTTATAGTGTCTTTGGACCTTCTCAGTAAGCATCTTGTTTCTGAAAATCGATTAATTCAATTTCCTTGGTGAGGTTCGAATTCGATCCTTTTAACATATTATGATATTTCATTGGTCTCGAAATTCTTTATCATACATCGGTTTTTTATTTTATTCAAAAAATAATATTAAAATATCTACCTCTAAAGTTTGGGAAACTCAGCTTTTGAGTATTTTACAAAATTTTCGTCGGAGCCCTTTCCCTGAAGGATATTCATTGATTTGTGAAGGGAAGTCTTAATAAAAGGTCTCCAGCGAATTAGGATTGAGGATTTCTTCAGCGAAAAAACCGTTCAATATATGTTACCGCGCAATTTACCACTCTAAATTATTTTAGGCGTATGTATAATAAATAATAAACCTGTTTTGATTATACTTGAAAAATTTCCGTTTTATGAACTTATATTTAAAAAAAAATGTTAAGCATCACTGAAAAATTACATTTTTTTATACAATTAAAACTGATATTTAAAAACGGCAGAAGTAAGCATAAGAGATTTTTAGGTACATTTATAAATTCAATAGAAATCATTCTTTATGTCATGAGGGATTGGTAATAAGATGTGATTGTCGATGATTCAATCCAATATTATGTATGTTTGCCTTTCTTGAAAGAATTGAGTTTTAATACTGACAAATTCATATTCAGATTCCGAGTATTGTACTGACAAATTCATATTCAGATTCCGGGTATTACAGTGACAAATTCGTATTCATATTCCAGTATTATATTGACGTATTCATATTTAGGTTCCGGGTATTATACTGACAAATACATATTCAAATTCCGGATACTATACTGACAAATTCATATTCAGATTTCGGATATTATACTGACAAATTCATATTCAGATACAAACAAACTATACATCTTAACAATTTGGATTAATGATATGAAGTAACATGAACACGTACGCGTTAAACGAACATAATACTATTAGGAACCTAATATTACCTAAACCATTTTAGGTAGTAAAGCTCGTAATATCTACATAAAAGTTGAAAAGAAGATATACATTTAAAAAAAAAGGTTATTGTCTTCCCCATTATACCAAAGTTTTGCTAGTATAGTAGTTTGAAGTATGTAGATTGTAGATATACTTACTCGTATGAAAAATCATAGCACTTTATATAATAGAAAAGTTTTTTACTTTGCAGTAAAATATGATCGAACGAGCCTACCTATTACCCATTTTTGTAATCGTAGATTCTTGTTCATAACAAGTATGCTCAATTATAACACCTTGGAAGCCTCCGAAAATATTTTCAGATAGGTAAACACTTTTACGAGGCTTCTGAAAGTAAGTAGATATAGGTACACATTTTTATGTGAATACCGCACAAAAGTTCAATTTCTCCCTGCCAACCGAAGCGAGACTATAGAATCCCTTATTAGTATGTTGCGAGGCATAGAAAGGGAAAAGAGATGGGGAAAAGGAAGGTGGGGAAGTACCTGGCTATTAAGATCTGGTAATTAAGGCTAAAGCGATTTTAAGCAAAGTTTAATTGCTAACAGCAGTCTTTTTGATCTGAATGCCTCACAAGAGTCCCAACTGCTCCCGTCTGTAGCCAGCGAGACTAGTGCATCCCCATCTGGTGTATGTTGTGAGGCTGAAGTTAAGTGGGGAGGGAAAGGATATGGGCAAGAGGAAGATGGGGAAGTACCTGGCTATTCAGATCTAGTCACAAAATACGGCTGAAGCCATTTCAAGCAACATTTTAATTCTGAATAAAGGTCTTACACCACATGACGATACTGAGAGTATCTTCCACTCTGGAACGTGCCGGAAATATACCTCATATTATTTTAAAGGATTAAATTGTGAAAACACAAATCAATTTGGGAGGCGGGTATGGGTACCGCCGCCCCGGGAACCTTTATTGGATAACCAACACCTCTGCCATAGGTCACCACAAGTGGTTTGCTAAGTTTGATGATTTAGCAGGGGTGCCCGGGTTCATGGGGTGAGGTTTGTCTAGGTCTTGGAGGCGGATGACCAGGACACACTGAACCCCAGATTCCAACCCACCCCTTAAACCCTTTTCCTTCCCAGGACTCTCCTCTCCTTCTTCCTAAAAAAACCCTCCGCACAGCATCTCCAAAGATGACGTAGGCCCTGAGGGAAATTATTTTCCTCAGGGACTTCTGTGTGGAGCTCATGTAAAAAAAAATAATTTAAATTTATCGCTAGGATTTGAACCCGCGACCACCGGATCGCTAGTCGAGAGCCTTGCACCTCGAACACGGAGACTATCCAAGGCGATATTGAAATTATCTAACACCCAACAAAATAATATTACAATCCACTAATCCTTTACGAAGTAAATTTGTATAATAACGGTTTTCAGAACACGCCTGTTTACAAGAAATGTAAAATAACATAATCGATTATGCTGAACTATGTAGACATTTTGAATGCCACATAAAGACACTTTAAAGACAATCTTTTGAGGCATTTTAGAGAATAACTAAACTCTCTAAACGACACTTTATTAACCCGACGACATGATACCATAAAATAAAGTCGGAATCTTAACGATGTAAGTGAAGATGGCGTGTACAAAATTATTCGGCGCGCGGCTCGGAGCATGGGACGGACCTACTATCGAATTTTACGATTCCATTACAACTCAACAATACGAAATTTCAACACCCCTTTTAAAAGTCATTAAAAGTTATGAAATTTTTAAAAAATTAACCATTACCTAACATAACGTAATTTTGTTAAATAATTAACCCCTCAGGATTCGGGGATATTTTGCCAGGTCAAATTACTTCCGCTTTGCAATAAAATCCAAATAAATTGAATATTTCTGAACGCCCCCGAAAACTAAAAACTGTTTTTTAAGATGATGAAAAACGCTTTCACATTTTATAATTCTAAATAAATATATCATTTTAAACATTAAATTTTGAATGCAAACATAAAAAAGTATGGTTCACAACAACTACAAAAAAATAAAAACACGTTCATGTTGTACGAGGCAAATGTGTTAGAAAGGTTATCGTTAACTCACTTTTATGTCATTATTTGTAAAAATAAAATTAACGAAAAATTTCCAAATTTCTTAATTAATTATTTTGTTGTTAACTTTTGATTTGAATAATATGGTGGTTTTTTTAACACCGTTTAGATCATATTTCTAACTATGACAGTAAGAGAGCCACAACGATTTCAGTGAGACCTATATGAGTTGTTCCGACAAACAAATTAGCCTTAGGTTAATGACTTTTCAAAGGAGTGATGATGTTGTACATTTATGATTTTAGGTTTTACGGCCAAAAGTATTATCGTTATTTATTTTTGGAGTGCATATATCTGTCCTGACGATAGACACTGTAACGCTGTCCGAAACATTGGCTAAAAATGAGGTAGCGAAACACGGCACAACACCCCACAAATAAATAACAATAAGTTGCACATCGTCCGGTCACCGAATTTTCCCTAGCAGGCCTAGAAAGTCGATATTGTTGGGTTTGTTTAAATTAATTCTGATAAAGTATTTCTAAAATCTCAGATGTTTCTAAATGAATACCTCTGTAAGTCAAGATGCTAAATCAACGTTTAGAAAAATAAAATCGGGTGCTAACCGCCAATTTCATAGTTGAAAAACGTTATATAAAATTTCAAACCATTTTACTTAAAATATTTACTTGTTTTCATTAATCAAAAATATAAATTATTTTTCATCCGTGGGTATCGGTCTGAAAAAAAAAGATATTATAGTACAACTAGCTGACCCGGACACATGTTGCCGTGGCTAACGAATTACAACTCCATCTCCTGGATGGTTACCCAACCTTTATAACCACGATAAATTAGCGCTCACCGCTATCTGTTATTTTGCATTCTAATCAAATCCACACCACCCGCTTGCCAGCCCGCTCGTCTGTTCTGGATAGGGACACCATAATCACCTAGCGGTATGAAATATACTTTACGACCTAATCTCACACCTACCAAATATACATACAAAAAAAATCATAAAAATCGGTAGAGCCATTTCGGAGGAAAGCGACCACAAACACCGTGACACGAGATTATATATATATATATATAGATATTGGATTAAATCGTCGATAAAATATTTAATTTGCATCCCTTTATTCAAAGAGTTGGGTTTTTATTGGAGGAAAATTATTTATTCATTTTCATATTTTTTACATTATCTCCACGCAGGAGGCCCTGAGGAACATAATTTTCCTCAGGTCCTATGTCATGTTTAGGGATGCTGTGTGGGGGGTATTTTTAGGAAAGGATGTCCATCCCTAAACCCTTTTCCTTTCCAGAACTCTCCTCTCCTTCCTTTCCTTAAAAAAAAAACAAACAAACTCTAGGCCTCATGTGTGGAGCTCATGTAAAAAAAAAAAAAACACGGCATAACATCCGAAAAATAAATAACGTAAATAAGTATCTACGTAATTCAACGACATAAATACCTGGTGCCTTTTCAACCTACAAATAAACACATTCAAGCATGCAGTCGAACCATCGAAGCGACTCATCCATTGTTTCCTTCCTGTTCTATATTCATCACTCCGTCATGCAGGCCCTACCCCCGTCTCCCTAATTATCGCATTTCCACTGCATTCTATCATCTACCCTCTGTTCTTCTCCGCATCGAGTAGCTCGTGCATGGGCGACAAGGAATAAGTAACAGAACGCCGTAATAAATTGTTGTGGAAATTCTGTTGGAGGCAGGGTGAAAGATGAGGGTGTAGAATAAGAATGCAAATATGGGAGGAGATTTTTAAAGAAAGAAAAGAAAAAATATAAAGAAAGATAAAGGTAAGGCATTTTACTACGTACAGGGATGGGCAAACTTTTGAGAATTGAAAGAGGGCCGACAAATGAAATCCTTTTATCAGAATATTTCGTCACATCACTATTGTTATGTGTTGCACATCACTAGTGATGATTGTGTTGATATGAAAACGGCGCTATATAAATCATCCAAATATTTTGATTATACTTAATTGATAATTCCGAAAAACGAGGATGATCAGAAATGTCAAAATACACGATTTATAGGTAGATTATTAAATGTTCCATAAGCCGCTGCACTTTTAGACACAGATTATGGAAATGACTATTCATTTCAACAATGACTACCAGAAACAACTATTTACTTGCACAAAAGAGATTATTAAATTCTTAGTTTGGGTAAACTAAGTAATTCATGCGTATTTAGATTGAAACGAAACTTCGCAAATGTCAAAGGCGGTAAAGGAAACTTTTTATTCGGGAAATTATGAACCTTGAATAAAAAAATAATCAATGTATCTTTACCATCTATCCAAACGTTATTAGGTTTTGTTGCTATTGTTTCTTGAAGTAATTAAGTTGACACATGGTGTAATTTCCTAAAAATTTACCTATTAAAAATGCGGTGGTTTGTGGAATATTCGCACGATTAATAAGTTGACTTCGTAAAATGGTTAAAAATAACCAACAGATCTAAACGCTGCTAATTGGCTCTGACGTCATCTTGTTGTAATCGGTTAGTCATTGTAGAAAGAACGACAACTATTTAACATCATCTGACTCTGATTCCCCTGGAACATTTTTAACATATCAAATTGAACTTATTTTAACAAACATGAGGCCACGTAGTGAACGTAAATATATTAAGGTTCGTTGTTTGGACAGCACTCCTGTAAGAGAAAACGCAAAAGAAAAGAAAGCAATACATACGTTTCAATAGAGTACGTTAACATAATATTATATTATGCGCATCATCTATAGCTTCGGATGATACCTAGAAAAAGTAAGACGGGAAAGTATATATTTTATTGTAGTCGGAATCTAAGGCGAAACCATTTCATTGTTCTGAGTGCGCCATTTATAAAAATGATCTTACCTTTGTGAAGAAAACTGATTGATTGATTGATTGAAGGGTAAAGGAAGTAAACAAGACGAAAGTATTTTGAAACAAAAGATCGTCAATCATCAAATCCACATACAAGCCTTTGATTTAATATGAATGACTTTACCTGTGTTTTGCTTTCATTTTTTATCACACCCTTCGATGCCTTTCCGTGAACATTTATTTTTTTTCCGTCTGGTTTTCGCTTATTACGAAATGAACATGGCCGTGAGGAAAACAATTCGAATTGAGCATCCGTCTTTGTGACTCTAAACTCTTCGGTTGAGTTAATTTGTCTGAATAAGGTAACCTTAATATTATACGTTGCGAAGCATAAAATGTAAATATCACTCGCGGATAATCTTTTTTTTTGTTCTATTGTAACTTCAAAGAAATACCTGTAGATCAAATTAACAATGAGTGCTCTATAAAAATGATCAACAAATTGAGTGCTGATTTCAAAAATTTTTTTTTTAGTAATTGCAATAATCTACACATTATTAGGATATATCAAAACAATTTTTTTTATTTTAAATCTGCATCTAGGTCTTGTCTGCTTTGGAAACGTGAAAGGATCATAGCTTGGAATTGAAACGACATTCTGGGCAGAAAATGTTGATTTAACTTAGAAATTCGACGGAGAATATTTTGTGAAAAACGTGAAGAGTTTTTAGTGGGACAGACAATACATCCTATAATAATTTATATCCGCTTCTCTACAAGTAATCAATTTCAATAATAAAAAAATTAAAATATTATGTAAATATACAAAACATATAGTACTAGTTACATAATGTTCTTGACAGGAAAATTTGATAGGTTAGACTGCAGGGGTAGGCAACTTTTTGGCAGGAAGGGGCCGCAAGTTGGCAAAATAAACTAAAGGCGGGCCGCACTTGTGATATTAACCCTAGAAGCCCAATATTACTAAGTATAATTGGTCATATCTCATATAAAAAATAAAACTGTTATTAAAAATTGTTAAAACGGACGGAATTTAATTCGTACACGTAATACTTACATTATGTTTATGAAAACTACAAAGTAACTAAATGATTTTATACAAATTTCAGTGGGATGTCTGAGGTTGCATTCGGGAGGACATTTCTTGTATGTTAGCTGTCATATTCGTAGTTTCAACTCATAGAATGCCTCTCAAATGCTTATCTGTGAGACGTGAAGCATATTTATTTTTTCTATAATTGACAATTGAAAAAGTTTGTTCGCATCTTTATGTGGTGCTACTTTTAGGTGCTACCAAAAATTGTAATGAATTGCTGAGCAATCCTTTTCAATTCCTCAAAATCAGATGGCAAGCTACCATAAAATTTAACAAGATCATTGATTTCATAGAAAGAGCTTTTGAGAACATCATTAGATTGGAGATTAATCACGTTCATTTGTAAATGACTCGGTACATTCTCAATATCACATGAAAAGGGGTTTGCAAAAATTTTCAGTTTGTTTGAAACTTTCTCAAAATCACCAAATCTGTCGCTGAATTGTGTTTTCAGTTGTATTCAAATATTCTTAATTTTATCATTTTTCTAATGAAAATTAATTCCAGCTTCCTCGACAGCCTTTTTACAATTCGGAAAATAATCTAACTTTTTTCATCAATATGTTTTATAAAGAGTTTGTTTTTCATTTGGAATGCCTTTACTTCTGTGTGCATATCAGAGATTAGTTTGTTTTTACCCTGAAGCCGTACATTCAGCGTATTTAATTCTTTACAGTTACATCTGTCAAAAATCCAAGTTCTATTAACCATTGAGCATTAGCTCTGGAATAAATTTGCCTTTTTCATTCATAAAAGTGTTGATTTCTTTTCTGAAATCAAAAAATCTTTTCAGTACCGCACCTCAGTTAACCATCTCATATCAGAATATTAAACAACATCTCCACAATTTGCTTCCGTATCTGACAGAAACTGCTGGAATTGACGATGAGTCAACCCATTTTTTCTAATGTAGTTTGCAGTCGATACCACGATGTCCATTACTTCTTTCCATGATACGACTTTGAACATAACCCCCTTTTGTTGGATAATGCAATTAAAATATAATGAGATGTCACATCCTATATCTGCCAGTTTCGTTTTAATTCTACCTACCAAACCCTTATTTTGTCCACTCATGTTGCCTGCCTGTTGTCTGCCTCCATCAGTTGTTACACTTAACAAATTTTCCCATGGTAACTGCATTGATACTAGCGCTTGTTCTAAGTTACAAAACCAATCTTTCCTTGTAGTCGTTCCCTTCAAACTGCATAACTGTAAAAGCTCCTCGTGGACATTAAAGTTCTTATCAATTCCGCGAATTAATACTTGGGCAGTATCTGAAACGTCATTACTTTCATCTGTAGCTAAAGAGAACCATTCAAATTGTTGTGCTTTTTCTCGGAGTTTAATAGTTGATAACTTATTTACAAAACATTCACAGGCCGCGCGTTGCCGACCGCTGGGTTAGAGTAACTGTATTTGAAAGGTAACTTAGTTGTTCTAAGTTGATTGGTTTGTTCATTAGCAATAAGTTGCCAGATCTGTTTTGTAAAGGCCCTTCACGGTGATGTTTTCGAGTAGCTCTTTTCAAGTAGCCCCATTATTACGTTTTATTGGTGTGAAGTATGAATTTCCTTTGAAATACAAATTTAATTGATACTAAAACTTGTTGGTTCTTACAGAGTCTGAGGACTAGCTTACAAGTTTAAAGATTTAGCTAAACGTTTCTGTAATATACGCTGTTGGGTAGGTACTACATACCTTCCTTTGCAACAATGAAAACATTTTTTTAATTATTTTAATCATTTATCTGTTTACTAGCTGGGTAACCTGGCTTCGCTCAGGACAATAAGATAGTGTTCTGGAATGTTGCACAGTGATGTTCCCGATTCCCTATTCCTGATCATTCCACGACATACTCCGCCACTCCTTCCACAACTTTCTACAGCTCTATGGAACCTTCTAGAACTTTCCGGAAGACTGTTCTAGAAATTTCAAGAGTGCGAAACTTTTAGCCCTTATATCTTTAAAAGCAGGCCCTTTAGGTAAAAACGGATACCCTTATTCCCTAGGGGGGATAGAGATCTACCACACCATATAACTCCCTTGATCGAACCGGGACTCGTTTCTGAGTTTTTGCGAGCTGCACGTTTTTTTGGACTTTCTTTTATAATATATGCCGTATTCAAATGAATAAAATGTTACTCCTCGCATGTCCTTTCCCGTACGTTCCCCTCCAGCATTCCACTTCCACCTTCCCCGCCACCGCTCTCCCGCTCTCCCGTCCCGCTAACCCCCCTGGCACTTCATTTCTTGACTCCTCTCCCGCCCGGCCCGTAGCCGAAACTTTTTTCTAATACTAACATTTTTAAACTCGTGATATCTTTCTAATTAAATATCCGAATTGAAAAATTCAAAAAGTTAAATAAAGGTATTGAAGCTGTCTTGAATATGAAGTAATTTATTTTGATAAGGATTAAAACCAAGATACAAATAAAGAGCCTTTTCAAGCGGCGACATTTTAATTAAATTTTTAAAATAAAAGAATACTTATTGTGGCATAACCATAATAGTTAGACATATGCTGTCGCAACTTTTTTTGTAAATAATGATGTGTTCTACAAATAATAATATTTGGCTAATTTATATAGCGCCGTTTTCGTGAAAAATCACCTCAAGGGCGCTGGACAAAGTCGTAGTACATTATTTAATTCTATCATCAGTAGTTTTCGCAGCGCGCGCGATGTAAAGAATATTTTAGGTAATTTTTTACACCCTGGGTTACATTATTGAAGTTTTAGTAAGGATGCCTATTTTTTTGAAAATATAATATAGCCTATGTTACCCAAGGATAGTGTAGCTTCCCAACAGCGAAAGAATTTTTCAAATCGGTTCAGTAGTTTCGGAGCCTATTCAATGCAAACAAAAAAACAAACAAATCTTACCTCTTTATATAGTGTAGTAGATTTATATGACGCCCAGAGAATTTTTCATGTAGGTAATACAATTTTAAAAGGAAAAATAAATTTGAAACACAGGAAAGAATTTAATACAAAATTACAAAAATGCATTTAGGATACAAGAAACAAAAAATTTAAGAAATATATTGATCAGGTAGATTTACAAGACAAGAGAATAGGAAGGAAGACAAGAGAATAGGGTTAGAATAAATATTTAATTTATATTAAATATGTCAATATCACCTAAATGTTGGTTTCCTGTGGAGTCAGCAATGTATTTGCTCTATAGTGTTGTAATTGTGGGTACTTGCAGGTTTATGAATTACAGAAGTTAAACAATTTAAACACTTTTGCATTCCCATCTGGGGTAGTTTTTTTGTGGAGAGGGGAGAATGATGGTTAGGAAATGCCTATCTGACTAACTGACCTAATATTTGTTAAAAATAAAACCTACCATTATGTCCTCCGGAACTAAAATGTAACATGATTTTATTTCAATTACCAAAATTATACCTACGATTTTTTATTTCCTCCGATTTTGAACCAACCACCTCTGAGTCCAGAGATAAGGGGTTAGTAGGAAAAATATCGTCGTCATAAATCCAAAATGAAAAGGTTTTTAAAATAAATCTTATTTGTCGAGCACTGAACAAAAAACCCTAAAAATATGATATAAACCGATTGGAAATAAAACTGATATCGCTAATTATTAACATAAGATCTTTAAACTGATAGGTCCCAGACGGGTTGATTGATTATAATATTTACACCTGTTTAAGAAAGAGGTTCGATGTTTTAAAAAGTTTGATCAATTTCATCCAAAGAAAGGGAAAATTCATCTCTTCCGCAGCCACAACTCAGCGTTAAAAAAGGTTGCTCGACTATTCTGCCTCATTTTTATCGCATAAATTATTATTGAAACAACAGTTCGTTTCACAATAATTACATGGGTGGGTACTCGTACTATAAGAAATAACTATTTATGTTGGGGAGTTAGAAAAACATGCCTTTAAATTCAAATTTTGTAAAAAAATGTAAGAGAATTGGTCCTTAGATTTGATGCCATTTGAAATTTGCCGAAACGGTAGCAGCATTTTCTCTCTTAAGTATTTTATTTTCTATTGTCATTCGTATAAAATGTACAACATAGCGTCAGCAACAGTATGCAATGTGGTGTCAGCTGAAAACCGCTAATGAATTACAACTTAAATAATTACGGACGATTTTTGCCGCTGGCGCCGCATTACGAAAGACGGTTCCATTAGGTTGGGAGAACTGTCAAATCGCATACGTTTTCTACCCCATTTGAGACAATTTAAAGTTTTTCTGCCATAATATTTCAATAATGCCATCTTGTTGTGTTCCAACGCGTAAAAATAATGTTGGACTTTTGTTGGCAAAAGATTACATATATTGACAAAATTTTTTTGAACGAAATATTTGTTTTTTAAAATATGTGAAAATGCAGAGAAACGTTTTAAGTAAAATTCACAATAAAATTGTCATGGGAAATTAATCTGGTCAATGTTTTATTTCGCCGTAAATATATTTGTCAAAAATAATTTTAATAACACTTGTTCATTTTACTTTTTGACGGCCTCCGTGATCCGAAGGTCGCGGGTTGGAACCCGGCATGCGCAAATATTTTGTTTTTATTAATTTGTGGAATTTCACAATTAATTAAATAAAAATTAAATATAGTTATTTTTGCGGCACGTTCCAGAGTGGAAGATACTCTCAGGGTCGCCCTGGTGTAAGACCACCATTCAGAAATGAAAGGTTACTTGAAATAGCTTTAGCCGTGTTTGTGACTAGATCTGAATAGCCAGGTATTTCCCCACCTTATTCTTCCCCTCCCTATACTACCTTCAGCCTCACAACATATCCCAATTTGGGGATGCCATAGTCTCACTGGCTCCAGACGGGAGCAGTTAGGACTATTGTGCGGTATTTATATAAAAAAAAAATATTAAAAAACTTTTGAAATAGAAAACAGCAATAAATTGAAAAAAGTACATCGAGGCGATAAAAAAAAGTCCACAGCAGGATTGCCAATGTAGATATACGTTCTAAAATTCCCACAATAGATGTTAAAAATCCCCACAAGTTCCTATGTAATAATTCCCAAATTAAATAATATTTTATTGAAATTTGCTTTAATTATTTATTGGTTAGTCAATATCCGATTTTTTTATTCGTTCAGGCTTAAAAAAAAGTTGTTTTTTTTTAAATTTGCTGCGAAAGAAAACGAAATTAGTAGTATTAGTACCTAGTAGATTCTTACTTGTAATTTTAAGCATTATTTTTCAATACAGTTGGATAATCAGGTGATGATCTTTCAACCGGTATTAGTTGCTTCAGTTTTCATATTAATCACCGCATTTTCCCAACAAATGCCCAATAGGTTTAAATTCTTAGAAATTCTCCGCAATTTGGGAAATTCATCGCGAATTGGCAACCCTGGTCCATAGATAAACCAATTAGATTGATGACAGGAGGACCGCCTTCCACCTAGCGGATATTTTTGAACTACTCTCATCAGTCAGAAAACGGCCCATTAGGCGTAGATATATAAATTTGAACAAAATTACAACTTAAATAATTACATTAAATTGCTTCTCCCCCAAAGTTAATAGTTTTCTTGTTGTAATAAAGTTGAAAAGTGGGTAAAAACGTATAAGCCCATCTACGGGTAATACGAAATGTTACTTGCCGAAGTACGATACACAGATAATACGGGATATTCCTTTTTTTTAATTAATAGACAATCAAATATGACATTTATCGGGAGTACCAACCTTATAAAATAAATTCTCGTCTAAATAAAACAAAAAAGTACCTACTTCGAATTATTCCTGGGTTGAGGTTCATGCTGCGAAAGCTGCATGTCATCATCATTTAGATATACATCCCAGGTTTTTGGGAAGCAGAGCTTATCTAACGGTATGTGGAATTATTCTAATACCTTTCTTTCCATGTTCTTCTATTAAAAATACTTAGGTTCAAACCTGGAAATAATGCATTCACTTCAAAACATAAATAAATTATGGTTTTATATGGCAATAATATTTTTTCTATGATAGGCAGCATTGATTGATGATTAATTGTTTATGAAATGTGATACATAAATGATTACACAATTTTAACAAAATTTAAATGTAACATGCATATTATTTGCATATTTATCGTCTCCGCTACATAAATACTCACTTTTAGTGATAATAAAGCTAAATCTAACTGGTTGAATAAGAAATATTCCGTATTAACCGATAAGCGGTGTATGACATACATAGGTAAATAATGAAAAGTGTTATTTCAATAATCTATGGATATTAAGAATACGGCAAAATAGTAAATTCTTACCAAAAATGTTCCCAGATAATCATTTTTTTTTGTAAGTACTTTAGTCACACAAAATATAAAACTATGAGAAATTTCATAATGGAAATGAAAATTTGAATTCAACCGCTTTACATTGGAATAAAGTTTCCTAGGCCGAGATTGAAAAAAACGCGATTACCCTCTGTGTCTATTTAACTTGGGAAGTTAACCTTTATCATGTAAATATTTCCAAGAAAGACAGAAAAATGAAAATTGTGCATAGTTTTCATGGCAAACCGGTTACTTCAAATAATAATGCTTGCTAAATCTTTTCTCTTTAATGCTTCACAGATTTTTTGCCATGTTTTTTTTTACATCAGCTCCACACAGGAGGCCCTAAGGAAAATAATTCCCCGCAGTCATCATTGTGGATGTCATCATTGGGGATGCTGTATGGAGGATATTTTTAGGAAAGGAAATAGAGAAAGTTATGAAGAAGAAATAGGTATGAGGGGTGGGTAGGAATCTAGGGGTCAGTGTGTCCAGGAATGATAGACGTATGAATCCACCTCAGGGAGAGATCAACCAGTCTCAGCAGGTGGACAGCCGCATCGGCCGCCAAGATCCGGACAAACCTCACTCCATGAATCCGGACACCCCTGCTAAGTCACCAAACGTTGCGAACCACTGGTGACCTATAGCAGAGGTGTTGGTTATCCAATAAATGGTTCCCGGGGTGGCGGTACCCATACCCGCCTCCCAAATTGTAGATAATATTTAGACATTTTTATGTGAACCCGGCACAAGAGTCCCAATTGGTCCCAACCACCTAAAACCAGTGAGACTACGGCATCCCCAATTGGATATATTGTGATACTGGAATGGTAAGGAAAAGTGGAAAAGTACCTGGCTATTCAGATCTAGTCGTCAAACACGGCTAAAGCTAATTCAAGCAAAGTTTCAATTCTGAGTGGAATTCAGCCATACTGACAGTATCTTGCCCACTTTTGGAGCGGGTATGGGTACCGCCGTCCCAGGAACCGTTTATTGGAAAACCAACACCTTTCAGAATAGGTCACCCCAAGTGGTTCGCTGCGTTTAGTGACTTAGTAGGGGTGCCCGGGTTCATGGGGTGAGGTCTGTCCAGTTATTGGCGGCCGATGCATCTGTCCACCTGCTGCATGGCGGGCCGGATCGAGAGAGACTGGTTAACCTCTCCCTCCGCCGTAGTTGGAGGGATGGATTCATACGTCTGTCATTCCTGGATACACTGACCCCTAGATTCCTACCCACCCCTCATACCTATTTCCTCTCCAGAACTTTCTCTCCTTCCTTTCCTTAAAAAACCCTCCACACGGCATCCGCTAAGATGACATAGGCCCTGAGGAAAATTATTTTCCCGCGACCTCCGGATCACTAGTCCAGAGCCTTATCCCTGGACCACGTAGGCCGGATAAGAGATAATAAAAAACATACCAAAATTGTATGCAGAGGTTTAAATACGTATTTTAACCCGTCAAATCTGTTTTCGGTTTTCGGAACAATGATCTAAATGGTGTTAAAAAGAGGAAACACCGTATTTTATTTTCAAATCTAAAAATTAACACCAAAATAATTAAAATGTACACCTTTATAAATCCAAAGTTTCCGCCCGCAATTTGAAAAAAAAAAAAGTGAGAATTTGGGAATTTTTTATTATTTTTTTTTTCTTTCTTTATTCATTACTTACAAAATAGGGTTACATCAATAGATGATTTTTCGACCAACATGCTAGGCTGATGCCCGTGTTATGGTGGTCGATTTTACATAATTTAGTGCAATAACAATGTAATTGGACGTTCGTGTAATATTTGTGACGAATTATTTTTACATAACGTTTGCCTAAAAATATTTGTGTGTATTTTTTTCATTACCAGTAATTTTAGTTAGGAAGGACGTAGGGTGAGCCATTTTTAAAACTTTTAAAATTTTCTTTAAAAAAAATTATATAAAAAAAATACATGCGTATTTTTAATAATAAAAACCTATTTCATCACCTTTCAAAAGCACCTTTTAGTTTTCGGATACGTTCGTTTGATACATTAGGATTTTAAAGCAAGGCGGAAAAATTCTGACCTACCGCAGAACATGGTCGAGGCCTGAGGGGTTTAAATTATCTACAAATATAATAATTTCAGATTCTAAATAATTTATTGCATAAAAATATTTTCATAAAAAATACAAGTTGCAGTTTTAAGTATTAACTAGAGCTAGGGCCTTGTGTCACGGGTTCAAATCCCGACTAAATCATTTCCTATCACTTCCTTCCTCTTAAAAACATTCCGCAAAATTAGAGAATCCTTAATCCCACTGGTTCGGGACAGTCGGGAATCTTACGCAGAATATTAAAAAAACGAGTAAAATTTTCGTATTTCAAATCATTGTGTATAGTAGATAAATATAGAAACCTCTCATTTAGTTTGCTCTGTTATAAAAATATTACTTTTCCATCAAACTAAATAAATAACGAGGATCATGTTATCATAGGAAGAGGATCCCCTGACAATATTATTTCTAAGGAAATCGATCAACTGAAGAGGAAACCGATAAAAACCAATACTTTATTACAAATAATGGAGATCTAATTAAACAGCTATTTAATGACGGACATAATCGTTAATTTTGGACCCTAATAAATATTCGTAATGAGGTACAAAAAACCTTTATCGAGAAAAAAAAATCGTACTTGATTTACCGATATTTTTCAGAAGAATACGAAAAAAATTACTATTCGAACAAAAAATATACCAGTAATTTATTGATCTCAACCAATGTTCATAGAAAATGAATTTAACTTACATTTTCAACAAACCTTGGATCACAACTGCTAAAAAAAGTTACTGAAAAATTAAAAAACCCTTTTGTATTATTTTTAAATGTCTTCTGTTAAAATTTGTATTTTCAAATATTTTATATTTTTTGTAGAAAGCAGTCACTTTGTGGTTTGTCATATTAACTGAAATAAAACACAAACTTTGTTTGTAACCACGAATTATTTTTTTAATTGTTTAATACGGACCGGTGCACCGCGGTGTCGCTTAACACAAGCATCTTCAGGACAACATTAAACTCAAGTTTCATTTTATACCCTGAAGATACTTGTGTTAAGCGAAAGTGGTCGGAATTAAAAAAAAAATAATAAATAATTCGTGGTTATAAACCAAGGTATTTTTTTTATTTCTGTTAATTTTTTTGTTTAATTATAAATACGTGGGTACTACATAATATATAGGTATCTAACATAAAAATTGTTCTTTATTATTTTTGTTTAAAATTCGTTTTGTTTTTTAGATCTGTAGTGAGATTTTATAGAATTGAAGGGTATTTTATTTATTTGTCTAATTACGTACCTTTTTCACACTGTATGCAACATTGTTATAACCATCACATAAACCTGTACTCTTTGCATCAAATACGCATTTCACACACACAAAAAAATCCTAAGCTAATTATTTTGAACGCAACTTTAACTTCAGAATTGTTCAAAGAGTGCGAGCTTTTACGTAAAAACTTTCCCACGAACGAGCTTCCGCGCGCGACGTCCTACCCCCGTGAGGTTCTGTTTCACACTGCACCGGACAGAAAAGCGAGACCCAACCCAACCGGAACTTTTATCAAGAGCGACAGACCTTGAGTGCAGAACTCGCTTTATAAATAAGGACACTCGTTGATTGGACACCAGAATTCAGAAAACTGAAAAGTTCTTATTAAATTGGCTCGATGTTTGATGGATAGGGTAGGTTCTTTCGCAGTTTAGGAAAAGCTCTTTGATACGGGCAGCGAGGCGCAGAAGCAAACTTTGAAGTTATGTAGTTCGGGACTTTTTAGGAATTATTATTAATGTTAATGGAATATTTAATGACACTACTTAATAATGAAAGTAAAGAGTTTTGAATAATATTGTTTTGTAATACATATAATGTAATATAAAATTAGTGTAGTTTAGATTTCTAGTTAAATAATAGAAAATGTAATTCTCTTTTTTCTAGAATGAAAATTAAAAAATATATATACTTTTCTTAACCATTAATACGGTTTTATGTGGATAAATTATTAATTTGAAAACTACAAAAAAAATGTAGAATATTCCTGAAATAACAGAATTTCAAATACAGAAAAAAACATGGACATCGAACGTTTTGAAGAAGGTATAATTTTAATATTTTTCTGTTTTTTTAATTATTAAAAACACACATCAAGTTGTTTAAAACGGTTCGAATAAACTTATATATTATTATTATTATAAACTAGCTGGTTCCCTGCATGCATTGCAATCCCATACACAAAGAAATAAATTGTTTCTCCCTGCATGTCCTTTCTCGTGCGTCCCCGATCCTCTCCCGCGTCCCCTTCCTCTCCCGTGTACCCGTCCCGCCAACTCCCCTCCCCCATTACATATGTTCAATCCCAGTACATTCAGTTTTCAAACAGGTCGCGTGCCACCTGTTACAATTTTTTTGATTCGATTCAAATTATAACGCGAGTACTTTAAATGAATTCATTAATTTAAAGAGTTTCGCAAATTGAATTTGGTTTTGCATCATTTCATTCTCAAATTTTGACAGTTTTGCATGAGTTTTTGTAACGATTAAAAAACTTTCCATAGTATTGTCATGTGGTTGTAATAATTCAGAAACCTTCGCGGGGGTTTAAAGAAGGTATTTTGAAAGTTTCAAACATTTCCTATGCTGAATATTGCAATTCATAGACATCTCATATGCAGTTAAAACCCCGCCCGTATGTTTATGCTGCTAGGCCCTGCGGGCAGCTTTTGGTTCGCCTTCGTTCAGTTTAAGTGTTGGTGGCCATTTTACATATCCGATGGGAACTGGTTAAAAAAATAGCCGGTTCTATGGTTCCAGTAACAGCTCCATACCCGGAGAGATTCACGAAAGTGCGAATCCTATAGCACTTACGCCTGCCAGCCGACTTTCCTCGCCCTAGCTGTTAACGTAAGTGGCGCCATCTCTTGGCGTTGCTTTAATTCGGTTCTGTTACGAAAAAAGATTTTCTTATCCAACTACACGTATGAAAACGGTTTTGCGTAAGGCGCGGCGTCAGAGTTGTACTCGTAGTCGGATTCTTAAATTCCAACTGTACAGACGTTAACGTAATAATAAAATCAGATATATATATATGCCCAAGCAAGTATATTTTTGATTTTATTAATTACCCTAGATAATTGATAAACTCTATGCATTGTAGGTACCTACTTATAACAGTGGCGGTCCGTGACTTTTGAAAAGTGCTAAGATGTTAATAATAGTTTTTGTGTTATTTCATTTAGTGTTTTAAAAAATAAATAAATCATGTTATTATTGAGTTCTGCAAGTATTTTAGTTTTTTTTTAATTATTGTGACAGTTGTTTCAGCTTACAATATCATTTTCAAACAGTAAACAAAAATTCTTCCATCCGAGACGCTATCCAGGTTACAAACCAATTCTTAGAATGATTGTTTCCAATTAAAATAATTAGTTGATAATAATGTAATTCTAAATTTAGAAAATATGAGATTGACAAATATGACGGCTTTGACAGAAGTTGGCAATAGCGAAATTGGTTAACGCGCTCGTCCCGGTTAGACGGAGAGGTCTGGGTTCGAGTCCCAGTTGCGACCATTTTCTTTTTCTGTTTTTCTGTGTCTTGTTCTCTTTCATGTTTTCGTTTAGATTATTATTGTTAACTTATTCTAAAAAAATACTTCCATTTATTTATTTTTGTTAAATATTCATGTTGTTGTAGATGGAAAGGATTTCTTTTTTTAATTACAATTTTTAGTGTGAAGATTTTTCAGGTTATTTTTCGGCACAAATATAATGTCTTATTTTTAAATCTTACCATTCTTGCTCACGAAAAGTCTAGAACCGCCCCTGGTTTATAAGTATTTCCTTCAACGTAATGGTAATAATAATAAGAACATTAAAATATAACAGTTACTTAATAAATAATTCATTCATTCCGGAAAAACATTTGGTTCCCATGGGAAAATTATTTGTATAGCAATTTCTTCCTAATACCATGCATGCGAAGCCGTTCATAAAAACTAGTTAACAGATCAGAAAGTCTTTCATAACCTATTGCCTATTGCCTATTGCCTATTGCCTGTTGCCTATTGCCTATTTGCCTATTGGCAGAATGTCATTAGACATTAGTAATAATGTTGCACAATGTATTGTTGTTTCCAGAAATTTTATTATTATCAGTTACTTAATGATTTTCTAATGCAAAATAATATATGAAATCCTTAATTCTTTACCTTTGTATAAATATAAATGTATTTTTTATATGAATACTACGTAAGAGTCACCAACTGCTCCCGTCTGGAGCCAGTGAAACTTTGGCATCCCCAATTGGGGTTTGTTGTGAGGCTGAAGGTAGTGGGAAGGGGAAAGAGATGGGAAAGAGGAAGGTGAGGAAGTACCTGGCTATTCAGCTCTGGTCACCAAACACGGCTAAAGCCATTTCAAGCATCATTTCAATTCTGAATGGTGGTTTTATACCAGGGCGATACTGAGAGTATATTCCACTCTCGAACTGTATTATATTATTACTCTATATATATTATTTTTAATTAATTAATTGTGAAATACCCTAAATTAATCAAATTAAATTTTATTTGCGTGCGCCGGGTTCGAACCCGTGACCTTCGGATTGTGAGTCGAGAGTTTTACCTCGGGAAAACGGAGGCCGTCAAAAATATTTTATATTCCATGCATTGTGTAGGTACTTTTTATATATTTTTTAGATATTTTATAGTTTATTTAACTTTCAACTAATTCATTTTTTACCTTTGTACTTTATATTTGTACTTAGGTACTTTATACTTTTTACTTAATACATTTATACTGTTACATTATTTATATTACATTTATGCTGTGACATTATTTATGTTGTTGTACCTACTATTCAATTATATGTTAATTTAATTATGTTAATGGCACACGTCGTGCTGTGTATGTGGAAATAAATAAATAAAGATTTTTATTACGTTAGCTCCACACAGGAGGCCCTGAGGAAAATGATTTCCCTCAGGGCCTATTTCATCGTAGGGGGTGCTGTGTGGAGGGTATTTATTATGGAAAGGAAGGCGAGGAAGTTATGGGAAGGAAATAGGTATGAGGGATGGATAGGAATCTAGGGGTCAGTGTGTCCAGGAGTGACGGACGTAAGAATCCATCCCTTCAACCGCGGTTCAAAGCGATGGGTCGAGAGATTCCGGCTGGAGAGGACAAGCCTCACCCCAAAACCTGGGCACCCCTGCAAAGTCACCAAACGTAGCGAACCACTTGGGGTGACCTATAGCAGAGGTGTTGGTTATCTAATAAATGGTTCCCGGGGCGGCGATACCCATACTCGCCTCCCAAATTGAAAAGGCAATTAGTATAATCTTGTGTCAGATTTACACTGCCGCTACTGCGTTGTCATAATAACGAAAATTATGTATTTATTAAAGTACGTTCCTAATATTATAAATTATTCCATTCATTTTTCACAGCCTCCGTGATCGAGGGTTAGTCTCTTGACTAGCAATCTGAAGGTCGCTGGTTCGAATCACGGCGTGGGCAAGTAAATGTTATTTATTTGAATTGTATTATTTCACAAATTATTCATTAAAAATAATATAAGGTATCTTTACGGCACGTTCCAGAGTGGAAGAAACTCTCAGCAGTGGCAGACACCCGGTGCGGATAACGTGGTGTCACCCCAAGTATGAACGTGATGTCACCCCAAGAATTAGTAATCCTCGAAATATATTTTAGATAATGTCCTACCTAATGTCGAAGAAAATAAAGGGTATTATAAATTGGCGTTTATTAGTTATCGTTTATTACAAAAAAAATGAACTATATACTCCACTTACCTTGTTTTTTTAAATAAGCTTTCAACACTTGAAAACACTAACAGAATAACAACTTTTTCACTAATTCACGTCAGTCAATAAGTAACAATTAACTTCACGTCTTCAAGTATAATATGCAAAAATTTTAAATCATTGGACCAAGTATAAGATCCGAATGTACGGTTATTTTACTCTGAAGTTTATTTTAATGACCTATTGAAATGAGTGACAGTAAAATCAAATGTTACATAAATTTTTCACGAGAAAGGGTTTGATGGATTTCGGTGAAGGGTGTGTTATGTGTTCAAGTTATAGCTAGACAAGTGATGCTGACGGTGAAATATATACTTCTTGAATGATGAGTATTCGTATGATTCTGAAGAGGTGAAGATGTTTCCAAAGGTTTTAAAAAATAAAAATTAACCTAAGGAAAACTTTGCCTTTGCATTTGCCTTCGAAATGTGTATATAAGTTCAATCTGAAAAGTTTTACGATACACCTACCTGTAATAGAAATATTTAATGAAACTACGTTAAGAAAATATTTTCCCACCTTTCAATGCGCAAACGCACGGCGATCGTTGTTGATCGAACAACTATTAATCGTTTACTGGTCTCCAGAGAGTAAGATATCAATACATAGCAACCTAAAAATGTCCCATTTCGTCATTTTTACGAGAAACGCGACTTTTGCCATTTTCACAACAATAACGCAAAATTCACAATTTTCGTGCAATTTTATGCTAATTTAAAATGTTTTTATAATATAGAGAAAGACAAATATTCCTAGGTTACAAAGAAGCTGAGAATATTTGAAAATCTCCTACTACCATCACAGTAAACGGAAAATGTTGCTTATGACGTGATGAAGGACTTAGCCAGCCGGGGAATTGAATTCACGACGTCTGGGTGGGAACCAGATGCGATGCCAACTCAACCACTGACTGATATTAATAAATGACAAAGTAATACTATACATTCCAAATATTTATTTGTTTAGGGGGCATCCATGAATTTACGTGGGCAGTTTTTCTTCCAATCTAGACCCCCTCCCCCCCCCCCCCTCCCCCCTCGGTGAGATAAATTTGGGCCAATACATTTTTTGAAGTAACGTGAGATTTTGCTGGACCCCCCCCCCCGTTTGTGCTTACGTAATTAATGGATGCCCCCTTATGCGAATATTTTTTTAAATTTATATTATTATAAATTTGGCTTCCACCAATTAGGGTGTTATTGGCCAAATAAAGTTCTGATTTTCCCTTAAAATTAGTTATATTTTTTTCAAACTATGTTTATGATGAGCTAATAAATGGAACGAATCCAACGTCGAAATCTCCACGTACCTACTGTCATTTATTAAAATTTAAAAATAATCAAATTAAAATAAAATTTATTAGAAATTAAATCAAAAAAATTTAATTGAATTAAAATACAATCACTGTTGTGGAATTTTTTTTTTAAATCATAGTGTGCAGTTCACACGCGGTAGAAGTGAAATCTTCAGAAAACTAAAGTAAGAAAGAGTGGGGTGACTACGAAACACCGCAGAAAGAGGAGACCGATTAGTTTATCTCATTCTCTCGCAGGCTAAATCCTGTAGATGTATGTGTTTATCTCTTTTTAGTGTCGCTATTTTAATGCGAAATTTTCACGTCTCTATCAAAATAGTACCTACTTCTTTCATTAGCTAGAGGCAGGTAGATGCAAAGTTAGTACGAAAGTTTCAAATTTCTTGTGTCACTAGTTTGTAGTCTGGATCATCATTGCCGATATGTAGGGGTATCAAACTTATAATTTATTATTATTTAAGCTATGAATTCAAGTAAAATTAAAGAAAATTAATTTTATTGTAAGAATTACATTGTTTCCGTTGTTATAAAAGCAGTGATGTCAATGTTTTTGTATATGACAGAAGATTCCCTTTCCTCGAATCGTGATTTTTTCACGGAAAAACATAATTTTAATTTTCACGTAATAGAAATGTCAAAATGTTACGGAGTACGACATACAAGTTAGACGACGTACAGGAATAGCAGTTTAATTAAATTGTTTGTCCAATCTGCGGGGGAATGACAATGGCAGAGACTCGAAAACTTTGTATGGGCTTTATGTCGAGCCAGTACCTATTATGATACTCAATTACTTACTAAAAAAATGTTAATTGATTAACTATACTATTAAACTTGATTGATTTAAATGATTTGATTGATTCGATTGATCGATTGATTCGATTGATTCGTTTTTAAATCTTTTTTAAATCTTAAAAATTGAGACTGAATATCTTTTATACACCAGAAAAGTGATTTTTAGTGGCGCTAAAACAGCCATTTTTTTGTCTAAAATCATTTTTTAAATCAGTTGTTAACAGGCCAAAAATCAAAAAATAAATTCAACAATTTCGGAGTGGATTTAACCATTACGAGGTTCGCGATCGTAGATAAAGAGCAAGTAATTAAGAAATAGTTTAAAATTGTGTTAAAAGAAGGATCCCGTGTGTAAGCCAAAATCGTAATTTTTTATGTCCAACCCAATTGTTATACAATAAAAATAAAATAGCATAAAAAATCACAACAAGTAAACTTAATTGTAAAAAAATTGCTTTTCCGTGCTACAGTAGAAAACTCTTTTTAAAACTTGTATCTAAGACAGTTAAAAATTAATACAAATGGCTTATTGGAAGAAATTAGTAGATGGCAGTTGAATTAGGGGGAGAAACGAGTGAATTAAGTCAAATAACATGTGGAGTTCCACAGGGATCAATTCTTGGACCGTTGCTATTTCTAATCTTTCTTTATAATATACCGAACCAAACGGAGCTTGAAACGGAAATGAATGCTGATGTTTCCCAATTCACAAGCTGGCTAAGAATAAACAAACTAACTCTTAACGTAAAAAAACTAGTGACCGACCAAAGGTTCGGTATCGGCAAGTTTTGGCAGAAAAATCTACTTTCGGCGTCAGTTTCGGTTTCAACAGAAAATCTTGAATTATCGCGCGTCGTTTGGCTGACTTCGAGTGAGTTAGTGGCTCGAGTGTCACCCGCCTTCATCAGCTGAGTTCGCAGCCGGTCCGGCGTGATTATGTTGTGAGTTAATGTGAGTTTTATAGCGGTAATATAAAAAAAAATATTTTTTCACATACTTATTTTTTTTTCATTTAACACGTGTAATCAAGAATGTCTGATTACATGTAACAAACAGTATGATTGTAAACGCAATTAAAATTAAAATACTGAATTAATGAGGTCCTAACTTTCTGTCTTGTTTCTTTTTCTCTCTTTTTCTTTTCCATGGATCTGTAATCATCCATATTTTTGTAACCTTGTTTATTTTTTCTTTATTTTTTTTCTATTGTTGTTCATTTCTACTTAGTTTATTTTTCGTCTGTACTGTATGTAAAGCTTATATTTTTATTATCAAAAAAACCTATGTAAAAATATAACTATTTCCTCCCACCTATGAAATGTAAGTTCCACCCATCCTAAAACGAGTTCTGTAACTCATCGGGATTGCCCTAGCAAGAAATAAAAACAATAAAAAATAAATAAATAAATTCAAATAATTGTTAAAGCACAACCGATTATTCTATGGTCACATACATAAGAGCTACAGTTGGCCTTCTATGAGTCAGGGCTTTCAATCCAGGGAATTTTTCTCAGACCCTGGGATTACCTACGCTGCTGGCACTGGGAATTTAAATGTTTAAATTGTTGTAACAAATGTCTTACTTTTATTTTTCAGATATCATCCATAGAATAGATAACATACATTATCAACTAAATATAAAAGTAGCTGCACAAAAGAAAAATATGGAAAAATGTATACTACAATAAAAAAAACATTCACATTTTTTGAGACATAAAATGCGACCCAAATAAGATCGAAATGTCTAAGATTCCACCGTTTAGTGACGATCTAATTTTCCCACCTCCCAAAAAACCCGTTCGGATCCACGCCGAACCCGGTAGTATTGATTTTAAAACTTTGTACCATTTTTCTAGATTTATATAATCTAACTAGCAGGTTCCGGCATGTGTCCACTTAAATAAAGAAATCGTTACTTCCTGCGTGTCCTTTCCCATTCGTCCCCGTTTCCCTTCCGCCTCCTCTTTCTCCTTCCACCTCTACTTCCCCTCCCGCATTCCACTTCCACCTTTCCCGCCTTTCCCCCACCCCTCTCCCGCTTCCCCCGTCCCGCGACCCCCTCCTATGTACATTATAAGAAATAATTTCATAATGCCATAGCTCACTATTTTATATCTAAACCAACGTGGGCATTCGCACTCGCACAAGTTTCATCGCAATCGGATGAATGGTTTAGGAACGCATAAGGGACAAACCAAGAAATATTCATTTTTATATATTAAGGTAATAATAATATGTGATATATCTGTGGCTATTCTTGTTTTTAAGAGATTTTCGAAATAAGTCCTTGATCATAATCGAGCTTTTCATGTTGAGACATATTTTAATATACTTCCTCTACAATTTCAATGTCTAATTCTGACATAGAGGACATCTTTTCTTCGATTGATTTTGACATCATTCATCTCCTTCTAAGATTTCTTGTAGAGAGCATTTAAAACTGTCAGGTGAAATGCAAATGCAAAACAAAGAGAACTGAAAGCTCGTCTGCCTAAACAATCCCGGTGTAGTGATTTTACAAGACTAAACGCTGCATGTTATTCAGGCTTCAATAAAACTTACCGTACTTCTAGTAACACTACATTAAATATACCGAAATCTTTATGACATGTATCCCAAGATCTTATGAAACAAGGTTGTGGAAAATAAATATTCTAAAATTAAGACAAGAACAGCACCCAGATAACGATGCTAAAAAAGATTCAGGATTCCCAGAATCTCTGTTCTTGAGATCCCGGGACTGAAAGTTCTACCCTGAATCCACTACATGGTAGGTACCTACTTGAATAGGAACTTGTTCAAAGTGCATAAATTTAATACATACAGACGGACATCTAATAGTAGACAGAAATTGATAGCGCTGCGATTGTTTAAAGATTTTAAATGGCAAGACTAAGATGGCTCGTAGGGAAATGAAAGTAAGTTCATTCACAATGGTCTAATGACTCTAATGGCTTGTTCGCACTAGGCTTGTTCGCACTAGCGAGTAACTCGCTACTCGACTGGCCGAATAGCGTTTGGATTACTTTCAAGTAGATAACATTAGCGAGCACGTTTAGATACTAATATACACGCTACTCGACTAAACTACTCTCCCAGTGCGAACGGCTCATATGGGCTGTCCGCTGGTCAGCCTGGGTGGTTGCCAGATCACTTTAAAATAATCCCGAATAATACATTTTTTTTATTTCTGCAAATATTAATTGCTTTTATATTTAAAGAATTCATTCATTTTGGTGAAGACAGTTATTTTTTTTAGTTGGTTTTTTTAATAATTGTTTAGTTATCTCCCTCGTGTAAACTGGAGGGGACTGTCCCCACTGTCCTACCTGTGAAGAACCTGCAAAGTATAACTAATAACCACGTCAAGTGTGGTTACTATGGACAGCTCTGTAAATCTTACTAATAATAATAATAATAATATTTGGACGATTTATATAGCGCCGTTTTTGTGAAAAATCACCTGAAGGGCGCTGTACAAATTTACCATACATGCCTAAAATCTAGACAATCAATTAAAAACAACTTATGGCTAAAAATTGCATACACCGGATCATTGATCACCGATACGAAAATATATGTACAATATTTTGACCAATGAACGCGATGCTGCCTAAAAATGAATTAATTAAACATCAGATATCGTGAGTTCAGATAACTGGCGTTCCATATTCAAGCTTTTATTTATTTATTGGAACAATAATCTATTGGACATTAATAAACACTTTTATAATTATAATATAACATGAAGAAAAAAACATCCAGCTGGAACATCAACCCTTTTTCCCCCGAGGTTTGTTTTCCGTTGATCTAGTATCCTCCAATAGAGATTAGAAGGCTTCTGTCCAAGTATGCCACTGATATTTTCACTTATATACTCACCCTACTACATTTTAGTGAGTGTTTTCTGATTCCAAAAATCTCCCCTTGCATAATATGGAAGTAAATGGAAAATCTCAAATAGGCCTTCGAAACCAACAATTTTGATTGGAGAAAATAAAACACAAGGATGAGAAAAACATAAGATTTGTACAGTTTTTATTTTTGTTATTAAAACCAAAATGTGCCACAGATAACCACTGTGAGAGAGCAGAACAGAGCAGAGCAGAGCAGAGCGTAACAGGGGAGTCCAGTGTGATATTGGCCACAAGGAAGCAATCCGGATAGGACTAAACAAATGTTCAAATTATCAGAATTCGGAATAGAACAAAACTTTCAATCCAGTTATAAAGAAATTTTGTAGAACTGCTATATTTTTAAGGTACCAAATGATGTAAGTACATATAACTAATGTATGCTGCTTTGCCATATTGGTGAGTTAGTTAGTTTGGTTGAGGTGATTTTTCTCAAAAACGGTGCTAAACCAATAATCCAATTATTTTTATTAGTAGCGGTAATATATTTAGAACTGTTCCTATTTCTCCACCTTTTATACCGTAAAACTGGGCCAGTCTGAAGATCGCTGTGATAGGCTAAAAATGATGTGTAATTAAGTGGAAATAAAATAAAATTGTTCGCATTAAATCAATCTTAACAAAAAATAGAAAACAATAAAACAGAAGCAATATGCAGGTAAACATAATTTTATTATAAATAATTATTAACATGCTAAACATATAAGTTATTTTGTTAAAAGTGTATGATTTCTTTTGTGATGTCTTTTCAGAGATGAAGAAGAAGCACTTTTAAAGTCACACGCGGCACATAAGTATGGCTTCTCCCCCGTGTGGGTCCTCTTGTGAGTCTTTAACTTGTAGCTCGTGTGGCACATGTAGCCACACTCCTCACAGGAGAAACTCTTCATAGTCTGATGGCTCTTCATGTGGTTTTTTAAATATCCCAAACTTATTGTCCGATACGAACACTGGTCACAAGCAAAAGGCCGCTCCCCAGTATGAACCATCATCTTGTGGTTATTCAGGGTCGCCAACTGTATAGCCCTGTACGGACACTGGTCGCAAACGTATCTCTTATCTCCTGTGTGCGTTCTAATGTGGGATATCAAAGTGCTTCGGCTTTTGGCTTTAAAGTCGCACTCGTCACAAGCGTATTTCTTTTGTGTTTGATGTTTATTCCTTTTGTGTGTTTTGAGACTAGAGTTGGTTGTACAACGGTAATGGCATTGGTCACAAAGGAATGGTTTTTCTCCCGTGTGAGTTCTTTTATGTTCTTCTAAGTAAGTGGACTGAACGCAACGGTATGAACACAAGTCACAAGAGTACGGTTTATCTCCAGTGTGTCTTCGGACATGTCTTTTTAAGTTTGAAGAGTTGGTGGATCTGTAATCACAGAGTGTGCAAAAGTAAGGCTTAATGTTTCCATGAACAAATTTGTGATTATGTAGTGATGACTTCTGAACGCAACGGAAATCGCAAAGATCACAAGACAGAGGTTTTTCTCCAGTATGAGTGTGCATATGTTTAGTCATCTGAGATGGAAGCTTAGTCTTGAACTCACAAAAATCACAATAGCGTATTGTACTAGTTTTATTCCGCCTTACTATAATTCTTTCAGGTTTTAATTTCAGTTTCTTGCTTTTTCCTTTCGTGAGAAGATTCTTTTTCTTATGTTTCAATGATCTTTTTAACTTTTTCAAGTCCTCGCTATTAAGCAAATATTCGTCATCTGTTTTGATTAGACATGAAACAATGCCATCAGAATCTTCCACTTTTACTTTGTCTAAATCAAAATCATTTAACAATGATGAAGAGTCTTTTAATTCTGCTTCTATTGAAATAATTTTTTGAGGTTTGCAAACAGCACTTTTCTCTTTATATATTGTATCATCTTTATTGCTCCTGAAACTGAACTCAGAAAACGAGGAGTGATTGGATTCTTCTTTCAACATCAAGGAGAGCTGTAGATTGAAAAAAAAACAATTTAAGCTTAACAGTTATCTTTTGTATTTAGAATGGTACTTGATTTCAAGTCAATATGCATTGATATTCTAAGGACACCCGCAGATGAGAGACTTTAGTTGCGGCGACAGTTAGAAAACTATTCTAAAATTCATACAAATTCAAAAAAAATCTCCCAACTAAAAAGTTTCACGGGCGCACCTCCATATTCCTTAACGGATTTTCATCCCTGCAACTATCACAATGCAATTGTCTCTGCTACTAATCTCATTTGCGGGTTCCCTAAATTTAAAGACCATTCAAAAAATAAATCAAAAATCTTGATTTGACTAGGTTAGAGAATTTAATGCCGTTATAATATTTAAAAAATGAAACAAATCATATGGGTAATGGTCTGCAATGATTAGAGATGACAGGTATAAGTAAAATATACCCTTCAACCGTTGCATTTGTCATATAATTCAGAGGCGTAGCAAGGGGGGGGGCGACACCCGACCGAATGTCACCCCCCAGGAGCACAATTCTCTAGCCACCCCCACCCCCCTCGGTGTTTGTCAACTTTAATGGGGGGGGGGATGACACCATGTTATCCATCGGTGCCATCCATGCTAGCTACGCCACTGCATAATTTGAACAGAATCACGCTTTACATACTTATTGAACAATTATTTAACATCGGGATGGATTTAGATAAATCCGTACTGTGTATTATTATTCAACCTTTATAATTTTAAAGAATGCTAGTTTAAAGTTTTACAACCAAACAATTAGTAATTAAAAGGTTAAAAATGAGAAATGCCATACCATATCTTTCTGAAAACACGTTTTGTACTTTTGCAGCGTGCTTTGGGCCTCTTCACACTTCTTTTTGAATAATGAGGCATTTTTAGCTTCAACTATACAAGCCCGGCAAATCATCTCCGATAAACCGTCATTTGGTTTAATCTAAAACAAAATAAATGTATTAATTTACGTCCATACTGACAGAACATTCAAATTTATACACATTTGCCAAACAGGTTATGATATCCAGTCTTAGGTGGCTCCCTCATGGATCGGTATGAAATCAACAATCCACACATGCAGCGCAAATATGTAGTGTTCCCGAATGTCTCACTACATGGATTCGCATATCGGTCAACAGATGTCAGTGTATTTGTAGGCAGTAATGCAGATTAGAGACGGGCAAAGCGGCTCAGTTGAGCGAGCCGCTTCACTAGGTCTCGTTCAATCAAAAGATCCGGTTTAGTGAACCATCTCGATTGAACGACTGAATAGTCCATCTCACCCCGCCCCACCCTCCGCCCTCCTTAATACATCATTAAAAAGGGAACCCCAATATTTTAGGGTTCCCTTTTTAATTGGATTTCCCTTTGTCAGATTAAAAATAATTAGATTAATATAATAAATTAAATCAGGAAATCCTTTATTTGGTTGAGGTTTAATTTTTAATATGAAACGTCAGTAACGAAATGTCAGTACGGTAATCGTATACATGTCTCATGTCGCTTTTGTTAGTTTGCACCGGGATA
Source organism: Limnephilus lunatus (assembly GCA_917563855.2). Classification (NCBI taxonomy): domain Eukaryota; kingdom Metazoa; phylum Arthropoda; class Insecta; order Trichoptera; family Limnephilidae; genus Limnephilus; species Limnephilus lunatus. The sequence goes on from OU830595.1 coordinate 72,071,599, forward strand.
CATAATTATTATTTTTTATATTATTATTACTAACTTGTGACTGCAGTTTTAATTTAACCCGTCTGCTTATTTAGGAATAAATACATCCCAAAACACGTAATCGTGTTATACTTTCATAAGACCAAAAACGTCCCAGAGCGACCTTACATTTCGCTCTCTCGCATCTCTTTTCCTCTCATGCAAACATATGTATTTTTCTTTTAACCAGAAAGAGAACAAAATAATAATGAAATATGAAAGCTATCTTGTATAGATATTTTACAATCTCTATCCAAAGTGACAGTTTGACTTCGGTTTGACGAAACCGAGGCTTCCAGATTGTGAGGTGCGAATATATTGAACCAAGCAGACGGGTTAAAATTTCACAATGTCATCAAGAAAAAAAATTTGTATTTGGAATCATTTTTCTGTTGCCACTAATAATAAATCCAAACGCGCATACCGTTCACAACTAATTACTACAAGTGATGGTTCGACAGAAATCCTTTCTAGGCATATGAAATCGTAGCAACCCACCGTTCAAATCCTCAGGCAAAATGTCAGATCAAGTAATGTCCACTGAGATGCTTGAGGCTGTCTGGAGTGGCGCTTATCGCCCGAGTGAACAATCCGTATCAGTAGTGACCCGCGAGCCACGAGATCTGTTGAACGATACACTGCTCTCGGCTCCCACGGGTCTGTCGGTTAACCGGATCTCACGGATCAGTTGGCTCTCGGGATCTCACGAGTCAGTTGGCTCACCGGCTCACTCGTTCCGAAAGATATGCGAACCGTGAAGATCGGTCTTACGGACCTGTTTGAAAATCCGGTTCACTGAGCCTTCTCGTTTGCGAATGACTCACTTGAAATGAAGATTTCAATTTTACCACCCTGAATTCGGCATTTCGTTGAGTGAATGCAAGTTGTGGAATTTTGCATTTATTCACAATGTTGAAGTACATAACACCGTAAATACCACTCCCACACCGCATCCACACATGTAGAAATATAACTAAGGGCCTCCTTTCATGGAGAAACTTACAAGCGACTCGATCCTCTTGCGCGTATCATACGCGCCGATCGTAAGTACCCCCGTACGATTTTGCTGGTGCCGGTACACGGCGCTACGCGGTGTCTGTCGGTTTCCAGTCAGTACCATGATACCGACGGTGCTGGTCGCACGCGACGCGTCACATCATTTATGCCAGCTACTTAATTCATTTGACGTTTGTCAGAAATGACGTTGGAACATAAAAGTAATGTTAGATTTGTTTTGGAAGTGGAAAAATGCATGTTTACATAACTATACTTTACCAGAATACGTAAGAAAGGATTTAGTGGAGAGGGCATGGATTGATGTTGGAATAAAAGTCAATTTGAGAGGTACGTAATGTTGTTTACTTTTGTCATAAATAATTTCAAACACAATAATTGAACTGCCAAGGTAGCGAAGCCCGAGGTGTGAAAAATAGTTAAATAATCGTTCATACTTGGGATTGGCATCCATTTTTCTCTTAATACATTCCATATAATGATAACCGTTTCTCCAACGACTTTTAAAATTGTACATTCTCCTCTCGCGAAATAAAAAGCCAGGCTCGTAAATGTCGATCCTACCCCTAAGTACCTGGAAAAAATAATTAAAATTAAAACTCTTGTTATCTTTTTCAGGACCCGAATGTAAAGAAAAATGGAGGAATATTCGCAGTGTTTTTGTCCGAAATCTGAAACCTGCAAAAAGCGGATCAGCAGCGAAGAAAAAGAAACCTTACTATTTAAATGAAGTCATGCAATTTACACTACCATTTATTAAATGGAAAATTCGGATGTGGCTGTATTTTATCAAAACTTTACACCAATTGTAATCCCAGAACCCGATGATTCAGAAATTGTGATCCCAGAATCTGATTTAAACGGCGAAAATTTTGACTTATCTTAAGTTACCCACTATGTATAAGTAATAAATATATGCTTATGCTTTTCTTACCTGAGCGTTATTAATATTCTTTCCTCGATACTGACACACTCCCGCAAAGTTGTGTTTTTATAATGGATACTAGGGGTCAATAATTGCACCAAGTTTAAGCAAGTATCCTTCGACATTCTGCAGAAAGAATTAAACTTGTTGTCATAATTCTCATGCAGTTCCCTGGTGGCAACGAATGCCCTACAGTTTAGATTTTTTTCGATGTATGGGTGAACCCAAAATCTCCTATTACATCGCTTTTTATTCTCATAATACAGATACACCAGAACAGTATCTTCGTCACTAGAATCGCTTGACATCGTGTTTACTGCGCGGCTGCACGTGAAAAATGATCAAGTTCAGTATATTTCGGGTAGCGCCGTGTACGGAGACCAGCATTAAAAGTTGTATATCAGCAGGGTACTTGTGGTTGCGTCACAATTACGTAGATTGTAAGTATCTCCATTAAAGGAGGCCCTAAGTGCTCCCCTCGTTTCTCAACGACTCATGAGGGAGCTGCTTTAGCATGGAAGAGATATAAAATACGCACATTTCATTGTGATGTACAAGCACTGATAGTTGCGGTAAAATTTGGATAGGGCCTGACACGCTTATTACGAATAATTTTTAGAAAAAAACTTTATATTCGCCTTAATTACTATAAAAGGAAACTTTTTGCATTCCGGGAGGCGGAAAATTATGCATTTTAATTTTCAATTGCGTAAATCCAAAATTCACTTCGAACCGGTCGGCGACTGTCAGCGGCCATTAGATACGTCACTGTTATGTTGGTATCACTGATGCATTAACAAGAGCTAAATACGACCGTAGCCATCTTCGTGGGTAACACAAAGAGGCGCGGAATTATGAAAAACAGCGCATTAGGAATAAATAATGTAGATAAACGAACCTCTAATCAGAATCACTTCAGAGTCTAGCTGAGGCACTGGAATCATGTGTTGGATTTCATCGTCATTATAGTTGGAGGTGTTGGTATTCGTCGCATTAATAATTGAAGAATAGAAATAATAATAATAATAATAATTGCTAGAAGTTACGTAAAATAAAAATAAAACGTGCGCATTAGGTAAGCACTACTTTGACGAAATTCTGAAAATAAAATGAATAAAGGCCTTTAGGCAAGTTTTTTTACATTGAAAATTTTATTTTTACATTGAAAAAAAATTTTTTAAGTAAAAAAAAAAACGCGGCGTTTTTTTTTTTACTTAAAAAATTTTTTTTCAATATAAAAATAAAATTTTCAATGTAAAAAAACTTGCCTAAAGGCCTTTATTCATTTTATTTTCAGAATTTCGTCAAAGTAGTGCTTACCTAATGCGCACGTTTTATTTTTATTTTACGTAACTTCTAGCTAATCGTTATTTGATGGTAATAATAAATATACATAATATAATATACGAATAGAGGTTTGTTAATATTATAATTCTGTTGTGTTTTCATAATTCCGCGCCTCTTTGTGTTACCCACGAAGATGGCTACGGTCGTATTTAGCTCTTGTTAATGCATCAGGGATACCAACATAACAGTGACGTACCTAATGCCCGCTGACAGCCGCCGGTCGCTTCGCGAAGTGAATTTTGGGTTTACGCAATTGAAAATTAAAATGCATAATTTTCCGCCTCCCGGAATGCAGAAAGTTTCCACTTATAGTAATTAAGGCGAATCTAAAGTTTTTTTCTAAAAAATATTCATAATAAGCGTGTCAGGCCCTATCCAAAAATTACCAAGAATTTCTCCAATTACAAATAATACAACATCAATAACAAAGAAACCAAAATTAGAAATAGGTAATACTGTACATTAGGTTCCCTTCTCGGGTCAAATTACCTCAATAGAACAGAAGTCCATAATGATCTCATTAACATTCATAGAATCATCTTCGTATCGCTGGAAAACGGATGACATTTGTGCATCTTTAGCCAAACATGTTCTGCAAACATCGTTTATTTTTCTTTCATTGAAAATGGCATCAACTTCGAATTCCATTTTAATTATATCCACCAGAAGTGGCGACAGTGGGGATTTAGGTTTTTAGATTATTCTAATGTAAGCAATGAGGAATGAAAATTTTGCGCAAATAACTAGGACTAAACTGAACAAAATAACATCTGGAAATGTAAATATGAACCGATCATAAATATACTAACCCCTAGATCGATATCTTCGGGCTTTCTCCATACTAGTGACTTGGTCGTCAAACTTAACTGTCAAAATGACTTGCGTGGCGCGAATTGACTAAAAGATAGAGGAAGTTTATTTGTCTACCATAGACAATATAATCGCTCTGTCCTACTTCATGGATTCATTAGCCCAATAACTCATAAAAAAAATAAAAATGCTTTATAGCGGCAAAATTTGAAATTCTGCTTGCATTAGAAAAATGAAAACTCGGGGTACATGTTTAAATATTATTTTATTTTCACAAATACAGTGGATAAGTGTTAAAAAAACACAAAATGATTTTTACAAAAATATGAAATACCTTCCGTGGATATATTTCAGCCACCTCACAGCAAAAACGGCAACATGTCTTCTGAAATAAATATGTCACATTAAACAAAGTTTGGGAACGGAACATAGAATACTTGTGATGAACAAAGTTTATATGCGACGGGCCACTTCAAGAGTCAGAAAAGTATGTGTTAGTCGGTTTACATGAGTTCGGTGAGTCCAAATAAGTGAGAGGCTTATGACGGAGAGCAAGTTGTTAATAATCGTCTGCAACAGGGCCTTTCTTTCTTTATGGTGGAGAATGAGAGGTTAAACTAAAGCTCTACGAGCATTATTTGACCCTACGTATGTGCAAGTAATTATAGCAAGAGAAATAAACTGTCACCTTTCTTTGGAATCATGCGACGTGTCTTCCGCTGGGACGTTGAACTCTCCTCTGGCGTTCCTGTTATACCTGAAAATTGAAAACAGTTTTTACAATATTTGTATCTCAAATATTACTTAAGATTTGGCATGACAACTGATAAAAAAACTGCAACATGTCTTTTGAAATATATATGTCACATTAAACAAAGTTTGGGAACGGAACATAGAATACTTGTGATGAACAAAGTTTATATGCGACGGGCCACTTCAAGAGTCAGAAAAGTATGTGTTAGTCGGTTTACATGGGTTCGGTGAGTCCAAATAAGTGAGAGGCTTATGGCGGAGAGCAAGTTGTTAATAATCGTCTGCAACAGGGCCTTTCTTTCTTTATGGTGGAGAACGAGAGGTTAAACTAAAGCTCTACGAGCATTATTTGACCCTACGTATGTGCAAGTAATTATAGCAAGAGAAATAAACTGTCACCTTTCTTTGGAATCATGCGACGTGTCTTCAGCTGGGACGTTGAACTCTCCTCTGGTGTTCCTGTTATATCTGAAAATTAAAAACAGTTTTTACAATATTTGTATCTCAAATATTACTTAAGATTTAGCATGACAACTGATAAACTTATGTTCACTAAACAACATTTTGTATTGAATGCTACCATTTAAATACCCCACATACATTGAAAGTAAAATTGAACAAGGCAAGGAGTGTATGCGAAGACTGAGTTCTTTGACGGTCCGTCCTCTCTGCCTATCCTGCAGGGAAACAGTGTAATAGTTTGTTTTAAAGCATTATCAATTTTACCTTGTATGAGGTCTTGTATGAAGTCTTGTATAAGATGGGCATTTTTAACGTTGACGTTTCAAGCCTCCGCCTATCTTCTGGGGTGAAAGACGATCGTCGGATGAGTCTTTCTCCTTCTGTCCAGAGGGTTTTCGGGACTTCAAGCGGCATGCCAGGTGAGAGACGACATCATCGCATCCCCAGCCACAATGTATGATCTCACAATGATGGTCACAAATCTGACGTTAACAATGTTATGAAATGTTCCTAAAGTATAGGCTTCGATACGTTAACAACGTTTTTATGAGGCGGTAGAACATTTTCTGAAACGAAATATGGAAAAACATTAACCACTAGTATCCATAAGCTTGCCTTTACGATAAAATCAAAAAACCTCTATATTTTAACCTCAAATATTGATTTACAGATAAATTAAGGTGAATAATGTTTTATGTAATTAATTACCTGATTTCTTGATCAACACTAAACACTTGTTTCACCTCTAGAATTCATGTAAGCATTTTTTTAATAAAATATGTTCATCGGCAAATTATTAAAACAACGTGCAACGGCGTCTGTAAATAAACATAACATGGCGGGCGGATGGCAAATCCATAGATGCGAGTCTATTTCCTGCAGATAGTGCGGTGTGCGGTTTCCTGCATTTGGTACCATAAATAATACATACATTTGGTACCTTTTTTTTAGTGACGTAGGTGTATGAGCATCTCTTTCTGACACACGCAGAGAGCGAGAGATGGCGAAAATCAAAATTACAGACCTATCTAAAATTCAGCTTTGTCTGTGGTGTATGGCACTTTCGCTAGAGTAAGAGTTATTTATGGTCACAGGACACAAATTTTGACAGAGTTATACGCCCGAACCGATATAAACTGAAATATAAACTGGCTTGCAGCCATAGATATTTGCAGCTGTCAATTGTCAAATGATTACAAATCAGTGTTGCCAACCCGTTTTTTGAAAAAGACGTAGATCGGACTAGAAAATTACGTAGAATCGTATAATTTGGATTATGAAAAGTTAGTAGATCTACGTACTTTTTTTTCTGAGTGAAATATAGAAGTTAGGGTAGGTGAACGTAATTAGGTATTATTTGTAGTAATTGAGTTGAAATATATCTATTATTTTTAATGCATTTTTTGCAAATTTTTTTTTTTTTTAATGATTTATCATAGGTTCTCAACCTTGCCTCTCACTCTTGGTTCTCAATTTTTCCCACCGCCCACTTTGAGATTTTTTTTAGAGACCCCCTTTTTTCTTCTTTTTTCTTATGTGGGGGGGGGGTTAATGGATTCAATTTTCTTCCACTTCCCTCAACTACCGAATGAATTTTTGGACACGTGTCGTGATAAAAATTATTATAATACATAAAATAAGAAAAATTAACCAATATATAAAGTTTATTTTGCTTTATTAGTACGTGATGAGCGTGTTTTTTTTTGTCTTTTTAGACTATATTTTTAACCTGCCCTCGCCATCACTGTGCCACCTCAACGCCCTCTCTTTGGGTCTTCTACTGCCCCCTGAAAGTCTCAAACGTCCACAAGGGGGCGTTATTTATTGTCCACGTTGAGAACCTAAGGTTTAAATGAAACGAAATATAGTTTTGGTAATTATGCAAATGTGGGGTAATAGGCAATATTTAGGAAAAAAACATGAATATGGAGTAAACAGTTAAGGTCAAGTACTAGCAATAAATAACTGAGCGATGCCTTTGTCTGTGAAATTGTGTATTTTACTGGGAAGTAGAAGATTACAACTCCAATAAAAAAAATTATGGTAATAGTTCGAAATTTTCCTAGATTTGTGCTGATTTCCCTTTTGCATAAAAAATATTTTTCTCCCCTAGATCTAGGGTAATTTCCCTAGACATCCCAACCCTGGCGCGGACTCTAGTATGAAACGGAACGTTTATTGGAGTCCGCGCCACATACTTTGCCCCGCAGACGGGGGCGCCACCGTAAAGTAACGGAAAATATGGTTCTTCAGCCTAATGAGTTATGTTATTTTGCAAATTTGTACAATTTGACAAAAAATACGTAGATTCTGGACTGAAGTTAGTAGATGTTCAGGATAGAGGTGGGTAAGTTCTGCATTTTGCCGGAAGCTTCCGAGACTTGCTTCCTTTTAAAAGTACACGGGTTCTAGGAGCAGGTCCCGGGTCCGAGTTCTTAGGTGCGGACTGAGCACTGGGTGTTGTTGCGGCGCACCAAACCGGGACGCACGGGTTCAAAGAACTCGGAGCCAGGACCTACTCGTAGAACCCGCACGGGAACTTAGAACCCCGGAGCCGGACAAAACCCGCATGAGGGCTCGGACCCGTCACCCGTGCAATGTAGGTACATTACACGGCTTTTATTGAGAATTTAAATAAGTAAATTAGCTGTAAGCTGTGATGCTTTCTTATAAACTATTATTTTATAATGCACTTCACCCTTTGATTATACCAAGATAACATGCTCTAATTAAAAACGACTCCGTGTCTAGCCAAATATTCAAAAATCTAATATACCTACTAAACAATTCCGCGTTTCCGCGAGAGCAGTATACTGTTACGTCAAGCGGTCACGCACGTCTATGTCGATCAAAGGACAGCGATCGAATGAACGCCTGGCGGCCCGGCCAGTCGCAGTGACGTGGCTCAAGGAGAAGTGGTTGGCGGCTCGCAAGTCGCGGGTCGCGGGGAGTGTCTTGTGGTTCACGCAGTTCCGAGGACCCGAGACTCGCGACTCGGGAGTGGAGTGGAGCGTGTCGGGGACGCCGAACGGTGATTCCTAGTTCCTACTACTCAGTACTCGCGGCGAACACGGAGACGCCCGCCGGCCGTGTGAGTGGCAGGAATGTATCGTGGTTCGCGAGTCGCGGGAATGACGGGAGTGGCGTGAGAGTGGCGGGTTCTTGGTTCACGTGGCTAGGACCAAGACGCTTGGGTTTGAGCGTACTCGGCGAACTCGGGACTTGTATTCGAATGGTTAGGAAAGCCGGCGCCGCGCCGCGGCTTCACGCTGCGGCGTTGGGTTTACTCGGACCGCCGGATTTATTTGGATGCGAGTACTGGGCCGGGTTCTCTGGGAGTAGTCGATTTGAAAAAGGAGTGGGAGTAGGAACCGCTTCCCGCAAAGGAGCGGATCACACGTGCCCATTCCAGCTGAACCGACACATCGCTAGTTCAGGAAGGACCTAAAATACGTAGATCTACGTAAAAAGACGTAGAGTTGGCAACGCTGTTACAAATAAAACATGAAAATGTTGTCTATGATACTTATTGTTAATGGGCTTCAGTGTTACCAGATGCGTAGTTTTTATTGTTCATAAAGTATAATAATAATAATATTATATGGAGTCGTCCATTGGAGTCTAGGAGGTTTTGTGGTGAGGCTCGAAATGGGGAGAGGGGGGGGGGGGTTCGGAAAAAAATCGCGGGGGGCATATAATAAGATATCACGTGCATTTATTTTTTGTTGAACGCACGATTTCTAAACCAAATGTCAGTCAAAAACAACCTACAACCCTAATGTCTCTCTTGAAATTTTTATCACGATTCTTAATTTTCCTAAATTTAATCAGATTATACCTGCATTTAAAGATAATATTCTGAAAATTTCAATATACTTTGTACTAAAAAAATTAATGTGATTTTGGGTAGGGGAGGAGGGGTAATCTAAAACCACGGGGGGGGGTAATTAAAAATTTGCTAAAATCATCATGTGATAAATGGACGATGACACCCCTATGGCACTGACACACATGCTCATTAATAAGCGGGCTTGTCCCATTGTACCCAGTGGCGGCTCGAGCACTTCTTTCGTGGTGGGGATCGACATTTTTTATGTACTGCACCGTAATCTCACCACCCGTAGAACATAATATTAAATTACACAAAAAAAAATTTTGATGGTCTAATCATGCTAGTCGAATATCTAAACTAAACACAAAATAATATAAAATGTCTATAGATATATTCCAATTTACAATAGGTATAGTATAATAAAAATAAAGCTTTATCTTGCAAGATTTGAACGCAAGCGATTCCCGCCCGTAACTTAGCAAAGAAATGGTTCTGTGAGGATCCAAAGGGTTGTCCCCGTGGGTACTTTAGTTCACATACTACTTACTATGCATGCGCAGTTGCATATGAGCGCGAAACAATGCAAGGAAAGTATAGGGATAGTTTGGATCATAAATGAACTAATACCGTTTGGATTGTCCCCCAAGTGCGCATTAGATTCTGCGTACTGAGAAATAGACCCGCTGTTTTTTGCGCCGTACATTGTTCGCTGTACGCGCGCACGGTCTTATTAAAATCATCCGGAAAAATTGTTTGTATTTTATTTCTGCAAATGTTAATTACTTTTATGTTTAAATAATTCATTCATTTTGGTGAAGACAAAGCATCGACTGTTATTTCCTTTACATAGTAGGTTTTGAGTGTAACTGGTGGGGACTGTCCCCATTGTCCCCCTGTGAAGAACCGCCACTGATTGTACCCATTTGCTCATAAATGAGTGGGCTTAGTTTGAGCTTTCTCATGAATCCATAAATGAGATGGGTGGTTTGGTATATTTATGTGAATGAGCAGGCTCAATGTCGACAATTGAACACACATGCTCTTTTGAACCTGCTCATGACAAATGGAGTCAGTTCCATTCGCCCAGAACTAAACAAAATAATATTATTGCTTACAACTCAATTATTTAAAAATCTTCTGACTAAAGAAAATAAAAAGTTTCATTTGGGTCCAAAATATCAAAAAATAATTTAAAATTAATGCTAATTTATGTTGTCGTTTCATTTTGAAGGTAAAGGAACTTTTGAGGAATTCGGAAATGTATTGAGGGTATTTAGTGACCTTGTGTTCCGTATACATTCGTGATTCCCATAATAAATCACGAAAAACAAGTTTTTTTCGTCTCCCTACCGGGCTATTTTTGATATTTTTTGCAAAGAATGCGCAGATGCAAATTGAGATTGGATCGTAATCGTATATTTTTTTTTTACATTAATAAATATTTTATTTAAAATGAAATTCGACAAAATAAACTTGACAACAGTAAAAACATAAAAATAAAACTTTTTTATTTGGGGTTTTTTTGTCCAAACACATCTTTTCCTTTTATTCAAAGGATTTATTTTTTTAAACTTTTTATTTTACTTAGATTACGTTGTTTTATTAATTAACTACACAATAAAAATCTTACGAAAACATCCATAGCCGTCAAAATTGCATCGAAAAAATTGAGTGTTCATTATGCATTATACCACTTTGCATACAAATCATTTCAAATGTTTGTCATACAAGATGGCTGAGAGACGATTTCCCCTCACCCTAGATTTGATTTCAAAATCCTCGCTAATATGTAGTTGTTAGTAGCGGGAAAATTTTCGTCGAATGTTTTCGCATATAAAAAAAAACAAATATATATTATGTGATCTAGTAACATGTGGGATATTTTTAAAGATAGGTAGCCCGTATAGAATTTTTTGAATATATTTTGTTTGGGTGTTGACACAATAATACATCGAACTAATAATGTCCCTTTAAGCAATGATAATTATAATAATATATATTATATAGCCCCTAAAAATGGATATAAACCTGAATTAATTAAGCGCTTAGTTTAACAAGCAAGCAATTTCACAAAAAAATACATTTACAGTGGAAATAATGGCATCCAATCTAGTAGTAATAATTTTTAAAAATTTATTTGTACAGGTGACTTATCTTTAAAAATAGCCCGTATATTAGGAGATCATATTTTTCCAGCATTTTACACTAACTACAAGTTTAAAAAAATTTATTAACAAGTACATTTCTAATAAATTCGAAAATAACTGAATAACACTAAGAATGTAATGAACGTGACGCACAGTAGGTAGGATGACTACTAGAAATTGTGTGTGCCTTAGAAATAAACAAAAAAATGAAATAAAAAAATGAATTTAGTTAACAAAATTATAGCATTCTGTGCATCACCATCGTCGACCATGTTTCCTTGTTATGTTGACTCCTCCCACCGTTCTCCCCCCTTCAGATCACCACTCCCACTACCTTCACCCAATACATGCTATTTAATCATTTCTGTACTCGTTTTTTTTAAGAACACTACTTAATGACACAAATGTGTCATTAAGTAGTGTTCTAGTGTTTTATTATTATTTAAAAGTAACAAATGTACATTATAAATATCTTCAAAACATAATGTCTAGAAATTTTTACTTAGTTTCCATGCCCAAGAAATACAAAAAAAAATAATGATACCTTTAGCCTTTGAATAGGCGACCACTGGTGATAATTATTTAATCATTGTATAATTAAATTTATCAGTTCTTTTACCAAACCAAACGATTCTCCAATATATGTATTATTATTGATGTTGTTCTTGTCTTTAGAAACAATGGCAGCAGGTCATTTCGGCACTAGGATAGTTCTTCGAGCCTAATTATATTGTAAGAAGAATCTTTACAAAGACATCAACTACGGGATACGTCTAACCCCTCGGATATACCTGCAGGATTATTTACAGCCCATTATCACTTGTCTCAGGAAATAATAATAATTTATGAAAAATCACCCCAAGGGCACTGTACAATTTATTAAGAATTCTTAGGTTCTATCTAATTCTACTATTTACAAATGGATACAGAACCTATTATCTGGCAGGTGACTTCCGATAAACACACTTTAATTAGAAAGTTTATGCTTGGAGAAGATACGGCTTTGCACGCGGAGGACATTATATTTAAAACAGTGGACATTGCACGATTTTACATTTGCTTCCCCCATCACTATTAGTATTACATTTATGAAAAGATTAGTGGCAAAAGTAGAATTGATATTTATTTTGAAAGACTGGAGAATTTAGGACTCTTTAGGGGTGGAGAATGTTCATGAAATGACCTTTATAAACGCTTACAAATAGGGTTTTTTCCTACATTTTTACAAATTAGTTATTTACAGTGTCACGGGCATTGAATGTGAAGGTGAAAGATTTTTGATTTTATTTTATATAATGAAATGAAATATTCCTGACATTATATGACCATCCACTACTAAAGGTCTTTAGTTGGTGTACACGTGTACACTGTAAACTGTAGAATCCTTAGAACCTAATTTTGAATTAATTTAATCGATGTTCCTTACAACAAACAGCCTGCTGTAAAGTAGTAAGATAGGGACTGGTTAAAGAGCACCTGGCGCTGTATTGGATTATTATCAGCTCCTTGGCAAGTTGGCACCCGACATGTTGGCAGCGGACCATGAGTCCATTTATCAATCACCAACACATTGCGTGTGGTGCTAATGATAAATGAACACATTTTATTTAATTTGATTTGAAGGTTATTACAACATTGTCATTCCTTGCAACAAGATCATACCAAAAATTGTTGGAAGTGATTGGAATCGCTGTGTTTCATAAACGGATGTTAGTCGTCACATCAATTTAACAGTATCCCTATTGGAAAGTTTATTGGCAAAATATATACAATTTTCTCAAACAAGAAGACAACGAAATTAAATTAAACAAGGGCATGTTTTGGTAAAAAATATATTTTATATGAAATACAAGAAGAAAAGAATGGTGTTTGCCGATTAGTCATTTATTCTGAAACAAATAAAATAGATCTCATTAGTTGTGTAATGTAATATTATGATGTACTGTTGTTTATTTTAGATTTCATTAGAAATTTCTATTTCCTGGGGTAATAGGATGCATCGAAGGTACCCATATCTCCATGGTTAATCTAAAAATATGTGAACAAATGTATTACATATAATAGAAAGTGTTTTCATTATATGCACGATTGCACGCTACTAAGTTATTAGTTTTTTTTTTAAATATAATTCAAATACATATATATGACATACCAATAATTATTATATTATTTATTGTTATCAAGTTTAATTTGTAGAACTCCATTTTAATTTTTATTTATTTTATATATTCAATAATTTTATCAGGCAGTTTGATAATGCCCTCAGAAGGCGAAACAGCTGTCACGCGTAATAATAATTACCAGCAGAACTTGTTTATAAATAAACTGTTTTTATTAATTTAATAATAAAATTATTGAATATATAAAATAAATAAAAATTATTATATTGCTTATATTTCACACAGATTTTGAATGAATAAAAATATTTTATTGATTATGTACTAGCAAATACCCGGCAGTCGTTGCAATGCCACTAAAAGAAAGAAAGTTATTGTTTTTTTAATCAACTTTTGGACACAATATTTTTTGTTTTCCATCTGGTGCTACACAAAAAAATCAAAAGGTTTTCCGATGCGTGAGCAGGCCACATACAGCTGTCCGTGTGAGAAGCATGGGTTTTCCAAATTTACCCCCTGCAATCCCTTACCGCTACTATGTCTACATTGCAATCACTCCTTCCCTCGTCCCCTACTCCTCCGTCACCCCTTTCCCATGCGTCCCCATTTCCCTTCGTTCTCCTCCTGCCCTTTTGGGTTCCTCTTTCTCCTCCCTCCCTGCCGCTACAGTATTTGGTATACACATTTCTCGCAGCTTTTTTTTTTTTACATGAGGTCTTCATGAGGGTCTTTTTAGGGAAAGGAAGGAGAGGAAGGAAAAAGGTATGAGGGATGAGTAGGAATCTGAGGGTCAATGTGTCCAGGAGTGACGGACTTATGAATCCATCCCTCCCACTGCGGTGCAAGCCGATGGATCCCTCAACCAGTCTCTCCCGATCCGACACACTATGCAGTTTTGGGCAAATGCATTTGTCGCCAACCTAGACAAACCTCACATTTCGTAGGAAACGATTTGAGAGAAATTGCTGAAGGACTCCACGTAGAGCTGAAGGACTCCGAGTAGATTACACTGATGATAACCTTCAGCAAGGACAAATTGAGGTGTGGAATTGTCGACAATTTAAAGAAAAATTCAAAAAACCTTTAATTACATTAATTTCTTTTAAAGTCTGCAAACACTCCTTTAAAAGTTCCTGCGTCGCCTGCCATCTTCTCTCCTCCAGTTCGAGCCGCCTCTCCTCTCTCGCCTCTTGCCTCTCCTCTCTCTCGTCTCGCCTCTCCTCCAGATAGAGCCGCCTCTCCTCCAGGTGGAGCCACCTCTCCTTTTCCCTCGCCTCTCTCGCTACTCTGCTTTCTTCAACCAACAAGAAACGCTCTTCAGTGGAGAGCGGTTCTCTATTAGCTGAAACAAAATAATCAATTAATGGTTTGTGTTAAAATGTCAATGCTTGTTATTTGTCAGACATCATATTATAGTATTTCCAAATACTCTACCTAGTATTTCAGTGCGAGTACTTACGGGTACTTGCGAGTGGGACTGCCTCATCGAAGTTTTTTTTGGGACTTGGGGACACGTACACTTCCTCCACTTCTACTTCTACTTCTGGTGATGATGGTGGGGTCTTCGAATCCGTTATAGAAATATTCTACAACAATCAAATGATATTACACATATAAAATATCATCATTATATATTTTTTTTCTTATTTACATAAGTAAATTTGTAAATAAGAATGGTATGTAGTAAGCAAATAAGAAATGAAATATACTAGGGTAGGCTGAAAAGTAATGCACACATGCTTGTAAAACACGAACAAAAACAAATAGCAAGACCTGGCAAAAAGTACGTTAAAGTACGCTTCTTAAGCTTCAAAATCATATATTTATTTTTCAACATAGTCACCGTTAGGGCTAACGCATTTCTCCCAACGTGTAACAAGTTTTTTCATTACGTAACTGAAACGTTCTTGACTTGACTGTTGCCTGCACCTCATCGTCCGAGGTGTAATGATTATCCTTGAGGTGTCTCTTAAGTAGGGGAAAAAATAAAAATCGCAAAGCGAAAGAGCGGGCGAGTGAGAAGGGTTTAGAATCTTCAGACTTCAGGTTTTGCAAAGGCTCTAATCGATGTTGTTTGTTTCCGTCTGCGAAACGGCGTAGTACCCATCGTCCACAGATTTTATGGTATCCTAATTGTTGAATAATGAAGCCGACATGTTCCTTGAATATTCCAAAATGGTTTGTGATACGCTTTGGTCATTTTGAATCAAATCGTTGACGAGTTTGGATAGTTTATCGTCTGTTCCAATGTTCGGACGTCCGCTGTGCGTTTCATCAACAATTATTGCTTCTCCAGACTCACAATCATGAAATTTTATTACTCATCGATTTGCAGTAGACCTATCAACAGCATCGTCACCATAAAAATCCTTTAAACGACGATGAATCTCAGAAGGAATCACTTTTTCAGCAGTTAAAAATTCAATATCAGCAAGCTGTTTGCCTTGCATTTACATAACACTAAAACACGTCTCGATACTTCCGCTTCTCAAAATACACTGGATGAATTCAACGACCTCAAACTTGAGAAGGAATGTCACTTCCATATTTCTTCTGGCTCACTTCTGAAGGTCATTTTGTTCGCGCTGTACAAGCATATGTGCATTACTTTTCAGCCTACCCACGTATTCAAAATATATACTACTAATATTCTCATATTTTCTATATTTTTTAATTTTTTTTTTATATATCATACTTGATATATTCTTTTAAATTATTTTAAGGCACTGTATATAAAATCAGCCACCACAACATGGCAAGTACCTGGCATGGTGGTCGAAAAATTATCAACAAATGTAACAAACAATGCATTGAAATTGCAACGAGAAAATTAAAAAATATATATTAGCTTTTTCATATCAATGCAAAAATAACTGAGCAATGGACACTCTTGCATTCCCTTTGGAAGCTTTGCTATCTTTTTATATTGCATCTCCATAGATGATCTTCACACTGGATTTATACAAACAATTGCAACTTAACGAAGGAACGGTTGAATATTGGATGGTATTTCGAAAAGCCACTCGCAAATTTCAGAGAAAATTATTTAAAAATAATTCAGAGTAGCTACAATAATCAAATAGTACCTAGCTCCTAGATTGATATTGGCACAAGCGATTCTGACTTTGTACTTCATACATTTTCTTTACACATAAGGATTAAAAGATTTTTTTTAGTTAGTTAAACTCTTATCTGTCGCAAGCCCGCCGGCGGACTTAACTAACCATCATGCCATTTCTCCGCAGGGGTAGGCAGAGAGGGTGGACCACCAAACAATTCGGTCCATTGTAACATAACGTAATCTTCAGCTATATTTTAATTTGGAAGGTAGGTATGGGTACCGCTGCCCCGGGAACTAACACCCCTGTCGTAGGTCACCCCAAGTGGTTCGCCCGTTTGGTGATTTGGCAGGGGGGCCCGGACGTACGGGGTGCGGTTTGTCTTGGCAGCGGATGAGTTTGCCCACCTACTGCGTGGCAGGCCGGATCGGAAGAGACTGATTGAGGGAGATTATTCTCGAGCAGAACTCTCTCAACCCATCGCCTTGCACCACAGTGAGAGGGATGGATTCATATGTACGTCACTCTTGGACCCAAGACCCCCAGATTCCTACCCACCCCTCATATCTTTTTCCTTCCCAAAACTTCCACTCCTAAATATCTTTTAAAAGACCCTCCACACAGCATCCCCAAAGATTACATAGGCCCTGAGGAGAATTATTTTCCTCAGGGCCTCCTGTGCATAAAAATATCAAACATGATTTTGTTTTATATATACCTACTCAAGTACTCATGTTATTAAGCTTGAGATGATAATAACTCACTCAGAGGGTATTTCACCATCCTCTTGATAGCTTTTCCATATGATAATGTATATTACTACTATACGTAATATACTACGTATAAGCTTGGCTAATTTATCCAATTTATAATCATATTTATAGGTTTGAGTACTGAATATTAAACTAGGATTTTATGAAGAAATAAATCTTAAATTGGAAATCGAAAATATGCATTATTCTATAGATAAGCTATCAATAGGGTGATGAAACACCCCATATGAAGACAATAATTAGTTAACTTACAGATGTGGACTCTTCGCACCCCAATCCGTAAGCCTTCTCGGCTCCAAGAACGACGAGGACTCTCTCCTCCAACGGAGTCAGGGGAACTGCCCCGCTCGACCCACCTCCATTCCTGGCCATCTCCTCTTTCAGGCCAAGCGCCTTCCTTTTAATATTATTCCTAAGATCCCTCCAAGCCTGAAACATTCAAGAAAATAATTGGACTTAAATGTGGACAAGGTTGTCCTCTGAAGAATTAAACGTCTCTGACTTTATCGTGATTTATTTTTGGGGCATTGTGTCACGCCACTTCCTAGCCAACGTTTCGTACAGCGTTACGGTGTTCATCATTAGGCGGTACATGTAATCGATTGCACATCTGCCCTGATGATGGACACCTTAACGCTGTCCAAATTGTTGGCTCAGAGGTTCAATTTGGGAGGAAGGTGCGGGTAACGCCATCCCGGGAACCTTTTAATGGATAACCCAAATCTGTGCCGTAGGTCATCCCAAATGGTTCGCAACGTTTACGGAGACTTTGCAAGGGTGTCCGGGTTCATGGGGTTGGGTTTGTCTAGGTCTTGGCGGCACATGCCTTTGCCCACATACTGCATGGCGGGCCAGATTGATGGAGGCATTTCACCTCTCTTGCCGGTCTCTTTTGACCCATCGCCTTGTACCGCAGTCGGGGGGATGGATTCATGCGTCCGTCACTCCTGGACACATTGGCCCCTAGATTCCTACTCACCCCTCATACCTTTTTCCTTTCCAAAACTTCCTCTCCTTCCTTTGCCTAAAAAAACCCTTCACATAGCATCTTCAAAGATGACATAGGTCCTGATGGAAAATGTTTTCCTCGAGGCCTCCTGGAGCTTATGTAAAAAAAAGGCTGAACTCGATGGCTTCATGAAGAAAAGAAATGTAATGAAATTTTAGTGAAGTCATGTTTGGATTAATTTGGATTTAAGTGTAGAGGTATGTAAGGAACCAGTGTACGAAAATATAACAAAATTCAAATCATATCAATAAAGAATGTTGAAATATTTAATGTTTTTTTCCTTTTCATTCTAATCTATAAGTTTATTATTATTATTGTTTATTTTATTTAGATATAAAATTTGACATCTTATTTCTAATGTTTTCTTATCTATGACTACTACAATATTATTTACTACTTACTGACTAAAATTTGGACTTTACAACATTAAGACATAATCCACGAAAAACTGCAAGACTTTTAGCCTCCTTAACATTTACAGGGAGTTCATTGAACATTTTAAAACCTTTATGATAAATATTATTTTGTGTTCCCGATAAATTTGTTTTAGGAAGCCTAAAATCGTTGCAGTTTCTCGTAGGATAACAATGAACTGTACTGTTGATTCTAACATTATTCGACATATAATCTGGTAACATTTTATTTTTTAACTTATAAATAAAAACTAGGGTATTGAAAACTAATCTTTGCCACACACTTAATATATTGAGTTGGCGTTGCATGGTTTTTATCCTGGTATATCTGCTACAGCACAATATAGACCTCATGCCTCTGTTCTGAATTATTTCCATTCTTTTAATTTGTGTTTTATTGCTCAGAAAGATTACACTTGAGCAATAATTCAGATGGGATGCTACAGTTGTGTTATAGACCAATTTCCTAGTTTTAATGTCTAATTTTCCCTTTATTCTACTTAAGAAATTAATCTTAAGTAGAATAAAGGGAATTGCCATCATGAAGTTGCCGTCTATACCTCGTTGCAATAATGTAAATATGCAAAAATAATAGTGGTCATTCTTAGCATTGGAATAATAATATGAGTACGTACTTGTTGCCACTTTTCACCCGTCTTGACGGACCCCAGTCCTATGGCATTCAGTTCTGTTGCTAGGGAAGCCCACGCCAGTTCATTATGAATGCGGCCGTCCCCCTGGTGCCGCCCCGTAGACATACTCGGCCTCTCCTCCAGCCGACTAACAAGCAACTCTATTTGGCTGCGCGACGCACGCTTCTTAGACATCTGAAGAATTTTAAGCTTAATAGAAAGAATCGCTAAAACAGTACCATTATTCTTGTTAAACATGTAAAAATAACTTTAATACATTTTATCTTGATGACAAAGCTGTTGAGGTGTACCTATACAATAACAGGCTAAAGTTCGGTTTACTGGGCAAATTCCTAAAAATACAAACTAGTTATTTTTATACTAACTATGGGCCGGGGAATACGAATCTGAAAGAATTAGGCGGCGGCAAGCAATATTAACTGAATTATACGACTTTAAAAATTTTTTTGACACCTCTACGAAAATGGCCATTTTGGAAACATTCTGATTCCTAGAAAATCAAACTAGTTATTTTTATACTAACTTTGGGCCGCGGAATCCGAATCTGAAAGAATTAGGCGGCGGCAAGCAATATTCACAGAATTACACGACTTTTAAATTTTCAATAAACACAAGCCATCTTGACAGCATTTTAACACATGAAAACCATAGAAAAAGAATAAAGATGTTACATCACATAAAATTAAGTGTTGCCATTAAGCAGTAATATCAATAACGTAAAATGACATGTTTATAATTTAAGTACTTACTTTTTATACATTTTACTCACTTTTGTATCACAAACCATGCTACCTAAACCTAGCGTAGCCGCTAAACTACTTGAAAACTGGGATGTTTTTTTAAATTGACGCGAGCAGGCGGTATAAAGTGGCACAAACCATGTTACACAAACCTAGCGTAGCAGCTAAACTACTTGAAAACTGGGATGTTTTTTTAAATTGACGCGAGCAGGCGGTATAAAGGGGCACAAACCATGTTACACAAACCTAGCGTAGCAGCTAAACTACTTGAAAACTGGGATGTTTTTTTAAATTGACGCGAGCAGGCGGTATAAAGGGGCACAAACCATGTTATACAAACCTAGCGTAGCCGCTAAACTACTTGAAAACTGGGATGTTTTTTTAAATTGACGCGAGCAGGCGGTTTAAAGGGGCACAAACCATGTTACACAAACCTAGCGTAGCAGCTAAACTACTTGAAAACTGGGATGTTTTTTTAAATTGACGCGAGCAGGCGGTATAAAGGGGCACAAACCATGTTGGGTTAGGTTAGGTTAGATTAGGTTAGGTTAGGTTAGGTTAGGTTAGGTTTTATATAATAACATTGATATTGGTGACCGGTCTAGGTAACAACTTTTTAAGACTACGAATTTTCATACTTTTGGTTTAAGAATACGGCCGTTGAGATAGTCATAATTCATCAGGTTAATGTGTTATGTGATGAATTATCATGTGAAGAATTATTGCGTCGGAAAGTTTTACGTTATTGATATAATTAGTTTTTGATTTTGTTTTAGGGATGGCCACACTCAAATTGTTGTTTTTCTATGGTTTTCATGTGTTAAAATGCTAAAGCTGGCTTGTGTTTATTGAAAATTTAAAAGTCGTGTAATTCTGTTAATATTGCTTGCCGCCGCCTAATTCTTTCAGATTCGGATTCCCCGGCCCAAAGTTAGTATAAAAATAACTAGTTTGATTTTCTAGGAATCAGAATGCTTCCAAAATGGCAATTTTCCTATGTGTGTCAAAAAAATTTTTAAAGTCGTATAATTCAGTTAATATTGCTTGCCGCCGCCTAATTCTTTCAGATTCGTATTCCCCGGCCCATAGTTAGTATAAAAATAACTAGTTTGTATTTTTAGGAATTTGCCCAGTAAACCGAATTTTTTCCCAATAACATAATATTTGGGTACGAAATATTATTTATTACATAAATGCCAACGTGAAAAAAAATAGGGCTTATCATAAATACTCACTTTTATACACAAAACACCAACTAACTTTACTTGTTTTGTTTTGTTTTACTTGCGAACATCTTTTTGAGGTTAGAAAGTTAATTCCATTTATTTTACCAACCAAAAATCTCACAGTTTTGCTAATGATGATATACAACTTAAAACATAATATTAAATGAATAAAATAAATAATCTTGCATAGTTACAGTAATTCGTGTTTGGAGAAAATTAATCCAAACCAACTGTCACTGACGACCATCTGACGACACTGACTGACACTGACACACTGCTGCAGTGTTGCCAGCCGTGTCTTGTAAAAAGTCACCTAACATATATAAAAAAGTAAGCTTTTGTGTGAAAAATAACCTTTCATATTCGCTAGCCCCCTCCCCCCCCCCCCCCCCCCCCCCCAGGACAGACCATTTTTTTATGAGTCGAAATTATTGTTTGTCAACTTAAATGGAGGGGGGGGGGGTGACACCAACCACGTTATCCGCCCTATCCGCCCGGGTGCCACCCATGATAGCTACGCTAGAAGCTCAGTATTTATTTTTTATTTTTATCAGTATCAAAGTGGAACATAAGCCATTTGAATTATTTTTCAGTAGAGCGAGTTTTTTGTTTCGAATATACCGGTATGAAAAATCTGATATTTTTTCTACCTGCATAATCCTCAGCAATTGTCCGTTTATGAAACGCATGAAAATTGGTCTGTCCTGCGGGGGGGGGGGGGTAGAGAATCGGGATTGGGGGGGGGGGGGTGCCACCCGACCGACTGTCACCCCCCGTCGGGTGGTACCCAGGGCGGTCCGCCCCCCCTCACTATGCCACTGGGTCTAGGGTCCATAATATAAAATAAAAAGCTGTTCAAGTTCATTTTTAAGAAGTTTATTTTTTTAATAACATAATAATAAATTTTAACAACCAAAATTACCCACTTAGTGATAAAAATAAGCCTTTTCCGGTACAAATACAAAATAAACGCCGTAAACTCAATATTTTAGAGCAGTTGGGAATTATAAAAAATTATACTAAAAATCCGAAAGCTAGTTAGACAGGTGAAAAAAATTGTAATTATGTAGAGACCAAATATAAATTTAATTTAAATTTAACTGGTAAAAGAATCTCCTGAGTCATTGTTCGATTTGACGTTGGTTCTAATTCGGTAGGGAATTAATTGTACGAATTTCGAAAAATCACCTAAAAGTAACCTTTTGAGTAGTGTAACGTGAAAGAAACCTTTCGGAGTTAAAAATCACCTAAAAGGTTACAAACGTAACCTTCTGGCAACGCTGCACTGCTGACACCTGACCAGGGCTGCCAATGCTTATCATATGCTTATGTTCTAAAATACCCGCAATAAATGTTCAAAATCCCCAAATTGGGGAGAGCAAAATATCAAATTCCCCGCAAATTCCCCACGAGTTTCTTCATCATTTTACCTTCAAAATTAAACAAAATTTTATTTAAAATATCGTTTTTTTATTTATTAAAATTGATTATAACGTATTATTACTTGATGAAGCCATACTAAATAATGCAAAATCATACAAAATCGCATGTTTTTGTTTTGAAAATTTGACCGCTTAGAAGTATTATAGATGCTTCAATTAAATACTGCGTGTAGAACATACCTTGGCCCTTAAAACATCGGTCATTTTAATAAGCTTAGAAAAAAATAAAGTATTAGGTCTATAAAAAACATTTTCAAGTGCAAACTCTCCTACTTATAAACACTTTTTCGGATATGGTTTTATTGCATAATGTGGCAAATTCAGTTTCTTATATAATTATCGCAAAAAAATGATTTTTACCCCTGAACTTGACAAAATAAAATATAATATGCATTTTCGCGTTGGTATTTTTGACATCACGGCGACAATACGGCAGTCGTCGAATTTGTAACATCAAAGTGAGCCTTTACCGTCCACCGAAGAACGACTGGCAGCGGCCCCTATTTTCGGTCGACGGTCACTACTCCTCCGAACGGAGCGGAGAAACGACGTGTTACGCTCCGCGCCGCTTGTTTTCGTGAAATCCATTTAAAAATTCCATTTTATTACAATAAATAATGCATTAAAAAGGAATTAATGTTTTTTACAGGCCTTTACGAAATCAATATGTAAAAAAAAATTCTCAAATATCTTTTCCAACCTTTCCAAAAGCTTTTTCTCAAATATTTTTAAACTCCTCCCATAAAAGGGCGTGAATTCCGATTTCGATTTTTTTTCCTGTACTAGTGGATCGCCTTAAACAATATAAGATTTAAAAATAGGTTACAACCCAATATATAAATTTTTAATATTGAAGCAAAAATAATGTCATAAAAAAATATCAATACGGTGTGCCGATAAATTGTATTTCAGTAGAAAAAAAGGAAACATAAAAAATAAGGTAATGTAATCATACATACGGTGTGCCTGGTATGGCTAGGAGAAAAAAATTAAACTTCAAACTTCCTCCTTTTTTTAATCCCTTCTGGAGTAGCCATGAATGCTATACATGAAGACGATTTCTATTTTCTGTTTTAAAATTTTTGAGAACACTGAATTTTCTGTCAACGATGCGTTGGAAAACGGCAACACGAGCAATAAACTTATCACAATTTTTAAATTTGGGAACAACGTTCTGCATTGTTTTTTAGGCCAAACACTTTAGCCCAGTAACGTTCAGCATCATCATTTACATTCAGACCATGTAGGGAGAAATCAATAAAAGCGGGATCCATCTATCGTAGAAGTTCTATGTCTAGCAATTAGCAAATTCATGTGTCTTCGAGTTAGGGTCCCAAACTTAAGGAATGCCCTGACTATTATTGTTTAGAAATAAATGTTACAATGCTGCCATAAAATAAACTACGAAATCTTCCACCGAATATACATATTTTTTTCAAAAAGGTTGGATAATCAAAAAATTGGTTGGATAATCATTTTCCCTGCAAAATACCCAATTCTTGAAAAATCTCAAAAATTTCCCGCAAATTGGGGAATTACCCACAAATCGGCAACCCTGCACCTGACACACAACAAACGACAAACCATCAACAAACAACAAGCTTAGATATATATATATAACTAGCTGACCCGACGAACTTCGTACCGCCTCAGAATCAATAACTGTTGAATTAAATTCAGTTTTTTTATAAAGTTAAAAATTACACAATAAAGCAATCATCAATGGGCAACTGTCCGTGTTTTGTTTTTGTCAATATCAGAGATGGCATTGTGTACGGATTTATATTTTTTGTGATTTTCTTATTTTTCCACTTACTTACGGGAATTTTGGATATTTGGGTATGGGTGCCGCCGCCCCGGGAACCATTTATTGGATAACCAACACCTCTGTCATACGTCATCCATAGGTCACCCGAAGTGGTTCGCCATGTTTGGTGATTTAGCAGGGGTGCCCGGGTTTATGGGGTGAAGTTTGTACGGGTCTTGGCGGCGGATGCGTCTACCCACCGCTTCGTGATGGGCTGGATCGAGAGAGACTTTTTACCTTTCCAGCTGGACTCTCTCGACCCATCGCCTTGCACCGCAGTTGGAGGGATGGATTCATACTTCCGTCACTTCCGGACACACTGACACCAGATTCCTACCCGCCCCTCATACATTTTTCCTTCTCAGAACTTCCTATCCTTCCCTTCCTTAAAAATACCCTTCACACAGCTTCCCCTAAGATGACCTAGGTCCTGAGGAAAATAATTTTCTTCGGGGCCTCATGTGTGAGCTGATGTAAAAACAAATTGCTTTTCATTTTCTTTATACGTGTGAGGGATTTTTATTATAATTATTGTATCTTTCCCTTGGATGGGTGCAGACTTACGTTCGCCGCTTGTCTCATTTTCGGCTCTTGATAGTGTGTAAGAAAGTGGAGCAGAATTACACGATTAAGAACAAATGCAAAACAATTAGCGCATTGACATTTGACTTTTTTTAATTTTTGGAATTCACACACAGTTCAATATTATAGGTACTTATCACAAAATGCCCGCTGCTCTTTCAAATATGAGAATTCGTTCCATACAAAATGTATGGGGAAAAGAATTTTCTTAATAACTATATTTTTCGTTAATTTTTGTGATGTTTTAATAGTTATTATCCTATCCGGGGCGGAGACAAATTCAACAAATCAAAGATCATCAAAATCGGCCCAGCCGTTCTCGAGTTATAAATAGTGTAACTAACCCGACTTTGTTTTATATATTAAGATAACTGGATGGATGACTTGGCCGGTCTTCCGGTTTCAACGGCCGCCATCTTTAAAGTAGGCAAAAGATACGAGAACCCAGGGAACTTCTTAGGGAAAACTCGCAAATCCCAAGTTTTTTGTTACTAAAAAATGTTAATAAACATCTTTCCTTTCTGTTTTCAGTTGTTTTACATTGAATTGTAATATAGTAACACTGCGACTTTGTATATTTTGCATAAATAAATCGCAATATATTTAAAAAAAAAGATCCTTTAAACAACTTTATTTATGGAAGATTAACTTCGAAGTAAACTTCAATAATGAAACTTCATTTAGATTTTTAGGGCATCACAAGTCCACAGTTCTACATTGTTTTATAACTATTGTGATAATCCTACATTGTCTTAGATCAGTAATACTGGTGTAGGTGGGGTGGCTAACAATATGTTGAGAAAAAGAAGAAAAAAACTACAGAATTTAATTGGTTTATCATTTTTCTCACTTAAAAAATTACAATATTTACTATCGGAACATCATGTGCCATTAACATATAATCAGTAAATGTACCGACAAGCAAGCAAAAATAACATTCATGCATAGTGTATGGTAGAAATATATATTTTTTTTAAATTGTTAAACGTTTATATAACTTATGTACAGACAAAAATTTTAAACATTAAATAATACAAGTTTGTGGATTTTCTGCCTAAAGTTTACTTTAAGCTGTGTACACATACAGCTACATATAATACGAGTATACGTGGCTTGGCGTATTTCGGCATATTGCTCGCCGTACATTCCCAATTGGAATATATGGCGTGCGATATGCTGAAATATGTCAAGCTTCATATTATATAATAGTTGTGTGTGTACACAGCATTGTTATCGTGTACATTTTCTAGTCAAAATCTTCTTGCGTAAGTCTTCAATCTTTAGCGCAGTTTTCTCATTCTATGCACTTCTCTTCATTTTCTAAGGGAAATCTGTAATAATAAGTGCATAAAACATTTGTTGAGTTATTTGAAGTTATTTATTTATTTACGAACAAATAGTCCATTAACAATTTAATAATAACACGAACAAAAAACAGAGATGACGTGAAAGGAGAGCATATATAAATGAATAGCAATGACAATACATTAATACATACCTATACAATATAAAATTTAGGTAGGTACATATAGAAGATAAATACAAGTCAAAGTATGAAGAAGGTTTAAATGGTTTTAAAAATTACACATTGCGTATCGACTGTCGAAAGTCTTTTAGGCTTACACCAAAAAATTCAATGCTTTGATTTAAGTTGACAAGTCCTGACATTCTAGATAAGGGAGAATGGTTTTCATAATAAGTAGGATGTTGATTGAGGAACAGTAATTCATTGTTTCGTCTACGGGTCTACGGGAAGGGATGTTCAACTGGATGAGTTGTAAAAAAGCAGGTGTGTCAGTAATACTGTTGATAATTTTGAATATATATTAATTTTAAATTAGGAATTCCCGCGGTTGACATAAACCATGATTCTCTATTACAAAAGATGCGACTCTTATCGTTAAAAGATAGAAGAATACTCAATGATCTCATTTTTTTATTTAAAATAAACAATAACTGGTTTGACTCCCCTGAATTGGTTTGGCTAATAAATTATCATGTACCTTGCAGACCGACTCGACCAAGACTCGACTCAAAACACCTTTTCACTGTGACAATACTTTGATGAACGCAGAACAAAACTCAATCATAAATCCACATAAATCGCTTGCATATTTTAAGCAATGAATATGCTAATATCGATCACGCCGCCGCGCCGGTAATCTGGCCTCATACAAAAGTTGCATTACCTACTAAATTTGTTTGCTAGTACCACGTAAATATTATAAAACATCATGTTAACATAATATGCCTACCCAAGGGCGGATTTAGGGGGGGGGCACGGGGGCACGTGCCCCCCCCAGGATGGTACTTTTGTGTACTGTGGAGATTCCATCACAGTACATACTCAAAAGCAAATCAAATTATCAGAGTTGTTAAAATATATTAATAAAATAACAGAAAGAACAGTCAAAATCTTGACTATTTCTGGCTGGAATTGCAAATTTTGTTCATTGCTTCCCATTCATGCTCTTGCAAATGAAAGATGACAATCAGCGTTTGTAAGAGCGTTACGGTCGGGGGAAAAAATTTTCGACTTGATAAAAAATTGGTCCGTTCGGGGGGGGGGGGAATTATGCTCCTGAGGGGCACCCCTCCTCCGCCCCTTGTGCCCCCCCCAGAAAAAAATCCTGGATCCGCCCTTGTGCCTACCAGTACTTCACACTAAAACTACTAATGTACTAGAGATCATAGGTACTTGTAAAATTTATCATATCGGATAACATAATCCAGGATTTTTTACTTTTTATATTTTATTTTTAAATCTTTGTAGGTACCTTTTAGAGATGTCTTATATTTCTAAATTTTACTTTTTATTGTTTTATTTCTCACAAATTTTTTTTTTTTTACTTTTTACCTAATAATTCATGGTTTGTACTTTATACTTTATATTTTATACTTTACACTTTATAATTTACTTTTATACATTTTACATTTTATTCACTGCTTATTACCTTACTTTTTACCTTTGTCCTTAAATTTCACTTACATTCTTCATGTTGTTGTACTATTTATAAGTATGTCAATTATGTTAATGGCACATGTTGTGCCGTATATGTGTAAATAAATTAAATAAATAAATATGCAAATTAGATCAGCGTATTTTGTACGTTTTTCTAATGAAATGTTTAATATTATTTATCTTGTATTAAGTTATTTACTCACCGGTGAAAAGGTATCCCACTTCCTTTGCTGTATCACGAAAAAAAAACATTTTGTTAATATGAATATAAAGCCGAACAGAGTCAAACTTCAAACAGACGGCTGCTGGCCGCTTCTTTTGCCATTTCAAAGATGGCGGACGTTATTTCCGGTGGACCGCTCAAAATTCGCTACGGCAAAGAGAGTCATCCATCCAGTTATTATATGTATATGTAAATATATATATGGACACAATCATAAATAAACCAATTACCAATATTTAATGCTACGGCATACGGACACACTTGCTCATTTGAAGCCAAAGTGCATGCTACCTGGTACCTAATAGCATGTTTTCAGTGACGTTACTAGTAATGCGCATGCTCATCTGGAGCCGAATGAGCTTGCTCAAAAATCAACAGCCGTTTGATTTATGAGCACGCTTATTGGATTATTGGTGGCAGGGGAAGTCTTTAGCATGTCTGAACAGGCTAGCTTATGAGCATGCTCATTTCAATCCGATCTCAGTTCGCGCCTGCGCATTCTTAGCAAAAATGTCAAAAAGCCCGCTGGGGAGACGAAAAAACATCGTGTTTCGTCATTTATTATGGAAATCACGAATATGTTTCGAACACAAGGTCACTAGAATACCCACAATAGATTTCCAAATTCCCCAAAAGCTCCTTTACCTCCAAAATGAAACAACATTCTATTTAAATTAGCTTTTTTAAATATCCAGTCATTTTCGGATTTTTTGGCATCTTGGACCCAAATCTTATTATTTTAAGTCAGAAGATTCTTAAATAATTGCATTGCAAGCAGTTATATTATTTTACTTAGTTCTGAGCGAATGAAACTGACTCTATTTGACATGAGCATGCTCATTAAATAGGATGTGTGTTCAAATGTTGGCTTTGAGCACGCTCATTCACGAGAAAGCGTAACTAGAGAAGTCAATTTTGCAATGGCGTCATGAGTTCCTAGATTAGGTCTAAATCCATATTGGTTAGAATGCAGAATTTTTTTCTTCTTCTAGAAATAGGAATAGTCTCTTTTTTACTATTTTTTCAATTATTTTAGAAATGTTAGATGTCAAAGATATAGGCCGGTGCCAGTAGTTAGTGATTTCCTCTGGGTTGCCAGATTTAAAAATCGGACTAATAACAGTTTTTTTTGTAATTATTTGGAAATCTTCCAACCGAAAAATTTAAATTAATGATATTTACGATATGTATTTTTAGAAAATATTTAAGGTTTTTTTATGGTTTCTACTGTTGTTCCATCGTATCCCGGCGCTGAGCAACCTCTCAGTGAACTAATTACATTTACATCTTCCGGTTCCGAGGTGGGTTCAAGAAATTGCATTTTATTTGTATCAATTAAATTTCTCTCAGTGGTTTTGCTATCAGCTAAAGGGTTAATTTGTTGTGCTACATTTTTTCCAACATTTGCAAAAAAAAAAATTAAATAAGTTCGCACATTGAGTAGGCCATAGACATATGAATATTGATAGACCAGAACATAAAGGTGGGGGGTAGAAGCCAACTACAGCGGGACGAAGGGCAGGAAGATGGCTTTGGTGATACGTGATTCGCCAAAACTCAATCTGACAGTATATAGGCATCTCGCACTATAAAATCATCATTTAGTTCTTAAAAGTAAACTCTGCTTTTGAATGAATAGACCTTTTTACATGGGAGCGCAAATTGCTCGCCACGCAATGAACAAATTTGAAGTTCAAATACGTCAAAGTAAGGTCGCCTATAAGATCGAGTCCAATATTTTGCTCCTGTAGTTAGTTAATACACTTTTACAAATGTTTCATAATTTACTTACCCCAGTAAACAGTGACGGGCACACGCCATGTATCTCGGAGTGATATTGTTCAAAAACGTACAAACGTACATAAAACATATTGTTCAAAAACGAACATATTAGGTGATCTGAATTAGCTTAAAATAGTGTAAAATAATGCTTGCTTATGGAATGTAATACCACAATTGGGTTTATTCTCTTTTTCTCTTCTATGTTTACTGTTTACACGTATTTATAGCACAAGCCATCATTTTTACCGTGTTATTTACGATGAGAGCTCGACACTGGTCCGGACACGAATGATGCCGTAACATTTTTTAGATTGACGCGTGCCTCTCGTAAGCCCAACCGGTTCCAAAAAATGGTTCCAATGGGAGGGGGAAATAATACGCCTTTTATCGCTTAGGGCAAGTCCATGTATTTTGTACGTCCGTGGAGTAGGCTCATCTTTTACGTCTATAGAATTACCGTTGTACGTCAGTATGCGTATTTCCGACCATTTCCGTTTCTTATCAATAATTTCATTAATTGTCAACCACATTTTTTTATCACATTCTACTTGTGACTTTTTGTTTTATAATATTGTTCTTTAGTATTCCTTATTAAATTTGTAAGCATATTTCGATATTTGACAAATGTATTTTTTAATATTTAATTGAAAGGATTTCTTTTATAAAGTAAGAATAAACGTTGTTTTTCTCGCACAGATTTCACCAATCCAAGATATTTAGATACTAACTTCTGTAACCTACTCTAGATTTTTATTTTTTGCCCCACCCCAAATCAAAACCTGGCTACGTCCATGGATTTATCCATTGCTCTAGCTTTCTGTCCCTATTCGAGAGCGTGCTCGCAGATTCTCCTGTGTGAGTTCAGAATTCGATAGAATATGCCCATTTTCAGAGTCAATCATTGAAAATTTACTTGAGTAAAAAAAAACTTGCTTTTTTTGACTGAGGGTGACGACCGCCATTATAGAAGGGTAATTAAAAAGGATGGACCGCTTTATTTTTAACTTTAAAAAAAAATTACATGGAAAATTTAATTTTAAGTAAAAAAAAACGCGCGTTTTTCTATGTAAAAAAAAAAATTAATTAAAAAACGCGGTAGACCAGAGACCAAATGGGAAAATAATTCACCGACTACAGATATTTTCATGTCAGAGGGTTCGGCTCGGTAGAACTCCTAACTGGACCGATAAATCCTACTGATCCCTCAAAATAAATATTTAAAAAAATCTTTCGCAATCATACATGTATTAAAAATGATTGATTTTTGCATTTTTATATATTTAAATTCTTTATTATTATCTTATATTTTAACTTGAAAAACCTAAACCGTTTAGTTAGGGCCCCAGTTTTTTTTTGCACCAGGACCCTTGGTTACCTAGCTACGCCTCTGGGTCGAGGTGGAGTTTTCACATTTAATTTATAATAGTGTTCCCAACATTTGTACCAATTTTCGGCTGTACGCGAATTATTGTAACCTTACTTATTTTTGAGCTAACTTGACCGGACCATAATCGATCATTTGTGCCGTACACCTAATAGACCATGAGACGAGATAGGTAAACCCTACGTCATCGAGTACACGGATGAAACTACTTTGTAGTGATAATGGACACTTATTAGATACCTTAAAAAAGCTGGTCTGCCGGTGCGCCTCTTGGCAGGAGCCGCGCTGCCATGGAAATAGTCAGCGATTTTTTTCGAAAAAATTACGTCATCGAGTGCACGAACGGGAATGGTTTCATATGATAAAGGTCGATTAGAAAATGAGAAAAAAGCAGGGCTGCCAGCCGGCAGCCTGGCAAGTTCGCAGGCAGCCGGCGTCAAAGTGGGGTAAAAAATAGTAAATTTTACGCCATCGAGTACACGAATGAAACTAATGAATAACTATAGTCCAGAACATTCCGTTCAAGAATTTCTTGGTCTGCCGACCAGCAGCCTGGCAAATTTTTGTGTACGATTTTTTAAAGTTTTTTTTTTTATTTTTCCGTTGATCTTTATTATTATTTTTATTTCATAATATTTTTAAAAACTTAGTTTGCCATATTTTCAAAATATTAGCGATAATGATAAAAAAAAATAATTTGAGAGTTCCGAGTGTACCCATCCGTCAGGTGAGCCGTTCGACGCCAAATCACTTACGAAACCTGCCGCGGTGCCCCTCACTACTGACGCGTGTCAATATTATTGTACACATTTATAATATTAATAGTCCTTTTAAGATTGCCTAATAGTCTATAGTAGTTGGAAGTTCGAAAAACCAACGCACCGTCGCTGTAAGAGCTGCGTTCGTCCGTAGAACGACGGAAATTTCCGAAACCCCGTCCGTTTCATATCGGTTTCGCTTGCCCTGCTGCACCGATTACATCGAATTCAAGATCGAAACTAACGAAAAACTGTAGTCTAGATTATCTCATTCATGACTTCTTTAGTCTGCCGACCAGCAGCCTGGCAGTTTTTTGTGTACGATTTTTTAAAGTTTTATTTTTTTTTAAATTAAAAAACATTATTTTCAATATCTTTATTATTATTTTTATTTCACTATGGTTTTAAAAACTTAGAATGCCAGATTTTAAATAAAATAAGTGGTAATGATAAAAAAATAAATTTTGAGTGTCCATTATCACTAAAAAGTAGTTTCATCCGTGTACTCGATGACGTAGGGTTTACCTATCTCGTCTCTTAGTCATTTAAAAAAAATAGTCATATCTAAATTATTTTATTAAGTATTGTTTTCATACTGCAATAATTAATGTTAATGACAATTCTGACAAGTAGGAGTGCACTTCTGTCCGTTGACTCCGCAGCGACATCCGGCAGAGGTGTCCCCAGGGCCGTTGGGGCCCCATCTGCGGCCCTGGGTAGCCCAGCACAGGTCCGTCACGCACTTGATGCAAGTCAAGAAATCGCAGCCGAGGTCCTTCACGATAACTTCCTGGCACACTGGGCATCGCATTGCTTTGTTAGTGGCAAGCATCTCAAGCAGGTATTCAAGACTGTGCGCGGTGGGATTATTCTGCGTTTTCAAAAAGTCTTCGCAAGTGAGGGTTGCTGGATTATGAACACACTGTATAAAGATAATATCTATTGTAATTACTCAAAGAGTTATTTTTTTCTTAGAAATAAATGGGTGATGTGAAGAAATAACATTTTTTGTGGATGATTGATTAAAAACAAGAAAACCAACTAACTTCCAAAAGTCATGTTTGTATACCTCTGAGCTTGCAAACACAGATTTGTACAGACTTTCTGTGCAAATTGGACTAAGGAAATTTAAAATATTCAATTTTCTATAAATTTAAAATACCTATGCAATTTTCTATAAAAATTAAGACACCATATTTTTCAATTTTTCAATCCTCAAGAAAAAATAATTCGAAATTGTATTTTAGTAAAAATATCAAATAGTTAACTCACCTTACATAAAATACAATTTACTTGCGAGCAAGCTGTACACACGAAAGAGTTGTTGACGTAGTAGTCATCGTCAATGTAGAACCATTGATTACATTTTTCATTTCGACACTGGGTTGCTTCTCTGTCCCTACGCAGCGTGATGTTTATGTATGTTTCTTGGAATTTGTCCCAAATATCCATGCTGACGATTGATCTAATTTCTGAGTGATTGATGGTTTTTTCACAGCTCAAAATACCATCGTTATAGGGACACTGAATTTGTACATTATTAGTGGTTTCAACAATGGATGAAATACATTCTTTACAGAACTTGTGAAGACACGCAGATAGGATATATCCCATTTTTGGTTTACATGTATCTAAACACACTATACACTCGAACTCTGTTAGGTTTTCTCCTGGCTTTTCTATATTGTCGTCATCTTCCTCCGGCTTTTCTTCAATCTCGGAAGGCTTATTTAGTTCTTTAAAATAATCATCGGTTGAAAATAATTCATTAATTGTGCCTGGCAGTACAATTTGTCCGCAGATATTTTGTCTGTCTTTGAATGGACATTCGAATACCCCGTCTTCGCAATTTTCAAAGTGGGTTGTCGTGCATGGTCTACAAAATGTGTGATGACATTCCGTAAGGATGATTCCAGATGTAATTTCATTCATGCCTAAACACGCTGCACACTGGAAATCTGACTTGTTTTCTGCTGGCTTAGCGATTTCCTCTTCTTTGTCGCCATCTTCTTTTTCGTTGTATTTTTCATCTTCGTCTACTCTTTTAGCATCGTCCGCCAATTCGTCATGATTCTTGGTGGACTTATTTAGTTCAATGAAATAATCTTCACTCGAAGCGTACTCTTTAATTGAGTCAGGAAATATATTTTGTTCACAAATGTTTTCTCCGTCATTGAAAGGACATACCGCTACCCCATCAATACCGTTTTTTAAGTGGGTTGTCATACATGGCTTACAAAATGTGTGATGGCATTTAGTAAGGAAGATTCCCGACGTAATTTCACATATGGCCAAACATATTATACACTTCAACTCTGTGTCATTTTCTCCTGGCTTTGAATAGTCTTCTTTTCCATCATTATCGCATTCTTTTTCAATGCCATTCTCATATTTATATTCTCTTTCAGTTTCATCCAGTTTGCTTTCACTTTTGGAAAAGTTAGTTAGTTCCACGAAATAATCTTCGCTTGAAAAAAATTCTTTAATTGTGTCAGGAAGTATAATTTCTCCGCAAATATTTTCTCCATCTTTACATGGACATTCAAATACTCCATCAACACTATTCGCAAATCCGGTTGTCGTGCATAGTTCACAGAGTGTGTGATGGCATTCCGTAAGGACGATTCCAGTTGAAATTTCACGTACAACCAGACAAGCCTCACATTTGAATGCTTCTTGATCTTCGAGCTGCGTGGCAGAAACTTCAGCCATGATTCAGTCAGAGAGTTCTTTTATAGGTGATCGGTATCTGGTGTCCTAAAATTTAAAAATAAAAGAATGCGTTGTATTTATAATAATAATAGAGATTTTTTTAAAGGTTTGAAGAAGGTTGGTTTGCAAATAACGTAACATTCGTTATACACGACCGCCTAATAAAATGTACACACATCATCTATTAGGGCTCTTCATTCTACTATACTTAATTTTCTAAAAAAATCATATTATGACATACTGGCAAGTCAATTTAACGAGGACATGTTTGAATGTATTTGTTCACACCGACAATGTCTAAAATTTCCAAAAAGTTTTTCGAACTAGTTTGTAAGACCCTCCCGTAGTATCTTCTAACCCCGCAAATACCCAAAGACAATGGGTGCATAGCTACGCTTATCAAATCCATTTAAATTTAGACAAGCGATTCAAATCGACAATATTATTTATTACTAGCTGACCCGACCACGCGTTGCTGTGGCTAACAAAACATAACGCCATCTACTGGATGGTTACCCAACCTTTATAACTACGATAAATTAACTCACACCGCCATCTGTTAATTTGCATACAAACCAAATCCACACCACCCGCTTGCCAGCCCGCTCGTCTATTCTGGATAGGGACACTCTAAATCATCTAGTGGAATGAAATATACTTTACGACCTATTCTCATACCTACCAAATATAAATAAAAAATTCATAAAAATCGGTCAAACCGTTTCGGTGGAGTGCGACCACAAACACCGTGAAACGAGATTTTTTATGTGTATAAATTATTATTTTTTTTATATATTTTATTTAGCTTCATTTTTTTTTAACATTTTACATCTGGGGTCGTCCATTAATCACGTGAGGCTCGAAAGGGGGGGGGGGGGGTCGGATGAAAATCATGAAACATCACGAGGGGGTGGGGGGGGGGGTAAAATGAAATATCACGTGTATTTATTTTTCATTGAACGCACGATTTCTAAAGGAGAAATTCCTATACTTTGTACTAAAAAAAATACATGTGATTTGGGGGGGGGGTTGTTTAAAACCTCACCACATATCACCAGGGGGGAGGGGGTTAAAAAGTTGCTAAAAACATCACGTGATTAATGGACGATCCCTCTAGTGTATGTATGTCTATTTAAAAACTACTAAAATAATATTCTATTAGTTAATGTATATGTAGGTACGTACTAAAATTTGGACACGAAAAACTGCAAGACTTTTGACTTCCTCAACACTTACCGGGAGTTCATTGAACATTTTAAAACCTTCATAATAAATATTGTTTTATGAAGCTTAAAGTCGTTGCAGTTTCTCTCTTACTCTGAGTTTACTAACATTCTAATCAGGTAACATTTCATTTTTTAACTTATAAACTAGCTTTTGCCCCCGGCTTCGTTCGCGTGTTCGCCCCCCCCCCCCCTCTCGCTTCTACGACTCCTTCTTGAGTGTAACAGCTCGGCTGTAGAACGATTTTCCGGTCTCTTGTTTCCTCCCTCCTACAACATGTGTGTGTAGACCATGTTTACTCTTCCTCTCCTCACACAGCATCTCCAAAAATGACATAGGCCTGAGGATAATTATTTTCCTCAGGGCCTCCTGTGTAGAGTTAACGTAAAAAAACATATTTGTGAATGCCTACGCAATGCATGTAAACTGAGTGATTAAGATAAAAATATTATCAGATAATAATTTATGTCGTTTCGCATAATAAATTCATTAAAAATAATATTCTTAGAAATAATGATCTATTTTGTTTATCAAAACTTAACTACACCATTCAAGTGATTCAAGTTGTGTGAGAAAGGGAAAGTATTTAAATAAAATATTTCATCAAAGAACAAGATACTACTAATAAATCTAAACGAAATATGAAAAAGAATAAGCCACAGGAAAATAAAAAGGTAACGGTCTCAGACTTTGGTACTCAAACCTCGAACCCAAGATCTCTCGTCTTACCGGTACGAACGCCTTTGTCACTGAGACCTCTTATTTTTAAGTCATTTTTGTCAATCTCATTTTTCAAATTAGGAACCATATTTTCATCGACTACTTTTTTCCATATTTTTGCCAGCTAGGTACATTTTTTTAATAATGGAAAAAAAGAGGAAAAAAATAGTCCAAGATAATATTATTAATTCTGAATTTGAAGTATGAGATTGACTGAATAGGCAACCCATTCACGCATACAAAAAAAACAAGAGTCCTATTAAATATACAAGAAGCACTTCATAGAAAGATAACGACATTCGAAGGAGAAAACACACAGGCAGACGTCAAAAAAGAAAACTAACATACAACGAAAACACAACAGAAAAGAGAAAAAAAGTTACCGGGTCCAAAGAAAATTATGGTCAATTGGAATGAGGACCACATTATTTGTCACTTTAATTGTTTGAAACGAATAAACAAAAATTCTAACAAAACAAAAAACGACTTCAATAAATGCACTAAAAAGTAAAAAAATAATTTCGTACGATTGTTATTTTTGGAGTCGGTGTCAGCCAAAGATATTAAAACTTATATTTCAATATCTTTGGTGTCAGCCAAGGTAACTACATACATAGGTAGTTATAGGTGAGATGAGGAGATCTTGGCTGACACTGACTCCAAAAATAACAATCGTACGAAATTATTTTTTTACTTTTAAGTGCATTTTTTTAAGTCGTTTTTTGTTTCGTAAAATTTTTGTTTATTTTTTTGATTTTTAGTGACGAGCGTGCGCAAAGAAGTTTTACTTCAAAAAAGAATCATCGAAATCTGTTGGCGTAATATTGAGTTATTCGTTCATTTGTCGCGCACATACTTATTGCAAATTTAAGACATATATGGTTTTCTCATGGATCCCATTGTCAGAACTGGACCAAATTAAAATAGGACCACACGAGAAGCACAAGCTTTCTAATAAAAAAAGAATCATCAATATCGGTTCACCCAATCAAAAGTTCTGAGGTAACAAAAAAAAAAATACCGTCGAATTGATAACCTCCTCCTTTTGGAAGTCGTTTAAAAAGGGAATACAAATAACAAAACGAAATGGAATATAAACAAAACGAAAAGGAATTTTGAGTCCATGAATTGCATATCTTCTTGATATCAGGCACAATATTGGTAAGTTGGATTCTAATGTGTGGCCTGAAGAGGCGCGGGACTCGGTCGCTACTCGCTACGAAGTGACCACGTGACGAAGTGACCAATGCGGCGGGCTATTTTGCGCATGTTGAATTCTTCACGCTACATTCACATTCACACAATTTTTAGGGGGTTCCCGATATTCTCGGTAAGTTTTCTAAGAGATATTTATTTGATCCAATTGAAATCCAGGAATATGGGAACATAGGTAAGTGAATACATAGATAGTAAATGCGTCATTGCCTACACAACGAACATATTGCTGATATATCATATTATAATATGTGTATATGTAGGTAAGTCAACATTTACATTGTTATAAAAGACGTATTCAGAATTCAGTAGAAAGAGAGGATTCATTTGACAAAGACAAATTATAACTACTATTTCACTCATCAAATAAACTATATTTTGAAAATATAAGAAAATTAAATAAACTCAAATATAAATGCATTGATTTAAAATGTTTTATTTAATATTAATGTTATTATTTATTTTATTTTAAAAAAACCGCGTACAAACTATCAATTTATATTACTCTATAATACTTAGGTTCATGTGCCTACATACAATGAAAATGCTTTTATTTATTTTCATTATAATTACTTACCTATTTAGAAGTACCTAATACAAATAAATCGTATGTAATTGATTTCACCAGAGTTTGATTTGAAGACGAAACAGTCATTACGCGTAATGATAAAATTACCTACATGGCAGAACTTGTATGTAAATAAACTTTTTTCTAAATAAATTAAATAATAATATTATTAAATACAAAAATTAAAATGGAGTTCTACAAATTAAACTTGATAATAATGAACACAACACATTCTATAATCTAACAAAGAGTAGCCTATAACTCTAGATTAGGTACTTCATTTGCATACCTACGAGTGCCGTGCGCTTTTTGTTGTTGTTTCTTATAGTGTACTCAGTGTACTGTACGTCCTTTTCCAGTGGTACTGGCCGTCAACAAGTTTGGTATTCAATAATATTAGACCACCACCTTATTGGTTAACAGACACAGAGAAGAAAACAATGGCTTGAACCTTGAACTTGAACGTCTGTTTCCCTGTGGTCCCGGGATACCACATACCAGGGGTTAGTATATTTATGCCACATACCACGAACGACTGGATAGTGGACAGTTGAACACTTATGACTGATGTCGAATGCACTGTCGATTAGGATGCGATATAAGTATTATTATTAGGTATGTAATAATAACTAGTTGACGCTAACCGGCTAACGTGTGACTATTCAAAACTGCACACAAACTGCTCGAATAAGCTCAAGCTACAATATAATAATAATGACTCTTCTTATAGAAATGAAGTGGTTCGCGAACGAGTCGGCCCAGTGAACCGGATTTTCATACGGATCCGTAAGATCCGGTTCCAAAATACCGATCTTCACAGTTCGCGGATTTTTGCGAACGAGTGAGCGGGTGAGCCCACTAACCGGACTGACCCGTGGGAGTCAAGAGCCGTGTTCAACGGATTTCGCGGCTCGCGATACGGATCGTTCACTCGCGTTGCAAGTTCACACTTGCTCATTAACAAGCCGGCTTATGAGCATGCTCATTAATGAGTATGATCATGTCAAATAGTCAACTGTACTCATTTGCAAATTAATGAGCAGGCTTGGTTTGAGCTTTCTCATGAATGAGCATGCTCAAAGCCAACAATTGGACACACATTTTTTTTTTTTGCAGAAACAAACAGTACATAATTACATATTAGAAAGTAGTTA
Organism: Limnephilus lunatus; assembly: GCA_917563855.2. Taxonomy (NCBI): domain Eukaryota; kingdom Metazoa; phylum Arthropoda; class Insecta; order Trichoptera; family Limnephilidae; genus Limnephilus; species Limnephilus lunatus. Next base: position 72,111,430 of record OU830595.1, read on the forward strand.
CAAGTTATAGAGTTAATACAATAATTGGTACCAATGACATGTCGCTGTTATATAGTATATGTTTTTATGTGACAAATGATGCATTTTACCTATATTTAATAAATAAATTATTGAGGGAGAGGGGTAAGGGTGTTTGTGTGTGTGTGGATGTGTGTGTTATGTGTGCAAGTTCAGTGTGCTAGAAATTTTTTTCTTAAATAAAGGAAGGGAATCAAAAAATATATCGATATTTGTACTTGCTTGAATTGAGTTGAATCTTTGAAGGATGCGGGATATGGGGGAGTTGGCTGCAGCGTTCGTATTATTACTGGTTGTGTAAAAAAGGTTGGTGTGGCGAGTTCTTTTAGATGGGATGTTAAAATTTATTTGGGATAGGAGTTCTGGGCAGTCTATTTCGTTATGTATTATTTTATGGAGAAATGTCATGTCGGCTACCGTTCGCCTGGATTTCAGGGATTGGAGAGTGCAGATATAATTATTGTTGTATTTATAACCGAGATACTTAATAAATTTATTTTGTATGCGCTCTATATTATTGACGTATTGGGTGTATTTGGGATTCCAGAGAGGCGATGCAAATTCCAGTGTACTTCTGACTAGTGAGGAGTAAAGCATTACTAGCGTATTTGGATTTTTAAATAATTTACTCAGACGTAGTATGAAACCCAACATTTTGTAGGATCTATCAGTGATTGAATCAATGTGCGTATTAAATATAAGTTTACTGTCTGAATATACTCCTAGGTCCTTACATTCATTTTTTGAGATCACGGGTTCATCGCAGAGTGAATAGTGGAAGTTAATTATATGCTTGTTTCTAGTAAAGGACATAGTGTGGCATTTAGAAACATTGAGATCCATGTAGTTAGCTGTGCAGTTATAATGAGCATGCTTGTTTCTAGTAAAGGACATAGTGTGGCATTTAGAAACATTGAGATCCAAGTAGTTAGCTGTGCAGTTATAATGAGCATGCTCAAGTCAAATAAATGTCAAAAGGAGTCAATTCCATTCGCCAAGAACTAAACAAAATAATCTTATTGCTTGCAACGCAATTATTTAAGAATCTTCTGAAGAAAGAAAATAAAACGGTTGGTTTTCGTTCCAAGATGTCAACCAATTCGAAAATGACTGAATAATAAAAAATAAATGCTAACTTCAATAGAATGTGGTTTCATTTTGGAGGTAAAGGAACTTTAGGGGAATTTTGAAATCTATTGTGGGTATTTTAGTGACCTTGTGTTCCAAATAAGATAAATCACGAAAAATAAGGTTTTTTCGTCTCCCAAACGGGCTATTTTGACATTTTTGCAAAGAATGCGCAGGCGCGAACTGAGATCGGATTGAAATGAGCATGTTCATAAGCTAGCCTGTTCACACATGCTTAGAGGCTTCCCCTTCCACCCGATAATCCAATGAGCACGCTCATCAAACGGCTGTTGATTTGTGAGCATGCTCAATACTAGCAACGTCACTGACACACATGCTACTAGGTAGCATGCTCTCACACCAGTCAGCCGCGTGCATCTCAGTGGACATTCTTGCCTGAGGATTTGAACGGTGGGGTGCTTCGATTTTATATGCCTAGAAAGGTTTCCGGTCGAACTAGCACTTCTACTAATTTGTTATGAACAGTATGCGCGTTTGGATTTATTATTAGTGGCAACAGGAAAATGATTCCAAATTTCACTCTTTTTTCTTGATGACATCATGAAATTTGAAATTAAAATTACAGTCACAAGTCAGTAATAATAATTCAAAAATAGGTAATGTACCCGGGTACGAACTAACAAAAGCAAGAAGAGACATGAAGACGATTACCGTACTAACATTTCGTTACTGACTTTTCGTATCAAAACTCAACCAAACAAAGGATTTCTTGATTTCATTGTTTCATTCTAGCAAAGGGGAATTCCAAAATATTGGAATTCCCTTTTGAATGAAGTATTAGGGTGGGCCGTTGTAGCACGGGTAGGGCGGGGGGAGACGGACTAAGGCCGCTTCTATACGTCCGTTGTCATCACCGGACCTTTTTTTACCGTACACGCAGTTTGTATATGGCTTATAATTAACGTTTGTACATGCACCGAACACGGACCGGTATCCGGTGCATGTATAAACATTCATTATAAGCCATACAACACTGCGAGTGCGGTAAAAAATGTCCATTGTCCGGTGAAAACAACGGTCGTATACAAGCGGCCTAATTCTTTCGCGGACCGTCACTGAACCGGATCTTTACATTGAACGGGACAGTGAAACGGCTCGCTCAACTGAGCAGCTTCGCCCGTCACTAGCCATCTTGGCGGCAGGGATTGGTATATTTATGCGGCAGTCACTGGGGGGCTTTCCCAGAAATATATTTATGTCCAAGTTTGCAAAAGTAATAATAACTACAAAACATCGATAAGAATAGATGGGTGGGCGCGTATTTAATAGGTGGGTAGGGATTGGTATATTTATGGGTAGGTACAATCAATCCGTTTATAAGCGTAACGTTATCGGCATGGCTTCATTGGGACCGATTACAAAAACGCGCAAAAATTTTTAATAATTTAAATATGTATTTTAGGATAATTATGTATTGTAATTAAATAAGCAGGTAGTCCCGCTCTAACTGGACCTTTTTGCATTAAGTATGTCTGTCTGTAAATTTGTTCGTGTGTTCCGTTTTCGGTTAAAGATTGTGGCTGTTTTAATGGTTCAGTAAAAATTCTCTGGCAAACTTTCGAAATCACTGAACCCGATACGAATCTATGTATAATATATATATACCTATAAAAATTAATGTATATTTGCTTGCTTTGTATGTATGTATGTTTGTTCCTTATGCTTTGCTAAACCATTCATCCGATTGTGACGAAACTTTGGGGATTTGATGTGCGCATGCCTGCTATGGTTTCTATATATAATAGTGAACTCTGGCGTCATGAAATTATTTCCTACACCCCACACCATTCATCCAATTGCGATGAATCTTTGGCGAGTTGTTGTGCGCACGCCCGCGAAGTTTCTACATACAAATATACTGGTGAGCTCTGGTGTTATGAAATTATTTCCTGTACCATTCATCCAATTGCGGTGAATCTTTGTTGAGTTGTTGTGCGCACGCCCGCGAAGAAGTCTGTATATACTGGTGAGCTCTGGCATTATTAAATTTTTATAAAAAAATTGCAATTAGTGGCCCGAGAAGTATTTGAAAACTGGACGGGACTGAATGTATCGAACACGGGAGGGGAAGGGTAGGCGGAATGGGAAAGGAAGGAATGAGAAGGAGAAACAATTTCTTTATTAAGTGGCATTTCAAAAAGTTATTATCACGTCACGTTTTTGTAGTTTTATAAAAAAATTATGAATTAAAAATTCTGGAAATTTTATACATTTTTCGCAAATTGCTATCGGAAATTTCGCTTTTATAGAGATGCACTTTTAAATTTTTCAATGATGAAAGCTGTGTTCCTGGGACTTCCCAAACTTTCCCTACATCCACTTGCAGGTCATGTCATTCTTCTGACAATGCTGAGTTCCTGGGACTTCCCAGACATTCCCTACATCCACTTGCAGGTCATGTTATTCTCCTGACAATGCTGTGTTCGGGGACTTCCCAGACATTCCCTACATCCACTTGCAGGTTATGTTATTCTCCTGACAATGCTGTGTTCCTGAGACTTCCCAGACATTCCCTACATCCACTTGCAGGTCACGTTATTCTCCTGACAATGCTGTGTTCCTGGGACTTCCCAGACATTCCCTACATCCACTCGCGGGTCATGTTAACATTCTCCTGACAATGCTGTGTTCCTGGAGCCTCCCGGACTTTCCCTACATCTACTTGCAGGTCATGTCATTCTCCTGACAATGCTGTGTTCTTGCGACTCCCCAGACATTCCCTACATCCACTTGCAGTTCATATTGTTCTCCTGATAATGCTGTGTTCCTGGGATTTCCCAGACTTTCCCTATCAAACTTTTTTTTCTTAGACTTGTCCTGAACCAAATCCCCTCCAAGATTGATGTACATATTTCGCGTCGGTAAGGAGAGATTCAAAATGGAAATTCTTTCGATTCTTGAAAGAGTCTCCCCACTCCCCACACTGACGAAATCTTCACCACTGCCTGAGATTTTTTTTTGTAATTGCTATATTTCTTTTATGTATAAATATTTGTAAACCATTTTTTTTTTAAATATTTATATGGCGTTATTTCTTACACGAAATAAATTAAAATTTGTAATGGTGTAAGAAATTAATAAAAAAATTATTGCAGGTCAGGTTATTCTCCTGACAATGCTGCGTTCCTGGGACTTTCCAGACTTTCTCTACTACCAACCGCAGGTCATGTTATTCTCCTTACAATCGTTGTAAGTAAAAAAAAAAAAAAAATTAAAACTCTTAATTAAATTAAAATTTTCTTATTTTATTATACAAACATACAAACAATTTTGAAATAATACTAGACTCAGGGAGCATTGCATTTATAATTTTATACAATGTACAGGCAATTGTAAATGTATTGTACTTAAATCATTACGTAAATGTGTAATATTATTATAGTAGTGATAAATAAATTTGAAAATAATATAATTCAACTTAAATTTGAGTTCATGGCACACTTTTAAAGATCAGATCATAGATTACGCCACTACAAATTGACCATAACTATTTTTTTACGGTGCTCCAGATTTTATGTCCGGGTTGAATCTTTCCCAAATGAAAGACTAAACCCTTCCACACACTTTTCCACAAATGAATATCTAGTAAATTAACGCAATGTAAGTGCACTATATAAGAATAAAACAATACAAGAACAATACGTCAATCCACCAGAAACATAATGGGAAAATATTTCACCGACTCCAGATATTTTCATATCAGAGGGTTCGGCTCTGATGAAATCCTAACTGGTCCGATAAATCCTACTGATCCCTCAATATAAATATTTAAAAAATCTTTCGTAATCCTACATGTATTTAAAATGACCGACTTTTGCATTTTTATGTACAAATTTTTTGACAAATCTAATATATAGATAAAATTATGATTTTATCTATATATTAGATTTAAATTTTTTGACAAATAGATAAAATTATGATTTTTATATAAATAACTATTTTAAAAATAAGTATCACACTGTATAAAAATTGTGACATTGATTTTTCAAAACATTTAGTCTCCTGCTGCAGTTAATCCTCGACCCGTCGCGTGGGGTCTTTAAAAGCCAAGGTTTTACAGAAATGATAATTATGTATATTTTAAATGTTCCCACTGATTCCTTACTTTAGATAGCTTCCTAAAAGGGACTATACTTGATGCTAGTGCCGCGAACATTCAGTCTGTGCATATGCGATACAGACTTGGGTTTCGGCGTGAGGCTCAAAAAAATCACAAAATACCATGAAAAATCAAGTTTATACGTCATTTCATTGTATTTTGTTGTAATAATAAAAGGTCTCTATCAATCTCAAATAGTTATAAGTTTGATAGAAATTGGTTAGATTTTTTTTAAGTTTACTCTTAACCCGTCTGCTTGTTTAGGAATAAATTCATCCCAAAACATGTAATTGCGTTATACTTTCATAAGACCAAAAACGTCACGAGCGACCTTACTTTTTAAAAGCTATATATCTCTCTTCCTCTCATGAAAACATATGTATTTTTTCTTTTAATCAGAAAGAGAACGAAATAATGCTTCTTATTGATCTTATCTTGATCCAAAGTGACAGTTTGACCGGTTTGGTGCGAAACCGAGGCTTCCGGATTGTGAGGTGCGAAAATATTGAACCAAGCAGACGGGTTAAAAAGTATGATTTAATATTATAAAAAATGTTCCTTGCTGATTTTTAAGCTTTTGCATTGAACATAAATATCTAATTTTTAATGTTTATTTTTATTTCAATGCAGTCATTATCACCTGACTATAATCAGTTAAAATAACACATAAAATGACAACAATTAATCATATTTATTTTTGGGGTCCTAAGCAACCTCGTGCGACACCTCGCGTAAAAAAAGGCACGACGGGCGGAGGGTTAATAAAATCTAAAACCTACACGGGAATGAAATTACCAAAAAAAAAACAAAAATTAATCTAGGTTTCATTTAGAATCTCAAAATACATGGTGTCTGGAAAACTCGTGGTATTAGCGAAAAACTGTTAAATTACATTACATTTGCAGTCAATTTTGTGGTATGAGTAACTGTTTTCTAATTTGAGCTCTAATTTTCAAGTAAATCGAGCCCGTAGTTAGAATTTTTTGGGCCAAATTTGAAAAAATCTGTCACCGGAGGTTGATATCAGCTGGTTGATGTCTTTTAAAACGCGTCGAAGTGTCGACACGGTTCTAAAAATTTTTGAACCCTTTAGTTGTCAAAAAAAGCAAAAAATCTAAATGCTCAGATGGAAAAAAAAAACTTTTGGGTTCTCTGCGATATAGATTGTGTATGCCATGTATACCTAAATAAATACAAAAAGACTAGAATTTGATGAGGAATGCTAACTGCCATATTAATGTAAAATAAAGACTTCAGTTCCAAATATGCTTGAGGATCTACTTTTTTTTTCAAATTATTGTAATGAAATTTATGAGGGTAAAAGGTTCAGAGATGCAAAACATGTATAAATAAGAATTATGTGACAATTATTATAAGCAATAATTATTAGCCTGAGACACTCGTCAACATTGAAAAAATCTCCCGAGAAAAGATAAATGCCGCCGACGGGACTTGAACCCGCATCCTTCTGATATCCGGTCAACTGCTCTACCAACTGAGCTACGTCGGCTTATCTCCCACCCGCCAAATAATTCAATATATACTAGTGTTTCATTGAACAACTACTGCTTATTACATTTTTCACCTGAAAACAATCAACTTTATTTTATGTGAGAAAGGCATTATAAGTGCTAACTCTCCCACTAGATGGCGTCGAGACAAATTATGTCTACATTTTTTGGTGAAATACTTTAACTTGTCAAATATTAATTATTATTTTTAATTGGTAAACTAATGTTTAAGACAAGATTTTTATGCATGGCACAAAGGGTAACAATTATTATAAGCAATAATTATTAGCCTGAAACACTCGTCAACATTGAAAAAATCGCCCGAGAAAAGATAAATGCCGCCGACGGGACTTGAACCCGCTTATTTGGCGGGTGGAGATAAGCCGACGTAGCTCAGTTGGTAGAGCAGTTGACTGGATATCAGAAGGACGCGGGTTCAAGTCCCGTCGGCGGCATTTATCTTTTCTCAGGAGATTTTTTCAATGTTGACGAGTGTTTCAGGCTAATAATTATTGCTTATAATAATTGTTACCCTTTGTGCTATGCATAAAAATCTTGTCTTAAACATTAATTTACCAATTAAAAATAATAATTAAGAATTATGTGAGTTAGAACCCTCAATAAAAACATGACAAAAAAAAAAGAATGAGAATATGTACTTATTTTTATTTAACAGAGAAGGTGACTTAAAAATGTAAGGTAAAATAATGATAAAGAAAAAATAAAAATTATTTGTGTGATTACACTTCACAGCAAGATAATACATATATTGTACCTACTTAAATATTATTACAACAAAAAATCAATAAATAGAGTAGGGAGTAATAAGTGATACATAAATAACAGGTAGCACACAATACATGTTATAGATGTACAAATAAATAAATAAAAATAAAATAAATAAATATGATAATGGTAGTACTGAAATCTCAAAATATTACGTAAAAGCTGTGTTCATCAGTCAAAGAATACAGTAAATAAAAATTAATAAACTTTAGGAACTCTTAGAGATATTTTTTGAGATTATCAAATAAATTGCAGAGATAAAACATTGAACAAATAAAATAAAAACCTCATAGAACATTGATATTAATACACAACGACAACAAAAACTATTTTAATTACATGTGAAGATTTATGATTTACACAAACATAAATAATGTATTCAAATTCAAAGTTCATCATCGAAATGCGATCCTAAAAGATGGTCCCCGTAGTCGGTGGCTTCACTGCCCACAAACACATCATGATGATCAATTATCTCATCAAATGACAGCTTCAAGTCATGGTCATCATCAGAAGACACGAACAGGTGCTCAACCTCATCATCAGCAATGTTACTGAAAACAGAAATTATTATATGGTCTTGTTAATGAGTTTATTAATTTCACCTATCCTATCATAAAGCTGTGTTCATTTACGTTCTTCTCCTTGTCCTATTTGGGTAAGGGAACCATCGCTTCAAGGCACTACCCTGATCTACGTTAGCAGTCTCCGTCCAATAAAAGCCCATTCTCTCCTCGTGCAACTTCTGGAGTTGCTTTTCCCTTTGGGGCGGCCCACTGGGCGTCTTCCCTATAGAATTGAACTCTAACCATTGCAATTGAGCCCACCTTCAGAGAAACGGCATTACTGCAATAACTCTGTTTTTGTGTAAATCCATTCAAATTAGCTTGATGATTGCTGATACTGAATTGATGCCGTGTGACTAGGGACGTTCCGATACTAGTAAATACGAGTAGGTACTCGATACTTTTGATTCGATTCCAAGTACTAATAGCATCGAATCAATATTGCGATACTTACTCGGTATCGAAACAAAAGTACTTAGTATCGAATCAGACTGACCTTATTTTAACGGTAAAGCGTCCCATTCGTCGCGTGTGACGTATCTCATGGTCTCGGCTCGGGTGAAGTCGGAACCCGTCCGACTTCACCCGTGCTGAGACCGAGAGAGCCGCCATTTCACCTTAATTGTCTTTCACTGTCCAGTGAAGTCAGCAGTGTTCAGCACAGCAATATTAATAATTTGAATGAGCTTACGGCTGTATTGAAGCCTTTTGAATACGTTACAAGAGAAGCATCTGGCCAAAAGTGTATAAATAATAATTAGTTAATTAATTACTTTACTTTTAATTTTTTCCCTCACATAATTATTGTCCTTTAACATTTGCTACGTTAGTTTTATTAAAAATATTCTAAAAGTATCGATATCAGTAAGTATCGATACATTAGGAGTATTTATATGAGTAGTATCGAAAAATGATTGGAGTACTATGATATGAGTAGATATCGATACTTTGATGGTATCAGAACATCCCTACGTGTGACAGCGGATTCGATTTTCGTAATAACTCACTTGTTTTCAACAAAATTATGTTTTTGTAAATTATTTTGTCTTTACCAGATAACAAGTTTATACGTTTACAAAAATAGTATATAATCTACATAAGTAGTTTCTCCGGAAGAAGTATTTATATTCAGAGAAATGATTTTTTTTTTAATTATCCTGAAAGATATGTCAGCACACAAGAAGATAAGCGACTATTATGTTTGCATAAAATTCGTTTTAAATTCTCAACCACGAAAGGCAGTACAAGGCCCAGAGTTTTATTTTATTTTATTAGGAACATTTACAGATTAATAACAGTACATGCATTAAAGAAAACAATAAATTATAATAATTAGGTTATAATCCAATAACAAATGTTCACATCATGCCCAAATAATCAATAATTATTAACTTTTTTTCTTTTATTTTTTTATTATTTTTTTTATTTTTATAGTTATGGCCGGAAAGGCGCTCTTTTACCGTACAACAGAATCCCATAAAAGTCTAGACTACCAAAACTATTTTTTTTCGAATTTCTATATTATTTCAACGTCTTTATTCCGAATTTTTCCTGGTACAAAATAAAATAATATGCAAATCGAGGAAAAATGGAAGTTTTTAGTTTACTAAAATAGATTCTTGTTGTTAGTCATTTGTAGATAATCTATAAATACATCCTTATCTGAAGACGAATAGTGCTGATTGGCTGAAAATGTATTGCAGTTTTGTCCAATCGCTAGTGTAAATGATTTTAATAAACTGAATAAATTCAGCGGGAAAAATAATGTTAATATATTTATATTTTTTTTACCTTTATTGTACTCAAAAGTTTTCAATAAATTGATTATGAAACATAAAAGTGTTGTCTGTAAGAAAAAATACCTTAATACATGCAGTGGCCGTTCGTGGTCTTTTTAACAGGGGGTTCAGAAATCCAAGAGAAGATATATCTAATCAAAATTTACTTTTAGAGGAATTAAATTGTTTAATGTTTTTTACAGCAATGCACGTTGCTAATTATTATTGTTTTTACAACAAGAATAATTACGTAGAATATGTAGGTGGACGCGGAGGCCTTTTATTTTTATTAAGTATTAGCATTATGTTTTTATGTACACAACACTGTATTCAGCGATTGTGTAAAAAAAATTATGACAGAATATTAGCGACAACGTGGGTGGGTGGGAGGTTTGGTATAGTTATGGCCAAAACAATACTGAAGTAAGTTCAACACAAAATTACATAACTAGCGACTTGACAATGCGACGATTGCCGAAAATAATCTAAAAAAGAGGAATATAAATGCTAGAAATATTTAGATTCTCACGCCTTCAAAATTTAAAATTGAGTGTCTTTTTTGCACGAGGCAAGTAAGCGCCTATTTTATGCATAATATTATAAGAATAAAAAGAGTTAGATCATACAAAACGTCAAAAATAGTCTAAGCCATAAAGGGGTTTTTTTAAATTGTTTCTCATACATAGAGATATAATATAGAGGCGCTATCCTGTACATAATTCTCCAAGATTCGTGTTCAAATCATGCACGAACAAGTGAATTCTAACTGAAGCCACCGCGTCGAAAGGCTCAGCCGTCAGACCCTCCTTTCCTTTTACTTAAGCACAAGGTTTCATCCTACTTTCATACGTCACACAGAAATGGAGGTACTAACCTACGATTTCGTTGAACCAATTTATTCGCTAAATGTCTCATCTATGTATATGTATCAATGTTCTCATATTACTTCATAGTTGCTTAAGTCGTGAAAAAACATTTTTTTAGTAGTTTACGCTTTTATTTTTTGTTACGTAAATAATAATTTTATTGTAATTCCAATCCATCTAAAAGGTAGTAAAAGTTTCAATTTATCTGTAGAATATTTTTTGATGTTCATAATATAAACCGATTCATAGTAAAGATTAATCTAAACAGTATCTAAATGGGATTTCATGTACAGTTTCATCTTAACTTGCACCCGGTGCAAAGGCAACTGTCACTCTCCGACGGTCTCCATCGGTAATACTCGTGAAAGATCGGAGATCACGTGATATAATATCCATGACAAGGCCGCGGCGCACCAAGCGTGAATGAATTTGGCATGATTTCATTAAAATCACCGCATAATGCATAGTTTCATTCAAATCACCGTCAGAGTGATCTGGTGGCGCGAGTATTAAATTTTTATGGAGCCCTATTTATAATGTGATTATAAACTAGTTTTATAATGATTACAAACTTATTACATATTATTTATAAAACAAGTTTGTTTTATTTTATCATCTTTTAATGGGGGTTGACTGCACAAACGCACTTTAGAGAAAACCGCCACTGAATACATGGTAAATATCCTATTTTATAATTTGGGAGGCGGGAATGGGTACCGCCGCCCCGGGAACCTTTATTGTTTGTTCGCTACATTTGGTGATTTAGGAGGGGTGCCCGAGTTCATGAGGTGAGGTTTGTCTAGGTCTTGGAGGCGGATGACCTGGACACACTGAACCCCAGATTCCTACCCACCCCCTATACCCTTTTCCTTCCCAGAACTCTCCTCTCCCTCCTTTCCTTTAAAAAACCCTCCACACAGGATCCCCAAAGATGAAATAGGCCCTGAGGGAAATTATTTTCCTCAGGGCCTCCTGTGTGGAGCTCATGTAAAAAAAAAAAATAGTAAAAAAAATAAAAAGGATATGAAAAAGAACTACTACGCATTATGTCATTCTCAAAATCAATATGGAATTATAGGATGGGGATCTGCTACACATAAGTACATACACAACCTGAATACAATTCAAAAAGGAATTATAAAGACCATACTGAAAGTACCCATTAGAACTAGCGATGTGTAGGTTCAGCTGGAGTGGGCTCTTGAACCCGGGTTCCTCGCGGGAAGCGAATCCTACTCCTACTCCTTTTTCAAAACGACTACTCCCAGAGAACCCGGCCCAGTACTCACATCCAAATAAATCCGGCGGTCCGAGCAACTCAACGCAGCGCCACACCGCGAAAGCCGCGGCGCCGGCTTTCCTAGCCACTCGAATACAAGTCCCGGGTTTGCCGAGTATGCTGAAACCAATGCGTCTAGGTCCGAGCCACGTGAACCCGCCACTCCCGCCACTCGCGAATTACGATACATTCCTGCAGCCCGTGACTCACCCCGTGGTCACCGGCTTGCGAACTGCTAACTGCGACACATTCAATTGCCGGCCGGCGATGAACACACATGCGCCTGACCGCGTGACGTAACAGTATCCTGCTCTCTGCCCATGTGTAACGTCATCGTGAGATTGTTTAGTAGATACGATTTTTGAATATTCGACTAGAAACGGAGTCGTTTTTAATTAGAGCGTGTCTTGGTATTGTTAATCAACGGGTGAAGTGCATTATAAAATAATAGTTTATAATAGAGCATTACAGCTAACAGCTAATTTACTTATTTAAATTCTCAATAAAAACCCGTTCAATGTAGGTGGGTCCAGTTCTTGTGCGGGTTCTACAAGTAGGTCCTGGCTCCGAGTTCTTTGAAACCGTGCGTCCCGGTTCGGTGCGCCGCAACAACACCCAGTGCTCAGTCCGCACCTAAGAACTCGGACCCGGGACCTGCTCCTAGAACTCGGGTACTTTTAAAAGGAATCAGTTTTCAGAGGCCTTCGGCAAAATGCAGAACTTACCCATCTCTAATTAGAACACCTTCAATTGAAATTTTCAATAGCTTTGATATACCAAATATATGCCAAAAATATATTATTGAAGCTATTCAAAAATACTGAATCCTCTACTAGACTGCATATCCATCACACTAGATCGAATAAAAATGACATAAAAAAACATTCCAAGTTATAAAACCACATTCGTACAAAGAAACAACACTTACTTTGCAACAAAACTCCATAACATCCTTCCCCAAGAAATTAACTTATAAAAAAAATTTACGAGTACAAATCAAGAATAAAAATATGAAAGAGGTCAACGAAAACACCCTAATGAAAACACCAAAAACGACATAGAAGACAAATAAACTATAATTAAATAACTTTAGTCCGCCTCGGCACAGGATTCCTTAGTAAGGAGGACCAAGAAATACAATATCTTTACCTAACATTACCATTATATTTTGTAAATAGAATTATTTTATATAGTCACTTGACTAAAAAAAAATAAAAACATAAAGGGGGTATTTCACCATCCTCCTGATAGCTTAACCATACGATAACGAATATTAATAAATAAACAAATAAATACTGGCAGCAGGTAAAAAAACTCTGCTAACTTATCCTATGCATAGCCACTATTCATAGGTTCAAGTAACGAATAGTAAACTCAGACTTTTTAAATAAATAAATCGTGTTTAATTAATCGAAAAATCGTTCGGATAATCTATGAGGAGGATAGTGAAACACCCCCTAAGTTTATTTGACTTTCAATAATGCTATGTTTAGTGACCAATATCTCACAAAAGACTTTCCACATCACGGAGATGGGCTCAATTTTTGCAATATTGTATTTTATGCAGAAGTCAATCATCTGATATTCTTAGTACTCGTGTCAAACCACATCATTTACGTTTCATTTAGGAGTTGGATGCTAAGCACATCTCGTAAATGTAACTAAAGTGTTATGTTTTACTATTACTAAATTATTATTATTCAGTAATAGGGTAATATCAGAAGGGGTCCCAATCCTCAGCAATCAGATGACGACTTATCCACTTGGACCCATTAGCTTGTTTTCAAGCTACCTCCAACACGGCCAGACATATGTAATGACTAGACTTCGGATTATATGCACTAACAAAGTGCCAAAATATGCATGCAAATATGCACTAAAAAAGGCAGAAATATGCACTAAAAACTCTTGAAATGCCTAAAATATGCACAATGCAAAATCAAAAAACCATTTTTATTTATATATATTTTAATTAAAGACGATACAAAAACAGCGAAATATTCTTAAAATTATGCATAGTTTTTGTGTCAATTTACAATTAAGGATTTTTCCAAGTTTTCAAGCAAAAATTTTTGATGTTTGTCACCCAAAATGCCGAAAACGACTTCTCTACGTCAACTGACGTCATCTGACAAAATTTAAAAATATTGGCGCAATTTCTAGAGATACCTGTTTATGCAGGGTATGTATGACCTGTGCCGTTGATGTAGGCATTTATGTTCTTCATGTCTTCAAGACTCGGATTTTTAAACAAAATAGTGTCTAACTTTTCACAAATCTTTTCTGATATTGAATTGGGAAGAATGTTGGCGAGTTCAATCATTGTTTCCAGTATTTCTATTGATTTAAATAGAGGAAGGTTTTTTGTTTCCAATTTCTCTATGGTATTTGGTAACTTGTGGAAATGTGTTGAGATGAGGGTGATATTCTGTATAATGGATGCGTCTTCAAACGCTAAATATGCACGATTGGGAAAAAAAAGGCTAAAATATGCATTAACACCGTAATTAGAGAGTTTTATGCATTTGCATATGCAAATGCATACAATCCGATGTCTAGTAATTACGTATGAGGCGTACCTGAGTTATGAAGATATTAATATTTTATTATTATTTAGTTTGAGTTACACCATGTACACCAGAAAAAAAATTTATAGCACTCAAATTCTGTATATATTTGGCAAATAAAATAAGTAACGAGAAATGGTTTAAAATAAAATTCAAATAAATCTTTTCCTTGCCAATTTGATGATGTGTTTTCAAAACAACTTACTCATTATTTGGTATCATCCATGCCTGAATTTCTTTGCCAGTCAAAAATCCATCGAGGTTCAAGTCATATTCTTGGTCAAACTTGTCTTTTTCTGTTGCGACCCATTCTTTGTCATGATCATAGCCTATGAGAGAAAAAAATCATGAACAAAATTATTATCAAAGATTTCTCATCATTCCAAAGATTTTTGGAGAAGAAGTTTGCCCTTTGAGGCCTTGCTGCTAATCCGTTGTAAAATTCCAATAAGGAATAAACACAAAAGTCTAAACATTTTTTCAGAACATCTCAAACAGTAGGTACTTAAGCCCATCTGGTTATGCATCTTACAGCGTTTTAGAAGGGAATATTATGTATCGTATACCAAAATTCTTTCAATAATTAATATTAGAATAATATTTTATTACCCTTGTCACCCAAGAATTCCTGGAAACTGATCTTCCCATCGTAATCCAAGTCCTTTTCTTTGAGTGTTTGTTCTATAATAATTGGGTGCATTTTTGGATAGTCTTCAGGGTTAAAGAACATGACAAATTCTTTAAAGTTAAGAACACCATCTTTATTTTCATCAACTGCATTGAACATAACCTTGTCTTCTGATATCATCTAAAGAAAAGTATTATGTATTAACATGAGAGATGAAAAAGTATTATGTAATTAAGGAATACGCAAGTATCCGATACTGATGTATCATGTCGTAAACAACACATACACATCGCTACTGAAATCCCGAGACCTGCGTCGCCAAAACCTCTCGGAACGTCAAAACTGGACTATAAATCAGTGGTTCCCAACCTTTTTTGACCAGGGACCACTATTACATTTATTTGTTCTCACAGAGACCATAAGGTACAATAATGATGAAACTGTTAATCGCGTAATTAAACGCGTCCTTGCAAATACTATCATTTCGCAATTCAATGTGCTCTTCTTGGACTTGTTCAGCTCCTCTACTTCATTAATATCAAAAGGGTTACAAATTAGCTTTTGGATATCTTTCAATTCAGTTTTTATAGTAAATGAATAAATGTTTCGTGGACCAGATTTTAGATCTCGCGGACCACCTGTGGTCGACAGACCACCGTTTGGGAACCACTGCTCTAAATAGACAAAACTCTAAAACATCAAAACTAGACTCTAAACCAGCCAGCCAACCCATGGCTCGTAAGCCGCATGCTGCTCGCGGTGCTCTTAGGTGCGGCCCATGGTGCGTATCTGTACCATCCAAGTATCCGTGGAGCCCTTGGAAAATTTTAGGTCAGGCCTGCTATAAACAGAAAAAACTTTAAAACATCAAAACTAGCTTTCATAACCTCAATTGAAACTGTTGTCGCTGTCACTTTTTTATTGACAATTTTGTTCATAGCATTGATTTAAGAACACGCATTTTCACAAAATGTCCGATACAAGTTTAGTGACATATCATTTTTGAAAGACTATCGTATTTATTGATTGCTCCGCCATGTTATGCCATAAGTCTATACGACATTATGAGTAACGACTTAGACCGGATGGTCGCGGCAGACTGGCGTGACCGAAGAGTTTACAAAACATCAGGAGCATGTGCCAGCAGATATATGGCGGTATTCTTAAAGATACTTAAATCGTTGAGTGTCGGACACTTGTGTAAATGCGTATCCCTGTAATAAAAGGGCCTTACAGATTCTTCACTATCACTTTCGTCCTCGGGAATACGGTATTCTGACTCCAAGCCGTAAGTCTCTGAAATGTATTCTTTCCAAGTGACAAGATCATTTTGGTCAGCATCTACTTCTTCAAATTTTTCTTTGGCTTCTTCTTCAGACAATTTCCTGTGAAAAAAAAACAATGTCATTATCCATTAATTGGCAAACCCTAAACATACATCTTCATATCTGGGTCACATACATCGAGGGGAGAAGTATCACTTGCTCCATTTATTATTGAAAGGCAAGAGGGTCGCCGAGGGCGTGATAGGAGATAAATGTCTTTGCTGCGAAATATACGAGAGTGGACCGGCATTAGAAGTGTGGAGGAGCTATTCCGGGCAGCACAAGACAAAGAAACATTTTCCAGAGTGATCGCTAACGTCGGGGGGACCTGATAGGGCATACAAAGAAGAAACATACATTGTCCAGCTGCAGTAAAGTGGCTAGAGAATTTATCGTAACAATCAACAAATAATGCATGTTGTTGCACGACCTACACGCAAATGAAACAAATACGTAGTTTTTACAGGCACTTCAATGATGCAGGTTGGAACCTGTCATCCACAAAATGTACTAAGGGTCACTGAATATTCGGCGCTTCGGCCGAGAGTCTAGCCGAATATTCGGTATTCGGCAAAATCACTATTCGTGGCATCTTTAGTAATTACAGCCTACATCTAGAGTCAACTGATTGGCATTACGACACTTCATTTGGATAGGGTTCTGAGATAACTAAAAAAAAAAATAATTAATAATAATATAATAATAATCTATTAGAAAAAGAATTTATATATAAAAATGCAAAAGTCAGTTACTTTAAATACATGTAGGATTACGAAAGATTTTTTAAAATATTTATATAGAGGGATCAGTAGGATTTATCGGTACAGTAATGAGTTCATGAGAGCCGAACCCTCTTATATGAAAATATCTGGAGTCGGTGAATTATTTTCCCATTATGTTTCTGGTGGATTGACAATTGTTCTTGTATTGTTTTGTATTTATTATACTTAAAGAGTGCACTTACATTCCGTGGACTGACTAGATAATCATTTGTGGAAAAGTGGGTGGAAGGGTTTAGTCTTTCATTTGGGAAATATTTAACCCGGATATAAAATCTGGAGCACCATTAAATAATAATAATTTATTTCACATAAAATTAAACAATAAAACATATGTGGAAACTTTGACTAGCCAACTAGGAATGGATCCTATTTTAGGCCAGTCAATTATTATAATTTATTTTAAAGGAAAGTATTTAAATAAGTATTTGAATGTATACTTACCATTTTAGAACATACCTAAACATGCAAATAGAAACTTGTGCAACTAGCTAAGGCATCATAATTCATTGCACAAGGTTCTAATTACATTTCCCTAATGCAATACCTAGCTAGGGCCACGTACTATTTAAATATTTTCTATTATAATATAACAAACTAAAATACTTTAACTAAAATTGTTAAAAAGATTATGAAAATTCGTCTTTGGAAACTTGGAAACCTTAGAAAATGGTAAGGCGTAGTTAGAACCCTATCAAAATGAAGCGACGAACCAAAAAGTGCCTCGTATTTATGATCAACTGTCAGATACAAACAAAATAGAGTGTAAGTGATGATAGAACCTTGTAAAATATGCAATAGTGATGCCCCTGGGACGACTCACTAGGTTAATTAACTGTCTCGTGGATATATTCCACATTTCCTACAACGATTTTAAGCGTGAAATAGCACTTATGTTTTAAAGAAAAATATTACTTTAACTGTAAATGTATTTATTATGTATCTTTTCTTACCGCTCTTGCAATGTATTGGTTTTATGCTGTTTTTGCAAATAAATAAATAAAATGAATGATTATTGAAAATGCTTGATGTTAGAACTTTGTCATACATATATCTACGAAAATACAACACAAATGGTTCTGAAAATTATTTTGGGTATAGAAATGAACAAAACAAATGCATTTTTGAAAAAAATGTCAGAACCCTATCCAAATGAAGTGACGATTAGTCAACTGAGGGTCTTCACGTTGAAATGATCATTCAAATGCAAAATAAATAGCGGTAATCGAACTATTCATTTCTGTTCTACAAATGTGAGATAATTATTTATGAAATTGTACAATAACAGGTTGGATAAGTTTTTAGATTTTCACGGCCAAAAGCATTTTCTTTGTTTGTTTTTGGGGTGTTATACCGTGTTGCGCTACCTCCTTCTTTAGCCGACATTTAGGACAGCGTTGCAGTGTCCATCATCAGGGCAGATCCAACAGACGTGTGGCAAACGTCGGCTAAAGGAGGTAGCGCAACACGGCATAACACCCCAAAAACAAACAACGAAAATAACAGGTTGGATTAGGTTTCTCGGCGCATTCAATTTTAGACTGGTTATGCGGGAGAAAATCAAGTAGTATCAAAAGACAATTCAACAAATCAAAGAAACCAGGTTCGTAGGAATGAGTGAATGCATTATTTAGACTTACATGAACGATCGGAGGATCCAGGATTTAAGTTCATCTCTAGTTATAAATTCATCCCCATTAATGTCCATTTTCAAAAGCAGTAAACCCAATCTTCTCTTCGATTCTTCAATAGGCAGTTTGTCATACTCTTCAGCATCTTTTACACTACCTGGAAAATGGAAAAATTCAGTCAAGATTAAAAAATCTTCATTGGGCTTGCAAAAATAGTTAGACGTCAGATTTCAAGAAAACATTTTTCACAAAATTAAAAAAAAAAAAAAGAAATCAGGCTAAATCTATATATGTGTATAAGTTTAAAACTTATCACTTATAACTCATTCAAACGCTGTTTATTGACACATCTGAAAGAAAAAACTGGAAAGTTATTTGCTTCCCCTGTAAAATTTATTAAAACTCACATACCCGGTTTTGCAAACCACGACGAAATACTAACTATACCGATTAGTAGCCGAGTTAGTAACCCATCCAGTGTGGTTCTAAACCAAGTGTCACGGGTTCAATTACTCTGCTAACTAAGTACTCAATCATAGCACAAGCAACATTTTCCGGTTATAATGATGGTAGGAGATTTTCTAATATTGTCAAGTTATTCGTAACCCAGGAATGTTTGTCTGTCTTTTTTAATACCTAATGATAAATAAATACCTATTAAATATGGTGTGGATTTTGGGTAAGTCAAAAAATATCAATTTCAGTCAAAACCTCAAATAAAATTTCAAAGCCACAGGACGAGGAGCTTTAATAATAATAATAATTCAATAATGTATGCAGGGGTAGTGCAATGCAATACATTGCATATTTTGAAATAACAAAAGGAATTAGACAAAATAATGGGTTAAGGTTAAAAGTAAATAACAACACATAAATAAAAGAAAAACGAATAAGCATGAAAAACATGAGAAATGAAACTGAAAAAAATAATAATAAACACTTTAAATAAATTCATGCAGCCGTTTACGGGGGGTATTTCATCTTCTCCCGTCTCCAGAGGGCCATCAGGGTGGACTCAATCCTGGCAGTCATGGCGGTGATGATTGCATTCTTTGATTGGCGTAGTCTGCGCCATAAACTTCCCACGCGGTGGAGGAAAAGTGCTCGGAAAGTGTGGACTCGTTCCTCCAGGAACATTTCCGTACCACTGCAGTATCTGGGTAGGCGGAAAAGTTGGCGATAAGCGTTATTGCAAGCAACCTTTAACTTGTGCCATTGGGATGAAGTGTAGTCAACCCACAGTTCTGATGTGAAAGCGTTGAATAGTATTTTTTTTACTTTTGGGCTGCATAGGTAAAAAACGTCTTGACAGCTTATCCGCTCTAACTGATATCGCTCTTCTCTGCCTTCCCATATCCTCGATATCCTTAAGGTCGTCTGTGATGATGTGTCCGAGGTACTTAACTTTAAAACCATTTGGTAAACTTTTACCAGCCATTGACACTTTAATTTTAAGATAGACGGAGCTGAGGGGTGTCATATTTACCTATGATGGCTTCGTGATCAAATTCGGAGTAGTGCTCCCCGTCCTTTATGTGGTTGGCGTCTCTCGGCCTGTAGCCACCGTCCTCCACCCTCTCCTGGTGAATAGAATGACTGTGTACAGCAGCAGGGCTGCATTGGCACCATAACACTTGCGGTATCAAAATAAATAGAATATACCTAAAATCCGACATCATTGTTACGATGAAATACTGATAAATAAAGACCCGCTAGTTTTGACGTACTTTCTTTAAATTTTAAGAAGCAAATTACAAGTTTTATGCCGATCTGTTACTATTTACCGAAGTTACAGTGCACACAGCCGCGAGTTCGATACTCCAGTTTTATTGTAAAGGCATTGCAATTTCCAGAGAGCGCTATAGCACGCACCCAAACCTATTATAATCTATCCGTGTAACAGCATTGCATTAGGAGATTAGTGATAATTATTTTTCGAATCATTAAAAAACACGTAGATCAGTCTAAACTACTATCGAAAATTACTGAAAATTGAAATGTCAGTTTTTGTTAAGTTTATCAACATTCATGGACATCTGCCAAATGTATTTTTATGATTTTTGTCTATGGATGAAAAATAAGGAACCAATATAAAATATAATGTACAGTGGTACCTCCTCGAGATACGAGGGGTGGTTTGGTATATTTATGGATACGAGTTTTTCGTTCCGTAACCTTGATCGTATGTCAATTTGCTCGTATCTCAAAGCAATTTTCCCCATTGAAATCCAATGAAAACGCCACCCCAGTTAAGTGTTTTTGAATAAGAAAAATGTTTTTTTAAATAACAAATATTGTACAAAACATAATAAAAGAGAATGTAAAGAAACAAACTGGTTTTATAGAGTGCATTTTTTATTTTGGTCACTTTGATACGCCTCGCGTAGTTGTGGCGGGGTCAGTATTAATTATAAACTTAAAATTAAGGAGGGAACAAGCATTGTAAGGGAAAAAGGCTACCGTCTAACTGTGCCAGTGTCATTTCATTCCTCTTTACAAAATTATTCATTTTAAATAGATAATAGCTTTATAATAGTATTGTAAATTATTGTAATATAGTTTTAACTTGTATATTTGTTTTCACAGTAAGTATTTGTGTTGTGTAATTGGTTCTTCGGAGCAGTAAAGGTAAGACTTTTTTTTGTTTTGTGTCATTTAGATTTGTTGAAAAATGGTCCAAGAAAAACCACCTGATCCCCCAGATGACGGTGGTTTGCTATCTGAATCCTCGGGTGTTACGAAAAAAATGATCGCTGTTAATATTCCGGAGGCTTCGGACTTCGTAACGATTACGTCCAAAAAAAGAAAAATGGCTAAACCAACTGATAATAGAAATGCAACAGATTTTGAACAGATACATCGTAAAATACCCTCCACGCAAAACGACTCCATTCAAAATAATTCTTCTGTTTTACAGGATGTTATTCCGTGCACTTCTTCCTCGATCTCAAACCCAAGTCCACCTAACCCTTCCACCACACTCACTACAGCTGCCCCACTGGTACCCTCTATTCCTTTGTCACGTTTATATAATAATCTGGATAGACCTCCTTACATAACACACGTGACTAAAATTTCAAAGGATGAAAAACAAACAAATTTATATGATGTGGACTTTGGACATTTTATGTTTAAAAATAAAATCCATCCTGTCTGGAATGGAGTTAAATCTGTTGGCCGTAACCGTCTTTCTGTTGAATTCAGGACAGCGGCTGAGGCCAATAGCTTTGTAAAATCTGATGTTGCCAAAAAAAACTCGTACAACGTTTTTATACCTACATATCAGGTTACAAGGCTAGGTGTCACAAAAGGGATCCCACCGCACTGGTCGATAGAGGACATCCTGGAGAACATTACTGTTCCTCAAGGTTTCGGAAAAGTTTTAAAAGCGCGTCGTCTAAATTACAGGTTTAATACGGGAAACTCTGTGGAATGGAGACCCTCCCAATCCGTTGTCCTAACCTTTGACAGCAAAGACCTTCCACAAAATGTTACTATGTTTAACGTCTCTCTACCAGTAGAGCTCTATGTGTTCCCAACTGTGCAGTGCTACAAGTGCTGTAGATTTGGACACACAAAGAACCTCTGCAGATCAGAACCCCGTTGCTTCAAGTGCAGTTCATCCCATAGTGGCGATTCCTGCGATAAAACTGAGGAAAACTATAAATGTTTAAACTGCTCCGGAATTCACATGTCCATCAGCAAAACTTGCCCTGAGCTGTCAAGGCAGCGCAATATTAAACACACAATGGCCGAGAAGAGCATTTCTTATGCGGAAGCATCAAGAATGTTTAACAAATCCATTCCATCTTATTCTGAAGTAACTTCGAAAAATTCTAAAAATTCCACCCCTTCTCAACCTTCATCTTCTTCATTTAGAAAAACTGTTGAACGGGTTGTGAAACCTAGAATTCTAACAAAAAAAAATAATACTAATCACGAATCCCTTCTGTGGTTCCCTAATGGACAACTTCCTTCCAGTTCAAATTTCAATACTTACCTAAAGTCATCTAGTAAAGAACAAAATTATAATATAGACATTAACTCTACACTAATCACCTCATTTTTACATATTTTACAAACTTTAAATAAAAACAACATCCAAATACCGTCCCACGTTGCTAAACAAATTACTAATATTATCAACTCAACTAGAAATGGCTCCTCTGATGAGGATTCTTCAGTGGAATTGTCATAGTCTTAGAAATAAGTCTGACG
Organism: Limnephilus lunatus; assembly: GCA_917563855.2. Classification (NCBI taxonomy): domain Eukaryota; kingdom Metazoa; phylum Arthropoda; class Insecta; order Trichoptera; family Limnephilidae; genus Limnephilus; species Limnephilus lunatus. The sequence continues at coordinate 72,134,630 of OU830595.1, forward strand.
AATTTTTAAACACATTACACTCAAACTCAATTGCAGTGGCTGCCGTCTCGGAGACATGGCTGGAACCGGATTCTGATTTCAGAGTCAGGGGATACCACTGTCTTCGAGACGACCGTCAAGATGGAAAGGGCGGCTCCGCTCTTTTCATTAAAAAATCATTACCATTCTCCCCAGTAGATGTAAAACCAATTGGTTGTCCTTTTCAAGTGACGGCCGCAAAGGTTTTTGACACTACAATCATTTCTTTGTATATATCACCATCTAACAAACCTTCAAAATCAATCCTGAAAGCAATGTTTTCCAAGGTCACTTCCCCTTCTCTTATTCTGGGAGATTTTAATGCCCATCACGGATTATGGGGAGCTCACAATTGTGACAGAATGGGCAGAGATATTGTTGATCTACTCGACGAACTAGACTTTTGTATCATCAATGATGGTTCTCCTACCCGTCTTCAGGTGCCTGGTCAGCGTCCCAGCATGGTTGATCTTACTATTTGCAATTCCAGCATTGCCGCATCCCTGTTATGGAAGGTTTTGGATGACCCTCATGGGAGTGATCATTACCCCATCCTCATTGAATCCTCAAATATTTATCATTCCAATAAAATTGTCAAGTCCAATAGTCGAAAACCAAGGTTCTTAACGGCCAGGGCAAACTGGAATGATTATTCAAATCATACAAAGTTCTCCGTGCAAAGTCTACCCTCTCCAACTACAGAAAATGTTACGGAATGTTACGATTTATTGGTGTCTGCAGTCATTACGTCCGCAGAAAAATTTATCCCCATTAAAACGACACGTAACAAAGGGAAACCTCCCCCAGCTCCTTGGTGGGATATTGAATGCTCAGATGCAGTAGATAAGAGGAAAAAATATGCGAAAATTTATTCAACAAATATGAATATGGAGAACTTCCTTCAGTATAAACAGATTGAAGCTAAGACCAAACGTCTTCTAAAAAACAAAAAACGTCATGGCTGGAAAAAATTTTGCTCATCATTATCTTCCGAAGTTCCTCTTTCAGTTGTTTGGAATTCAATTCGTCGGTTTAAGGGTTCTCACGTCCCATCAGTGACTCGACCACTCTCTTCACAGTGGGTGAAGGAATTTGCCGATAAACTAGCTCCTCAAACTGCAAGTAATTTTAATGAAACAGAATTCATATACTCATTTAAAACACGGGGTTGGATGGACACCCACTTCAATTTGACAGAACTTAGGGAGGTCTTAAACGATCTCACAGACTCATCTCCCGGTGTAGATGGAATTCCTTATAGCTTTATTAAAAACTGCGACGTTACCACATTAAACTATTTTCTTTCAGTTATAAATTTGATCTTTGACTCCGGCAAAATTCCATCAGCATGGAAAATTCAAATAATTGTCCCCATTCTGAAACCCCAGAAATACCCTAACTCTGGACTTTCTTACAGACCTATAGCTCTTTCATCTTCCTTAGTTAAAATAGCTGAACATATGATTAAAAGACGCCTAGACTGGTATGTAGAAAATGAGAAAATTCTTCCCAGTTCTCAGTTTGGCTTTCGAAAAAGAAAAAGTACGACCGAAAGTGTGTCCATCCTGACTTCTGATATCCAGTTGGCCCTGGCCGATAATGAATCCCTTGTCGGTGTTTGCCTTGATGTGTGCGGAGCTTTTGACAACGTTTTATTAGATGTTTTATTTAATAAATTATTAAAAATTGGCATCCCTCGTAAGCTTTCCAGTTTTATAATTAACCTCCTTCTTACCAGGAAAATTCAAATCCAGGTGCTGGATTCTCCTCCACTGGAAAGAATAGTAAACAAGGGCTTGCCTCAGGGCTCCGTCCTTAGTCCTATCCTTTTTAATATATATACCTTTGACCTGCATCGGAGTTTGCATCCATCTTGTAAAATACTTCAGTATGAGGATGATCTTTTCATATACATTTCAGGACGAATTATTAATATTCTGGAGGAAATAATTAACATTTGCATGAAAAACCTTGACACCTGGTTAACGAATCACGGCTTAGAAATTTCTCCGTCCAAAAGCAATGTTATCGTTTTTTCTAGAAAACGTGTTCCTCCGCGTATAACAGTCCAAATAAATAATTCAATTCTCCCTATGCAGGTACAGATAAGATTCCTTGGGGTAATTTTAGACTCTAACGGCCGTTGTGGCCAAACTAATGATCAACGGCTGAGCCGAAATCTCAACTCAATCCAGCTAAAATGCCCAAATACACTGTGCCCAAAGCACGATGATCCCCGCTCCACCTCAAATGTAATCCACCCAGCCGGAGGATTAACTTGCCTGAGGAAGACCTACTTATAAAAACTGTCAACAGAGTTCCGCGAAAACAATCGAATAAGTGTCATCTGTCATCTCGCATCTGTTATCAGTTCACGCTCTTGTCTGTTTTTTATTTGGTTTTTTCAAATTGAATTATGGACATATTGAATATAGTAGATATAGTTGAATGGGCAGATATTCTTGATGATAATAACGGGCCACATAGGCAGCGACAAGATGCAGAATTTTATAACCGTTTTAGGATGACTAAAACGTGTTTTTTAATCTGTTTTGGGCTAAATACACGATAAATTAACTTACGCAAGCGAAAGGTAAAGTTCTAACTTATTCGAGTGTCATTTTTGCAATAATATGTGGAATATATTTAGAATTTCAGGTCTGAAAACCTTTTATCTAATGTTTATTACCTATGCTTTGTTTATTTCTTTTTTAGAAACTCCCCAATTTTGCCAGGCAATCAATTGCTTGTTGCATTACGTTTCTATGCTACTTGAAGTTTTCATATAACAAATGGAGACTTTTTTTAAAAAACCAGCAAAATCGTAAAAAATGTATCTCGTGCCTTCGCAAGTTTAAGACCTGTTAATCCGTGGGTGCCAGACAAGCGCTCTGTGTTGTTGCCTGAAATGTTCTGTACAGTACCAATTCAGTATTGTGTTAACCATCTGCTTTCTCCCAAAGGTGGACCAGAAGCTGAAACATTCTGAAATAGGGAGGGCTGCTTTTCTATTAACGTGCAGGCTATTTCGGATGCTAGAATGAGGATAACGGGCATCATAGCGAGTTGGCCAGAAGCTACACATGACTCCCTTATATTTCAAGGCTGCCGAGCTAAAGCAATGTTTGAGACAGGGCAGTACTCAAATGGAGCTTTACTTGGAGATAGTGGATATCCCAAATGTTTAAATATTCAAATACCTTTTTGTATATCATAACTTAAAAAGGAATGTGTATGATTAATAGGTACTTATAATTAATAGGCAAATGAAAGTGTATTTGGGAAGTATGTTTATGAGAATTGAGAAGGTTGTAGAGATATTGAAAGAAGTGTAAATGCAGGTAACTCGATTAATTGTGGACTGAACGTGCTTTGCGCTAACGTTCCAAACTCTTCTCCCGATAGCTCATTCGGAGTCATTTTGTCATGTTTACAGTTGGTTGTTGGTCATTAATGATCCATAAGGGTTAGGAAATGGAAGGATAGGTACATTTATAAATTAAACAATCTCTTGCTATACAAATGTCTTATATATTGCAGTAAATGAATCCACGCTACTAGAAAAAGCTTTACTCTGTTTGTGGATGGATTTGCCAGTTAATTAAAGGCAGAAAGTTACAAGTTTTACATAAATAATAGAATAGTTTACAGTTTATTGGAACATAATATAATTAATCATGACAGTAAGTAGTAACACCAATACACCGGAGTGACCAATCACAGGCATCCAGAACGTTGGTGTTGGCAGCTCTCTATGCTGTGAAGGAGAGCACATAGTTGTTGTTTCTTGTTCATCATGGATTTGGAGTTGGGGTCGTGGCCCTCGGCAACAGAGACTCAAGACAACATGAAAGCAAAACAAAGAAAGATTAAAAAGTACACATAAAAGGCAGGCATTCATATTGATATTGATCTGCGAAGCTAATGAATATGACCAATAAACAAGAATCATCATATGAAAGAAAAGAGTAATATTATTTATCGTGACATACATATATATGCAAGTTTTATATAAATATCAAGTTTTATAACCAGCAACAAGCAATTTAAAAACAAATAATGTGTAAACCTTTCAAAAAATCATGTAATAAAATAACATTTTACACAATAAGTTGGAAAATAAAGAAATTAAAATATTTTGCAGATTAGTTATTTCAAGTTATTAGTTATTGACGGCCTCTGTGGTCGAGCGGTAAGCCTCACGACTAGCAATCCGGAAGTCGCGTGTTCAAATCCCAGCATGCGCAAGTAAATTTTATTTATATTTGTGTTTTTCCACAAACTATTCATTAAAAATAATAAATAGTATATTTACAGCACACTACAGAGTGGAAGATACTGTCAGTATCACCCTGTTGTAACACCACCATTCAGAATTGAAACATTGAATGAAATGGTTTTAGCCATGCTTGGTGACCAGATCTGAATAGCCAAGTACTTCCCCTTCCCCTCCCTAGTACCTTCAGTCTCACATGAGATGTCGCAGTCTCACCGCACTGACTCCGGACGGTTGGGAGCAGTTGAGACACCAATGTGAGTAATAAGATTATTGAGAATTGTATAAATTAAATAAAAATTACAAATGTCCATTCTTCAGTCTCCGCTGATTCCTGTGTCAGCTGCACTACTTCCTCCCGGCTGCGGCTGGTGGATGCCTCTTGACCATCATCTTGGGCGGCAGGACCATTTGAATCAAACCTTAAAAAACCAATAGAAATATATGTATATGAACAAGACATAAGTAACGTGCACTTTATTGTTGTTGAACTATAACGACAATGCATTTACAAGCTTTTGGATTCCACTACGTAGGTAATGGTAATACTACAAGTGAGGGTTTATTTGAGTCTTTGAGTGCACCAATTCTGGGACTACTGCCATATACCGTATACATAATGTATTCCTCATTGCTCCACATACCCCGGGTACTAATGCTAACTCAGTGGACATGTTCAGTCATCACCAATTACTAAATTTGTTGCTGAGGCAGTTCACTTAAGTATAATACTGTATCATTTTTTATATTCTTAAAGGCCATTAATAATAACATTCATAATTTAATTAAATACAAGATATTTTAACTTACGGATTTACCAGCCCGGAAGAACTTAATCCAAGTGCTGCTCCAATCTTTAGCAGCACTGGATAGCACATATCTTGGCTGGGCACTGGGCCCTCCACCAATTCCAAACAACTGGCACTGACTGTGTTCGGGCATCTCATGCCAGATTGTCCCATGCCTTTTTTAGAGCAGCTAGGGACCTGCAATCATATATAAAATATTACGACAAATCAATTTGGACGAATAGAAATTCTAATTAACTAAACATCGCAACCTTCCCAGAAAGGTTATGATAGGACAGTCTGTCAAACCACTTGCCTCACTCACAATCATATCTCATCGCACACATTCTCTTCTGTTATTCGGACTATTAACATGGCCCAACTCAAATATCAGGTTTTCTTGATCCTGCCATGTCTTCCTCCGTCGTCCACATTCGCGAAATACACACCACCTTTCTTAAATCGAGCTTGTTTGGCATTTGAATTTAAATAACACATTATTATACGAGATAATCAGTAGACAACTTACCGGTTAGTCTAGCTACTGCAGTTGAAGCCGAGGAGTGAGGAGAGGAACATTCACAAATATACCAAACCACCCATGGACCACTTTATTCCATAAATAAACCAATACAAATACAGCTTCTTTCCAATGACGTTAATATTTCTTTCGAGAACTTTCAACTAATGAACTGCAAGTGCAAACCGATCCCGTCAAACGTCAAACTTCACGTAAACAAAAAAGTAAGTCAAGTGATACTTTATTTATAATATATTATATACGTTTGTTCTAAAAATATAAAATGTCGGTTTATGTATTACACTATTTAAAATACATTATCTGTATAAATAATAAATACAATTAATTAACGCTTCGGTATTAATTTAACATGTAAAGTTCCTAGTTTGACGTCATTTTTTAGTGTATGAAAATAAACGGTGCTACACACGCGACGCTCCGATCAAAAAGTTGGGCACAAGCAAAATGGAGGGTTTCGCTAAGATCACTTAACTGAGGGGCACCTAGCGCTTTGCTCAGATTTCACTCGGATTATCATTTTTTATGTTGGCCACAACGGCCGTAAGTTAACATGGAACCCGTATGTTAATTTTATCATTAACAAATGTCAAGCTGGTCTCAACATTTTACGTACCGTTTCACGGGTTTGGTGGGGAAGTCACCCATTCACCCAAAAACTTTTTTATAACGCATATGTTAGGAGTCATTTGGATTATGCGTCATTCCTCATTGAACCCACATCTAAAAAGAACCTCGCGAGGTTGGACCGTATCCAATTTCAAAGTTTAAGATTGATTATCGGTGCAATGCGTTCTTCCCCAATTAACGCTTTACAAGTGGAAGCTGTGGAGGCTCCTCTTCATTTCAGAAGACAGTTCTTGGCAGACAAGTTTTTATTTAAATGCTTAAGACTCTCTAATCACCCACTGATAGACAAAATTACTGCACTCACTGCTCAAGTGAAATCACTTCCTTATTGGAGGAACAAGTCAATCCCTCTTCTTGTTAAAAGTCTCCATACGTACAGTGCGTATAAACCCCTATTAAATCCATCTGATAGACTTCCTTTATATGCTAACTCCTTTCGTATTCATTTACGTAAACCAAATATTCTTCTTTCTCTCGGCATAATTAACAATCACGAAGCTCCAAGAAAGCTTATCGAAATTTTAAATTCTAAATACTCCAACTGGAAAATTATTTACACAGATGGTTCCAAGTCTTCCTTATCAAACCATGTGGGAGCAGCATTCCATTGCCCATCAGATCAAGTCAATAGAAAAATCAAACTTCCAAAAGAGGCTTCCGTTTTCACTGCTGAATGTATAGCCATTTTTGAATCCCTCAAATACATTGACAATGATCACATTGGAAACTTTTAAATTCTCTCAGATTCCCTGAGTGCACTTCAAAAATTGAACTCTTCCCCCTTCCATTACCCAGAAGACGATTTCTGTGTTGGAATCCGCACTTTAATTTATAAATTAACCGACTCTGGCAAAGAAATCGTGTTGGCTTGGATACCTAGTCACTGCGGTATCCCTGGAAATGAAAAGGCAGATTCATTGGCGAAAGATGCCATTATTTCGGGGGATATTTTATATAATTTTTTAAACCCCGATGACATTTTCATTAAATTGAAAGAAAACATGATTTCCACATGGCAGAATCATTGGGATGAGTCTAGTAAAACAAAAGGATATAACTTTTTCATAATTCAGCCAACGATTCCTTCAAAACCGTGGTTTTCTAGACTATCTTTAAACAAATTCTCAACATCCTCGATTTGCCGCATGCGGATAGGGCATTGCTGCCACAATGTTCACTTGACAAATATTCATGTTAAGAATTCTGCGATGTGTGAATGTCGTCTTGGTGAAGAGGACCTCAATCATATTTTTTTCAGTTGCCCTATAAATAATTCATACATAAATTTCATCCCTCACCTTATCAGTACGGGCATAATGCCTCCCTACAACATTGCATGTCTGTTATCTTCTCAAAACAAACGCGTTTATAGAGTATTGGCTAATTTCCTGAATATTAACAGCATCAATTTGTAATTGTAAGTTTAGTTTAAAAATTTTCATTATTTAGTTTATTTTTTATGCATAATAAATTACATAAGCATATTTATTATTTTCCTGTTACTTCCACTTGTTATACATATGTAAATAATTAAAATCATCTCATGTTGTAAGAATTTAGCGTATTATTATTATTATTTGTATAGTATTATTATATAATGTAGATATGTTCTTGATACCAAAATTGTAAATATTGACCAAAAATACACTCACAAAATTACACACAAAAATCATTCACTTGACACTGGCCAGAACACTCCTTTGGGGTGAAAAGCCATTAAAAAAAAAAAAAAAAAAAAAAGGAGGGAACAAATTAAAAAAGCTATAAAAGTGATGTAAACAAAGTTATTTGTCTTTTTATTAAAATAAAAAAAAGCTATTGATGTTACGAGTTATACATCATTTATTTTGATACAAAAAGGCAGGTTTTAATTCTAGTTACTTATTAGTCTTAAAATTAGAAAGTCTTTTGCTTAATTCTACGGTAACGTCTTTAATTTTAAAGAATCTGATCACTTGACAGTCTTGTGTGAGGACAGCCTGGAGTCTCCGCGTCCAACTATTTGTACCACTGGCACTTTAACGTAATTATTATTTGTTTCACTTGTTATTGCACAAATCGCACAGGTCGGATGGTTGCACAATTTCTTTTCGAAGGTTGAATTTTTTAACAAATCCCTGGTCGGAATTTTTCACGGTCACTTGGTTGGACTTCCTGGCAGAAGTTCACGGACGTACCGGTGGTTCCGCGGGCTTCAAATGGTCACTACATTGGCCGGAGGAACCGCGTCCTTGGTAAACGGCAAGCGGTGACTGACTGGCATCTGGCATCTGACTGGTCTTGGTGAAATTCCTCCTTCTTCCTCCTTGGCTCCTGGAACTTTCCTACGATCGTAGCGGCGCCGCGCCGTGTGTCAAAGCAAACGGTTTATTGCTTCGTCCGTTTTTGTCCGGCCTTAAGTATTGTACCTAAATCAGAGATTTGAAACATTCCCATCGGCCGCAGTGGTTTCGTGGCTCAAACGAAAAAGGTTTATTGCTTTTCTTTGGGTGTTCGTGAAAACTGCCGACGCTTTCTAAATTTTATAACGGTCCGCCTTTGCTTTCGTTGTTCTGTGTTCGCCACTAGCTGCAAATTTTATTATTATATTATATCCGATTTCTAAAATTATATGACGAACCTTCGTCCTGCCTCTTAACTAACTCTAAGCTCCTTTGTGTCTATCTGACCTACTCCTATGCTAGATGCTAGCGACCTTATTGTAGATGGTACACATTTGTTCAGTTCTGTGAATTTTTGGCAATAAAATACCTAAATGTGCATTTATTTAAATGCAACTCATACTCGATTTAAATGCTACCTATGCTTAATTTTAGTTACTGCTTTTCTCTTCACTAGTCTTTGCCCTTTTCGCCAGATAAAAAAAAAACTCTCCAAGGAGGTTTGTTTCTTCCTCCGTCTCAGAATATTGCGGAAATGAGTTAGGCAAGGGTCATTAAATAGTCCCGATGCACGACCAGTTGCAACTTTTTCGGGGTGTTTCTTTTCCAGGAACTGTGAAACTCTCTCCCACATTCCCATGATCTGACCCATGGTTATAAAAAGAAGATAGTGGATTATAGTGATTTTGTCAGAAATATGCAAATCAAATTAAACTCAGTGAGTGGAATGTAAAAACTATAAATGACAGAACATATTTTTACGTCACTAACTCAAATGTTCGTACCCACATATTACAATATATATATATGTAGAACAATTTTCTCGGTTTACCCGCGTAACGTAGTCCTTAAAAGGACTTTTTAACTCCTGACGTTTCGGACAGATCACACTGTCCATCTTCAGAGGCCTTATGTCTTGAGTTTTTGTCTCAAACTGATAGCTTTCGCATATCTGTTCGGTCCAGAAGCTAAGACTTAAGTGAGTGCAAAGTGCAAGTCACTTCTTATGTCTAGAACGAAGTACCCGGGTTGAAGGTGATTGATGGTGGAGGGGGTTGGGGGCGGGGCCGGCAGTAGATACCTGATTGGTTAAGCTAATTGGAGATACTACTGGTAATTTCGGAAATGCCATTTTTGGGGGATTTTCATCGATTATGACTTTCCAGGTGTATGTAAAGATATAGAAAAATCCGTTGCGTGCGGTGCGTGCAGGTGCGTGCATTGCGGCCGGTGCGGGTAGATGGACACTCATCTAAAGGCCCCTTTACTTTGAATTCCCGCCAAGTCACGGCTTGTAAAATAAAGACGGCAGTGACTGTCTAATACTAATACAATAGATATATAACTGGATGAATGACTAGCGTAAATTGGCCGGTCTTCCGGTTTCGACGGCCGCCATATGCAAAGTGGGCAAAAGATACGAGAACTCGGGGAACTTCTTAGAAGGAACTCGCAAATTCCAAGTTTTTTGTTGCTAAACAACGTTATTAAACATTGTTCCTTTTGTTTTTTGTGTTGCATAACGAATTTTAATAAAGTAAAACTGGGACTTTTTATATTTCGCATAAAAAAATCACAAAATTGTTAAAGAAGGGATCCTTGGAAAAACTTTATTTATGGAATTAATCTTCCATTCGAAGTAAACTTCAATAATGAACCTTCATTCAGGGCATCACAAGTCTACAGTTGTACTTCGTTTTATAATTATTGTGATAATCTTACCATTGTCTTAGATCATTAACACTTAGTGTTGTTAGGGTAAGTAACACACAATGTTTAGAAACAGAAACAAAACTACAAGATTTAAAAGTTGTATCATTTTGATTTCTTAAAAAAATACAATATTTATTATGGGAACGTCATGTGCCATTACCTTATAAGCAGTAAACGAATCAACAAACAAAAGGAAAAAATAACAGCCGTACATAATATAGGGTAGAAATAATTTAAAAAAAATTAACATTTATACAACAAAATTTGCACAACTTAATTTATACACAACAAATACAACCATACAACAAACAGTTATACAGCAAAAATTTACAGACAAAAATTTTGTACAACTTATACACGGACAAAAAATGTATACAACTTATATACAGACAAACATTTTCAACAATTTATGTACAGAGAAAAAAATTATACAACTTACATACAGACAAAAATTTTATACAACTTTATATACAGACAATTTTTTTATACATTATTAAATAAAAAGGGCTTATGTAATTTCTGCCTAAAGCTTGCTTTGTTATTATTTACATTTTCTAGTGTGGTGTGTCAGTAATATTGTTGATAATTTAGTTATTTGGTCACCGGTGAAAAGATATCCCACATCATTTGCTGAACCGATTCGTACAATTATAAGACGAGCACGATAAAACCAATTTGTCAATATTGATATAACGCCGAACAGAGTTAAACTTCAAACGGTATTAGTTCATTTATGCTTCAAACCATACTTCAAACTAGACGGTAGAAATGGCCTACTAGGAACTTGCAAGAGGAAGTCGATTTCCGGTGGACCGCTCAAAATTCGCTACGGCAAAGAGAGTCATCCATCCAGTTATATATATATATATCTATGAATACAACAAAATTGAGTTGCACCAACATTACAATATTTAAAATTACGAGTGCTGCCACTGAAATGGCTTCGAATTTTCCTTGCATGTTGATAAAAATAAACCCAATTATTTTACGCATGTCAACACTATGCAGTTTCGCGCGCTTTCTCATTGTCTGACGTTTATGATTGGTTTGTTCATGGTTTGTTTATTATTTATGTTTATGAGTTTTGAGCATTTATGGTTTTGAGGTTATTTCACAGTTGCGGTGAAAGAATTAAAGTATTGCATTTATGCGGTGAACTAAATAAAAATGGATATAATTACTAATAAGTAAGTTTGATTTTTGTCGTATGTACATTTTATTCGACTTGTTATATTATTTTCTTCTCAATTCGACGAACTTTATTTTCAGAGAATTTCGAATAATAATTTATTTATGTCAAAATATTATGTTTTAGAATCAAATCTAACATTCTGTTTTCAGCTGCTGAGATTCTGTCTGGCGCACCGATCCTGCAAACCACCTGAAAACCCGACCATAAATATACTAACCCAACCCGACTGTCGAAGAAGCGGACGTGCAGACACCATATTCGATGGAAGTTGTAAGAAAGACGTTAATATTTTTTATAATTTATTTGATACCAACTAACTAACTAACTATCACGCCGTTTCCTCGCAGGGGTAGGCAGAGAGGACGGACCGCCACACAACTCGATCTTGGCACACACTCTTTGCCTCGTTCACATTCATACATCGTCTCGTACATGCTCTTCTATTATTCAGACTCTTCCTTCACATGGCCCGACTTAAGAATCTGATTCACTTGGTCGTGCCATGTCTTCCTCGGGCGTCCCCGACTTCTTCTACCATTCACATTTGTATCATATATTCCTCTTACACTCCTTTCCTCGTTCATTCGCTCTACATGCCCAAACCATCGGAGAGTCCCTTTCTTAATCTTACACATCACGCTTACATCAGCCTTGCATTCTTTGCGGATATCCACGTTTCTCTCACGATCGTACATGGTTTTACGACACATTCGCCTCAGGGATCTCATTTCTACAGCATTCAGTCTACTTTCATCCTTCCTCTGCCAGTTCCATGCCTCACTGCCATACATCAGGGTAGGTACCAGCACTCCATTATGGACGGCTAGTTTCGCGTCTTTGGACAGTTTTTTATTACGACCAACGGCATTCAGTCCTCCGTTAATGGAGTTACCGGTATTCACCCTTCTTTCAATATCTCTATCAGCCTTCTCATCTTTCGTAAATATACTACCCAGATACACAAACTCATCCACCTGCTCCAAGTATTCATCATTCACAACTATATTGCATACTGTTTTCATAGTCTCTCTTTCAAACACCATGACTTTAGACTTACTTACATTCATCATTAACTCATTCTTCATACATACTTCGTTCATCCTAGACACGAGAGACTGTAGATCTTCCATACTGTTAGAAATTAGCACCGCGTCATCAGCATACAATAGGCAACATACTTCCAGATTACTCAATTTCGCGCCCAATCCCATCTCTTTCAATTCTTGCATACAATTATCCATGTATAGATTGAATAATCACTGTGACATTACGCAGCCTTGTTTAACACCTTTTGTGATGTCAAACCACTCCGTAAACCACGCCGTTCACCCTAACACATGCAACGCTTCCCTCATATAGCAACGCAATTGCCTGAATGAGCTTCGTATTCACTCCGTACTTGGACAACACCTTCCATAGCTTTTTCCTGTCAACTCAGTCGTACGCTTTTTGTAGATCTACAAACTCACAGAAGAGTTTCTGGTTTTTTGCAAGAAACTTCTCAGTGAGCATACACAATGAGAAAGTCTGGTCTATGCACCCCCTTCCACTCATAAAAGCACCTTGCACATCCCATATTTTATCCATTGTTTCCATTCTTACCCTTGTTTCTATTCTACCATACAGCTTGCCCACTGAACTAAGAAGGCTAATAGCCCTATGATTACCACATTCCATACGTGACCCACCTTTGTATAATGGCATGATTACAGCCCTTCTCCAATCTAATGGCGTGTAACCCTCCTCTAAACATTGGTTAAAAAGTTTGCACAGCCATATGAGAATAATACGAATATCTCCTTTAAAGTATTCGGCAGCAATATTGTCGAAACCCACAGCCTTGCCACTCTTCATGCATTTAATTGATCTTTTTATTTCATTCATACTAATTTTGGTAACATTCACTGCATCATCGTTCATAAGCTATTCACCGCTGGGATCACAACCACTCGGGTTACTTTCGAAGACTTCCTCGAAATATTTCATCCATCTCTCTTTAATTTCATTCTCATTCATCAAAATTTGTCCATCTTTCGATTTTATCACTTTCATGCTTCCGTTCTCTAGTCCACTCCGGGATCTTTTGACCTCCTTCCAAAACAGTTTTATGTTTTCTTGGAAGTGGTTTGTCATTTTGATTCCCTCTTCTTCTTCCAGGAGTTTCTTTCGTTCTTTCACCCCAACACTTACTCTTTTCTTGCATATTTTATACACTTCTTTCGTTCGATCTCTCTCTTCGCTTGAAACACTGCCAATCGCTATCAGACGTAACCATGCTTTCTTCTTCTCTGAGACCAGTGCTTTGATCTCGTCATCCCACCATGCATCACCTTTTTTCCTACCTTGCTTACTTATTCCAAACACATCTCTAGCAGATTCGCATAGACTCACCTTAATGTGGTTCCATGTTTCCTCTATGCTTATTTTCCTCTATACCATTTCCTTTTCATTCAATCTCATTTCTGCACAATTCTCATATTCACTTCTGACGTTTTGTAGTTTTTCTATTTTGACTCTTGTTGGAGCTGATACCTTTTTCCCCTTAGAGCGCCAGCCGCGAAAGAGGTTTACTTTTGAAACCACCAGAAAGTGGTCGGTTTCAACCTCAGCTCCTCTGAAAACTCTTGTGTCCTCGGTAACGGCTCTCAACTTAGAGTCAATTACTACAAAATCGATTATCGATCTTTCAATTCCTCTTTCTCACGTATACTGATGGATACCCCTATGATCGAAGAAAGTATTCGACTCAAAAAGGTTCCACTCCAAATATACTTCAAGTATTCTATTCCCATTGTCATTCGTTCTTTTATCCCCAAACATACCTAAGGTCAAATCAAATCCGTCACGTCTAATACCGACCCACCCGTTCAAATCGCCCGCCATTATAATCCTTTCATTCAACTCTTTTAGTCTCATTACATCATTCACACCAGTCCAAAAATCATCTTTCACTTCGACACTTTCAGAATTAACAGGGGCATAGCAAATAATAAGAAACACCCTTGTCAAACCAATTTTGAATCGGATCCACATTATTCTCGGACTTACACATTCATATTGCAACATACATTCAACCATTCTGGGAGACAGTAGCACTGCAACACCCTGACAATTCCTCTCCGAATCTGGTCTTCCAGACCAGATGAGGAACTTATCATTATGCTGCACTCTTTTATCATACTCTCAGTTACACCAAACACGTAACGTCAGTACGTCCAAACATTTGCCTTTCATTGTATCACATAATTCATTCATCTTTCTTTCCATTCCTCCTCTTATTTTCCATGTACCAATTTGGCATTGCTCACGTTCCGTCCTCCTCTTTGCGCCACCGAAGGGATGGCGATGTGATGGATAGCGAGTCTCATCGACACCTATGTCGGCCATTCCCTTCCACGGACTACTTATGCACTAACATCCTTAGTCTAACTTAATCCAACTTAATCTAACTTAATCTAACTTAATCTAACTTAACCTAACTTTATCTTACTCACACGTACACAAAATCTATATTCAATAAATCTGCAGTTCATAACAACAATTTTAAAGAAACAGTAACAATAACATGTAATCAACGCTAAGGATAAATATATATAGTACACTGTAATAATTGTCACTTTGAACTTATTATTTGTTCTTTTTAAAACACTATCTCTTAGGTATTTTATTTAGTCCTCTATCATTCCATACGTACGGCACTGGTAGAAACCGAAGGGCGCAGGCTCAGTCTTCGTAGTCCATGTGCTATGGCGGGCGGTTGGCAACGGGGGCATGCTTCTTGTGGGGCGGCGGGGTAGCGTGGCTTCAGTTAGGGATGCAGAGGCAATACTTCCTAGTGTGGGTGACGGCAGAGGTCGCCAGATGATGATCTTCTGAGAAAGGTCGCATCAGCAGCGGTCATAATGTAACGGCGAGGCAGGCATGACGCGGGCAGCGGGTGCGGGGTAGGCAGTATAGGTGCGGGGGATGCGAGGGGCAGAACCCAAGTACCAAATAGCCGAAGGAATGGTCACATCTGGAAAATGTTCGATGCTACTTTGAGACTTCAGCCACTGCATTTAAACTGTATCGTATAATTAACTATATTATTGAAGCTTGATGAGTCATGTCCTTAAATTATTCCTTAAAATAATACATGCCAGGATACGCGATAAGTGCGAGCAGGACTTAGATGACACTCAGTTTGGCTTCAGAAATGCGTTCGGTACGCGTGAAGCATTATTTTCTGTCGACGTACTATTGCAAAAGTGTCGTGACCAAAGAAAGGAAGTCTTTGCCTGTTTTATTGACTACGAAAAGGCATTTGACAGGGTAAAACATGCTGACCTAATGAAAATGCTTGCGGATTGTAACGTTGACACCAAAGACCAGAATTTCATTAAAAACCTGTATTGGTTCCAAACAGCAGAAATAAGACATGGGAATGAGAGATCTAATGCAATCTCCATTCAGCGTGGAGTACGACAAGGATGTATCCTGTCGCCACTATTATTTAATCTTTATTCCAACTATGTCTTCAAAAGAGCCCTAAGTAATACCCAGAAGGGTCTCAAGATCAACGGAGTTGTCATTAATAACATAAGATATGCAGATGATACTGTATTACTAGCTGACAGTATCAGTGACCTTCAAGACCTATTAGATCTTGTTAATAATGCTGGTGAGCAACTGGGCCTAACAATCAACGTCAATAAAACTAAATGGATGACTTTTGGACGACTAGATCACTCTGGATCAATGATTCAGTTAAATGGTTGTAATGTCGAAAAGGTGGAGAGATTTAGATACCTCGGCAGTATCCTCACGGAGAATCTTGACCCAGATATAGAGATTAGGTGCAGAATTGAAGCAGCAAGAACTGCATTCATAAAAATGAAATCCCTCTTCTGCAATGACAATATAAGCTTAAAATTAAGGCAGAGAATGCTAAAATGTTATGTGTGGTCGGTCTTGCTGTATGGTTGTGAAACATGGACCTTGAAAATAAATACCATGAACAGGTTAGAGGCTTTCGAAATGTGGCTTCACCGGAGAATGCTCAAGGTCCCATGGACCGACATGATCACCAACATAGAAATTCTCAGGCGGGCTAGAGCAGATAGGGAACTGCTTACATTAATTAAAATCAAGAAAATTTCATATCTGGGTCATATACTTCGAGGGGAGAAGTATCACTTGCTCCATTTAATATTGAAAGGCAAGATAGAGGGTCGCCGAGGGCCTGGTAGGAGACAAATGTCTTGGCTGCGAAACATACGAGAGTGGACCGGCATTAGAAGTGTGGAGGAGCTATTCCGGGCAGCGCAAGACAGAGAGACCTTTTCAAGAGTGATCGCCAACGTCGGGGGGACCTGATAAGGCACATAAAGAAGAAGAATTAGATACACATATTCAAAAAATCGTTTCATGTCCACACTATTCACAGAATTATTATTTTGTTAAAAAAATAGGTTCTTTGTCAAATAATAAATTCAAAGCATTTATACCTACTTTCAACTTAACCAGAATGGGCAGAGTGAAAGGTGTACCTACCGACCTGTCTGAATCGGAAATAGTAGAGGCTCTCAATGACTCTCAAGTAATTCCTAAAGTTTTAAAAGTTCGTCGTTTAAATTTCAAGGATTCCTCTTCTGGAACCACAATTTGGAAACCCTCTCAATCCGTAGTTATAACTTTTGAGGGCCAAATCTTACCATCCCGTGTGTTCATTTATTATAACTCTCTTCCCGTCGAAACATATAGATTCCCCACAATCCAGTGTTTTAACTGTTGCAAATTTCCAGAGTTGTCTAGACAGAGGAACATCAAGCAATCAATGGCTTCAGAAAATATTTCATACTTCCAGGCGTCTAAATTATTTCCTCCTGCAAAAAAATCTTTTGCAGAGGTATCATCTAATCCATCTTTCTTTCATTTTTCTTCTCCTAAATCTCCTCAGTCATCTTCCCACAGAGAAACCATTTTCAAGCCGTTAAAATCCAAACCTAAATTTATTCCTTCCTTTGATAAAAAACAACATAATGATCTTTTGCTTAACCCGAATGGTAATAATAAGTCTCAGACTCCTAATGGGAATACCTTAAAAAGTTGTCCCTCTAACGATATATTCCCTAAAGTCATGACGGAAAATTCCTCTTTCATCCAAACGTTAATTACTCTCTTAATTTCGATTCTTTCAAACAATTCAGTACCGACCAACGCTGCTGAGTATATTAAATCTTTACTCTCCTGTCTCCCCAATGTATCCGAAACTGAGCAAAATTCTTCAATGGAATAGTAGAAGTCTATTCTCTAACAAAATTGAACTTGTAAAATTACTTGATGAGCATAACATTTCAGTTGCTGCCATTTCTGAAACATGGTTAAAAACTTTGTATCATTTTAAGATCCTTGTCTTAGACATGATAGACCTGATGGTAAGGGTGGCTCTGCTCTTATCATTCATAACTCTATTCCTTTTAAAGAAATCTTTTTTCACTTTCTCCCCAATAGTTTTCAGATAGTAGCAGCTGTATATATATATCCCTCCCTCTACTATTTTTGTTGAAAACAAATGGACTTCGTTTATATCTCAGATTCGTCCCCCGTATATGTTACTCGGTGACTTTAATGCTCATTCTCCCTCATGGGGAAGTGAATTAACAAACCGTTCTGGACGTAATCTGTTAGATTTTATGGAAACCGCTAATCTATGTGTATTAAATGACGGATCCCCAACTCGTTTCACTACTCCTCACCATAGAAAAAGTGCGGTTGATTTGTCTCTTTGCTCATCTTCGTTGATACCCATATGTTCTTGGGACATTCTTACAGATCCCCTTTCCAGTGACCATTTTCCTATAATAATCTCCTTCCACCATCTAGCACCCTCTTATTCCTTTTCGACAAACAATAATTTAAAATTTAAAACTAAAGATGCGAATTGGAGAACTTTTTCTCTGGAATCGGACTCCATTATTCTTTCAACTAAGTCTTCTCTTATGAACATCGGATTTCAATGTGAATTATTTCCTAATATGGTAATAAAAGCAGCAGAAAAAACTCTTCAAAAACGTAATGTTAACTAAAATTAAACATTCCTCTCCGTGGTGGGATAAAGAATGCACTGATGTCGTTAATTCCAGAAAAAAGGCAATTTCTATTTTCCGGAAATGTATGTATTTTTTTGTATGTAATGTATTTTTTGAAAATTACCTTTCTGTGAAACGCCCTCAGGCAGAAGCTAAACGTATTTTGAAAAATAAAAAGCGGTCCGTGAAAGCCTGTCTCCGGAATCTCCTCAGTCTTCTGTTTGGTCCAATTTAAAAAAATTCGGTTCTTCTTATTCTCCACAGCGTTCCAAAAATATTCCAGAAGAAATTATTATAGGTTTTGTTGATAAGATAGCGCCACCATCAGTTGCTAGATTAGAAGAAATGCCTTCGTTTATTTCTTATCCATCACATTCCAACTGGATGGACTCTCCTTTTTCAGTTAGGGAATTGAAACGTGAAATTAATTCCCTTCCAGACTCTTCTCCAGGCCCCGATGGAATATTAAATAGTTTCATCAAAGCATTCTCGGACATGTCGGTTGAATATTTCTTATCCCTAATTAATTACATGTTCGAAACTGGATGTATTCCGGAAGTTTGGAAAGTTAAAAAAATCCTCCCGATTTTAAAACCAGGGAAAAACCCATCTGATGTCTCTTCCTATCGTCCTATTGATCTTTCGTCATGTTAAACGAAAGTAACAGAACATTTGATAAAGAACAGATTGGAATGGTTTGTTGAAAATAACAGAATTATCTCTCCAGAACAGTATGGCTTTCGGAAAAAGAAATCAACAATGGATAATTTAAGTGTGTTGACAACAGACATTCGTATCTCTCAGTCCCTCAATTCTTCAACATTGGCGCCATTTCTTGATCTTTCGTCAGCTATTTATTAATGTATTGAAAGAAAAATTAATAAAAATAAAAATACCTATAAAATTAGTTCAATTTATAATTAATTTGCTAACAGACAGATCCATTATTTTACACTTTTCTTCAAAAACGTTAAATCGCAAACTATGGAAAGGGCTACCCCAGGGGTCCGTGATCAGTCCATTATTGTTTAATATTTATATTAGGGATGTTATGGAGCTCCGTATCCGTAACCGAAACTATCGGATATCCGAAATAAAAAAATATCCGTAACCGTAACCGAAACCGATATAAAAGTTTCGGATAGTTTCGGATAAAGGCGGAGTCTAAATGACAGGTTACGACCTGTTTTTGTTTGTTTTGCCCGGCTGAGGCGCTACTTGTCACACAAGCCACACGTAGAGTTCAAAGCAAGTAGATAAATAAATAAATAAAAAAAAAAAAAAAAAAAAAAAAAAAGTGGGAGTTTTTGAGTATTAAAATTACAATTAAGGTTTAATTTTTTTAATAAACATTTTGTAATGGTTTCATTATTTACAAAATTCATTAAGAACTGTTTTTGTTATTATGTACCTACTTAGATTACAGTAACAGTGTACCAAGGTTTTATTGCAATATTATTTTGTTTTTATAATTTTCTTTTTTATATTTTTAAGTACATAGTATGTATGTATGTATGTACTACATACCTTCACAGTTCATAGGTACTTACACACCTACATATCACTTAAAGTTGCTAAAATAATAGTTGTTTATTTTAATTATTGTAAAAACATTTGATAATATAGACTAGAAATAAAATTCAAATCTTTCTGTTTGTATTTTACTTTTAAAATTTTAAAATTCTAATATCCGTAACCGAAATTATCCGAAACTAGCGGATAATCCGAAATAATTTTATATCCGTATCCGTATCCGAAACCGGTATAATATTATTCCTATATCCGTATCCGTATCCAGATCCGAAATTTCATATCCATAACATCCCTAATTTATATAAGTGACTTAACCTTTTCCACTCTGACCATTTTTTCTCAAAACTGTTTAGCTACTCCGAATCATATTTGTGTTATATTTTATATTTGAAATGATATTTTTGGTTAGTTAGTTTTGCGGCACCCTATCGGATAATTCGTGTGACCATTAGTTGTTTTGTATATTTTGTATAAAATACTTGTTTAATCACACATTATGTAACAAAAAGATAATACATTTGATTTCATCGTGTTTTATTTGCATTATATCTTTTGTTGCATAGCAATAATTTGTATAATGCGGGTAAAATATGCAGACAATCCAATGTAAATTCTTGGAGAAATTCCTTTCTAATTGTCCTGTACCGCACAGCGGCTGACCAGCGACTACCTGATCCTGATTGGCTTAGGTTTTATGGGTAGTGTACGGTTTCTTATTTTGCATTGGTTACGTTATTTTAGGTTTCGACCCTCATTCAGGAAACAAAAGATAGACCAGCCCACAACACATAAAATAGGTAATAAGTTTGGCAAACATTCTACACGGTGTTTACAAGTTAGAGTATTGTACGTATTATACATAATATAATACTATCACATTTTGAGTACATTTATCACACATTTACTATTACAAAAAACTTATGATTCGGTCCAATATTATCCCACATGAAGTGCAAGTTTGTTTTCACAACTTTTACAGTGATATTTTTTTTTTATTTTTTGTTATTTTTTATTTAATATTTGTTTGTTTTTACAATAATTATACATTTTTTTTTTTTACATATTAAACAGATTTGTAATATTAATGTAATAAAAGCCTTTCCTCACCATAAAGAGACAAGGCTCTTGTGTTTGGTGAATATATTGTTCATTTTAATTGCGCCTCCTTCTCTATCATAATCAGAACCACTAACGATTTTTTTTTACATTCGCTCCACATAGGAGGCCCTGAGAAAAATAAATTCCCAGGGCCTATGTCATCTTTGGGGTTGCTGTGTGGAGGGTCTTTTGAAGGAAAGGAAAAAAAGGATGGGAAGGAAAATGGTATGAGGAGTGGGTAGAAATCTGGGGGTTAGTGTATCCAGGAGAGGCGATGCGTGAATTCATCCCTCTCACTGCGTTGTAAGGCAATGGTTCAGTAGAGCCCGGCTGGAGAGATCAAAAGATCTTCCTCAACCAGTCTTTCCCGATTCGGCCCACCACGCAATAAATGGGCAGACGCATCTCCATGAACCCGGGCACCCCTGCTAAGTCACCAAACGTAGCAAACCACTTGGGGTGACCTGTGGCAGAGGTGTTGGTTATCCAATAAATGGTTCCCGGGGCGACGGTACCCATTTCCGCCTCCCAAATTGAAAACGATGCAATCCCTTATACTTTTTCTGATGATTTAACTGCTGTTCTGGATCTACCGAATGGCTTCCTTTTCTAGTTTTTACACCTTCTCTATAATTTCCAACCAGAAATCGAAGATGACTCATTAGTATTTCCAATAGAACAAAAATATTTGTTGTTGTGGTGTATTTATGTATTTTCTACATCACTAGCTTTACTGAAATAAGCGCATCTCCTGCTTTTGGGCGAGATAATGTCACTTCCACTATCTATATCACTAGGATCGTTACCGACTTCTTCACCATCACTTCGAAGTAAAACTATCATTATTTTCTATGACGGTTAATTAACTATAACTATTTATAGAATAAGTAAATTAGTAATTCTTTTACTTTCAATTACTAATATCAACATCAATAGTTCCACAAAACGAAAAAATATGGTCACTAAAAGTGGGAGTAACTGCGGAGAACCGTCATAAACGCAGGATAACGACTGACTGTTCTGAAAATATTGGAAGAAAACAAATACATCATGTGTTAAAATGTTGCATCTATTTTTACATGAATATATCTAATTAACGGTAAATTTAAATGAAGAAATGTTGGTTTATCCAATATCTTGCGACGATTCTTTATAATTATCGGAAATAATAGTTCGTAGAATGTACTTAGGAAGATAGAAATTGGTGATTAAACTTATACCTGCGTCGGGCCAGGACCTCTGGCCGACGGAGCTGCCTACCAAAATCGTTTGGGCCAGAATGTCTGGCCTACGGAGTGGAAAAGGTTAGACATTGCAATCCCTTCATCTATCAAGAGACTTTATTTTGCTGATGATTTCCTTATATACTTATCTCACAAAAACCTATCCCACGCTGCGAAGGAATTAAATTTGGCTTTATATTATATTAAAGAGTGGTTGTTGACAAATGGGATGAATTTAGCTACTTCTAAAACCAAGTTCGTGGCTTTTACGAGCAAAAGAGAAATACCCCCATTTTCTGTCTCTTTTGATAATGTCCCTCTCCAAATCGTTAAGCAAATTAAATTTCTTGGACTACTTTTGGATCATAAACTTTCTTGGCTCCCACATATTCAAAACATTTCATCTAAGTGCGAAAAGGGGCTTAATATGATGCGAGCTGTTTCGAGAGTGTGGTGGGGATCTCATCCTACTACTCTTAAATTAATATATAGTGCCCTAGTGCGAAGCCATTTGGATTATGGTTCATTTCTTTTCGATCCTCTCCCTAAATATTTGGATAAAAAACTTGAAAGAATTCAATCCAAAGCTTTCAGAATGATAATTGGAGCGATGAAATCTTCTCCTATTAATTCTCTTCAGGTAGAATGTGTTGATCCTCCCTTAATTTTGAGAAGACAATTTCTGGCTGATAAATATATTCTGAAATCTTTTTCTATATCGTGCCATCCTTTAGAACAAAGCCTTGATCATTTGTTCAATAATTTAAACAACGACAAAAGATTGACAGATGAAAATCGATTTCCTCTCCTAAAAAGTTTTCTTTCATTCAAATCTCTGACTTCTTCCATCCAAAATATACAGAAAGATCCTATCCTTCCTATTTTCACTATCCCATATGATTCTATCAATTTTATCCCCAACATAATAACGTGTGACATTTAACGGACTAACATTTTAACCTTATCTAATCAAAATGTCGAGGAAAATTTTTTAAAACATTATTTCATCCAAGTTTCCTAGATTTTCACTCTTTCACATACAGATGGTTCTAAGTCAGAAAACAAAGATTGTGGACCTGCGGCGCATATTCCCGAATTCAATTTAGATCGTTAGAATGCTTCGCAATTGAACAAGCTTTAATTCAAATCCAGCTTCTTAATATTCGTCGAGCCTTACTGATTCTCTAAGCGCAGTACTGAAAATTTCCTCAAATATCATTAATTATCCAGAAGACTACATTATTTGTAATATTAAAAATACCCTCAAATCATTAAATGAACTAAATTTCGAGACAATATTGGTTTGGATCCCTGGTCATTTAGGAATTGAAGGTAACAAGAAAGCTGATTCTCTCGCTAAACTTGGAACAATTTCTGGCTCTATTCCTGTAGATTTTAGAATTCCGTTCTCTGACGTCTACCTTATTCTTAAATCCAACATGTTTCGCTCCTGGGAAGAGAATTGGGCTGATACGAAAACCTGAACTGGTGCTTTTTATGCTGGAATCCAAAATCTTATTCCAAGTAAACCTTGGTTCCACGGCAAGAATCGGCTAATCCAAAAGATTTATTTCCTGTATCTCGAGAATGAGAATCGGTCACTGCTCTATTGCATCTCACTTATTTAAAATTCGAGTACTAGATAGTCCACTCTGTCAGTGCGGCGTGGAAAATGAGACTCTTGACCATGGATTCTTTAATTGTAAAAATCATTCGTCCTTCAAAGACATTTATAGTTTACTTATTAAAATCACCCACCAATCTCCCCTTAGTATTCCTTATTTGCTTTCACTCAATAATTCTCACGTTTTTTCCGTTCTATACAAGTTCATAGACTTAAATGACTTCAATATTTGAGATTTCCCATGCCCTTATAGATTTTTCATAAAATATAATCATCTCCCTTAATTTTAACGGCACATAGCACTCTCTTTAGGGTGAATTGCCAAAGACAAAAAAAAATATATATATACATATTACGGAATTATTGGTATGTAAATCACAGTAATCAGTCTTATACATACATACAATGCTGCTTAGATAGTAAATAAAAATATATTATGTTTTGCCTGCTCTTAATACTATGCACACAGATCTTCTATAAAAAGAAAATGATGTATAGTTAGATTGGGTTACAAGAAGAAGATGAAGAAAGTAGAGAATTATTAGAAAATGAAAAATGAAAAATTTGAGGAGTTGTTAGATATAGATCCCACTAATTAATCTTGTACATACAATGCCGCTAATTTAGAAAATAGAGATATATCATGTTTTGTCTGAAGGGTGATTAAATTGATAGAGTGTGAAGTGAATGGGTGTTAAAATTGTAATGTATTCCATGTGTAAGGATCCATTTCGTTATTTGTTTTTTAAAGGAATGGGGTTGGCTCAATGTTTTTAAGTTTTCAGGGATAAGGTTAAAGATTTTAGGAGCTAGGAAGAAAAATTGTCTTTAAGCTGTCGTGGTGTATAGTTTAGGTACATTGTAGTGTCCGTTGGTTATTGTTCTGGTGGTGTAGTTATGTTGTAAGAGAGTTTAGTTTTTGTATTTGAACAGGAAATGTATTAGCATAAATTTTAGACAGAGTTGCCATATGTTTAACCGTTAGAGTGCTACGCGTCGCAAAAGCGCTGCGATCGTTTGTATCACAAATCGTGGCGCGGCGCCGAAGCGTTGCGAGTTTCAGTGTGTTTTTAGTGCTCCGCGCGAGTGGAAGTTCGCTAATCTCGCGCGTAATTTGTAACGAGAGTGCATTCTTATACATTTAAAAATAACTTTTTTCCGTTTTAAAAAAAAAATAACCATGTCACGTGCTATTACTTCGAACGTTGTTTCGATTCCTAGTGATTCTAAGGGAGGTGAAACAACAGATACAAATATTACCTGGACGAAACTTACGCCAGTGTGTGGTGTGTAGCAACAGAGGGAGTGGGATAAAGCGATCCCACCTTATTTGCGTTCGATGTAGGAAAGGCCTACACCCTATTTGTGCGGCAAAACATAATTGTTGAGCTATTTTTTTTAGATTTTTATTTTCAAAAAGAAATAAAATACAATAATATTGAAATTTAATTTTTATTTTTTCCATATTCTTATCAATAAACATTTTTTCTTTATAATGCAAAAAGAATGATTAAAATTGATTGATATTTGTCTAAGTTAGAGTGTTTTATTTGACACCATTATTTTTTCCTCTAAATAAATCAACATGTGTATAGCAATTTACATTTATTTTTGCAAAAAATGATTAGCACTAAAACGGTTAAGACGTTATACTCGATGAGGAGTCTTATGGAGGGGTATCTAGTATCAATAAACATTTTTTCTTTATAATGCAAAAAGAATGATTAAAATTGATTGATATTTGTCTAAGTTAGAGTGTTTTATTTGACACCATTATTTTTTCCTCTAAATAAGTCAATATGTGTTCAGCAATTTACATTTATTTTTGCAAAAAATGATTAGCACTAAAACGGTTAAGACGTTATACTCGATGAGGAGTCTTATGGAGGGGTATCTAGTCGGTCGCTTGTTAATGACACGTATTATCATTTTTTGGGCTTTTAGTAAAGGTTCGATGATAGATTGTGCACAGCCACCCCGAGTTATAATGCCGTATGTTAGTAGGGATTGGCAGAGAGCGTAGTAAACAGTTTTAAGAGTTGAGGTAGTGAGGATAGTTCTTAGGGTTCGAAAGACATAAGAGAGTTTGCGGATGCGTGGGGTTAGACTGGCCAAGTGCTGATCCCAAAGAACGTGTTGATCAATGATGACCCCCAGATATTTTATGTGGGTGGCTTGTTCCAGGTTTGGGCAATTACAAGAAGAGCAAGTTCTTAAACAGGAGTGAATTATTATCTTCTGATTGTTGGTAGGTTGGGTTGCAGCAGAAAGACTAAAGGTTAAGAATTTTGTTTTTCCAGCATTAAGGGTTAGGAAATTATCATCTAACCATTTCTTTATACGGCCTATGTCGTTTTGAGCTATGTCGAATGCTCCTTTCCAGTTTTTGTGTCTAGTTATCAGTACAGTGCCATCTGCAAAAGATATTAGTTTCCCGGTTATGGGAAGGTTACAGAGATTGTTGATGTAGATGAGGAACAGAATAGGGCCTAGAAAACTTCCTTGTGGGACTCCGAAATGGATTGGTAAGGGGTTACTTACAGCTGTGTTTTTAATTTTCACAGTTTGCGATCTGTCAGTTAGGTATGATGAGAACCAGTTAAGAGTTCTACCTCGGATGTCTATTTGAAATAGTCTTTCTAGAAGTATGGGGTGGGAAACAGTGTCAAATGCTTTGGCTAAGCCTAGGAATATGGCTAAACAGGAATTGTTCAGGTCTTATCCGTCAAGTCTAAGATTGCAGATTCTGTATTTAAGAGTATCTTACCAGCTAATCATAATTCTGATTCCTGCGCCAGTGCTCTCACATCAGAGCTTGTTAGCAGACGTTTTTGGAATTAGATTACGTTCCGCTGTAAACCGGGTTTTGTGTATCGCGCGGAGCTAGGGCGGCTACAGGGCTACGGTATGCTTATATTCTCGCTTCCAGAATTTTAGTTAGTAATAGTTATTTGTAATTTGTATATCGAAGTACATAAACATAAATAGATACAAGTAAAATGCGTAAACACAGTAGGTATTAAATAGATACCTACATGAATAAACAATGTGTTATATTCTTTTTAATATTTTGGTTTTTTGTTTTTTAATTTTATTTTACGGCCATTAGAGCGAAAGATATCTCAGTATCGCCCTGGTGTAAGACCACCATTAAGATTTGAAACGTTGCTTGAAATCTCTTTAGCCGTGTTTGGTGACCAGATCTGAATAGCCAGGTACTTCCCCACCTTCCTCTTCCCTATATTTTTACCCTCCCCACTACCTTCAATCTTACAACATACCCCAATTGGGGATGCCATAGTCCCACTGGCTCCAGACGGGAGCAGTTGGGACTCTTGTTCGGTATATTTATGAAAAGAGTGTAATATTCAGTTGGATTGTAAAAAATGTCTCATTTTGAAATATTTATTCGTATGCACAATTTTTTATTTTATATTTATCTGAATACCGCACAAGAGACCCAAATGCTCCTACTGGAGCCAGTGAGACTATGACGTGACTATGGGGTATATTGTGAGGCTGAAGGTGGTGGGGGAAGAGGAAGGCGAGGAATTACCTGGCTATTCAGATCTGGTCACTAAACAACGTTTCAATTCTGAATGGTGGTCTTACACCAGGGCGATACTGAAAGTATCTTTTACTCTAAAACGTGACGCAAATATATTATTTTTAAATTAAATAATTGTGAAATAACCCAAATTAGTCGAATAAAATTTATTTGCCTATGCCGGGATTCGATCCCACGACCTTCGGATTGCGAGTCAAGAGCCTTACCCCTTGACCACGCCGGCCGTCAATAGGTAGTATCAGTAATTTGGAAGGTACATCCACCAACTACATGGAAGGCCGGATCGGGAGAGACCGTTTTTTTTACACTCGCTCGACACACTGCTTATCTCTTCTTTGGGAATGCTGTGTGGAGGGTCGTTTTAGGGAAAGGAAGAAGAGGAAATTCGGAGAAGGAAAGGGGTATTAGGGGTGGGTAGAAATCTGGGGGTCAGCGTGTCTAGGAGTGCGGATGTATGAATCCATCCCTCCCACTGCGGTGCAAGGCGATGTTCCGAGAGAGTAAGGCTGGAGAAGTCAAAGGGACTCCCTTAACTTTTCCAGATCCGACCTGCCATGCAGCTGGTAACCAAGACCTAAACAAACCTCACCCCCTTGAATCCAGGCACCCCTGCTAGTCACCAAATGTTACGAACCACTTGGGTTGACCTATGGCAGACGTGTTGGTTATCTAATAATTGGTTCCCGGGGCCGTGGTACCCATACCCGATTCTCGTGTTTGTTATTTTTCCATCAAAATTATTTACGATTTGTCAATAATGTCTTAGTAAAATAAGTATGTAATGAAATCTGAAATATATTAGTTTGTAAGTGTGCAAATAAATAAACAAACTGACCAATTTTCGTCAATTTAAACTTAAATTAAAATTCTGACACATACGTTTACCAGATAATGTATTGATTTATTTTACTGCATGATTATATGATTTGAAATTGGTGTTGTATAATACATGTACTTTTTTGAAAATATAACAAGTCTGCCAACGACCTATGGTATAACCTTATTATACTTAAAATAAACATTTTTTCTCAAAATTTAATCCATACGTTTACTAGATAAAAGAACAATCTTTCAAAATCAATTTATAATTTTTTGTGGAAACGAGTCAATAAGTCTAAACACTGATTTAAAAATGACATATTTCTGGTTTCTCTGGTAATGTCCTCTTAAATTGTTTTGAAAGCCAAACTGATTAGGCGAGAGGATCTTCTGGGTTTCATTATGACAAGCCTACTTTTAACAATTTTTTCAATGAGACACTTAGCAAAGAGATGGGTCTGTAGTTTTAAATATTTGTTTTATCGCCACCTTTATAGATTGGGATAACCGTTGCATGTTTTAGTAGGTGTGGGAAAGAACCGCTTTTAAAGCTTAGATTAACAATATGTTTTAACGGCGTTGAAATAAAGTGAACTATGTGTTTTATTATATAAGGAGAAATATTGTCATTACCAGCAGCACTGTTTGTTTTAATGGTGAGTATTGTATCAACTATTTCTTTATTGGAGGTAGGGGCTAGGATTAGTTCTGGGTGCAAAGAGCTCTGTTGTCTTACCCGTGAGGTTAAGAGATTTTGTGTTTTGTTTGTCGCTTTCAGAATTTTGTTACCTAAGTTTGTCCCAATGTTACTGAAAAAATGGTTGGCGTGATCGGCTAAAGTTTTTGGGTCATCATGGACTTGGATATTTTTCCCATTAATAGCGAGTGATTGCATTTTTGAGGTTTTTTTGTTTTCTGAGATGTCATTGACTACGTTCCAGATTATTTTACTGTCATATCCTGACTCTTCAATTTTTTTTTGTAATAGTTTTGTTTGGTTATTGTTATGAGATTGTTGCAAATATTACGATACTTTTTATAGAAGCGTAAGAGTTGGGGTTCTGGGTTGTTTAGGGCTTGTTTATGGAGTCTGTCTCTTTTACGTATACAAAGGCCATTTGTAATCCATGGTTTTAGTTTCTTTTTTTTGTTTGATGTCATTATAATGGGGAAAGTGGCGTGGCTAATGTGGGCAGTTAGTGATGCAGAAAATTTTTCAAAAGCGTCGTTGACATTTTCAGAAAGCAGGGTAGATTCCCATTTTTCTTCTTCTACAGACTTTATCAAATGATCCATATCAACAGTTTTATGGGAAGGATTACTGGGCTTAGAGGGAGAAGATTTTGAGTTGTGTAGTTCGAGAATGGTTGAGTTATGGTCAGTTAGAGTGGATTCGAATACACCTGATTTAGCAGTTCGCCTTGATCTAACCATAATGTGATCTATGCATGTCTTGGTAGTGAGGGTGACTCGGGTAGGTATGTTGATGTGTGGTATAAGGCCATGTAGTGCCATTGGGCTTAGGAAATTTGTAGCGGGGGCTGGATTCATTTAGGATGTCTATGTTGTGGTCACCGGTTATGATGAGATCCTTAATTTTTTCATCGATATTTTTTTCGAGAGAGTAGAGAAAAGGGGTGACATTATTGGACTTAGGGGAGCGGTATATTGCGAGAATATTTAAGTTATCGATTGAGATATTAAGGCAATTTGCATGGTCAACTGTAATTTCAGATACTGCATGTTTTAGGTTAGACTTGACATAAACTATGACCCCGTCGGAATGAGACCTGTGCTGAGACGTGTTGTACACAGAGTAGTTGTTTATTAATTTCGGGATGTAATTAACGTTAATCCAGCACTCTGACAGAACAATGATGTAAAATTCATTTCCAAAGTCAGTAAGTAGAACAAGTAGGTTATCAAAGTTTTTGTTGAGACTACGGATATTCATGGCAAATACTCTTAGAGAATCTGGTTTGGAGGTAATTTTTTTTAATGCATTTGTGTTTTTTGTTATATGTGCTGTGATATTAAGAAAGTTATCAATAGAGTTAATTGGGTCCATTATGGGTATCGGCTTGTGGTGGGTGTTTGAGTTCATCAATGATTGGGTAAGTTAGGTTTATGTATAAGTATATCGGAAAACTAAGACAATTATTATTCGAAATGTGTCTTTGCAGGTGCTTAGTGTCTTCTGTGTTTGAAAGAATAACATTAATTAGACAAGTAAATATACATAAAAGATCTACAAACATAAAGGTTATTAAGTGCATTGAAAGTATGAGATTTGTATGTATGATTACAACTTTATAGATAAAGCAAGAATAGGAATCATAGCAGGTTATTAATATTATCATAAAAATGGAATGGATTACCTGTATAAGCGGAATTAGACAAGTAAGGATACAATCCTTCAGCGTTGGTGTTGAAGGTATGTGGTATGCATATAATTTCGTGTGGTTATAAGCAATGACATGTAAAAGGTTAGTTTCACTTGTGGTTATAATTATACTAATTTTGTATTTATGAATGAGGATGTTAAGATGATAGAAATTATTTGAGTAAGTGGTACCATAGGTTTTTAAAAGTGGTAGTGATAGTGAGAAATTTTTATAATATCTGTTCATAGTTATGACACAATTCCAGAGTTCAATGACATTTATGTTGATATAAGTGATAATTTTCTGGTACTGAGTGAGAGTCAATAGCAATAGTAAATAGTAAATTTAATTTCAATGATTTAAAGTAAATAGTAAACTTAATTTCAATAAATTTGATTTCAATGATTTTAATGTTTTGCTTATTTCTAATTCTGTTGTTGGTTGAAGATATAAAGATTATATACTATCATGTACTAATGTTATTTCATCGGCTGGTTTGTGTACAACTTTGTTACATATATTATTAGCTATGGAGGAGCCAATGTTGCAAAAGAAATTGTTAAAGTGGTCGCATATCTCTACATTGTTAGTGATTATTTCATCATTAATTATTAATTTAGTACAAAAATTATTCGGAGTATTAGACTGATTTTTAATAATATTATTCATTAACTTCCAAGTTTTTTTACTGTTATTTTCGCATTTTTTAAAAAGATCACTGTCGTAATAGAAATAATAAAAAAAGAGAGTATAACACTTAATTTTGGAACGAGTTGCTCTCTTGGGTAAGTACTTATATGAAATTCAACAAAGTTAATTAAATCAGGACTGTATTCCACAATTTTGAACATAAATATTAAGTCAGATATAATTCTTCGATCTGAGAATGATACAAATTCCACACCTTTGAGGGCCAAGGTTGCAGGTTCTATTTATTTATGATTAATTATTAAAAATAAGCACTCCCTTTAAAATACTTTTTCTATAAGCACAATTCGTGTTGAAAAGGGAGAAATCATTTACCCGCTATGAGTATAGAACTTTGCCCCCCCCAACTGTTAGCCAATTATTCTTCCCACAATAACATGGAATAATGATGTCTTGTCTTTATAGGTGGCAGTAGAAGACCCCCGACTCCCTTGTGCATCGGAGTATCAAGGTGTAGCGACTAAACGCTTACCAATAACACCATCCCTGAAAAGTGAGTTTAGTTGTGCCATAAGTATTATAATGGAGTGCTTGTACCTACCCTGATGTGTGGCAGTGAGACATGGAACTGGTAAAGGAAGGAAGAAAGCAGACTGAATGCCATTGAATTGAGATTCCTGTGGCATAATATGTGTGGTAAAACCATGTATGAGAGAAATGTGAAGATCCGCAAAGAATGCAAGGCTGATGTAAGTGTAATGAGTAAGATTAAGAAAGGGACCCTCGGAAGGTTTGGACATGTAGAGCGAATGAAAGAAGAAAGTAGTGTAAGAAGAATATATCATGCAAATGTGAATGGTAGAAGAAGTTGGGGACGCATGACGAAGACATGGCACCATCAAGTCAATCGGATACTTGAGTCGGGCCATGTTAAGAGTCAGAATAATAGAAGACGATGTAGAAATGTGAATGAGGCAAAGAGTGTGTGCCAAGACCGAATTGTTTGGTGGCCTGTTCTCTGTGCCTACCCCTGCAGAGAAACAGCGTGATGGTTAGTTAGTTAGTTATAAGTATCAAAGAATCTTAATATCTTAACAGCATCTCGCAAAATGTTTCAATACATTTGCATAAAGTACTTACTTACTTTCTAATGTTTTTAATGTAATGTAATATTTTTTTAGATCTGTCGAGAAAAAGAAAAGCGTCGATGCCAAACAATATCTGCAGAAATTTCATGGAACTGGCGGAAGTTCAAAAAAAATCTGTGGATTTGTTTACAAAACTAGATCTAGAACACAAAAGAATTCTTCGTGAACAAGAATATAGGCACCGTGAAGCTATATTTGAATTGAAGATTAAACATATGCAACATTTACATGATTTGAAAGTTAAACAAATCAAAGAGGAAAACCGAATGGAGAATGATTTCCTGCAATGTTTACATGAGTCGGAAGTTAAAAAAATCAAAGAGGAAAACCGAACGGAGAATGATTTCCCGCAACGTTTACATGAGTCGGAAGTTAAAAAAATCAAAGAGGAAAACCGAACGGAGAATGATTTCCCGCAACGTTTACATGAGTTGGAAGTTAAAAAAATCAAAGAGGAAAACCGAACGGAGAATGATTTCCCGCAACGTTTACATGAGTTGGAAGTTAAAAAAATCAAAGAGGAAAACTGAACGAAGAATGATTTCCGCATTATAATAGAATAAAACATTTTTTTCCTTTGATTCTATTATAAC
Organism: Limnephilus lunatus; assembly: GCA_917563855.2. Lineage (NCBI taxonomy): Eukaryota > Metazoa > Arthropoda > Insecta > Trichoptera > Limnephilidae > Limnephilus > Limnephilus lunatus. The sequence continues at coordinate 72,167,874 of OU830595.1, forward strand.
GGGGAAATAATTCTTATGTAAATGTTGCGTATATTTAATCTTCAATTCAAATATAGCTTCACGGTGCCTATATTCTTGTTCACAGAATTTTGTTGCTCGTAATTCTTTTTTTTTTAAAATTAATAAATACATTATTTCTTACAAAAAATTACAATAAATGAGCAAAATAACTGTTGACAAGATTTTGTCTTATGTCATTATTATCCTGTCCAACATTTTCAGGAAACTGTTCTCCGTCAATTTCTTGGAGAATGACAGCAAAGTCTGGTGGTTCCGTGACATTGTTGTCAGTGCATATGTTATTTACGACCGCTGTGGCAATGATCATGGCTTCCACTCTTATGGCATCTATTTTTAATTTCATCCCCACTGCGGGAAAACGCCTTTTCCATATCCCGAAAGTCCTTTCTACCACATTTCTGGTCCTGATTTGGCTTTCATTGTATAAAAGTTCAGCATCAGAAACAGGATTTGCCAGTGAGGTTAATAAATAAGGTTTTACCGCTTAACCACGATCGCCAACTAGGTGTATTTCCTTTAATTCTGGAATTGTTAAAAATGGTGCTATCATGCTTGGAATTTGCTTGCACATTGTATGAAAAGTAATCCTTATGGTTATACTAACGGCCGCTGTTCCCAATTCTACTAAGCCAAAACTAAGGTTCAAAACTGCTTAAGCATCACTTAATCTAGACTAAGCAGTTTTGAACCTTAGCTTCGGCTTAGTCGAATTGGGAACAGCGGCCGTCAGCATTGTTCCCTCCAGGAGAGAGAATTCCTATGTGGTTTTAGTCGATGGCACCAATCAGGGGCGTATATCTCCGCTAAAAATTTGAAACTGATGACCATAAATAACGTAGGAGTGCCAAATTCTTATAGACAAAGATGAATTGTAGATAGTTCTGTAATTTTAATTGCATCTCTCGCTCTCTACGTGTAACAGAAAGAGATAGTTGTATACCTACGTCACTAGGTTACTTAAACCAAGAGAAACAACGCGCACCATCGATAATAATATAGAAATACGATATATTGTGGCAGAAGACAGGCTATTGCTCTACTAACCCTGTCTACTATTCGCGAGACTATACTTTTATGTACCCCAGAGATGTCTCCTGTGCCTCTTTTCATCGTTTCTTTTGCATATAAATGCAATGTTATTAGAACCTGCCAAGCGATTCCGTATATTTTATGGAGTCGTTATTGGTTAATGGATGTTATCTCCTATCAGATTTGTGTAGTTTTTAACTGACTTATGACCGATTTTTCGTCTGTATTTATAGGGCAAATCTGGGTTGCACTTTTAGGGCACAAAATCTCCTTATTCTTTGTAGGGTGTTTGTGTTACCTATTTTTCCTGATTGCTACGATTTGCGATCAGATGTGTTAAAATTGCATGTGATAGCCATTGCCAAGACAGTCCCGATCCCCAAAACCAAAGTCTCTCATATTTTTTATTGTTTTTACAAGAAAAGGTACAATACATTTGTGATATAAGTACATTATTGAGGAATAAAACATTTTTCTTAAAATGCAACAACCACTGATAGACAGCAGTTATCAAGTTGTTATACATACTTGCTTATGTCAATTTTTCGGCGATGGTATTTATTTATCCTAATTATCTCCGATTTCTCGAAATTTAGCTCCAAGTTTTCGGGAAGATGAATTTGTTATCGTAATTATTCTCGATTTCGATATTTCCTATGTTCAGCATTGGCCATTGGTTGCAGGGTGGGGGCGACGAAAATAGTCAACCATTATCTTGGTGGTGGTCATTACTACCTATAGTCTTTGGTGGAGACTTACGTGGTTATTTAAATGTGTTTCCGAGTCCGATTTTGATACTGCATGTATTAATTACGAATTGCGTTTGGGTTTTAAATTGATAAGTTAATTGAAGAACGTAATAGCATTTTAGACATCGTTTGGAAGATGCGCTAAACGCACTTAGTTTGTTAGCCAATAGCGGCTCTCCCATTGTAGGTTGCATTGAGGGGATATCGTGCTGGCGGCATGGTACTATGTTGGCACGTAAATTCCAATCTCGACTGTTTTAGTCGTCTCATTTGCGTTCGTGGACTCGTTCAATGCACATTGATTTCTTTGACACGTTCGATACAATTATAATAACTAACTCACGTTAATGACTTATATCTTGGTACCCTTGCTATTATAATATATTTTTGATTACATTAAATTCTATGGTCTCTTCAAGATCGAAACAATAATAACAAACTTTAAATACTTATGCATAGATTACCTAAGTACTTACTTTTTAGAAACATCTCTCTTTTGTACTATTAAACTTTCATATTATAAATTTATCGAACTCATTTGTATAATTTTTTATGATAATTCATCTCATGTATTTCTATTTTTCCATGTGTACTATTTATCGCTCCTTTAATTTAGCTATGTTCTTTAAAACTTGCTTTAGAACAAACTATTTATGTTTAAGTTTATAATAATATCAATATAGTAAATACACATTCCTCTATAACTACTTTCATAGTATCTTAAGCACTTCTGTTTTACCCTTATTATACTTAAACTTATTGAACTCCTTTTTAAAATTTTTCATGATAATGAAACTAAATACCTACATATTGTACCTGCTTATATCCCCGTTCAGTTTATTATGTTATATACTATACGCTTATAATTATACTCCTGAATAACTTATGTATCTATAATAATGTGTACATGTAAAAGTCTTCAAGGCGTGAAAAAATAAATAACTTTGGAGAAAAGCCATTCTCTTACTCAGGAAGCACTTTATAAGTGCAGTCATTGGTTTGACATGTTGCACCATCATATAACCACCTATGAAGAAAAATTATTCTCTTGCTCAGGAAGCATATAGGTATTGTTATGGATTCGAGCACTATATTTTGAAGCAACTTTGGTAAGAAATAATTTGCTTACTCAGAAAGCATGTAAAGGCGCTGCCGTGTTTTTGAACTTTTGCACAACATTAAAACCCAATTTGGAGATTGTTTGCTTAAATAATAATAATTATGGATGTTGAAATGGATGCAGGAGAGTTCAATAATGAAACGAAACAGTTATAGTATTAATATTTTCTGTATTCAACATAATAAAAAACAATGAAACAAACCATATTTTCATGTAAAATAGTGTCACATTTTCAGACTACCGCAATGTAAACACAATGTACACGCGTGTAATGGAAGGTATCCAATAGAAACGAGTGACACATTTGATAGGAAAATATTTGATATAAGAATAGAACTTAAGACACTAAATAAACACAGAATGTTCACAATGAAATGCTAATAAATAATTTGTCTTTTGATGCTGGATTATATTTTAAAGAAAAATATAAAATAAATGTAAAGGCATAACTACAATGATAACGGAAGAAATGAAACACAATTTACTTATTCAATAGATGTTTGTGACAATTAAATCTAATAATAAGCTCGATTTAGATTATCAAATGAATACATTCACATTATGCTTAAATTTAGGAAAACGTGAAGATTTTAAACTTGCCAATATAAATATACATAAAACATGATTTTTAAGCAATTAATTACGTTGTAACTTTGCAGTACACCTATTTTAAAAAGTGTTAAAAAGGTCCCAAATAATTGTATCTCCAATAATTATACATGATTTCATTGTATTCAAATTTGCGCAAATTCTACAAGTTATTATAATAAAGGTAAACACATTATTTCAATACTTAAGCCTAGGTCTAAGAACTCATTGTTACTCCATGTTATGAGTTTTAAAATACTGTAGATATGTCATTTTGATTTTCTCATAACATAGAAGGAAATAGTAAGGTTTGTAAAAGAATATAATTTACCTACATCTTAAACTAGTTGAGAGACACTTTGATGAAGTTTGTAAATAAGGCTTATTAAAGATCATTCAATTAAATTGGTATAAACAAAGTTATTATAGAAGAGGAATATTTTTACATAAATTTACTACAAAAGCATTACACTAGGTACCGAATTCTGAATCTAACTGTTTCTAAAGCAATACATCACATAATTAAATACAGTAGAACCCCGTTAATTCGAACCCCGATAATTCGAAAAAACGCGTAATTCGAAATTTTTGCCCAAAAAAAGTCCCCAGAAATTTTTTTCATACAAAATAATTTTTTAATTCGAAATTCGTAATTCGAAATTTATTTTTGCCCGCACACGAAAATTCGTTTGTGTAATTCGAAAAACATGGATTTTAGCAAAAAAAAATAAAAATAATTTCGTAAATTAGAATCTGGCAGACAGCCGTGGTGGTAAAATGCCGTAAAATGTCGATTTACGCGGTTAACATCGTCCTAATTCGTATTATTATTTTGTATAATCTGAATTGGTTGTGGTATTTTTAACGAATTTTCTTAGAATATAGTAATTTAAAGGTCCGACCGCGACGGGATTCAGCCGCGAAAATCGATTTACGCAAAATATATCGTATTTTTATGAATTTATTCCGAATATGTATCTGAATTAGGGCCGGCCGCGACGGGATTCGGACGCGAAAACTCAATTTACGCGAAATGTATCGAATTTTTTCCAAATAGGTGTCAGAACAAGTGCCGGCCGCGATGGCAATCGGCCCCGAAAATTCGATTTACGCGAAATACATCGTATTTTTATGAATTTATTCCGAATAAATATCTGCATTATGGCCGGCCGCGACGGTATTCGGTCCTGAAATTTCGATTTACGCGAAATATACCGAGATATTACGATTTTTTTCCGAATAGGTATTTGAACAAGGGCCGGCCGTGACGGGATTCGGCCGCGACGAGATTCGGCCGCGAAAATTCGATTTATGCGAAATATATCGTATTTTCATGAATTTATTCTGAAAAGGTATTAGCATTATGGCCGGCCGCGACGGTATTCGGTCCTGAAATTTCGATTTACGCGAAATATACCTAGTTTTTACGATTTTTTTCCAAATAGGTATTTGAACAAGGGCCGGCCGCGACGGGATTCGTCCGCGAAAATTCGATTTACGCGATATATATCGTATTTTCACGAATTTATTCCGTAGAGGTATCTGCATTATGGCCGGCCGCGACGGGATTTGGCTGCAAAAATTCGATTTGCGCGATATATATCGAATTTTTACGTTTTTTTTCCAAATAGGTATCTGAACAAGTGCCGGCGCGATGGCAATCGGCCGCAAAAATTCGATTTACGCGAAATACATCGTATTTTTATGAATTTATTCCGAATAGGTATGTGCATTATGACCGGCCGCGACGGTATTCGGTCCTGAAATTTCGATTTACGCGAAATATACCTAGTTTTTACGATTTTTTTCCGGATATAGGTATCTGAACAAGTGCCGGCCGCGATGGTAATCGGCCGCGAAAATTCGTTTTACGCGAAATACATCGTATTTTTATGAATTTATTCCGAATAGGTATTTGCATTATGGCCGGTTGCGACGGTATTCGGTCCTGAAATTTCGATTTACGCGAAATATACCGAGTTTTTACGATTTTTTTCCGAATAGGTATTTGAACAAGGGCCGGTAGTGATGGCAATCGGCCGCGAAAATTCGATTTACGCGAAATACATCGTATTTTTATGAATTTATTCCGAAAAGGTATCTGCATTATGGCCGGCCGCGACGGTATTCGGTCCTGAAAATTCGATTTACGCGAAATATACCGAGTTTTTTTCCGGATAGGTATTTGAACAAGGGCCGGTAGTGATGGCAATCGGCCGCGAAAATTCGATTTACGCGAAATACATCGTATTTTTATGAATTTATTCCGAAAAGGTATCTGCATTATGGCCGGCCGCGACGGTATTCAGTCCTGAAATTTCGATTTACGCGAAATATACCTAGTTTTTACGATTTTTTTCCAAATAGGTATTTGAACAAGGGCCGGCCGCGACGGGATTCGTCCGCGAAAATTCGATTTACGCGATATATATCGTATTTTCACGAATTTATTCCGTAGAGGTATCTGCATTATGGCCGGCCGCGACGGGATTCGGCTGCAAAAATTCGATTTGCGCGATATATATCGAATTTTTACGTTTTTTTTTCCAAATAGGTATCTGAACAAGTGCCGGCCGCGATGGCAATCGGCCGCGAAAATTCGATTTACGCGAAATACATCGTATTTTTATGAATTTATTCCGAATAGGTATTTGAACAATGGCCGGTAGTGATGGCAATCGGCCGCGAAAATTCGATTTACGCGAAATACATCGTATTTTTATGAATTTATTCCGAAAAGGTATCTGCATTATGGCCGGCCGCGACGGTATTCGGTCCTGAAAATTCGATTTACGCGAAATATACCGAGTTTTTTTCCGGATAGGTATTTGAACAAGGGCCGGCCGCGACAGGATTAGGCCGCGAAAATTGGATTTACGCGAAATATATTGTATTTTTACGAATTTACTTCGAGTAGGTACCTGAATTCAAAGGGCCAGCTGCATCGGAAATAGGCTGCGAAATTTCGATTTACGCGGTAACATATCTTTTTTGAGTTTAAAAGGATTTTAAAGGGATGGCTGTAACGGTAATCGGCAGCGAAAATTTGATTTACTCGGAAAATATCGTACCTATTTTAGTGAATTCATACTTCGAATAGAGGGCCGTCCGCGGCGGCTGAGTAAACTCGATTTACCCAGGGAATAAGCGTATTATTACGAAGAACCTACCCGAATTTGAATTTGCCGCCAAAAAATTAAATTTTCGGCGATTTTTTTTTTTTTCGTGAAATTTCGAATTACGTGGGAATTCGTTAATTCGAAATTTTATTTTTGATGTCCCGTTGATTTCGAATTAACGGGGTTCTACTGTAATCAACTTCATAAATAAATTTATAGGGCTCCAAAAACTCCTTGTGGATAAGATTTATTTTGATTGGATCTTGTAATGATAATATCATATTTTGGAAGCACATGTATGCATTCAAACCAATTCAGTATTTACTAATAATTTCTTGTGTAACCAAAATCATTAAAATATCGAAAACACAAATGTTTAGATTTGAGTAAAATCAATGCGAACATTTCACTTGTATTATAAAGTGAGTAACATTTGTCACTTGTGTCAAGAAGCACAGCCTTTTCATATTGAATCTTCATATTCGTCAATAGATGCTCAATCACATGCACTTTGAAGTAGTAAGTAATGTACCTAGTGTTAATTCACCCTCTGTTGTAAGCAATAACTAACTACGCATAAGTTTGTTCGTCAATATTAAAAATACAGTACATAGGTTCTATGTATTTTTTGATGATTTAAAAACATTGTTCATAAAAGACTCTACAAGATTAACATGACCGAAAAGAACAAAAGAAAAAAGGAAATTCATATAGATTTGTATTAAATGAAGAAAAGTGTTTTACTTTATTATTGTTATGCTCTTAACACATTAATTTTACAAAAATATTGTCTGATATTATCATATAATTATTAATTTATAGAAATAAGACAAGTAAGCAAATCAATAAGTTTTGATAAAGATAAGAAAGTGATAAGAAAACAACTGTATTATTTGAAGTGAGCACCACCCTACACACCTGCTACGGTCACATAGCCAGCCAACTCGTGAAACTTACGAAGTACTATGTATCGCTGTTTTTACCAGATACTCGTACCAAATGCTGTTCCATCACATTGAAGTTAGTGCTCCACTACAACAACTAATATGACACACAAATACTTACACTTAGTAATTAAGGATAGATTGTACACATAACATTGAATTTAGGTTTTTGTAAGCTGTGTCTTTAATCTGAATGCCTATTTAGGATACTTGGTACTGGCTACTTTTTACACCCGACTACCATTTTGACTAACTTGACTAATGTAAGCAATATACTTCAACAAGGCACATAACATTTTAAACTCGTCTTTTATAAAGCAACACTGTAATATGAAGTGTTGTAATCACACACTTTCAACTTACTCCGTGGTCAAATGCTTATTATAATACATACACATACATCAATCACATCCATTACACTAACACTAATGCATATCCTCATTGTTTAGTGATAGTGATAAACTACCTAATATGTACATAGTTTAATCCAAATATGTATTTACCAAAATAACAAAACATTGTGAGATCTGCTTATAATATTAAAACATGTCTCTATGTAGTTCTCTTCTGTAATTCTAAATTTAGAAAAGTCAAAACAGAACATGGAGGTAAGACTACTGTTACAATGAAAATATGTGTCTATGCAAATCGTACATTTATTATTTAAAAACCCAAAACAATTATTACGGTTTCTTAAATAAACAAACATCCATAATCTGCATGCAAATTCAACTAATTATAACAATACAATACTAATTATTATTATTTTAAGGAACCCTAAAATAAAAAAGGTTATTTGAATACTTCCAAAAGATTGTTACGAAACTACGTATTGCTTAAGTTAGCTTTAGTAATTCTGTAATTCTAAAATAAAAAGTAAAAACGATTACAAGAAATTGTATTAAAAGTACAAATTTTGTAAGCAAGACTGTATACCTAGAAGTAGACCTATAACATACAGCGAACCAATCATACAGTATACTGGCCTATTCAAATTTGGCCTAGTGAAACAGTTTATTTGTGGGTTGTTGTCAATTTACAGTAGTGATGATGTTTTTCTGATTATTATCAATAGAGATGTTGCAATAAATAAAATATTTTTTAATGAATTAGGTGGTAGTGTTCCCCAAACCAGAAATAAAATGTATTATTTGATGTGCAAAATAATTTCCTAAACCTACTACAAAAAATTACCCAACAACAATGGAAAATTGAAATGAACGAATGTCATGGAAATGGAAATGGAGTTTGTTTAAAATTAGTTGTCGTCTTTTGGAAGAACAATAATTCGTAATAATAATTGATAACAAACATATATAATAATTGATAAAGAAAAAATCAACAATTTAATTTGTCTTTTCAACATAAAGTCAATAACAATAATGTATTTTGTCTTGAAAATTTCAAAATAAAAGTTAATTACAATGAAAGATAACATATTGTTTGTATTCATAACAATTTTGACTAATATTTACGTGGTGGTTCCACGAAACCAAAAATTATATCTAATTCTTAACAGTAAAGATTATTGATGACGTGATTATCATTGGCTTTCTGGATCGATCCAATCCACACTCGCCCACTCTGGAAGCTCCGTTTCGTACTCCCATCCTGGGCCCTGGAAATCAATCAATACAATAAATTTAACTGGTGGAATAAATTAAATAATTTATCAAGAAACACAATAATCATAATTTTTTTTGTGGACTGGAAAGCAATTGGGTATGTTTTATTTCAAGGAACGATCAATTCATTACATCTCTTTCCAAAAAAATGTAGACACAATACAATGTTTGCACCAATAATCAAATTGTAAGCCAATGTTTTAATTTTTCAAAAATTGTTCCAGAGAGAGAGGTGATTACGTGATTTCATCGTTTTAGTATCTTCTGTGTTTTTCGTTTTCATAGAAGACGTGTGAGAAGGAAGAGGACGATTGTCGATGACATATATCGTCAGTGCGCTTGCAAGACTGGCTATGTGAGTTTTACCAAATTTTACAGGGGAAACAAAAAGTTCCCAATTTCTGGGAAAGATTCGGTTCTTCTAACTCAATGCAAGTAAATGTGTTAAAATCAATTCAATAAAATGTCTGTAATGCTGTAAATGTCTAAGGAGAACTCATTAATTTTGGCCTGAAAAATATACTACATTGTATTTGGAAGTAACGTTATACCTGGTATTTCCATGCATGCAAGTACATGACTAGGTCATTGGGGCGCGGGTCACGGTACCGCACTTTGCACTCGTAGCAGTGCGGGTCCACCGACATCTTGTCTTGATTAAACAGCATGTCAGGGGCTTCGTGTCCAGTCTGGGTTGCCACTGTCACCTGAAAAACATTGAAACAAAAGTTTTAAAGAACTCCAGAGAAGTATGACCAACAAAACAATATAGAGGGTGCAGATAATATTGATGCAAAGCAAATCGTGTTTCTACTAATAGTGATTCAGCTTCGGAGAAAATAATAATACTTGTGAAAAGGGGTTTAGTACAAAAGCTATTTCATAATACAGATGAAAAAAAATCCCACAAAAGCAACACTGATGCTGTTCGATTCAAAGATCGTTCGGTGGCTCCATCTGGCAAGGCTGGTTGAGTGGAGGTGAAGAATTTATGTCTGAAGAGCCGCAAATGCCCATGCAAAGAGCCGCGGTCTGCCGACCCCGAGAGTCGCCTATCTAGACTAAATCCATCTTTGTTTCAGGTGCTGCAAGTATTGCTCCCGAATCCCTCATTATCTCCTCTTTTATTTTTATATTTAGTGCATACGTATTGATCTATTTAGGAGATTACTTTTGTGACCTACCAAATACTGGTTACGTTTGACTTATAACATTTTTAATGTATTTTATTCTGTTTTACTTATATGTATATATTTTTTAGCGTTTTGCTTTTCACTGTTTACATTTATCCATTATTTGTTATTTTCTATTGTCTCTGCTAACAATGATTTATGTTTTAACCTCAACAGTTGTCAACTAGCGATGGTAGTGGACACCATCGTTCATTATATTATTTTTGTACTCATCCTTTCATCATGTTTCACCTATGTAATAATTACTCTTATTATTTTCTTACTGTATGGACCCACCCACGTCTCCCCTAATGACATGAGTAGGCCTGAAGAGTGGCCGCACGGACTCGATGCCCTTCCACCCCCCTTCCGTCGCTCACCTTTTTCTCAGGGTCTTTATTACTTTTATTTTCAGAAGGCTTCTTTGACGGAATACAGCTCTTATTTATCTTTTCCTTGTACTAACACTTTTATTTATCTATTTCAGAAGAATTATTCCATGAGTTGCTACTTTTATTTCTCCTTCGTATTATATCAATGTAAGTACTTGCATACTGCTTACTAACCTCGTATGCATGGAGTATGCATTAGAGGCTCTAGAGTCGTTCAAAATAAACATAGCTTCGTTCAGAAAAAAAAATTAGAGTCTTGACGTGTGCGGCGAAGGAGGAAACCATATGTTTCCTTATAATGGTTATTCTTTGGGAAAGTGGTAGCGTCCCCTCCAATGCTGACCCCTGGCCTAGTTAATGAAATATGGTAGATTTAAAATTTTCAGATGGTTGGTCGCTTTCCCCGTGTGTAAATTATCATGTACAATTATTCAAGCACAGCGCGATACGTAGTTACATCCTTACTAGTGAAGTGTCAAAGGACCAACCTTGCGTCCATGGTTCATCATGGGCTGCGTAGACATGGATACGGTGGAGTAGGCCGGGTGCGGCAGGTCGTCTCGGGACTTAGGCTGGTAGAGTTGGTCGGCTTGGCTGCCGATAGACAGGGTGGCTACGGGGGCCAGAGGGGCGGAGGCAGGGGCGGGCGACTCCAGAGAGGGTGATGACTCTCGGGAACCGGAGCCGGCATCCATGTCGTCCTCTCCACCTGATACATGGCCCACTGCAAAGAAAAACACGGATAGACATTATTAGACTTATAGGAAACATATTAGAATTCATGAAAAGACGAGAAAGATGAGAAAAAAATGGAAAGACACGAGGACAAGCGGAAAGAGTTGATTGGAATAAATAGAAATAAATGAAAATAAATGGAAATAATATTAGAACCAATGGAAAGATATCAAAATAAATGGAAAAATAAAGTATAAATGGAAAGACATAAGAAAAAATGGATATATATGGTACAAAGGGTCTCAGGCGTACACCTGGCTCCAAAAGTTTAAAAATAATGAAAATACTCAGAGCGCAAACAAAGTTTTTTGGTGATGTAGATTCACCAGTTTCCCCTCTTGTACTATGAGTTTCCGGATTGGTGTTTATTAGAAATAGAAAGATGTATTAATTTACCAACCTGCAAAATTCTAATGGTTCAATTTGAAGTTGTATAATATAGTGTAGTGGGGGTGTGCTGTGCTTATTATCACTCTCACTGTTTGACGACAGAACTGTCAGAACTTGTCCCGGGCTTTTAGATAGGCAGTCTTTTATTCAATAATGTATGTAATTCTCACCATCTCCTTTGTCCAGATCCATGTCAGCCTTTGGTTTGAACAAAGACAGTTCTGAGTCTCCGTCCATGCCGAGCCAGTTCTCCGCATTGTGTATGGAGATCAGGTCCTTCACCAGCTCTTCATCCGACTTTCCTCCCAGGTCTCCACCCTTTCCCTTTAGAGGGCCAAATACAGGGTGGTTGTACAGAGGGTCGTTCACCACAGGGTAACCTGAAAATCATGTGTAATGTTAAAAATGCTGAAAAAATCTTGCAGGTAAAGGTAGAATTTTATTTAAGGTAAGTGGGAAAACCGGAGTGAAAATAAGTAGGAGAAGGGTACGTTTTAGAAGGTATGCAAAATAATTCATTGAAGAAGTTATAAAAAGTTTTTTCTTTGCATTTGGAGTGCCACAAAGATACCTGCTGTGGATTTCAAACGCAATCCGTTCGACTCCCAGATGAGTTTCCTATATTGTCGTATATCGTAATTAATAAAAATCGATCGAAATCACACAGTTGGAGAAAAGGTTGCAATTTGTTGAGAAGAGCATTTTAGGCCGATACATAATATTTTCTAGGCTTATAAAAAGACTAAATAAAAGTGCCCGGTCAAGCAAAGGACAAGTTTTGTATTTTTTATTTTTTTTTACTACTTGCAGTATTTAATTAAAGCCACAATAATATTATTTTAAGATGATTTTTTTTGTAATCGTTTTTCCGCTTTTCGTTTTAATGTTTTTCTATTATTTTTTTTCTTTCGTTTTCTATGTTCTTTATTTCTTATAAATTTTGTTGACAATATATTTTCCAAAAATACATATTTTTATGTACAATATATAATGTAATATAATGTGTATATTTTATGTACCTATCTCAATTATAAACAAAATAAATGTTAAAAGAGCCAAACTGATATCAATCAGTTTAACGGGACTTTATATAAAAAATGCAAGTAAATAAATTATTAAGGAATTTATTATTATTAAAAAAAAAATTTTCAAGTTATAAAAAAAAAGATTTTCATCTTCTAAGAAAACAAAAAGAATAAACTTTTTAAAAATATTTTTTTAATACGCTCTACTTACCAAGGTTTACGCTTGTCAGTTCGCTAGGTGGTGTTTGAAAAACATCTGAAATGGGGGGTCTGTTTACACAAACTCCTGCGTTGCCAACATCGTTCAACCATACTACTTTAAATCGAATGCACGCACAGTGGTGCCCCGCCTTTGTTTCTACCTACACCCAAATGCATAGTTGGCTCCGCGCGCCTCTATGCCAGACTTCCTTTTGTTTCATGGTATATGCATGGTAGTTAGTTGGCTGATGAGTAGGTAGGTACTCACCCAGGTACTGCAGATGCACCCTGATCTGGTGCATGCGGCCCGTGCGAGGCCGGCACAGCACCACACTGGTGCAGCCGTTGTATCCCAGCCGCTTGAAGGTGGTGGCGCACTCCTTTCCACGCGGAGACACGCGGCACACGCCGATCTTGTAGCTCACCACCTCGATGGGCTCGCGGCACTCTATCTCCTCTCTGGAAAAACAAAATTACATTCGCGTTAACTACTAAAATCAATCAACCTTGCAGGAATGGGTGCCTTGGCAGCCTGCGGATCCGAAAATGAATGTAATTTCAATAAAAATAAAGAAAATGGTTGAAAATATTAGAATTGCCTCGTGTAGAAAACTAGTCTTTTCTAGTACACGGAGGCCAAGAAATAGGTACATATATATGTAAGATACAAAACCAATTAAAACAACCGGCGCATCATACCCGTTCAAAAAGAAGAAGATGGGGAATATGTAAATTAGAATGTTAGAGAGAGCGCGCTAATATCAAAAGGTAATTGTGAAAATGTTTTATAAAACACGTCTCGTTTAAAATAGAGCGAAATCTCGTGGGGATTGTCTAAAATAGCAACACAATGAATTTTTTTTTATACATAGGTACCTACTCGTATAACTTGTAAAATAACTGAAAAAAGCGTGTTTATAATAATTTAAGGAGCATACTTTGCGATTTTTTTTATATCGAGGGAATTTTATATAATTGCCGTTTCGGCGTGGGGAATGTATAGATATTATCTTCAAGAATAACATGTATTTTTTTTATAAAGTATTTAAGGAAAAGTGTAATAAATAGGTAGAAATGCTGGAAAACGGATCTTAATTGCGCTGATTGCAGATTATGTGTAAGGTATTGGAAAATTAAATGTACCTAAATCATAATCACGTCAATAAATAATATACTGTGAAAGTGTTGACTAATTTAGTAATAGTGTTCGTAATATAACCATTGTTAGAGACACAATTCGTCAAAAAATTGAGAACATGCTCGACTGCTCTTGTTGAATAACTGCACAAGTAGAGTAAATAATGGAAGTCCATAATATTGTCTTTGGAAAACGAAGTAGTTGTAGGTAGGTTCACCTGATAAAACCAATACCACATTTAAGGGGATCGTGAATATTTTGTAACGGATTTGCAATGCTATTTATTTGGCAAGCAGCGAATGAATGGAACCGACTTTGGAGACCATAAGCCTTTGCAGAGCACGCCAGGGCGGAATGGGAATAAGTTCCACGTTCTTCCAGTTCGGTGACAACATCGGCATGGCGGCAAACGACTAGGCGAATAAGTAAAGGCCCCGGGGAGAGGGGAGGGGTGAAGGCCGGGAGATGTGCTCGTAAAGGTGGCGTTTAACTGCGGAAGCCGACACCACGTAAATAACAGCAACACGTAGACAGGACCCACCTAGTCGCAGAGGATCGCGGTACAATGCTACAATGTGCTAACAGACACTATACTATACACATTACAAGTGTGCAGGAAATAAAATTATCTGCCGCAAGAGAATGTAACGAAAACGTGGAGGAGTGATGTGCAGGTACTATAAAATTATAGGTACGGATTCACACGTTAATGCCTGTATTCTCCCAAGAAGTGATCCACCCAGCTTTAACTCCTGGTGTGCCGACGTCAAATTTCGATTTGCGCCATCTTTTTTTTATTATTACACTTTTTTATATTAGTTCACACACGAGGCCCTGAAGAAAATAATTCCACTCAGGGCCTGTGCCATATTTGGGATGTGCTGTGTGGAGGTTCTTTTTTAGAAAATGAAGCAGAGGAAGTGCTAAGAAGGAAAAAGGTGTAAAGGCTGGGTAGGCATCTGGAGGACAATGTGTCCAGGAGTGACGGACGTATGAATCTATCCCTCCCACTGCGGTGCAAAGCGATGTTCCTAGAGAGTCCTGCTGGAGAGGTTAAAAGGTCTCCCTAAACCAGTCTCTCCCGATCCGGCTTGCCACGCAGTTGGTGGACAGCCTGAACCTCACACCGTGAAACCGGACACCTGCTAAGTCAACACATGTAGCGAACCACTTAATCTATGACAGCGGTATTGGTTATCCAATAAGAATAAATGGTTCCCCGTACTCGTTCCTACCTTCAAAATCGAAAAACAAATATGATTCTATTTTCGTAATAATTTACTTGTTTTTTTTGGCTAAAAGACGATTTTGTAAATTGTACAGTCTTTCCAGATAACATGTTTATATATTTATAAAAGTGATAACTATATATTATAATCCACCATTATGTAGTCCCCAGAATAGCTAATTATATCTAGACAAATGAATTTGTAAATTCATCCTAGCGATGAAGAGGTGAAGTCACCTAGCAAGTTACGGATAGTTATGCAATCACCGAAGAAATTTTGAAATAAAGTGACTGAAGTGAATATTACATCGACTTGTGAAACTGTTAATTCGAGGTGGAAATTAAAACACTGTTCGAGTATAACCCTTTTCCTTACAGAATACCCAAGTGTTGTATAAAACGTATACAAGTCTGAAGATATCTGTAGGAGGGTGAAACTAGACCGGTTAATAATAAATAAGTTGGAAAAGTGTATAAAGGTGTATAAGTGCATAAACGATCAAGGTAGTTAGTGTATTCGATCACATTTTTACATCAAAAGATTTTTTAGGAGAAACAAATTTTAGAAATTTAAGGCATTATCTCGAAGTTTGTAAAACCCAATCAAGATATTCGAAAACGGGTTACAAAAATTGTAAAATCCCTTCAAAATGAAATCAGCTAGTCAAAAGAAAAAAAATCGTTACAGAAAAGAGGGGTCAAGATACGTAGTAGAAAAACCTATTTATAGTGGAAGTATTATACGAAGGAGGGATTGAAATGACCGACCTACACGCACCGCGGAGAGAGAAAAGAAAACTTATCGGACTAAAATGTTAGCAGAGAATTCAAAACTTCTGAGGTAGGAAGGTTTATGAATAAATTTCGTGACCCCCACCGCGCACTTCAACATTAGAAACGTGTAGTATAAATAAGTATAGAGTTAAATACATATATTATAATATTCAGAAGTAAAGTGCTAGTTAGTGAGTGTAGAATTTTCGGAAAGACGAAATTGAAAACTTAAATTAATTACTGTAAAAGCGGACATTCCATTTTATTTACAGATGTGATAATTCTGCGGGGGGTTTCAATTTTCAATAATGAAAGCACGCTTCGAAGCGTGTCCGAATTACGGTGGCTTTTAATATTATTGATGGAGCTATTTTGTAAAGCGATTAAATATACAATAATAACAGCATTTAGCTTTCGGGGGAGGCTGACCTATCCAAATTAAATCACAGGGGAAAATGTTTGCAAAATAGTCTGAACCGCCTCTATAATTATTGCCATCGCATATTTAAAAACTGACCTATTTTAAGTAAAGTCCAAAGTGCTTTTAAATTCTTAAATACAACAGTAACATTTTCGGAACTCAAAACCATTATTTTGTATTACACGCCCGAGTCTAGCATTTCTCTTTGCCAGTCAACCCGCAGAGTACGAAGACAAGCGTGCTATTTATCATATTCGCCTAGTAAGGAACAAATTCCACGTTGGTTTTTAATAAAAGGTCTAGGATAAGGTAAGGTCACATACGGCTGGTAGAATTTCAAGTACGCGGGAGGCGCTTCCACCCCGACCTGAAAATTCGAATAAGGCATCCGTAAAGGGTGGATTTTTGAAAACAAAGTGAATCCGGCGATAGTTTTGTGCAGCGCTCGAGAGCATTACCGGGTAAGGATTGTCAGGAATGGCGACTGGCGGGCAGCGATATGCCATGTAGAGAGCTAGCCCGTCAACCATAAAACCGCACACTGAAAACTGCAACAACTATGAAATGAAAACCGTCGTCACTTTACATACGGATTCGTTATGCAAACGTGAATTTATTACGCGGATATAAAAATATATCTTGAAATATTTCCATTTTTATAACTCGATACTCGTGCAAGGTCGTTGGATATTAATTTGTCATCAGTTGATTGCGATATACTTTCTGCCAAAGGGCAATTATTAATTAAATGCAATGCAATCATTTATAAATTGTATAAAATTATCATTAACCTGTAAACATCGACGCATAGTTTTATATTTATGTAGACACCTACAAGACAAGATTTATATATAATATTATGCTGCTATATATTTAGACAGCGTGTCTGACGAAATTATACAAACAATATAAAAATGTAGAAGTGTGTAAAGTATACTCACTCAGGAAACTCCCCCTCGACTCTGCAGACGTACTCCTTGTTGACCTGTCGGTTTCTGATCTGGTGCTCCATCTGGCGAGCCTTCTTGGGACTCCTCCCGAATAATAATAATCCTGAACAAAACAATACACAATGAAATACACCCTTCTTCCCAAGTCTTTCAAAATAGGACAATATCTTCTTTGCCAGAACCATTTTACCAATTGGATATCGTGTTTCGAAAACTGATCAAAATACGAATTCTGTTTTACAGTACTTATACATGTTTCATAGTGCCTACTAAAAATGTTTAACCCATTCATTTTCTATTGTATCTAGAAACACTGTCTGAAAGCAAGTTTTTAATAATTGAGTACAAGATAATGCTGTAACGTTATTGTTTAATTGTTTCTAGACAAAACTACAAAATAAGCAATGTGATCAAGTAAATTTTTTGAATAAGTATTAGCAATGTTCATTAGTTGATAAACACTCATGCATATAAAAACCGGATTACTAGAAGACTAAAATTACTGGCTAAATTTGGAAGCTACATGCCTACTAGTACATATATTATTATCAAATCATCTGCATCAGAAGCAACGGTAGGCGACAACCGAGTATCAGTGAATAATGCTGCGACCAGTTTGTGCCCCGAATGATTGAATTAAAATACATAATCAGATTTACGCAACGGGAATAGTGTCAATTTTGTAAAGGCGGTTAAATAATTATGCAGTTCACGTGATTATAACGCCATCATGTGTATTTGCAATATTTGCATGCAATGCTATGTAAACTAGTCGAATGCAAAACAGGGAGAGAAACAATCGAATTTTCAGAAATAATATTAGCCTACGGGAGGGACGTATTTTAAAAATATACTAAAAAGGGGTTACGTAACACATGTCAATGATCATCATCAATCATCAAACAGTATTAATAGCCTAGCATCTGCGTGTGGTTGAATTCAGAACCCACTCACTCACAGACATGCACTCGTAGCTGGGTTCTGAATTCAACCACACGCAGATGCTAGGCTATTAATACTGTTTGATGATTGATAATTCAGGAATTCGACACAAGATGTCCCTACTTCCGTCAACAGCTCGCGTGTGGTTATTTCCCCCCTAGTTATAAGTGCTACGGAGCAGATTTAAAACAAGCAATAAAAAAATATGAATGCCCTTCATCTTGCCCAAGGCAGCCCGAACATCGGGTTAAAAAAAAAATCCATCAGGTGACATTACTACAGTTTGCAAGACAAAGGGGTTAATTTCTCCCTGTAACTTGCTAAGAACCAATATATAATATAATATACTTCAAGTATCCTTCCGGATTTGGAAAGATTGTCGAAAATACTTGACGAAGTTGTTATAAATTACATATAACGTCATTGCGTGTCTCGATTAATTTGTCACTGTTACATTGTCTCGGTGAGTCACCGACGGTAAAATCCATCAGGTGACATTACTACAGTTTGCAAGACAAAGGGGTTAATTTCTCCCTGTAACTTGCTAAGAACCAATATATAATATAATATACTTCAAGTATCCTTCCGGATTTGGAAAGATTGTCGAAAATACTTGACGAAGTTGTTATAAATTACATATAACGTCATTGCGTGTCTCGATTAATTTGTCACTGTTACATTGTCTCGGTGAGTCACCGACGGTGTCTAGCTGTCACTGGATCACAGTGGATCCGAGGAACTGGCTATTTTAGGAACCAGTTCCTATCGGATTTATAAAATGGTCACAAACACTGAAACCGGGCGAAGCCGAACTCAAAGCCTACCAGCTAAAACCTGCGGAGCGGGTTTTTGCTGCTAGTATGTTTATATTATGATAAGGTTTATTTTGAATAAATAAAAGTTCTGTAATTATTATTATATTTCTCACAACTTCGGGAGCTATTCATTGATTTTGACGTTAATATAAGGTATGTGGGTCAAATATATACGGAGGCATGTTTAAGAATAAAAATGTGATTGATGGACGCACCTGATGTTAGCCGATCGAGCCGATGGATGGTCCTTAGGTTTTTCAGGTTATATTCCTTGGCCAGGATAAACACAACTGTATTATGGCGGTAACGGCCGCAGGGATGTACCTAAAATATAAGATTAGAAGATAATTAAATTGTTTTAAGTGATAATCAATATAAGCTGTTGACAGATATATAATTCAATTACTATTTTGAATTAAATAAGAAATGATGATTTAGTAATGCGAATAAGTTAATTACAAAGTTATGTAAATATTTTGAAGTGGTTGCATTTACACATAAAGCCATGTTGCAGGAAACCCGAAGCCAAACGAAGCAACAACTTGAGTTGTTGAACAACTCATTTGGTTATAAGTTTCAGTAAAGAATTTCATGGATTTGAGTTGGGTAAATTGTTGAAGTATATTCTTCGACAGACAGAGAGTGGTGCTCATCAACAGCAAGTAAAGTGAGCAGGGAATATCTTTAAATGTAATCTAAATCGATTAATTCTTGAAATAATAATTTTCTTAAATTCTGCTGGGAAAACCTGGAAAAAATCAGTTCACAGTCTACAAAAATATATATAGCGACGTTATGAACAATGAACAAAGGAATGCACAGACGGATGAAGAAGTAGCAAATGATGAAACATGCAATAAGCCGAGGTTAATAATTTATGTCAAAGCAAGTTACTCGTGAATACAAAACCAAGACATTCACAAACATAAATAATATCCACTTCTACCGAATTTAATAAAACGCTAAATCCAGGGTTTTAGCGATGAGTCTCCATGAATAATAAATATTATCCAGTGATATTGTTTTATACTCAAACCATTACGCGTTTCATGTTAACATAAATAATATAACAGAGCTACAGACGTGACAGGTTCACGTAAATTGCGAAGGAGAACATTCAATCACTTCGTAAAAGGGTTCCGTAAAAGACATTTTCTAACAAACCGTGAATGATGAAAAATGTCCGATGTCATTTTTACCGTAAAAAGAGTAGGGACGAGATATAACTTTATGCGGTGATGGAATGGAGTAGTCAAAACCGATCGGGGCTTTAAAACGTACCTAAAGGCGAACTCCCTCACAAAGTGTTCAGTTTGGTTAAGGGTAATATTTCCACATCTTTATCAGCCAGGCCATTGCTGAAGCGGCAGCCGTTCGCATTGCCGCGTATATTATTTAAGTTTCACTTAAATTTCTACCGAGAATTGAACGTTAAACATTTATTAAGGCACACTAACAAGATTCAACGAAGCTAAATTAATCAACTTAAAGGTCTCACTAAAGTGTTATACAGGTTTCAAATACCCGAGTGGTTTACCTGCGGAGTAAACCTGTAACGCAAGTATTATCTCGAAGGTTTCATCAATAATATAATTGGTTCGCCAAAATTCTAATCGCTGAAAGAACTAATTCAGAGTGACGGCAATCTTAAAAGTCGCAATTAGATCCAAAATGCTTTGACATTAAAGGATGAAATATTTCATCATGAGACTTGGAAAGTTGTACTTGTTTTGTACCTAGTTTTATTGCCGCGCCTGTGTTTACGTTTTTGTAAAGGGTTTTGTTCGCCGCGCGCGGCTGGCTGGTTCAAAAACTTTGTTTTCTCGCTAATCTTCAGAAGTTGGAGAGGAGACTTCGAGAGATATGACCGGCTCTTTTCTGTTGTGCAAATACTAAACATTAATTTTGCACATTACGCACAACGGCGGGGTCTAATTGTTCAAGGAGGCCGACGACTAAAAGAACTCCAGCAGAAAGGCCACCCTGCCATACCATACAAGAGAAGAAACATTATG
Source organism: Limnephilus lunatus (assembly GCA_917563855.2). Classification (NCBI taxonomy): domain Eukaryota; kingdom Metazoa; phylum Arthropoda; class Insecta; order Trichoptera; family Limnephilidae; genus Limnephilus; species Limnephilus lunatus. Next base: position 72,189,267 of record OU830595.1, read on the forward strand.
TATCTTACATAATTGATAAAATTGATAAAGTAAAGAATAAATATTCAAAATGAAATATTTAATGATGATTTGCAAGGATTGGGAAGATATTTGCAATACAAATAATTTTATAATAATCGTATTTATCTTTGAAGCACTGTATTTATACAGCGTCTTAACGTTTCTTAGAAGTGTTGCAAAAATAGCAATATACATATATTGTCTTTATAATATCTAGGCATTTATGTGTAGTATCTGCAGGTAGTGAAGATTCACTGTACTGTACTGAAGCTATATTCTCAGAATAATCTTATAGGTTGTGAAAGCCTCATCCATTACGTTAACTATTTATAAATAGTGACGCAATGGCCCTCTAGACGCCTTACGATATGAATTTAGAAGTTAAACCTAGGTGCATAGTAATATGTATATGTTCAAGTAGGTGCATAGTAATGTGTATCCAGTCCGTGCTATGAGGCAGGGAAGGCTGTGCCTAGAGAAGAAAAGAGAACATAAAATACTTCCAAAACAGAGTAAAAGGAAACCTACTACAAGAGCTACTTAAAATTTAAATATTACCCATTTATTTCTTCAAATTTCACTACGACTGGTTGTCTTATAATAAATGTGTAACTCATCACAGTAATATAATGTTATCCACCAGGTGGTGGTGGTGGCCGGCCTCGCGCGGATAGCCGCTGGCCAAGCTACTGGCTACTAATGCTACTAATGCCACTAATCGTTATACAACGTAGTAGTGGCAGTAGGTACCTACAATACTACGATAGGAGGCAGCCGTAGGGCCCGCCTCTGAGAGTCGCTGATTTCACGTAGGCGGAGGGAGTAAGGAAGTCACATGGAATCGAAATGAACGGTAGCCGGTATAGTCACATGTTTTTTTAACTGGAGGCGCGCCTCAAACAAACAGTTCCGAAGAAGTACCGACAATATTTAAGACAGGTTTTTTGATATGCGGCAGTTCGGACGAAGTAGGTACGGCTAATTTTAATGCATAGCGAATTATCTTCAGTTGACGTCCGATTTTCTTTTGTGTACCTAGATTAATAGATTTATGATAAGTATTATTATAGTTTGCATAGATAGTTTAATGCACATTATTATCATAGTTTGACGTTTGACGTAGGCAGGTAATTAATTAACTTGCTTGTGTCATGGTGTAACGCATATTATTATTAACGTTTAACGTAATTAATTAAGTTGTTCATGTTTAATTGTCTTTAATGCACATAACTATGGAAGTTTGAAGTAGGTTATACTTTTGCGAATACATATTTGAAAAGTTAAATGCAAGACCATATTCGAGAGACTAAAAGATCTGAAGGAGGAATATAATATCACAACACCACCAACCGCTCCAGTATTTATCCGTGTACGATAAAGACCTATAAATACATATATCAGCCTCAGACAAACTTTGAAACAAGTTAATGTTCGATCATGTTTGTATTAAAATAATTATAAAAAGTAGGCCCTTAGGCTTCAAGCTTTGTGTTACTTAAGTTGATAATTAAAACAATTCATAATCTTCTCGATATCGGTGATTCAATCCAATGTTGTATTTGTTAGCCTTTTTTAGATTTGAGCTTGTCTATGGACAAAACTATTTATTCAAATCCATATTGCGTTTGGGCGCAAACAATGAATTCATCTTAATATTTTAAAGCATAACTTGTAAAAATCGTTATTCCCTAAAATAATTAAACTCGCGCCATCTATGAAAGAGTAGAAAATGAATTCGTTCAAATATCACCATAACTTGTACATGTATCTACACGAACAACTAGACAAACGTTAACATTTTATATACGTACATTTCATTCCAACTATGATTTGTATTCTTCAATACAACGTTTACATAGTCTTGGTAACAAATACTTAAACAATATGGATGTATTTGACAATAATTTGAACTTAGCAAATTTCAAACGCCATATTTGCCAAATATGTATTTCTACCTAATCCCATAAACTAATGTGAACGACAATTTTAAACATTAGGTACCTACTTTATGTCAACTCCTATATTTTATGTACTATATTGTGTTTCTTATATTTTATGTTACCTGTATTTTATTAACGCTTATATTTTATGTAACATATATTTTGTTTTTAACACATATTTTATAAACTCATTATTTTCGATGTAATTAAAAAAAATGTACTGCATTCCATGTAAAAGCCCTATGGGCATTTAAATAAATAATTTTTGTTGAATTAAGTTTGGCTGTATTTTTTTTGTTCTTCATTTTAACTAGCTTTATAAAGAAACAGGAAACATCGTTTTGATGCAGTAAAATTCAAATTGAAATGCAATCTTTGAATGTACATGTACAATTTTCCACCCTAGATTCCCGTTATAAAAGAAACATCAAAGGAAGGTATCAAATATAAGGTTTTAAAAACGTGAAATCCCCAGAGGTCCAGGTAGAATCGTGTATATTCTGAGATCCACTGTAATCAGGGGCAGTCAAAGGCTAGTCACTGGTCAGTCGTGAAAGGGGTGGCCGTGACACGGGCCTCTAATATTATACTGGATCCCAATAGGTGTAAAGCGACTGTAATGCGTCACGGGACCCGACCAGCGCTACGCCTGGTGACGAATACTAATGGATAGCTGGGAAGCGAGCTTCTACCAAACCAAGACCAGATACATAAAGCAAAGTCAAGCCGTACCGTGACTCTAAGATGACCGCAGATGGCAGATTGATAATAGTGTGACAATTGTAAAGAGGTCACTTTATCACAATTGAATAACAATTCGAATTCTTGCATCCTTATAAGAAGATATTATTATGAACTAAAATAAATCCCCTCATTTTTTTTAGTTGTACGTAATAAGACATAATGATAGATAATGGTGTATTGTATAAAATAATAGTATACGCTTAGCATTCATGTGAATTGTGAATCTTTGTATGTATCTACACGATTATTGCAGTTACGGAATGTTTGTCGTATTCACCTAATGAAGAATTATCTGAATAACATATAGCTTCTTGTGGTGGTTTCATAAAAGTGCGTATTGCGTGGCTGCATGATATTTATTACGGCAAATTGAATACAATATTAATACAATACCTAGAATTATAATGTTATTAAAATAGAAACATTTATACATATGCATATAATCTTAGAATCCTTGACACTACTGTTACAAAGTTACCTACTTACCCAACAAGCGTACGGCAATTATTGATCTGCAAGGTGTAATTGCAGCGAAGTGGATACATTATACGCCAGGTAGGTACTACGTACCTATTAGAATTACGCAAATAGTAAACCTGCGCGAGTACCTACTAAAGTAATCTCTGATCACAAGTCAAACTGTGAGTGTTTTCCGTCAGCGGATGAAACAAGATAAGGTTGTAAAGAAACACGCGATCAGTAAAGCTATTTACTATTTAAACAATCCAGTAAAGACCCTCCTCCATGTTGGATCTGCTAATTCTGTAGCCTCCGGTTTAGTATACAAATACCTTAATTTGGGTCGAACGAACTCGGGTGGTTTGCAAAGTGAGCGTGATAACAAACACGAAAAGTAAAATCAACCGATATCCGGGGAGGCGACCGGAGGAAAATGCAAAACGATAATAGCGATCGAATCACGAATGTAATCTATGCCATTGTGGTGAGGATGCAGAGGGGTCGTGATAGTTGGAAATGTGCGAGGGCGAACTACCCCCGCCCCCGGCCAAACAACCCGGCACGAGGAAAAAGACACCGCGCACAAATGAATATTTACACAACGCGTGCGTAGAATCGCAGAATTACGATACAAATGTATTTTTACTTCGTGGTTTCGGATTGTTTGGAGTGGTTGCTCCGTCAGGATCCTTTCAAAGTCGTTGATGCTACCGTAACACTGGTATTCAATTGGTGATGCCGAGAGTAATTTTAAGGCAAAGGCATTGTTTGGGTCCGTATCCCGAAGGGCTTAGTCCCGTGACTGGAATGCCAGGAGGCCAGGAGTCGGCCTATTTCAAAATACATCCTGCAAACAGACAACAGTCGGCCAAAATGAATCCGAATGTATAAAAGTTTAAATTCAACGTACCTACATTGTCTTCTGATTCTAAGTAGCAAAACTGTTCTTGAAAATGTGGATAAACACAGCCGTGGGCTGTAACACAAACGAAGAATCCAAAATGATTCGTCATTACAAATTTTAATTAAGAACATGTTCATAAAGAACACAAAAAAGGTCACCCAAATCGACAAAAAAGAATCAAAATAAAATAATGTATTATAAAATAATCATTATGAAATAATTGTAAACCAACTGAAACAGAAAAACAAGTACCTACGTAACGAATTTATGAGGTATATAAATTCTCACGTTGAAAATGCAGATCTTTAGCGTTAAGCCCTTACTTCAAAAATGAAATACTTAAGGGGTTTATAAAGCTCGAGAGCAATTTCAGCATTATTTAGGAGTTTGATTAAAACTTGAAGGAATACTTGAAAGGAGAAAGAGACGGAGTTGACATATTAATGCAATAATAATAATAACCTAGTAATTCATTAAAATAAACTCCACATTTATTTAGCAATTCTAAGACCAAACTGATTGTTCTTCGGACATCCACTTATACACGTACTCGTATTTCCAATAAAGCTCGAAGAATTGGGTAAGTAAGGTAGAAGGTAAAATACATTATTATAGAAATAGATATTGGATTGGAGTTACTTCTATTCTTATTCGTTCATCTCTCGAGATGATGTAGTTTAGGTTTGGGATTAGGGTCAAGTGATTCGGAGGAGTTTCGAAATAAGTATTGTTTTAATCAAGCTGGAGGAAAAATGTACAAAAAATAAAATACATGTATATTATGATTACGGATTATATCGTATGATACATAGTTTTTTTTTTAATATTCGTTGAAAACATCAAGATAGTTTTCATTGATATTACAAAAAACGAGAACAAAGTGAGCATAGCCACAATGTTTGTGATGTTGGCATTTTTTTCTGAAATCTTCTATGAAGATATTTAAATTCTCTGGTTGGGTAAGAATGGCCGTTCTCGTATTCAAATTCCTCAATTTAATTTGGTAGATGTCATAACCCGGTGGCTGCTCGCGGTATAAGACTGTACGTGCAGAATGTAGGGGGAAACGTCTTTAGACCACTCGACATAGAAAGGGCAGAGAAAAGTCCAATAAAAAGTAAAGTAGACACTGAATAAGATTAGCATTTTATATGGGAGGAAAATTGGAACGACGACTGTGTCAACTAAAGTGGTAAAAGAAACGGATATGTTTACATTAATATTAAGATAGCTCGGTGGAAGTTTTTCATTCGCGATTCTTTCGTTCATTTCCTCATTCTAATTGTAAGTTTTCGAATTGTTTATAATTCAGATTTTGTTCTGAAAAGAGCCAATTCAGAATATAAGATAACTTAACATTAATTAATATAAAAAGTAAATGCATGATTTTTATTATAATATATTATTATGATGTGATTCTATTCGACTTATTTTGATAGTGAAAATGACCATACATGCAAACTAAGGACTGTGAAAAACTTTTAGGTTTTATAATATTTTATGTGATAACATAGAGTGATAGGAAATATGTGTGTCTTCAGCCATTGCTCTTTTGCAAGGCTTTCAATTAATACCATATACTCGTATTGCGAGATACATCTAGTTAGATCAAACATGTTAGCGTGATTCAAAGACATATTCACTTTGCTACACACATCCTTTCGTTTGGAACACAGTTGCCAGTTGTCGGTTGCCGGGCCAGTTGTGTGTGGGAGTAGATAGCTAGGTCTGCTGTACAAGTAGAGTTTCTACAGTGAGGCTTCTACCTACTTCAAGAACTCCATTCACACGAGCATTCTACAAGACAAACAGAGGACGATCACAACATACCGACGATAGCGTGCAGACAGGAAAAATACGAGTGTATAAATATTAAAATATATACATTTATCAGGTCCCAACATTGAATTAAAGCGGGTTAGCGGAAACAAGGTGAAATGTACCGACACAGCGTATCTGTGTTATCTGAGTAGGGGGTATTTATTCACAAGACAATGCTCCAAGGAAAACTGCCACGAGTCATGGGCCGGGGGTGAGGCAGGGGGAAGGGGCTGAGGTCGGGAGGACGGGACTCACCGGCAGAGAGCATGGTTTGTCTAATACGACCAGTTCGTCATCCACGTGAATCAGTTTGACCCTGTCGGCGAGTACTGGAGTCTCGTGCCTTCGTGAAGTCGGTATACCCGGAGCACAAGATAGAAACAGAAAAAAATCCAAATAAAAGTCATCGCAATTAGCGACAGGACAGACAGCGCCTGGCTAATGTGGCAATGCCACTGGTACTGGCACCTGCAAGCAACCTAGAACGGGAACATATCTACAGAGGACAAATCGCTGATCGTGTGTTGTATGTGTGTTTATGGTCGGAAAATGAGCTTCTGCCCATTTGAAGCATTGCTCGGGTAAAATGAAATTACTTTTGATTAATCTGAATACTTTTCATGCTTAAGGGATGAATACATATAAAAGACAATACAGATAAAAAAAATAATATGTAAATGTGAACTCTGAGGACTGCTTAGTAAAACTGAGACGGTGAAATATACAGGATTTATTTATTTATAATATGATGATGGTTGCATGCACCATTCCTTACTGCACAAGGGATGTCAAACACATTCAGTTCACACAAAACGTTTTTCAAATAAAGATTGATCTACATAAAACAGCGCGAAGTCGGAAAACTTCCGTAGAAGCTTTTCAAGTGAAGGAAATCAAATTAGTGAGGGGGAATGGAAATAGCGTACCAACGTAAATGGTAGGTATATATAGTTTCCTCCAGATATCACTGGGAGTCAATTAGCTAAACCCAGCATGTTGTTTACGAGGTAAGTCACGAAAGGACGAATAAAGACATTCAAAATAAAACGGAACATACAGCAACAAACAAAAAGAAGACAAAAACCATTGGTTTCACTGTTTGAAGGTCGATGTAAAAAATATTTATTTATGTACACATTTATTAATTTAAAACAAAATAGTCCACATGGTCAATACATGAAAAGTTTCACAGTACGATTTAAATGAAGGAAACGTTTCACAACTTGTATGTAATTCCCCGTTGGAATCAAGCTTTTCTAGGAATTTAAGCCCTTGCGTGTGAAAAACATATTATTTAACCTCTGATTTATCTGATTGATAAAGAATACACATAATTCTTCTTCGTGGAAGACTTTAAAAACTAAGCTTACATGCAAAGGTAACCGAACGAGATCTTATTTCTGCCTGCGCCGAATGAGTTATTGTTCTATTTTGAATAGTGAAATTTCGCCATCTTTCACTTTGGGATAAATATTAGAGACAGAAAGAAAGGCAAAAAAATACAGAAATATATACGGAGGTGTGATATTGAAGCCTTTGTAATAATTCAAAACTTGGTCAGTTTATAGTTCTGGAGGGTCGACTCGTGTAACGAAGGTTCAAGCGTCTAAATGTCAAAAGTTTGCATAAACTGTCTACCACACCAAGTACTCCTACCGTGCGGCGGTGAGAGGATATTCACAGTACAACCGGGTGGCAGTTAACGGGGAGGGAATATTCTTCAAGAATATATTAATACCAAAGTATTCTGATTGTCAACTAAACAATAGAGAAACTGTGAAGAGATGGTGAGGAGTATAATAAGAGGGAGGGGAACAGTAACTGGTAAGGGTTGGAAACGCAACACGTAAACTTGATGCACCCTTCGCTTCTCGTGAGATCCGAAGTCCAGAAGTGGAGAGGAGAAGGAATCTCGACGTGATTAATCTCTGACACGATATCGTTAAAATGGGAGCAAAGTCAAAGTGGTTCTACTTCCATACCGAATTTGATTTACTACAATAGCCCTGACTCCAACACGTGGAAGGAAAAGTTCCACCGAACATCCCCCGTGATACAGTCTACAAACTCTCTATAAATATAAAACCTTAAATATGACTTTTCTCCGGCGGAAGCATTGATATCCAAGAACGCGAATATGCTTTTTCCATAATCGAAAACTGGCGTGATACGTTATATTGACAGGAACAAGTGATTAAATGGTTTTTGAACGATTATTGACGGGGAAGAAACGGGCACGGCAAAGAAAGTTTTACAAGGGTTGAAAGTCTTTCAAAATGAAAAATATTAATATCATAATACATATCATAAGATATTCTGTTCGGCCATCGATTGAATAAATCGATACCTTTTCAATTTTGTACAAAAGATTTATTTTATGTATTTAACGCATTGAATCCACCTTTCAAGTTAAAAAAAAACTGATGCCTGCTTAAACGATTTAGAAGTAGTGTTACATAATAATAATTTTTAATTTCAAGGTAAAAATTTGAGCGATGTTTCGTAACGGAATAGAAATACCAATATATAAGCGATAACAATAACATAACGTACCTACACACATGCTGTTAGTAAATACAGATCTACAATGGATGAAGGTTGAGGTTAGTATTCGTCATGCACAAGATACAGGAGAACAGAACACAGAATAGAGAGGGCCGTGTGTGCACACGTGGTATAGCGTGGAAGCTGATGGCGGTCTCATAAGCCACTTACGGGGATGGATGCTGGTTTGTTGACGACCACAATATCCTCGTCCATGTGAACCACGGTGATTGGTTGGCAGGTCACCGGAACCTCGTGTCTGCAATCCAACGCACAATTAGCAAACCGGACATGGGTTAAGGAAGTGGACTCGGTAAGGTCAATGTTCCACCGTCCGGGACAAGGTGCGAGGAAAACAAACATATCATATGTAGGATGGTTAGGTTAGGTTCAATTAACAAGGAAAATAGGACGATGGTGAAAATATGTATTAAGATAACTTGATTAATAATTGAAAGAAATGACTGCACTCGCAGCCTAAGTAACTAACATTATTAAACTGAAGATCGAAAAAACAAAAATAAATAAATTGTTAGGGAAGTTCATACATAAAATTGTGATAGTTCAGAAAACGGGGACACGTATAAAATGGGTGGGGAAAAAAAACTTTGAAACGTGGGAAGACAGTTGGGATTAAATCCCCACGAAGTAGTAAATTATTTTGGCAAGGAGTTTACAATACAAGTTAACAGGGAGAAATCGTGATAGGTGGCTGGCCTACACGCCTTCAACCTACTGAGGAGAATAATGTGACGGGGTTACTTGGAGGGTGGTTTTACTTACTAAATGCATTACTACTGATCGATTTTCTTGCTCCGTGAGGGAAACATCGTATAATGAAGTTTGATAGAAACAAATTACTTAGGTAGCATGAAATATTTAGAATATAACAGTAGACAAACAAGGAGATTTTCATAAAATAACAAAAATTTAATTTAGGTTTGTATTTTCAATACCCATATCCCATATTATTGAGAACACTGTTAAACATAAATAGGAAACGGCAGCAGCATACACAAACATAAAAAAAAGTTAAAATATACAAGAGGCAAGAACATTGTCAACACAATATTAAAGGGAGAACATTTTACCACAAAAAAATGTCTGGTGTCGGGAGATTATCCGAAGCTTTTGATATACACAAAAACTTAGAACGCCAGAACAAATATATGATATATATGAAGTAAATTAATTTTAAGAAATCAGTGTTCGTAATAGTGATGAGTATTGAAAACCAGACTTAGCAAATGTACACTGCAAGGTTAGTTTTATACATACCTAATAAGAATAACATTAATTTACAAACAAGGTCATAATAATAATAATAAATGTTTAAAAACACTCTCTATTGAATAGTTTTTGTGTAGGATACATAATGAAGAATGACATAATAAATTGATTCCTTGTAGATAATGGATAGGGAAAGCGTACTCAAACATTTCAGCAAAAGGTAAAAGCTCTTTAAAGTCAACAAACGTATAAGTGATCGGGCACAGATAGGCACCACGAATAAAATAATGTACTCACCGAGGGGTAGTTTGGATACACGTACGAATGCGTGATCGCTTCATACGCGTGGCCGCAGTTTTACTCGCATCATCTGGCAGAGCTGCTCCTGGCTCAGGCACCCGCCCCCGCCTCAAGTTGGGCTAAGACGTGTCCGAAATAATAAATAATCGACTAACTCACCTCCAAGCGCCGCGAAGATTCCACAACACACAGGACTCGTATCTTCCGAACTTTTCCCTTTCACTAACTTTGCATTGTGCCGAAGTTATCTCGATTTGCAGGCCAACGTCAGATCTCATTTATTAACACAGATATTATGGTAAAAAAAACCTTTAATGATTGCGGTTCTCCTTCTGTGGTATGGTACGAGGCAAAGGAAAAATTCAGTTCTGAAGAGCTGTATCTTTTGTGGATACGGAAACGATTCCATATGCAATCGATTGCCAAATTTGAGAGATTTTCTACGGCTGTCAATTGCTTTTTCGATGGGTATCGTAGGGGGATGCCAGCCAGCTTCATTACTTTGCAATGGTACCTGCTTAATCCGACAGTATACAACTTAAGGCGCCGCCTCCGCGCTCTAAAAGAAGAAGATGGAGAGATATGTAATTACGAATGTTAGAGGAGCGCGCTAATATTTAGAGCGATAAAATAGATGCGAAAATTGTGAAAATGTTGTGAAGGCGTCTTGAGTATCATTTATAGAAACATTGAGAATTTTTTCACAACTATAACTTTTAAAATAACTGAAACAAACGTGTTTATAATAATTTTCGAAGCATACTTTGGGATTTTTTTCTATCGAGGGAATTTCATATAATTTGCTTTTCGGCGTAGAACCCGTCTAGATATATTATCTTCAAAAATAATAAATATTTTTTAAGAGCTTAAGAACTTCAAATGTTTAAGGAAGATACGTAAAGTTTCTTAAAATCAAACTGATCGCTCAGTTTCGTAAGATTTGTAAAATAAAAAATTGTAAAATTAAAACTAAATAAACATACAAAAAAAAATCGGTAGAAATTTGGGGTTTAGACACGTATACTGGAAGTAATTCGTGTTTTAAACGATCTCAACTAAAATATGAGACAGCTGAAATCCCTGACGTCGGCCAAAGTCACTCATGGTAAAAAGCAAATAACAGCCATAGAAAATCACACAAATTTGACAGTCGATTACGTACGTAAACGATTCCGTATCTACAAAAGATACAAAATCGCATGGCAGGACTAATTAATCGGAGTAATAAACATTAATTAATCATTCCAATAAACACGACCGAAGTATTCAATTAAATATACATCGCTAGGGGCTAAACGCTGGAAAAAGAAACTTGTAAAACAATGTTTTAAATCAAAACAAAGTCGCAAGTAAAAGAAAAGCGGGTGAAACGGTACAGAAGTAATTAACGCAGAACTCCCTGTAACTGTAATTCACAGGGAGTGGATACTCACCTATTCATTAGAAGGGAGTAGAGAGGTACTAATGTACTAATGGGATGCCAACAGTTACTTACCTGCTATTTGCTGTAATGGCGACCTGCTTTAATCCATTATTTGTGTCTGACAAACTTTAGGCCATTAATACTTGTATCAGTTTAGGTCGGAAAGCGATGGTCATTGGAAGTATATTGACAAAAACTATTTGATGTTATATACAAAAACATTGTTTTCATAAACGTTAAATCATTTTGGGAGGCGGTTATGGGTACGGCCGCCCCGGGAATCATTTATTGGATAACCAACACTTCTTAATTAAGTCACTCAAGTGGTTCGCTACGTCTGGTGACTTCGCAGGGGTGTCCAGGTGTCCGGGTTCATAAGGTGAGGTTTGTCCAGGTCTTGGTAGCCGATGCGTGTGCCCACCTAATGCCTGGCGGGTCGGATCGAGAGAGACAAGTTGAGGGAGGTCTATAGATTCGTACGTCCGTCACTCCTGGACACACTGACCTCCAGATTCCTACCCACCTGCCATACCTATCTCCTTGCCAGAAATTCCTCTTCTCCCTTTCCTTAAAAAACTCCCACACATCCCCTAAGATGACATAGGCCCTGAGGGAGATTATTATCCTCATGGTCTCCTGTGTGGAGCTAATGCAAAAAAATAGCTAGTCTTAATATGTATTCGCATTGCTGTTATTATGTTAATAATATACCTATATGTATATTAGATCGGTATGATCATATTGTAATCGTATGAACAAAAACGAACCAATTGAAAAACAAAAATTCCATGAAAAACAAAAATGAATAGAAAAATGTATGATCAAGCACCATCTCTCCCCCCTTTTAAAAGTGTAGAAATTATAATATTTAATGATGGAATTATCCGTTTCAAAATAAGTTGAAATTAATGAAAAAAAAGGTTCTGAATGGTACAATGATTAAAGATGAAACTCACAAGATAAAAAAATCTCTTGAAAAAGTTTAATGCAAATCATTTGAAAAAAATTAAGAATTTATAAAAAAAAAATCACTTGTTAGAATTACATGGGTCTTATTAATCTGTCGAAATCAGCTATCAATGGAAAGGAGCTTAAGGATTAAATTGTGCAGCCAACAGCAAACTATTTTCTGTGATAAAATGATTTTCTAATAAAAAGTCAATCAGTAAAAATATTCTCATAATACATCTATTTTCCAATGTCTTTTAAAATACGATTTTTTTTTGGTTTGACTTAGGTTGAACTTTCCTACCCAGGAACTGAAGTTGACGACTGTACCGATCGAGTCAAATAAATAAATTACTGCAACATTTATTACTGCTGTAATGTTATCGAATGTGTAATACTGTTTTAATGTCATCAGGGACTTGCGTATGTGTGTATGCGTGATTACCATACAAAATTGATAGAATGTATGGTCGTAGACAACTAGTCTATTTACTAAATTTCACTTTCAAGATTCCCATACATTTGTTCAAATAAATAAAACTAAAATTCAAATACATAGATTATTTTAAATAAAAAAGTATCGTTCAACGTGAGCAAGTACCTTTCGGTCAAATCGGGAACCGCCCCCCGCCCCCCTATCGCCGCCCCGGGAACAATCTATTGGATAACTAACATCTCACCCTAAGCGGTCCGCTACGTTTGGTGACTTATCCAGATCTGGGCGGCCAATGCGTCTGCCCACCTGCTGCGTGGCGGGCCGGATCGAGAGAGAATGGTTGAGAAAGTCCCTTTGACTTCCCCAGCCGTGCTCTCTCGGAATATCTAGGGATGGATTCATACGTCCGTCATTCCTGGACACACTGACCCCCAGATTCCTATCCACACCTCATAACCTGATTTTTTTTTGTCAAATATTTTTACTTTATTGAAAAATGTATTTTATTTAATATTTATAAAATATTTGTAAACTAGTCTGTCTCGACACAGGATTTCCTAGTGAGACAGGCAAGGCCAAAAAAAAGTAAACTTTTTCGTATAGATGCATAAATAAATAAATAAACCTTTTCCTTCACAGAACTCCCTCTCCTTACTTTCCTATAAAGACCCTCCACACAGCACCCCCAAAGATGAAAAATGATGAGCTAATGTAAAAAAAGTTCTTAGAAAGTGAATTATGTTTAACAATTCTTAGTCGGTAATCGTTGAAAAAGAAAAAAAGTATATATATTTTTAAATTGACGGTAAATTAATTACAATCGATAATGTAATTACCAACGCCAAAAAGAAATATCAGGAAAATTAAATCCATTACGGAACAATGAAAAAGACACAAAACAAAGCGGTGGCATTGAAAAGTTTCCCGTTCTGACGAAGTTTTCTGTGTGTGTGAGTTAGGGTAATGGTTTACCTGCGCTAAATCCCGTCAGCGTAATCCAGTCAGAATACTCGGAGTACTCGGACAGATTTACATGAAGCCCTCACGGAGAGACATGCTTCCCTGTCTGTTTGTACAGACAACAGATACTGTGAAATGTGATGAGCTTAAATTATCTGACACATAGAAAAGTTAATTATTGAAACGCTCGTTACACAAGGCAACATGTATATTTATAAAAAAGCAGATTTAAACTAACAGCAACAAAGCTTGCCGACTAAAATGTGTTTCATTGATGTTAAACATATCGATATTCAAAGTGATTCTATTTTAACAACGAGACAGCTCTCCCGACTGGCATGACCATTGGCAAGTAAGTTCTGCAAGCCGGGAGATAAAACAGTCTATAGTGTCAGTGACGAAGATAACCATCGGGAACATAGAAAATAATGCTCAGAGTTTTAGAACCATCTACGAATCAGTCTGAAGAAATGTATTACTATGAGCATATCCCTTCTGACCCGTAGATGGTTCATATCGAGCATGCCCAAGAGAAGGTCGGTAGGATATAGCCACTGGTAGTAGCCATACTCCCTCAGTAGAGAAAACTCAGAAATTTCTTCTGAACCTTCTCCAAGATGAGGGAATACTTCACTTGGCGTAGGCTCCAAACCACCGATCCATTCTCAAGCCTACTCCTAACCAAAGCACTGTACTGTGAGAACACGGGTGTCTCTGAAGTTTCTCGCAGTGCGTAGGACAAAACCCAGCATTCAATAGATCAGGGTCTCTTAAACTTTTTCTGCAATGGAACACTTTGCCAACCCGTAAATTTTAACGGAACCCTTAGGTTATTTTTAAGGTTGTGTAATTTCTAATAGTAAAAAAAAAATGTTATTAAACATTCTTTATTAAGTATATATAAAAATGGAATACAAACTAAACAAAATGAAATAAATAAAGCACCTAATGACTTTGTCGATTTTGAGTCCGTGAATTACATATCTTCTAGATATCATTCACAATATTGGTAAGTGGATTCTAATATCTGATGTGGCGTCGAGCCTGTTCCTGCACTTTGACTTGGTAGCAGCATAATTAGAAAATCCCGTTTCTAATAAATAGGTTGTAAAAATGGAAGTAAAACAATAATAGCTTGTTTTGATAAATTGGGGTAGGTACTCCTCTGACAAACTCGCCCAGAGTAAGTTGGATTCTAATATCTGATGTGGCGTCGGGCCTGTTCCTGCACTTTGACTTGGTTGCAACATAATTAGAAAATCCCGTTTCTAATAAATAGGTTGTAAAAACGGAAGTAAAGCAATAATAGCATAATTTCAAATTAATAAAATATTTTGTTTTTACCACTTTTATTGTTTACAAAAACCGATATGTTTCGTAAGCAACGCTCACTTCTTCAAAATAATAGCGTATTTTGATAAATAATTGAGGTACTCTTCTGACAAACTCGCCCAGAAATCATTTAAAGGCTGATCAGCTGTCAGAGTCACTAATTAAATCAATCAGATTTTCATACTCACTTACGATTGCCTGCTGATTTCGCTGTCGCGGAGAATGGATTCCAAATCTAAGAATCCTCCCTTCCCGTATTCGGAAAATTTGCAAAATAGTTGTTTTCAAGTCATGTATTCTTGTTTTTTTTGGAAACCTCTTCAAATACTTTAAAATTTAATTCATTCAAACATTCATGTCGTGGTCTAGGGGTAAGGCTCTTGACTCACAATCCGAAGGTCGCGAGATCGAATCTCGGCGTGCGCAAATAAATTTTATTTGGTACCTATATTTGCGACACGTTCCAGAGTGGAAGATATTCTCAGTATCGCCCTGGTGCAAGACCACCATTCAGAATTGAAACGTTACTTTAAATGACTCTAGCCATGTTTGGTGACCAAATCTGAATAGCCGGATACTTCCACACCTTCCTCTTCCCCGTCTCCTTCCCCTCCCCACTACCCTCAGCCTCACAATATACCCTAATTGAGGATGCCATAGTCTCACTGGCCCCAGACGGAAGCAGCTGGGACTCTTGAAAGGTATTCACATAAAAAAAGACAGGAAAACAAAAAAATGAATAGATTGAACTGATGATATTAAAATACTCAATTTTTAAATTTTTTCACCAAAATTTACGTTACCATGCGCGTTTATAGTTCGACTAATTGCTAACAAGGGTGTAGTAATACTGATTGACTTTTATTTTTTTTACTTCTAGGTAAAGTCGATTTCGAAAAAAATATGGTTGGGCTCCTTGGGAACTGAAATTTCGTAAAACACATGCAGATCCGTTATCCCATTGTTATTGTTTCCTCATCGCACAGATGTTCATATTATTGAATCTTATCAGAGTATTACAAAGCACAGTGATAAAGTTCGGAGATTTTGTTTTGGATGTAAAATGAATATTTACTGCAATAGCAGCATGAACGGCTCTTCAAACTTCCATAAAACTTAGTCTCTGAACCAAGGGTCTAGTTCTAGTAGGTACCTAACTTAAATAAGGAAGTTGAGTGAAAAATATTTTGACTTATAAAAAATATGTTCATGTAGATCAAAAAATATCGATTCTAAATATATAAAGATTCTAAATATGTTTCTATATTGTTATTCTGCGAATTAATTAAACCTTCTTAAAAATCCATCAAAAAGTTACGAACTACAAACGCTCCATGAATGGTCGAAAGAATTCTGACGTCATCGGAACCTCAGTTTGTATGAAGAGCGGATCACCGAAATGTCTATGGTGCATCTCTTTCTATTACACGAGAGATGGTTTGTGTATGATGAGAGAGGTGTATAGGCCAAACGTCGTTTACTTATGGGCCAAACGGTTTTGCATTCTATCCCCTAAAAGTCCTTTTAAGGTTAGTAATGGGTGGTTTGGTATATTTAATGGTTTAGTAAACAAAGTTTATGTAATGCAAAATCTGTTAAAAAACCACATACCATGTCAGATATCGGATATATTCAAGGCCAGTCCGACTACCTACAAATCGTTGATTCTGTCATGTTGATTTTTTATTTAAAAGAGATAATACTGATCACATTAGTGCTGAAATTTGTGGAGTTAAAGCTTCCAAGTAAATACATCAAATTATTAATTGTGTTCATTTGTATGTTACAATAAATATAATAAATTTTTACAGTATTAAATAATAATCATTACGTATTCTAACCATCTGACATCTGATGTTTGGCCATAAACCTCACTAATTTTGTGCAAGTATATTAAATTTATTGATTGCGCAGAAAAGTCTCACAGTGAATTGCGCTGTAAACCGTTATCTTACTTACGGTCTTTACTTTTTTGCACGGCGGCCTGAATTAGTGGGCGGCACTTCAACCAACGCCGTGTTGTGAAGAGTTTAGGCGCGAGAAACAAAAAATCTACTTTTAAATATTGATTTAACTATGAAATCTTGATCAATTTTCTTTTTTTAAAATAACATCAATTCTGATAGACGGTTAACATTGATAAAAAAAATTACTGGAATTCCTTATTGAAGAATTAAAAAAATCTCCATACAAAATGCTTAAGCGATGTGGTTTTCTCAGTTTAAATGACGTCACACCCACACCCCGCACAACCCGCTTCTTACCGCTCGGATTCCGCTCGTTTTGGCGGGCTTACTAAAATTTAAACTTTGAGAATTAATTTTAATATGAAAACGAACTTTAAAAAAAAAATACCAGTATTTAAGTTTGAATGCGAACATTGATAAAAAAAGGACTCAACTTCTTTATTGTAATATATTTATACAGATATTTATTTCTTGTGAATAGTTTCAGAAGTGTTGAAATATGAATATGTGTATATAAATTAAAAGAAATTATTCCGACAAATTGTCGCGGAACCCCAATTCAGGTTCGGCGGAACCATAGGGTTCCGCGGAACACAGTTTGGGAAACCCTGCAATAGATGGTTCGATACATTAACCCTCAGATTCGTTGGACACATTAACCAGGTGGGTAGGAATCTGGTAATGTGTCCAGGAGTGACGGACGTATGAATCCGTTCCTCCAATTGCGATTGAAGGAGATGGATCGAGATAGTCCGGCTGGAGAGGTCTAGGTTAGGTATCCCTCAACCATTTTGTCCCGATCCGGCTCGCAAAAGTGGGCAAACGCATTCGCCATTAAGATCTAGACACCAGACGCCATAAATATGGGCACCCTTGCGAAGTCACCAAAAGTAGCGAACCACTTGGGATGATCTATGGCAAAGGTGTCGATAATCCAATAAATGGTTCCCGAGGCGGCGGTACTCGTACCGGACTCCCAAACTGTTTTATTATTGTATATTTGAATTAAAAATAAACCCTCGATAGAAACCAAACATAATCAAAATAACAGCTGAAACTATAAATGCTTGCCAAATTATTGGGCCTCTCAGAAACGATTCCATCGCGGAGTCCTCATAAAGGAAACGTATATGTAGATAGTTCAAACAATATTGTGAGTGGATCCAAAATATGATTAAATAGAAAAGGCAACGCAAAGCACAGCAATTTTTAGTTCTAGGAATGACCGTACAGTTCAAATAAACAATTCGGTAATTTTTTATTGTCAGCCAAAAATAGAAACACGTATTAATAATGAAATTTGGAGTTCCAACGCGGCGGGACCCTTTTCAGCAAATTGAGGCAAGTTTGACAAGCGACCTGTCACATAAACTCCGATCGCTAGAGACGAACTAAAGCGCCCCAGTTCCATTGTCGCATTAGCAGATACACGGACTGGTTTGTCTAATATGTCCGCGTCCGGGCTAAGTAATGGAGCGTAGAGTAGGGAGACCTGCTACAGTACTTTATGAAACCTCGGCGGTTTTACCACTTATATTAGTGTGTGGAAGATGGTGACCTCACGAAGGACGCTCGATAAAATTTTACACATTTGATGATGAAGTAATCAAAATTGAGTGGGGTGCGAACCGTACTTAACTAACTTCACGCTTTTGTTCTCGGTCAGAAATAGATGTGTACAAAACATGCGATGGGGAATTTTCATTATTTTATTGTATGTACCTATAACAGTACAATAGAAAATGATTTATGTACTTTAACGAGTTAAATAAGTACTTACTCGATTTCATTGATTGATCTTTGTAAAAATATGTTTGCTTCTGTGTAAGTGAGTTGTCCAAGCATTGCTATGTTAAGCATAGGAAATGTTTGAAACTTTCAAAATACCTACTTTCTACCCTCGCGAAGGTTTATGGATAGTTTGTTATAACCACATGATAATACATCTGAAAAGTTTTTTTAATCATTAAAAACTTTTACGAAACTGTCAAAAATGTCACAATTTGAGAATGACATTTTGCAAACCGTCGATTGTTAAATCGAAATTCAATTTTCGAATAAACTCTTTAAATTAATGAATTTTAATCTAAGTACTCACGGTACTAACCAAAATTGAATACTTTGAATCTAATCAAAAATTATATTTATTTTAAATAGGTACCTATGTTAGTTACCGAATTTGATTAGTTGTTCTTATAATATACAAAAAAAATTGTAATATATGAAAAATGAAAATTTGAAAAAAAAATTGTAATAGTTGGCACGCGAGCTTTTTGAAAATCTGAATGTAACGGGACTGAAGGGAGTTCGCGGGAGAGGGGGAAGGGGAACGCGACGTGGGGAATGACGGGAAGGGGACGTGAGAGGGGAAGGGGAGGCCGAAGGGGAACGGGACGAATGGTAAAGGACATGCAAGGAGAAACGATTTCTTTATTAAGTGGCATTGCAACTACATATAATAAAATACGACATAAATCTGATTACACTAAGAAAGATCCTGGTATTTGAGTTATGATGTGATGCTTACCAACAGCAGTATACCAATAATAGTAAAGCATCGGATATTTCAATTCATTATTTTTTATAGTTTTATTATTTGTAAAATATTATGTAAATGCAGTGAATTTCAATGGTAATTGTAATGTACTCGACAGCGCGGTAAGTCCACGCGAGTGCTCCCTATTAAACAACTGGCACCCGATTTAGTAAGGCTAATTGTCCCGTTTATCCGGCGGCAGTCGCCAACAGATGAAGTGCCGTCTGTTTAGCAAATACACTGTCCGTTTTACCAGGACACCGGGCACCGGGCACCGGGCACGGGAATCCGGACACCGGACACCCCACACCGCTGGGTATTTCATGCGAAGCGGGAATAATATTTTCGATGGAAATGATATTCTGCGGGGAGGGAATTAATGGAGGCAGGGAATGAGTTGACAGTCGGCAAAATATTATAACGGGTGACAGTCTCATATACAAAATGTCAATCCTTCAAAAGTAACACTGATTTGTCAAATATTATGCAGTTACGAGAAGCTTGGATTATTGGTGGTCTAAAATCGACAAACTTATATATGTTAATCACGTTTTTTTATTGCGCTATGTTTAGGTATTCATCACACTCTAAGCACAATCTATCGGAATAATATTATTATACACGGTAAAAACGACATAAAAAGTTCATTTGGATAAATAACTAATCAACACCTCTGCCATAGGTCATAGGTCACGACTTGGCAGGGGTGCCGGGTTCATGATGTGAGGTTTGTCCGGGTTTGTCGCGGATGGTTCTGCCCACCAGCAGCATGGCATGCCGGATCGGGAGAGAACGGTTGAAGGAGTCACTTTGACTTCTCCAGCCGTAATCTCTCGGAATATCACCTTGCAATGCAGTGGGAGGGATGTGTCCGTCACTCCTGGACACACTGACCCCCAGATTCCTACCTACCCCTAATACCCTTTTCCTGCCCAGAATTTCCTCTCCTTCCTAAAAAGACCCTACATACAGTATTCCCAAACATGACATAGACCCTGAATTACTTTCCTCAGGGCCTCCTGTATGGAGCTAATGTAAAAAAAAATGTTATAAAAAAATGGTACAATGATTTGCAAGCATAATCAATAAAGGGAGAGTCAATGGTATATTTTTCTAAATAACGAAGGATAACGTAAATATCAATATAGTCTCGTTAGTGGAAGATGAATGTCGTAAATGCACCAGAGGAAAAATATTACAAGAAATCCAATTTATCTGAAAGTCATTAGTTCTTCCAATTTGAACAACAATGCTTGGGTAGATATTATTATGGGCTGGGTAGTGGGTGGTAAGTATTGAGTACACCCGGACCCGTAAGATGTGACTAATGTCCGGGAAAGTGGTGTCTAGTGTTGGTTGTAATGCCCTGAAAAGGCTCCACCCCACGCCCGCTTCTATACTCGCTCGATACTCTGATTGGCGGACTTCCGATTGTCGTTAAACCGTTAGAGTTAGACTATTGTCGTGCTAGGGGTGTAGGGGTGTATTCATGGCGAAAAGGCTTCGGCGATACGACATATAAAAATCCAACTTTATTTTGTGGCTCAATGGCTTATGAAACGCTCGATATAATGACATATTGTATTATTTTTGAAGAGAACTGGAAAATTACGTCGCTTTATTGGGCCGTATTAATAAAAAAGGTTATACACTATGGGAACCAAAG
Organism: Limnephilus lunatus; assembly: GCA_917563855.2. Lineage (NCBI taxonomy): Eukaryota > Metazoa > Arthropoda > Insecta > Trichoptera > Limnephilidae > Limnephilus > Limnephilus lunatus. Next base: position 72,210,477 of record OU830595.1, read on the forward strand.
TGAGGACGAATATCTACAGCTCAAACTGCTGACTAATATCTATGGAACAGGTGATGTCGACGAATATCTACAGCACTGGCATAGGTTGGGTTAGGTTATACTTATACTTGCAGAATATAAAGGAAATTATTCGGCTCGCATTCATAATATTCCGAGTAAAACCTTATACTTACAGAGTATGAGCATATCCTTCACAAAAAGTATTTTGTTATTCATAAACGTTACCTTTTACTCTAAATAAAAAGGATATCCTTCAATAATTTCGAGTGTGATCAGTAGCAGACTCAGTCGTGTAGTAATCAGTTGTAGCCATGGCAGATGTTGTGGAACTGAGAGAGATTAAACACTATAAGCAGCGTTTATCAATACGTATACGTGATTACAAAGAATTATACCGGTTTGAAGAGGAAAATGTGCAATGGCTTGCCAACAAATTTTTGGGAATAAATAATGCTGAAACTCGAGGAGGTGCGTTATCATCCGTCCTAAAAATGGAGACATGTTTACGCTATTTCAATGACCCTGGGTATCAGAAAGGCATTGGTCAAGAACTGGGTGTAAGTCATTAGAACCTGCCGCGGCACAGTCACAAGCCAACATGCCAACAACCTTTTACTTATTCTTGGAGGATATTCTTGCAAGAATAAGGTAATCATTATGATTACGAACAAAAGGAAATGCTTATACTCCTACCTTTTCCTTCAACTCAACACCTTATATTTCTACCTTATACTTACAAGGATATCCTTCAGTTTTATGAATACGGCCCGTGTAAAAACTGTAGAAAGTACACATATTTTAGTTTTTTTTTTGTTTAACAACTTTGTTTGATAAAAAATCTAACAAAGTCAGATGGGAAAAATTAAAACTATATTTAAGAGCTGTTTAAAGTTGCATTTCTATGGGTTTAAAGCATTGCTATAAGCTAGCTCAGGAATACTTTTTTGATAATTTTGCAAAACCTTTATTTATTTCATTGGATAAACATGTATGTATTAGAATCGCAACTTCTAAAAGCCTTCATTCAAATTTGCCAATTTTGTACATCCGGTATTGTTTAAGTAGAGACCTGGCCGTCGAAATCCCAAGTTTAGTGTAGTGCATTGGACATTATACTAGTTTTACATTCAACCTGTATTATTTTATAATAAAATTTGACGTATTACTCGTATATACATTTCATATTGGTTTATACTTCTCTTATGAATTCACGACGTACGATCTCAAAAACAAACCAATTGAAGTAAAGCTACAAGCCAATAACCAGCATTACATTACGAATAATATCACTTTAATTGACAACTCTTTTGGATAAATTTATTACAACGGAGCTCATAAAATATGCGTCGGTATAGGAACACTTAGCTGACATTATATTCTCGTCATGTTTCACGGGGTTTGAGGGATGTGTTTAGACAAGTTTAGTGGGAGGGGGAGGGGGAGTGGAGAGGAGGAAAGGGGGTGGGAGGTTCACTTTGGAATTATTGCCTGTCAGTGGAAACCATTTAGAGGGAACCCCGAGATAGTCAATATCCTAATTCAGCTGTATTTTGTTGGCGAAAGCCATTACCCATTCAGCACTATTGTAATATAAGTTACACAATGTACGATAAATCCATGTGAAAATATGAGATAGTAAATATAGGCACCACGAAAACGACAAATTACACATTAAAGCGTAGTTTCATATGCAAAATAAAAACTTTATGTAAACACTTTTAATACTTTGTATGGCTGGGATTAAAATAACGTTAGGAAAAAGCTGACTAATATCCGATAATGTGCACACGAAAAAGGGCAGAGGTTGAAAGATATTGTATTTTTTTGTGATAATCCACCTGATTGAAGTCATTAGGACTACGGCATCCCTATTTTTTTTGGAATAAGGTCGTCAAAAAGTGAGTAGAAGAAGATTGGGAAGTACCTTGCTGGTCAGATGTAAACTATATCATAAGATTATTTAAATTATCAGTTTGAAAATAACACAAATGTTTATAAAACAAAACACACATAGAGAGCAGTATTTTAAATATAAATTTAAAGTTAATAAAAAAGCAACTAAATCTGAAAGGAAATAAAAAATACGTAAGGGTAGAAATTCAAAAAGCAAGGGAAATCGTAATAGACTAACACCATTAATGGATAAGGGGAAAGTAGGTACCCATATTTAGACTAGAAATGTGGCACATTTGGGGCAGATATTAAGGTCGGCTTATTAAAGTTTATCTGTCACTGTCACAAGTAATACGCTACCGACACTGGGCGGCTTGAGCGGCTTGGGCGGCTGGCGGCGGACGGCTTCCCGTGTCTTGCCGCCCTCAATAGCGTTTCCGCCCTTCAGCCAGAATGATAAACCGCGCGAACGTCGCTCACAAGCCCATGCGTGCGGATGAAAAGTGCCCGTGATTTGGAATTGATTGTAAAACTAATGTGCTTTTTAATTGCAGTTATTTATAAATTGGGTGCGGAAATTTCACGATGAATTATTAAGTGAACGTAAGAACATATTTAATTTATTTCGTAATATTCATGATAAAATCTTTAATTATAAGACAAAGCACGAATTTTTAAAACTTTTAAATAAAATCTATTGTGACATCGGTCAATTAAAAATAGATCAAGATTATTTTGTTGCCAGAGTAAACCATGGAAATTTTCCGCGTACACTAGAAAGACCAGAGTGGTCAAATGACCACAATAAAGTGTTTGTTCAATCATATTATTAAAACAATTAAATTGCAGTCATTATCGTTTTATGACTTTTAATAAGTCGGCATTATTTACATTATTTTAATAGATAGTGTATACCGATAGCAAGATCATTTTTTTTTTAAAGAAAGACAAACATTCCCGGGTTACGAATAACCCAACAATGTTTGAAAATCTCCCTATTACCACCACAGAAAGCCGAAAATGTTGCTTGTGTTGTGATGGAGGACTTAGCCAGCCGAGGAATCGAACACGCGACGCCCGGGTGGGACCCAAGCGCTATGCTCACTCAACCACTGACCGGTCAAATATTTATTAAAAATGATTACTTACCTAGAAAGACCAGAGTGGCCAAATGACCCCAATGAAGTTTTTGATCAATCAAATTATTAAAACCATTGCATTGTAGTAATTGTGGTTTTACGACTTATAATATTTCGTCATTTTTTACATTATTTTAATATGTGTATACCGATAGCAAGATAAATATTAATTAAAAATGATTACCTTCCTAGAAAGACATTTACATTTCGTTGAATAAACTTGTGTCACTTCAATTTTTTTTTTAATAACTATTAATTTATTTTATTTAGTATTGTCAATTAATAAAATATAAATATAAAACCATAACACACGAATAAAACGTTACAACCTATGAATGAGTCATTTGACCCCACTTGGTCTTTATAGGTAGTTAAAAAATTCGGTCTTCCTAGTGTTTAATTAAGTAAACCAAAATTATAACTGTGTTATTGAAAAACAAAAAAAGTTGAAACAAATGACTATGATAATATCGTATTCGGAAACATAAAACACTGAAAATCCCCGAAAAAATGACGGGAATACAATAACCCCACTGCAGCATACTGAATAAACCCGCGTGATGGGTATACAATGCGTAGTTTTATTGAAAAGCCTTGACAACTTGATGTGAAACTGATGAAACTTTTGACCGATAAAAAATGTATTAAATCACGGCAGATGTCGCCAAATTTGTATTGAAAATGAATACAAATAATAACGTACATTTTTCGAAATGTGAAATGAATAAATTCTCGACGGATGGCGTTTTTATTATTAAAAAGCAGTGTTGCGTAATTTAAGCCATATTGAAAAGATGGCGAAATCCTGGGAGACCGAGACCTTTTGTTTTGAGAAAATGTTGACGTAGAAATGGAGTGAATCCTTTTAGCTACGTTAAAATCATAGATTTCTTTTCTTCATCATTTTAAATTGTTTAAATTCAAATGAAAATAATAATAATAGGATAATTTGTAAAGCATAATTTTTGTGAAAAAATCTTCTTAAGAGTATTTAATGAGACAGGTAGGTAGGTATTACACGGAGGTCATTTATCAAGATACAAGCTTATTTTTATGTAGGTAATCTAAGTTTCAGATTTTTTTTACATGAGCTCCACACAGGAGACCCTGCGGAAAATAATTTCCCTCAGGGCCTATGTCATCTTTGAGGATGCTATGTGGAGGGTTTCTTCTTAGGAAGGAGAGGGGAGTTCAGGGAAGAAAAAGGGTTTAAGGGGTGGGTAGGAATCTGTGGTTCAGTGTGTCCTGGACATCCGCCTCCAAGACCTAGACAACCCTTACCCCATGAGCCCGGGCACCCCTTCTAAATCACCAAACGTAGCGAACCACTTGGGGTGACCTATGGCAGAGGTGTTGGTTATCCAATAAAGGTTCCCGCGGCGGCGACCCATACCCGCCTCCCAAATTGAATACAGAGTAGGTACCAATTACTAAAGTGTGCTTATGCATAGAAAGACCTCAATTTTTTTTCAAACAGAAATAGCATCGTACGCCTCCGTAAAAGAAACATATTTGCCGTAAAAACACAGGTACTTACTCCACTATGAAAGAAGGGATGTAAGTATTATATGACCAAGTATATTTAAGACGCAATAGTGTAACATGCCACCAGATATTGTCCCTGACAAATCTTTCAACGAATGATCAGTGTCAATTGATTGATAGTCGTCATCAACCAATCAACACGACTGACCCGTCTCATCAAACAATCGAGATATTAGATTGGTCGACAATAGCGCGACTAAACACGACAATCAAGCCACATCGAGATGGCAACCAACAAAGAGATCATTGTAAAATATTCGTACGTGGTACTTTAGAAAATGTTTATATCATTAAAATTGGGACAGAATTATAGGATGATTGTACCTGTAGAACTGAGATATCATTAGAAAGCATCAAACATAACTTGTGCTGAGTCCAACTTTCTATTCTATGGTCTATTTCAAAGAACGAAAGTTGAAGTCGATTCAACTTTAGGTTTCTATCGTATAGAAAGCCTGTTCTCAATTATCTATTTCATAGATTCAATGAAATAGAGCGCAGAAAAGTTCAGTTGCACCGACTAAATAGGTCAGCAGGTGGAAACTTAGCTTTAGCGATAAAGCTCTATTGACTGGATCATCAAGTCTTATTTTTGGGGTTACTACAGACATAAGCATACCACAAGAGAGCCATGGGATATGGTAGTAGATTTAAAACATTTACCTGTTCTGATAATCAACAGCATTAGTCCAAATTTTTTAAGTTTCTGTAAGCAGGTTTAGTGTCCTTCTGGTGTCAGGGTACAAGAGAGCACGGGTAGTATATATTACTTGACGATTTACCTGTGAACGGTGGATGTAAGAGAATCATCATACGGGATCAACAAATGTATCGTTTAAAGACAGCGCCTGGTTTAAAGGGTAGTAGGGGTTATGTTGATCTCTACCTGTGAATAACGGGTGCAATCATCGTATTTGACACACATATTATATTGTTTTAGGCCCCCCTGTTAAAAAGCAAGCATGGGCGAGAATCTGTGGGATTTTACCTGCGAGTATGGCATCAAGGATTTTAAAGGGCCTCTCTGGTATCTACCAGGCTAGTATTAGAGAGCACGGGTCATATTAATACCATATCTACCTCTGAATTATGGTTTTGGTGAAATTTAACGTTCAAAAAAAGGTTCTGGTATCAGGATAGCATTAGAGAGCATGGTTTATGATGATACTACCTGCAGTGAATGATGAAGGCGATGCAATCATCATAAATACTCTGAAATATAACGTTAAACTGCTGTTCCTGGTACAATGTATCAAGCTAGCATAAAATAGTATGGGTGAATGAATGCAATTTACCTGTGCACAACGTTGGCCAGCAGGTCGTTGTGGCGTAGGCGGTAGTCTGGCGGCACGCGGTCGTAGTTGACGGTGAGAGTACCCGCGCGCACGCAGCGCTCGTACTCGGCGGCGGGATGCGCGCGGAACTCCCGCGCGAACACGTCCAGGATGCGCTCACCAACCCAACGCCCCTTCGTGAAGGTAGTGAACGTGAAGTAGTACGGGTACACCTTGCGGAGACCTTCAACAAACATAATATATTGTTATTACAATGATCGAAACCAGCGGAACTACAGCATCTCTTGTCGAAAGGATGACGAATGTTGAGAAGGGGAAGGAAAATAAGTAAGGAAGAAAGTTGAGAAGTATCCACTCTGGCTATTCAGATGTTGAAGTAACTTCCACTCTACCATGCTGCATACCGTATTAAGTCATCAGGCCTCTTCGCCATGATGGTGGACCACTTGTTTAGTGGAAATTCTCGACTAGTGGTTTCAGATAATAGTGTTCCAGCAAGGTATGCCCCCAAACTTCTTCATCCGTTAATTTACGCTTCAAATTATATTTCCCAAGAAAGATATTTTTTGTGTTCTATTTTCCACCAAATTTAACAACAACACTATCTTAAACAGTCCGGACCGTTTGAAAGTAAAGACGTATCATAAAGTGCTTATGATTTGACGTATGACTCTTATTAACTTCACTCTAAATTAGTTGAGTTATGCCCGTGGAGATAATATCACACTTGAGTAATCATCAACATCTTTAAGGCTCGCTCGAACGGAAAGTCTAAAGCTTTTGGGCTTCTGAAGATTTCTGGGCAAATTGTTGAATAAAGCAGACTTCTTGAATATTGTGCTACAGTAAATTATTGTAAAATCAATACCCACACAATATTTATTCAGAAAAGTAAAGAATTTTTAACGTTGTGAAAATAAAAAAAAAACGTGGTATTAAGTAAAGTACTCAAAAGAAGTTATGTAAATTTAAGGACAGTATCTGCTGCTTGGGACTTGGGGAATGTTTATTTAAGAACGTTTATTTTGGTTAAACAGTGGTTTGTTACGAAGGCCGGGGCAGAAGGTGCTATCGCGATGAATATTTGCGTTTCGGAGGTCAGACAAACAAAAAAAGGCGCTTAGAATAGAAGGACTTGTAGATAACCATCGCGGACACAGCCAATTTATTAAGCCATCCCTCGGGGGTGGTACCCGCAGGATATACACTGCTTATTCGTATCGCGCTTTAAAGGTTCTATTTCAAAAGTACCCCTGCACGAGATGGGTTTTTTAACACCGTATATCTTAACGGGGTCGGCGTATAAATAATATGTACCTTTTTACTGTGCGATTTTACCAACTCTAAGCTCGTAGATGGAGAATATAAAACGTGGAGAGCGTTCAAAATGTCAGACTAAATAAGGCGGGTAGTAATGTTGGCGCCCCCTACTCAAATAACAAAGGTTTAACAAAAATGCCAAGGGGAAATGTTTTCACATTAAAAATGAGGATGTACCTGCAGCGAATAAGTGCGCCAGTAACAAGCGTGTAGTGGGGCATATGACAGTTTGGTGTTGGCACTATAACCAGCCGTATGAAATGGTTCAACGCGCGCACTGATAGTACGAAACAGCTGCAAGCTTCTACACTGCCAATAAAAAAGTAGTCTCACGCCGTTCGTTGAAAGGAGCGGACCTTTTATTGCCGAGTTACTATGTTCGCATTCTAAAAAGTAATATTGTACATTACCCTCGTTTATCTTGAATTCTCCAAGGATTGTAAGAGAGACGACCCCCTCAGTGCAATTCACTGTACATTTTGAAAATTTGAACTGAACAATACAAATTTTTGAGGCAGCTAAAAGACCGGAAGTAAATTACCTCCTTGAATCCAGACCATAGACTAAAATTCTTTTTAAATTTTTTCCTTGTGTAGATACTATTTATCGTTCTGTTAATTTTGCTAAGTTCTTTAAAACTTGCTTTAGAACAAACTATTTATGATTAAGTTAATAATAAAATCAACATAATAAATACACATTCATCTATAACTACTTTCAAATTACCTTAAGCACTTCTGTTTTACCTTTATTATACTTAAACTTACTGAACTTCTTTTTACAACTTTTCATGATAATGAAACTGCATACCTACATATTGTATCTGCTTATATCCATGTTCAGTTTATTATGTGATTATACGCTTATATTTATACTCCTGAATAACTATAATAATGCGAAATATTAAAAGCCTTCAAGGCGTGAGTAAATCAGAAAAATAAAAAAATATATTGGTTCAAATATAATTAAAGAGGGAAAAAGGCATACAAATGATAAAAACGGTATGATGATAATTTGAACAGTACCAGACAAGTTTGAAAATCTTGCTTTAAAAATACATTATCCCGCGTTTAGAAATTTGATCAGGTTTTGTAGGTGCAAAAAAATTAAAAAGCATTAAACAAAAAACAACTGGTAACAACAACATCCATGTGGGTCAAAAAAGGATTATACCCTTTTCCAATATGTATACAGCGATGTAATGGTATAAATACAATACGTGGCTTCTGTCGGCTTTGCTACCATAACAGAGGTTCTTTTAGGTCAGCCAAAATCCCGGGCTTACTTGGATTTTACAAAATAAGTAATAATTTTTCGAAAATAAAATGAAATGAAATCTCAGTTGAAAGCTTTTTGCTTCACGTTTAAACCACGAAGAATAAGTTAAGGATTAGTCTTCAAAAACAACTCAAGCAATACTATAAAAATGATTTATCCATTTTTTTTTCATCAGCTCAACACAGGAGGCCCTGAGGAAAATAATTTCCCTCAGGGCCTATGTCATCTTTGGGAATGCTGTGTGAAGGGTGTTTTTAAAGAAGGGAATGAGAGGAAGTTCTGGAAAGGAAAAAGGTATAAGGGATGGGTAGAAATCTGGAGTTCATTGTGTCCAGATCATCCGTCGCTAAGACCTATACAAACCTCACCCCATGAACCCGGGCACCTTTTTTAAGTCACCAAACGTAGCGAACCACTTGAGGTGACCCTGGCAGAGGTGTTGGGTATCCAATAAATGGTTCCCGAGGCGGCAGTACCCATACTCCAGTGACAAAAATCCTTAAACTGTAAACTTTTAAATTCTATGAAATACATTTCAAAAAGTCCGTAATTAGGTGCAACTGGAGAACCATTGATAGAAATTTTGAATTTACTTAAAATTACAGAATGCATCTTCTTAATATATAAAACAATATCGGGTTTGTTATACCATTTATATAACTAAAGAACGGCTGGATCGATTTTTAATATCTTTGATTAGTTGGATTTGTCTCCGCCCCGAATAACAGAATAGCTATTAAAACGTCGGAAAAATTCACGAAAAAAAAAATTATGAAGAAAATTATTTTCCATATACAATTCGCATGGAACGAATTCTCATTTTTTGTAAGAGCTGCAGCAATATTGTGATAATTATAATATTGAATAGTGAGTGAATTCCAAAAATTCAAAAACGTCAATGCGCTGATTATTTTGCTTTTGTTCTTAAACATATATGTCACTATAAATGTCAATAGTCGAAAATGAGACAAATGGTGAACGTATGTCTGTACCCCTCCAAAGGAAAATACAATAATTATAATAAATCTCCCTCACACGTATAAAGAAAATGAAAAGCAAATCCCATAAGTAAGTGGAAAAGGAAGAAAATCACAAAAATTTAAATTCGTACACAACAACATCTCTGATACTGACAAAACAAAACACGGACAGATGCGCATCGATAATTGCTTCATTGTGTTATTTTTTTAAACTTTAATAGGTTAAAACAACAGTTATTGATTCTGAGGCGGTACAAAGTTCGCCGGGTCAGCTAGTTTGATATAAAACTCAAAAGCTTACGATCTAAGAACTTTTTTCACTCAACCTAATACATTTTCCTAATTACCCGCATAGAATTTATAGATAAATATATCATTATTTGTATTATTTCTTGGGTTAACAGACTACAAAGTGTGTATTTTTGTGCGGCTGACTGTGTTAAATTAATATAAATTAAATCATCAATGCTAAGTTAATAACATCAACAGAATATGTGGAATAGAAATGTCACCAGGGAACTTTAAAGGTTTTGATTTTACAAACAAATTACTTACTAATAACTTAACTTAATATTTTACGTTGTACTGGAAAACTCACGTAGAACTTCTATTGAAAATTGATAATTATGAAGACGTATCTTAATTTCATAATAAAAAATACCTAAGCTTAAAAGTTTATTTGTTCGGTTTTCGGAACAACTCATGAAGGTCTCATATAAACCGTCTCACATACTATTATAGTGATAAAATGTGATATAAACGGTGTTATAAATATAAAACACCACGTTTTATGTTCAAATATAAAAGTAAATAAAAAAAAGAGTAAAATGTAGACCTTTATGAAACCAATGTTTCTGATCGCAATTTGAAATAAATTTATGAAACATTTGGAATTTTTAAATAATTATTTTTAAATAGAATGAGAAAAAAGTGAATGTCACCTCACTTTTTTCTAAAAATATTTCTATAACGTTTGCAGTACATTTGTCTAATAAAATGAGTGTGTGTTTTAAAATTATTATATTTCAAAAATTATACATTTATTTCTATTTCTAAAATCTGAAAGCATATTTTATCACCTTACAAAGATAGTTTTAGTTTTCGGAGAGGTTTAGAAATATTCCGTTTATTTGGATTTTATTGTAAAACGGAAGTATTTTGACCCTCTGACAAAATATCGTTGACGCTTGAGGGGTTAAGAAGTTTTAATGACCTCCGTAGCAGGGTGGTATGTCATTTGGCTCCCAGAGCTCATAGGTAAAAAAACTTGTATATTAGGTACTCTTAGTATCGCCATGGTGACAGAATTGAAATGTTTTCAGTCCAAAACCACCTAGGTGGTTTCGATCAGCCGCGTTTAGTGATTTTTTTTTAAAAATTCTTGTGCGGTAATCGTTAAAAATCTAACCACCATTTTATGGTTTTACTAAAATATAATCAAACTGCAATAAAAATTTAAAATGTGTAACGAATTAAGACTGCGAATGGATAGATTTGAATATCGAACATATTCGAGAATAACAGAAAATGAATAGTCGGAGAGGCATCGCACCAAAATAGAGCTGGCGGACGTTGGTTATCGATATTTCGATGTATCGATAGTGATGGCTAATTGAAATTCATAATAAGCCGATTGTCCGCATCATATACACTAACCGAGGCTGTTCTGAACTGGCTATGAAATGTAATCAACACTAGCTTCATACGGACGAAGTTTAATCAAAATAAATTCCCAAATCCCGCCATAGTGGACTTTAATAACAAAAAGATAAGCTTAATGGATAGAGCAGTTTGTTGATTCGTGGTTTGGTCGTAACAGTGTTTTTCGAATCAGAATTAATTTAATTATGCACCGAGATAAACTCAGCCATTTTATGTTCAAACAAGGAAAGTTAAATTAATCTAAAACTAGTAGTTGTGTGAACAGTGGCAATCGCGTCCAAAAAGTATGTTTCTAATTTTATCTTATTTTAAATCGAAACAATAATTTCCTCTGAAATCACAAAAGTACTTAAACATCTACCTACTTAATTAATAAATTAAGACTAGAATCACATTTGAAAAATAATATTTCTGAACCATTAAAACGGCTACCATATTGAAACCGAAACATAACAAAGAGACAGATGAAACGCACACAGTCGAGTTAAAACAGGACTTCAGGAGCTACGCTCAAAAAATAAACAGAAAATGTTTTTGAATGACGGGGCGAAAAATCATGAACAGTGAATTCTGGGGACATGAAATATGATCTCTTAACATAACCTAAATCATTTCAGCCTAAAATATTACAATCAAGAGCTATGGAGCGTACATCTTCATAATAATAATAATAATTGGATGACTTTTATAGCGCCATTTTCGTGAGAAAATCACCTCAAGGGCGCTTTACAAATTCATTTATAGGTACATTAATTCTATACGTCTATACCTATATACTACAAGTGGCTTATAACTAAGATTGATAAATAATGACATACAACTAAGACTTATCTCACTAGTGACTTAGAACTATACTTATTTTTATAACCGAGTTTGTACTTGCAAGTCATTATACGAACGGAGCAGTATTGTTACTGTCCTATTTGTATCATGACTTGCAACAGTCTTACAATTAGTTATTTTCATATAACTCTCAAACCTATGATGCACTTGACAGGACGCCAAATGTATTTATTTATTTGTAATATTAACGTCTTCCGGCTTTTACATGTCATAACATAGTAGAACTTTTACAAAATATAATATAATTACGACACGAAAAAGTCAGCTCTAGTGAGCTTGTAAAAAGGAATAGAAAACAGAAGTTAAAAACATGTGTAGGGAAACAAAGCAAACAAGGTAAATAATACAATATCGCAAGGATGAAAAAATGTATTTACATAATAGTAAATAACTTAACATAAAGATGAAGTATATTGAAAACGTTTAACGCTAGTTATGAAATAACTATAATAAGTAAGATACTAGTAGTTAAAAACCCGCTCCGCAGGTTTTTTCCTTGGGTTCGCCTACGCCCAGTTTGAGGGTTGGTGTCCATTTTATATATCCGATAGGAACTGGTTTCAAAAATAGGCGGTTCCTCAGATCCACTATGATCCAGTGACATCTAGTCACCGGGACGAAGTAACCGCGACAGGCAATGACGTCACAGATAATATATAGCCGAATGGTTTTATTATTCACAACTGCCAGATACAACAATAATCATATTATCGTCAATCTCTACATATCTGGAGAGATACACGAAATTACAAATCCGTAGTACTTACGCCTGCCAGGCGATGCTGATCACGCAAGCTGTTAACGTTAGTGGCGCCATCTTTTGGCATTGCTTTAATTCGTTTCTATTACAAAAGTTAATTTGAATACAAACCCCGCGTAGGGAAACGGTTTTGCGTAAGGCGTGCCGTCAGAGTAGTACTTTTTTTATTTTTTTATTTTTTATTACATTAGTTACATTTATACAGCAAAATTACATAATAATAATAATATTTCAAATAACTGTAGATATTAAAATGTGTACAAGTGTTATTATGTCTTGTACGTTATTAGTTCCTAGCTAGGCAGATTGCCTGTTCTAAGGAACCAAATGCTGGTGAAAAATGCCAAAAATGTCTTCTGTAAAAAAAAGAAAAAAACAAAACATTGTTTTTTTTTTTTTTTGTAGATTAAATATACATATACTAAGTTTAAATATACTATACTAAGTTTTTACTGATTGTGCCATTAATAGTTAGCCATGTGTAATTTTAAGTTTTAAATGACATTATTTAATAATTTTTCAGACTCAATCCTACCTAAGTCTATCAACCATTTAGTTATTATTGTACCGATGCATGCCATTTTACATGTTTTAATATTTAATTCTGGTGGGATTTTATTATACAATTTCGGTCCCAGATATGTATACGTCTTTTGAAACTTTGCCGAATTGCTCCCTGGGACCACGAGATCCTTTCTGGTGTGACTTCTTGTTATATATTTATGGTCAATTTGCTTCAGATTTTCTCCATTTTTGTGTACGTGGATAATAACCTTTTTTATATAGTTTTGACGAACATCAAGTACATAAAATTTTTTGTAGAGCTGATCGCTAGAAAACCTATAGGGTTTACGCATAATGACTCTAATTATGGATTTCTGGGCCTTCACTAATGGATCTAAAATTGTTCTACCTGACGCTCCCCAACCAATACAACCATACGTTAAGATGGGGTTGCATAATCCGAAATATATTTTTCTTAAGTCTTGTTGTTTGATTATGTTTCGTAATACAAAGAATACATAAATCAATTTTCTTACCCTTATTGAAAGTTTGTCGATGTGAAATTTCCACTTAAGATGATTGTCTATAATAACGCCTAGATATTTGATGTTTTTCACACTCTCCAAAGCTTCACAGTTGCAGTTAGAATCAATATTATCGGAATTACAGTTAGTCTTATGTGTTTTTATTGTGTATGATGTACTAGGTTGTCCTATTATAGTTGAACTGAATCTTATGTATTTAGTTTTAGCTATATTTAATGTAAGTAGATTTTTGTCAAGCCATTGTTTTATCGCATTGATTCCACTTTCAGCATGTTTATGTGTTTGAGTCCAGTCGTCTCCTTCAAATATAGCTACCGTATCGTCAGCGAATGTAATAATTTTTCCGCCTACTTTTAGGTCGCATAACTCATTTATGTAGATTATAAATAGAAGAGGTCCCAATGTGCTTCCTTGCGGTACCCCAAAGTTAGTGTCTAGTGAATTACTTACTATTTTTCCCAATTTGAGTTGCTGGCTTCTACCTGTTAAGTAACTCTTTAACCATTCGTAGGGCATTCCTACAATGCCAATATTTTTTAATCTTTTGAGGAGTAATTTATGTGAAATCGTATCAAAAGCCTTGGCTAAGTCTAAGAACAGTGCAATGTTTTTCTTTCCGCGATCTATATTTCTAGAAATATGTTCTGTAAGTTGCGCTATAGCATCGTCCGTTCCCCTCCCCGGCCGAAAGCCAAACTGATTTTTGCTTAAAAGTTTTCGGCTCTCTACATAATTACTTAATCTATTTTTAAATATTTTTTCTATAATTTTTGAGATAGCACTTAACAGGGATATTGGCCTATAATTGCCCACTTGGTTTTTAGGTCCACTTTTGTAGATCGGTACCACTAAAGACTTTTTTAGATGGTCGGGGAAAACCCCTGAAGAAAAGCTTTTATTGAAGATGTTCGATAAAGGTGATGCAATATTGTGTTTAATGATTTTAAGTATATGAGTGTTAAGACCGTCAGGACCTTTCGAATGTGTATTATTGAGATTGTCAATAATTTTTAAAACCTCTTCATTTGTCGTAGGTGAAAATTGAAAGGAAAAAGAATTATGTTTTGTTTCTATTGCCGTTGCCAGTGAATCTTCAGTTTCCTTGGTGACACTTAAGATGTTTTCCGCAAGGTTAGACCCCACTGCCGTAAAGTATTGGTTAGTGTGGGAAGCAATTATGCCCGAATCAGTGGTGGCTGTGTTTCCAATCAGGAGTTCATTAATATTAGGGTCAATCGTGTGCTTAGTATTGGTAATTTGTTTAACGATGTTCCACATGTTTTTACTAGATGGATCTCGGTCGAGTTGATGCTTATAGTACCGTTCTTTTGCATTACGTATAACATCTTTACAAATGTTACGATACCTACGGTAATTCTGTTGTTTGAGAGTGTTTTGTGGATCTTTGGTCGCCACTTTGTGTAAATGATTTCTTTTGTGTATAGCTTTTACAATACCTCTGCTAATCCAAGGAGTAAGTTGTATTTTTTTATGTGCAATAAGTTTATCTTTTGAATTTTGTGTTATATGCATGTTGATTTTGTTAATGAATAAGTTGAGTGCGTTGTTAACATCAGTCACTCCACATACATCTTGCCATGTTTCCTCATTTAGATCTTTAATTAATCCCTCATAGCATATGGATGATGTGAACTGTTTAGTGTTTACTTGTTTTTGAAGAGATGTATTTGAAATGCTTATTGCTGTTGTATAGTGATCAGTTATTGTATTGTGTATAACAAATGCATTGGAAGCCATAATATTTCTGGTATTTATGTGATCTAAACATGACATGCTATTATTTTGAACCCTGGTAGGAACTTTAATATTTATTGCAAAGTTGTTTTCTGCCATGGCGCACATGTAATCGTGACATTGTCTGTGTATATTTCCAAATGTGTTAATATTTATATCCCCCATCAATATTTGTTGTTTGAAATCACTACATTTTTTGAGTTCAGATATGAGATTATCCAGAAATGGATGTATGTCGTGGAATGATGGTGATCGGTAAATGGCTAAAATACATAGATATCCATTAATTACCAACTTCAGACAATTTGATTGACTGATGCAAATTTCTTGAACTTGACAGTGAATGTCATCGCGAATGTAGGTTACGACTCCACTATTTTGATTTAATTTTTGTGTTGTGTGATATTCATGATATCCTGTAATTTGTTTTGCGAAATATGATTCATTCAGTCTGCATTCTGTAAGGATTATTATATGAAATCTAGCAGTTGACTTAATACTATCTAAAAATAAAAGAAAGTCATCAAAATTTTCCATTGTACGGATATTTTGATGTATAATATTGATTTTGTTTAAGCTCCAATTAAATTCGTTGAGTTCATCAATTTCTTCTATGATAAATTCATTGTTTGGTTCTCCAAAATTATCTATTTCCATATAAGCGTTTAAACCCATTTTATTTTAGATATATTATGAAATGTTATCTTAGGATCGCTGAGTTTTAGGTCTATATTTACAATTGCAAAGAGGGAGATTAGACAATAAAAATATTTTAATTTAAGTTTGGTGTTTGTTGATGGAGATAATGTTTGTGTTAGGTTCAAATTGCACGGTATTAATAATAATTTGAAATACTTAGTGTATAATATGGTGATAAATGGGATGATCTGATAGTGATCTAAATGTTTAGTGCTTTCTGTTGAAAATAATAATAATAGTATAAGAGAAAAAACAGTACCTTCTAGTCATTTAATGTCCGTTAGCTTTTGGTCCGAATCAATCAGTATTGGCCTCGAATTATCGTCCCTTTTTACAAAAATTTTCCCAGCCTTTGTCCAGACATATCTATAACTATGTTCCCGTGCTAACTGCCTGGCTAGGAACCATAAACGTTTGGCTTGAAAAGTTAGGTGTTCAGAAACATATATTGGGTTTCTGGGACCTGACATACCTATAACACTTGTATTCATTTTTCCTTCTTTATTTTCACTTTGGTTAAATTTTTTTATTGCAGAGTGTAAATGTTCTTTATGCGTTACTGAGGTTAGTTTAACAATTACAGTCCGTGGTTTATTATCCCTGGCTTGAGTAGGTTTTTCCCTTCGCGTAACTCGGTAGATTTCTTCAATGTCCTTTGATCCTAGACTGCAGTTTGTTGTTTTGCTTATGTTGAATATAATGTCTTTTAAGTTATTTGGCGTTTCTTCTTGAATTTCAGGAATTCCGCGAAATTCTAGGGACTTTAAGTTTGCTACCCTGTTTTTCTGTTCCGCGTCAGTTTCCAATGCCTGGATGCGGCTTTGTAAATGCGTGTAGACTTTTTTCTGTGATATTTCAACGTCATTTATGCGCTTTCTGAATTCGTCGTGTTGATCCGACAAGAATTGTATTGATTTTATGATTTCTTTATTTTGCGACATGATCGATTCATATTTTTGTGCGTACGACTCAAATTTTTCCTCCACAAAATTCATTATCGCTGTTTTAAAGTTGTTTAATTCCAATTTGAATAGATCGGATGTAAGTAGGCTTTGATTTCCTCCATCTGTGGATGAAGTTTGTAAGTTTTCTGTGCCGGGTGACTGGGCGTTTGCAGATTTTGGTGTTTGTATTGCCTGTTTAGTGTGTTTTACAATAGATGGCTCTTGATCATTTGTAACCTCAAACAACGTTTTGGTTTTGTTATTTTTAACAATTTTTGGGCAATTTTTGCATCTCCACTGTGAATTTCTTGCACCACGGCGTGGGGTTTCCACTATATCAGCGCAAATAAGATGGTAGTTCTTATTACAAACACTACAAGATATAAATTCCGATGGACTGTCAATATTTTTTTCACATACGATGCACTGTGTATTCATCGTGATTTATTAAAAAACAGGTGATATCGAGATGGATATTTTGCTTAAATGTTGTTGATGGTGATAGTTTCGCTTAAGTTTCTTTAAGAAAGGCACTTTTTGTGTTTTATACCGACTGACTCGTTTATAAGAGATTGACAGTAAAGTTTGTGACAGTTTTTTAATGAAGGTAGAACACTGAAAAAAGGCCACTTCGCAGGATAAAAATGCACTGGTTTGATGCGCGATCTTCGATTTATAATATCTGAGTAATTTAAACTTAGTTCACTATTGTTTTTTGGTAATTTTTTAAATTAATTTGATGTTAACATAAAAATACGTCAACACTAGTATCTGTAGGTAAAGGTTCTGGTAGTAGGATTCTTCAATTTCAACCGACATACGTACATTAGCGTAATAATAACTTAAGATATTTCAAGTGTTTACAGGAAATAAACGTTTTATTTTAAATATTTTTTTATAAAATTAAGAAAATCTGTAATAACAAAGTAAGAATAGTCCCTTCCTTCCCCACCGTTGTTGGTGGGTACCATTAACATTTTTGAACTGATGAATAGAAAAATAAAAGTTTTTAAAATATATTAATAATATTACAGGTTGTAAGGGTTTATAATATTTCTATGAATCGTACATTTTTTATTTAGTTATTTCAACGCCATGAAATGGCTTTTACAATCCGGATACATGATACACAGTGGTACACAGGAGGGTAATTATAATGATAAAAAAAAATAATGCACACATTAAACAAAGTACATATGTATGATAACGACCAGTATTTAGTTATAGGATACAATTATGTTTTACAACCAAAAAAAAGCATTAATAAATTTAATTACTAAAATGCATTAATACAGTAGGTAGAGATACGTACAATAAATTTGTCGATGTAATTAAATAAAAACATTGTTTTAAGCCGGATATTAAAACGTGCGCGTTAAAGAATAAATGCTTTTATTATTAGCGAATCACAAACATTTACCGAATGCCGCGGACTTAATTTCAAAGTTGTATAAATAAATACATTTTATTGCAAACCAGGCGAGAAGAGAATTAATTGTTATAAAAACTAGGGTAATTTACGCCTGAAAGATAACCTTCATCGGAAAAACTAACATTTTAATGAACTACAGAATTTAGTGAAATTTCAATCCCGAAAGAAATAATGCAAAATATAGGGTGAACATGGGGTGAACGATTTATTGTTACATGATTACACGGCCCCAACGGGAAATGGCGGAAAATAGGGGAATTACTTAATATCACGGCGTTTTTCAGGCTTGGCATAATTAATACATGCTTCTATGGCCTTCTACGGCTATCGTGGTCGAACGGTTAAGATCCTCGACTACGAATCCGGAGGTTGCGGGTTCAAATCTCCTATTTTTAAAAATTAATTTGCCTTTTTTCACAATTAATTCATTAAAAATAATATACAGCTAACTAATTACTTACACTAAGTACGTCTCCGAGGGTTAGATTTTTTTCTTTTATTTTTTTAAAAAGAAAGACAAACATTCCCGGGTTAGGAATAACCCAACAATGTTTGAAAATCTCCTACTAGCATCACAGAAAGCCGAAAATGTTGCTTGTGTTGTGATGGAGGACTTAGCCAGCCGAGGAATCGAACACGCCACGCTCGGTTGGGACCCAAGCGTTATGCCCACTCAACCACTGACTTTCAGTATGACCCTGGCGAAGTAATCGAAACCTTACATGAAATGGTTTCAGCAGTTTTTGGTGACCAGTTCTGAATAGCCAGTCATGTACTTTCCCATATTAACATTTCCCGAAGGACGCGGGTTCAAATTCCGGCGTGGGCAAGCATATTTTACTTGTTGAATTGTGTTATTTCACAATTTCACTTAAAATAATATAAGGTATCTTTGAAGCATGTTCCAAAGTGGAAAATACTCTCAGTATGGCCCAAGTGTAATACCACCATTCAGAATCGAAACGTTGCTAAAGGTGAAGTTATACGTGAAATCCTATTAACATACTATTTAGATTAATCTTTACGACAAATTGGCTTGCAGTATGAACATCAAAAAATATGCTACGGATAAATTGAAGCTTTTACTAGCTTTACTAGGTATCGGAATTACAATAAATTTTTTATTTTCGTAACAAAAAATATAAGCATAAACCACTAAAAAAAATGTTTTTTCAAGACTTTACTATGAAGTAATACAAGAAACAATTAAAAAAATACCCCTTTATGGCTAAGACTATGTTCTTACTATTTTTATTCTTATAAAATTATGCACAGAATAAATAAAAACCACTTTTTCGCTTACTTGCCTCGCGCAAATAAGACGCTCGTTTTTAAATTTTGTAGGCATGAGAATCGAAATATTTCTAGCGTTTATATTCCTTTTAATATGGCTTTATCAGTGTTTGATGACCAGACCCGAATAGCAAGGCACTTCCTTTTTCCTCCCCATAATCTTCAGCCTCACAACATACTCCAATTGAGGTCGCCATAGTTCTACTATCTACGGACGGTTGGGAACAGTTAGGACTCTAATGAGTTATTCAAATAAAAAAAATATACCAACATTTTCCGTGTGATTAAAATAATAAAAAAATAGCAAAGAAAACATTGTTTTAACAATTCTGAGTATAAAATATCCCTGATCACAATACAAGAACTGGTCATTAGGACTGGTCAAGCAGAAAAAGCTCTGTACGTACGGTCCTGCCTCTGAGAGCTTCGTAGTAAGTTCTCTTCCCGTTAAATGTAACGCTTACGAGAAAGAGGGAGAGGTCATAACGTAACGATCAGCAGTTTGCCTGCCTTAACAGAAGAGGAGGTAAGATTTAACATGTTTTCGTGCTTTAAAAAAGACGTTAAATTCATACGCCTTTTCAAGCTAATTACATCATGCATCAGATTTTCCGGGTAGGATAATATGTACACGCTTTCATGTAACAAAGGAGATAGCAACATAATGTTTTGAATACGAAATTAGGAATTTGAATACCCTTCTCATTCTTTAGTAAATAAAATAAAATTAGTATGATGGTTTCTCGCGTGGAAAAGTAAATATAAGAGTATGAAAAATAAATTGTTCAGCCTTGGTAGTAAATTTGGAGCAAATATTGAAGTTATTCAATTCGAAATTCAATATATTTGCGAGTAAATTACGACGTCTCGTTACACGTCGAGTCGGTTTGGCTATACAATTATTGTGAAGAATACGCATAACAGCGTTTGTCACATATGTAACACGAAAACAGGATTACTCGTTACTAATTTAACCCGTCAATGATTTGTATAATAAATAACACATTTATAATGATAATCCATTTGCCTCAAAATGTATTGATTTAAAGCTATTTTAAAATAACCAGCAAGATTTACTTATGGTAACAGACATTCTTAGTGTCGCAACGGTAAAATACCACTAAGCGGACTGGAAAGGTTGGTTGAAATGGAATTAGCTGTGTTTAATAATCAGATCTGAATAGACAGATAGCTTCAAAACTTCTTATGTCTCATCTACCTCCCATCTTCTCATCTTTCAGTTTCACGACATACTCCAAATTGGGAATGTCACAGATCTACATGAATTCTAAAAATCTTTAGAAATTTTTGATGGCCTCCGTGGTCGAGGGGTAAGGCACGACTAGCAATCCCGATTTTCAACTTCCGACGTGCGCAAGTAAATTTGATTTGATTGAATTGCGTTATTGCACAATTCAATAATAAAAAATAATATAAGGTATATTTGAGGCAGGTTTCGGAGAGGAAAATACTCTCAGTATCGCCCTGGTGTACGGACCAGCTTTCAGAATTGAAACGTTGCTTCAAAAGGCTTAAGCCGTGTTTGGTGACTAGATTTGAATAGCCAGGTACCTTCTCACCTTCCTATTCACTCCCCACTACCTTCAGCCTCATAATATACCCTATAATGGATAGGGGGTGCCATAGTCTCAGTGGCTCCAAGCGGTTGAGAGCAGTTGGGACTCTTGTGCAGTATTCACATAAAAAATGAGATATTTATGAACACACCTTATTGCTTTCAAATATGACCTTAGAAGAGGCCCAACTGAATAGGCCCAACTCATATATTATATATGCCTATATATATATATATATATATATATATGAGTAAAAACATTAGCGTAGGTATACGATAGGTAATTTAATAATATGACAGTTTTCAAGAACTTTCAGGTTAATTATGAAAATTAATTAATAAGAAAATGCGAAGTTTCAATTAGCTTCCATTAGAAATTCTGCAAACGGTAATCATGCATACTAAAATATCTAGGTTAGTAGATTTCGCCCAAATTCCGGGAACTGGGAAAAAACTTTTTATTTGGCTTAAT
Source organism: Limnephilus lunatus (assembly GCA_917563855.2). Taxonomy (NCBI): domain Eukaryota; kingdom Metazoa; phylum Arthropoda; class Insecta; order Trichoptera; family Limnephilidae; genus Limnephilus; species Limnephilus lunatus. The sequence goes on from OU830595.1 coordinate 72,232,412, forward strand.
ATAACATGAAAGAAGCTATAGTGGAAGCTAAAGAGCCCCGTATTACATTAATATAAGACCGAATTACCAACTTGATTGACCGGCTACGGCTAGTGTAGCGTAGCCCCTCCTCTACGCCGTAGCGGGGACCATACTTTACTCGAGGGTTGGAGAAACTTAGAATTTAGATCCAGTCATTAAACTATTCAAGATGAAGTTTTGGTACTGATGGGGCTTAGAGGCTCTTTAAGGGTAACGCAACATATTATCATTTTACGCCGAACTAACTTGGTATCACCCTCAGACAGAGGAGGGGTGGATACAACTTAGTATTTTTGCACAGGTTTACATTTAACGTCTGTACAAAACGGATTTAGAAAGTAAAAGCATTAAAATAAAATTTAAAAAAAATCTTTAATAGTATAATGAAAATATTTATCTTAACTATGAGCTAAGGAAATTGTCTCTTATTTCGCTTTGAAGGATATCTTTAATATGAAGTCGAAATCTGTGTTTTCCGCCCGGTATCAATAAAGTTTGTAGTGTTTTTTTCTGTGTGGAATTTATAAGTCAAGTATAACGCAAGTATTTTAAGCTCAAGTCACTTTCATCGAAGCTATGGAAGGTGTTATCCAAGCATGAAGTGAATACGAATCTCATTCAGGCAAACGCGCCTCTGTGTGAAGGAAGCTTTGCCTGTGTTAGGGTGAACGGTGGTTTTAAGGGGTGGTGATGTGTTGCGTTGAGGAACTGGCAGACGAAGAATGAAAGTAGAATGCAAGACGTAGAAATGCAATCTCTGAGGCGTATGTGTGCTAAAATCATTCATTTTCATGTGGAACAAAGAATGCAAGGTTGATGTCAGCGTAATGGTAATATTAATAAAGTGAAGCAAAGATGGTTGGGCATGTAGAGAGAATGAAGGAAGAAAGGAGTGAAAGGGTAATATATTACGCGAATGTGAAGATGTTGGGGACGCCCGAAGAAGACATGGCACCATCAAGTGACTTAAAAACTTGATGTGGGTAGTGATAATAGTCAGAAAAACAAAAAGGTATGTATAAGACAATGTATGAATGTAAATGAAGCAAGAAGTATGTGCAAAGACAAAGTTGTGCGGCGGTCCATCTTTTATACGTTCCCCTGCGGGAATCGATGTGGTGGTTAGTAAGTTATTTCAATTCTAACAAGAGCTAAGGCGTAATATACAGGTACCTAATAAAAATTGACGCAAATTATCAGGAAATATTTTTGCACAAGAAAAAAATTGTCTTGAAACTCGGGCAAAGCTAGAATAAATAAATAAATAACTACCAGTATCGCTATAAAAAGTATTTCAGCAGTTCGAGATCTTTGCTATTACAATAAAAAATTGCCTATGGAATTGGCAGAAAAAAGAAATTAACCCCAAAAACATGAAACAGTTTACCATTTTGCTACGTGACTTAAAGACGGCGACATCCAAAGAACGCCGCACAGAGTATGTGACAAATGAATAATGAGAGATATTTCAGGAAGTATGCGATAATGTTCATTATCCAGGTGGAGTACGATAGCTGGGGTCACGATACAGTCGTAGAAAAAGCTTGTTAAACTCTTTATCGCTAACATAAATCTCCCGACACTTTCAACAAATGGTTGGTACGCTTACTGAGGCTTTCGGGCCCGAAAAGGTAATGAAGCCTACGATCCAAATCTTTATTGCATAACATCCACTACTTTGCTCTGATAAAAACGGAGAAAATTTGCATGAGAATCCATTAGAAAAAGGTAAATAACTTACAAACGGGCAGATAGAAGAGAAATATTATTAATTATTTAGGACATTTTTTTAATTAAAACTAACTACAAAATTTTTAGCAAATTTGAATGTTTATTTATATGTAACTGAGAGGTACCACAAAAGAGTAGCAATAATTGTGCAGAGCAAGTGCATCTTCCTATTTGCAGAAGGGCAAGTATGTTCGGTAAGGGCATTGACGTATGATATCTAGACGCGCCCTGTGAAATGCAAAATGACCCCAGAAGCCAGCAAACGCAGGCTCAAGGCCCATTTATGAAAAAGTGCCTGCATTTTGCACCGTTTAGATCGCATAGTGCTTTGTGTTGTACCTTTTATCGGTCTACAAGGTCTACACCAAAACTAATTTGTGTTCCAGCCGTCCGCACCGGAGTTAATTTTTTCAAACACAAAAATATCTAACTTCCGAATGTTGTACAAAGTACACACCGCGGACTTTATTTTTGAAAATGTAGTCAGCTATCTGACTACACTAAAAAAATACACCTTACATACGTCTTTTAGACAGCGTTTTCATAAACGTAATAATGTTTCAGAATTACTTTTGTTTCCATCAAAGTTTCCTACGTCATCAAATCACCGCACTGCTTGTGACGTCACGAATGTTCGACTACTAATACATACAAGGAGGGCTAGTATCACAATTTGGAAGAGTTTTCAAACTTTTTTAAAGCGCGACCCGCTTTTAGTAATAAAATAAATTATATTATTTCCATAAATTATGATTATAATTACATAAATTCACCACCAGCTGTTTTTTAGGAATGATCAACCTTTTTAGTCGAAGTATTATTAATGTATCCATTATTATTATGTACCTTTGTGGACCTTGATGGGAGGGTATGTACAACATAACCTGGTTAACTTTATTGTCGGTGGAGTCGCAAACCTACTTTACATATTGTAAAACAATATTTTTTTGTTTAATAAAACTATCAAAGAGGGTAAAAAAAAAGCCGCAGCTGAAAATTTTATATCCGCAATGCCAAAACAATGAATGATATCGATTTTTTTTATTTTGAAATGTTAAATTTTTGCGGTTGATTCAAAAAGGGCAAAAATTGTCAGACAAAATTTTTACTACGTTCAAGGTCAAACCAGTAAATGGTGTTGGTTTATTTTCGTTTGGAATTACAATATTTATAAGTACAATGTTTCGTCAAGATAATTTTTGTTATTTTGTAAATCGGAAACCTTTAAAATACATAAAACACAGATTTCAACAAAAAACCGTTGCACAATTCTTCAATTAAGGTCGCAAGTTAAACACTTACAAATAACACTTATAATTTAATTGTATGAAATTTCCCCCGATAGATAAAAATCGTAAGATATACTCCAAAAAATATTATAAACACTATATTTCTGATATTTTACAAGATATATAGGTATATGAAAAATTTCGTAATTCATTGTTTTTCTAAATCCTTTTTGAGACATTTTCCGTGACATTTTTGTTCTATTTCAAACGAGTCATGTTTTATTAAACATTTTCATAATTTTCGTTTAAATATTATCGTTTTTAAGAATAGCACGCTCCCTCTAACATTCGTATTTACGTATCTCCACTTCCTCTTCTTTTTGAGCGCTTATTACTGGGCTTTAAGTATCCACTAATGTCAATAATTTTTTGTATTTATTATATGCAAAAAACTTAATGTTTTGAGTAGCTGATTCAAAACTTTAAAAAGAAATTATAGTTTTTGGCTAATACCTCTTACAAAACAGAATAGAAGCCTTTGAATATTTTTTAGCGCATTTTTTTGTAGTCAGTCCGAAAAGCTGTAAATGGGCTTGCGGACCGCTGGTTGCTCTTCACTGTGTTAATGATGAGCAACCAACTTGGGTAGCCCACGGTGCATGGGCGGTAAAAAGATGATTTTTTCGTAAATGTTTTCAAGCAAACGATGATTGGTTTTGTTTATTAAACTCGTTAAGCTTACGAACCATCAGAAAAAAAATGCAGACGCATCTGCCGCCAAGACTTGGACAAACATCACTCCATTAACCCGGGCACCCCTGCTTAGTCACCAAACGTAGCGAACCACTTGGGGTGACCTATGGCAGAGGCGTTGGTTATCCAATAAATGATTCCCGAGGCGGCGGTACCGATACTGGCCTCCGAAATTGAATCGCTTGTCATAATAAAGTAAAAAAATATTTTTTTCCAATTAAATTTATAAATGTCTCGTGACCCCCACTTTGAAAACCACTGTATGCAGCACAGCTTGTGGATATTGTTCATGCGGCCAATCCGTGAACAACTATTGATGTATTAGTTCGACAGAATTACACAATAGGATAACTTGGTGGTCAGTTGTATATTGCCGGGAACTCTGTATTCAAGACGGCGGAATTGGAAGGAGAGTTTTATTGCGAAATTACTGTTACCGGCGTTATTTTATTCTGATTCTTACTATGAGAGGGCTTGTCTAGGGTATACTTGGTCGAAGGGTAAGGGGGAATAATGAGATAAAAATTCAGTATAAGCGCTTATACGATGTTCAAATATACTTGCTTATGGATAAATTCTCCATTAACAGAACAACGCCACAAGAAGCGAAAAAACAAGAGATTATTAATACGAAAGCTAAGCACATTTGCGTGAATACCAATGAAAAAAAGTAAGACAAAAATGTAGGTGCGTACTTAACGAAGATAATGTCAAGTCAAATGCCTGAATAAGGTTTCAACAAAGTCCATGAATTGAGACATAATAGAAAAAATATACAATTATTTGCGACTGATAAAATCATTTAGACTTGCATCAAAAAATTCAATTCTTTAACTCGATTTTAAAAGTCTCCACATTCTGGACAAAGAAGAAAGGTATCAATAATTAGTAGTATTGATTGAGTAACAGGATGGATGAAGGGATGTTGAACTTATGATGTTTAAGTTATTTAAAATCTATTTGTTAAAAATACAAAGTACGAAGATGACAAAAAACATCGAGAAGAGATTACTATTATTGCCAGAAGGCCAACGTTCCTAATACGCAGTAGGTAGATACATAACAGAGCTTTATCCTATTCTCATATTCGTTTTGGGGAACCTAAAACGAAAACAAATGTGTTTGTAAGTTAATTAGGTTCAGGTCAGTAAACAGGATTCGACACACCTGATAGCGATTTGTATCTCGGGGTAGACGCTGATTTAATATCCCTCTGCCTTCTCCGGGCTACTTAGGACTGTGAGGGAGTTGGGGAACTCTCGCATTTCGGAGTATCAACCCACGAATGAATAAATCGAATGTTCAATGAATACGAACGCCCATAATCAATTCATGAAATATTCCCTGATTTCATATTAAGAGGGTTTGTAACACGATCAAAGTAATATGCTAATAAAGAATATATACATAATAACGCAAAACAAAAGGAAAATTTTAGCCTGGATATTTTTTTTTTTTATGTGATGTATGAGATATTGGTGTTGCTATGAATTGTGTTACGAATTCTCGTATTGCGCTACTTATTAACATGGTCTACGTCACGTCTACATGTCGTCGACTAGTCAGGCTGCTCCGCACGATCCCTGGGAGATGTTACGTATTCAATATTTTAAAGACTGGAGTTAAACTCTTGCGAACTACACTTTAATATTCCTATTTAACTTTAAGGCTCGTTTTCAAGACCAAGAGACAACATTTTCTAAGCACATTTTGTGTACCACGAATGGCAACTCGAAATATTAGGTGGATTATTAATTCAACTGATATTAAACGTGTAATTATAGAGACGGCAGGGTTAAAAGCAGTTGATTAAGTGTAATGAACTCGAAATTTGTTTTTATGAAGCTTTAATTACATCTAACTTTGAGGAAAAGGGAGTGAGCTTTCCATAGGTTCATGAAGTGCGGGATAGCTATGACTAAATATATTAAAATATAAAAAATGTGCTGTCCGTAGTTTTTACTGGGTGGGACTGCACTTCCGGGTGTCACCGATATTGTTTTCCGATTAACGAATAAACTAAATGAACGAATAAACTAAACGAACGTTAAACTAAATGAACGAATTCTTTCCGTATTCAAACTATATTGTTAACCAATACTGATGCACACATTAAAAAAAATCAACGAAATGAACAAATTCTTTTTGTATGCAAACTACTCCGATTTGGTAGTAGTCCGCCGATATTCGCGCATCAAAGCATATCTCTTTTATATTTCAATATCTTTGGCTAAGACCCTATATCCCTACAAGGCTGTAACCAATATACCAACTTCCAGAAAATAAAGCATACATTCTTCGGAATAATTATTTTGGGAATATTACGTATGATATTCAAAAAAAGTCGTTGTAAACATGTTATGAGAATTATATAATTTTTCGATTTTTCGATTTTACAGTAAATAAAAATAATACGAATGAATTAAAAAAAAACAAGGTTTTTTATTTCAGCGTGGTTGTGTAGGTTAAGGCTATATACAGTACAAAACAATGCGACTATATAACATGAATCATTAAAAGTAATTATTGCTCCGTGATGTACAAGATGACAAAAATAAAAAAAATTGATAAAAAAAATTAGAACAACTCTCTTTTTATAACTTTTGAATGCTATTCCTATGATAAATGATAAACTCTTGAAACTTACATTAAATATTTATTTATTTTTATTTATTTATTTATTTATTTAAACGCCATAAAATGGCTTTTACATTAAAGTGTTACATGAGATTAAAAGTATACAGAGATACACAGGAAGGTGTCAGTATTATATTAAGAACAAAATAAGAATGTACAAGTATACAAAAGTAATATCGCTGAAGTGATACAGTTGTTATTGTAAGTACAATGAGATAAAATTGAAAAGAAATACAAAATAAATATGTAGTCGTACAATAGAAAAAGAATATACTAGGGTTATATAAGACCTGACATAAAACAAAGTACCAAGTAAGCTATAAATATTGAAATTTGATGTATTGGAATACGTGTTAGTAGGTATCCAAGTAATGTTATAGCAAGTTATTGCAAAAGGTATACATGATTTTAATTCTAATCTGTTATTCACAGTTGTAACTGCAGAAGGAAGCAAGTCAGACAAATGGCCTAACTAATTATTAGGGCTCAGGCTACAGTAGATTCAGCAAATTATTGTCACAATATTACACAAAACAGGATTACAAACATACTCGAAGCATACCGGTTGGCAGTGGTTTAAAACATTTTTTTAGCGATTAATATATAATTAAGTTCATAAGTAAGATATAAACTAGAATAAAGACGTAAGTAGTTGGTACATTTTGCAATTTATTATAAAATAAAGACAGAAGTTTTGCAAACTTACCGTTTTCGATGTAGTAGGAAGTCTCGTTATAGCGGTCATCAGTGAAGCCGGGTCTCTTCGCCTTGAGGGCCTTGGTCTCCAGCTTTGCCTGCAACAGACGGGATGCACAGGGTGAGCGATTGAAATCCAATAGGGTTTAGAAACTACCCTCTCCCCTCCCTAACGCCTCCCTCCCCCTCATCTACCTAACAAGATGCCAACAGTATTATGTATCGGCAAACTCGGCCGAGAATATAAAATTCCAGATAAATCAGGGTTGACTAACTAATAATATACAATAAAGCCAATTTAGTAATAAATTCCAAAATTTGACAGGATTAGGAAAGGAAGAGGCAATTTAAAAAGTTAGGTTAATTAGATTAATTAGAAATTTTCAGGGACATAAAAATAAGTACACTCTATAATATAATGATTTTTCGATTGCTAAGCTCTTTCGCATTCAGAAGGTAAAGAGGTAATAAGCAGAAGTAAAAGTCATAGTGATTTAAATAATACATTAATCATTATTTAAAAATATTTATAAATTATGGTAAAGTAAAGGTCTAAGATCTGATTATTTGAAATTTTATTCATGTATTGGCGTTGCTAAGTTTAAAGGTGTTGATTGGTAAGTTTTACGATCCTTACAAAAAGGGCTTTAGGAACATTCACACATAATTATTATAAGTAATAATTATTAGCCTGAAGCACTCATCTACATTGAAAAAATCTCCCGGGAAAAGATATATGCCGTCGAAGGGACTCGAACCTGCGTCCTTCTAATTTCTGGTCAACTGCTCTTATCCACTGAGCTACACCGGCTTATCTCCTGCCCGCCAAATAGTTCAATATATACTAGTGTATCTTTCATTAATTACTGCTTATTACATTTTTCCACCTGCAAACAACCAAATTTTATTTCTTATAATAACTGTTACCCTTTGTGCTAAGCATAAAAATCTTGTCTTAAACATTAGTTTATCAATTAAAAATAATAATTCATACACAACATAAAATAAATGAGTAACATTAAATAAAATATATATAAATGAGTAATCAGACGAGTACGATATTATCAATAGATTGACTCATCAATAAATTTCATATCGTGGAATTTCTCCCTCCTTAGACAAGAGGTAAAAGTGTTTAATTAATTCTAACATATTTATGTAGGTAAGCACCGCGACTTAATACTAAAAAGCAAAAACATGAAAGTATTTTATAATATTTCATATGGTGAAATTCAAAACATCGTCGTCGGTTGTAAAAGCTTCTTAACCCCACATCCGGTTTTCCAGGAGGCGTCCCTCTTTTTTACAAATAACCTGCCCTTTAAAACTATACCGCCATCGTAAAACAAACAAGGAAAACCGAAAAGGGTAAAATTTTAACAGCAGATAAAATAAATTCGATACGATTTTACATAATGCGAGACTTAATCCCACAACAAAAACAGTCGTTATTATAAAGACGTGGTCAGCTAATAATAATATATAACATCCATCTGTTTCCGAAACATTAATATATTTATCCAATTGGGAGATGTGTTTGATAGGAGATTGATCGATATACTAAGCTCATCAGAGGCTTGGCTTCAGTCTTGCTCAATTCTACTGATAAATATTTATGACAGAAAGCACAAAGGGTATCCGTTAAAGAGGACCTCCAAACACGAATATTTGATTAAGCCAACGATTGTAAAGGATTTTTTTATGTAATTCTATTCTATCCTAATTAAAAAAGTACATAGTTAATTTTATTAATTTACTTAAAATGATGCCACAAAGCGAATTTACAAATATTGAAGAAGAGATATCATATTTTATTAATTGCTTAAACATTCTGAAATTTGAGGGATGAGAAAATTAAAGTGTTGTTAAAAGGATTACGTAAAAGTAATCAGAAGTTAATGAAAATGACTGAAAAGATTATTATTTGGTTATATTTTTAAATTCTACAGAATTTTTTTCCGAAGGAATTTTTTTGATAAATAAAAATGGCAATATTCTGAATTAAAAAAAATCTTTATTGTGTCATTTTAAATAACATTTTCAAAATATATTTGCATAAAAGGTATCTACTGCTAATTGGGCTATAACAGAAAATCATTTTATAAAAAAAAAACAAAATACATCTTTGAATTTAGTCAACGATATTTTTATGAGATCATCGTGTAAAACATATTTATTTGTAACAATTTTATTTATCGATGGCTGGTTTAAAATATTGCTTTTTTTATAATGTCGAAGAATTTTTTCAATCGAAATGAGCTTGTATGAAAATAAAAACTGGCATTTCAAAATGTGTTATGATAATAAACCCAAGAGAAAAGTTAACGAGAATGGCTGAGAATACGAAAACGCTTCTACCTAATAATACACTACAGAGTTTATGAATATGTGCGTAACGTATAGGCTCTGCTTTATTACTTTGAGAGTATGAGGTACATTCCTCGACCTTTGAGGAACTACCGATGTAATGGAGGGACCTATATACAAGAATGTATGTAAGGGCAAAGGTATAATTTGGTAAAGGAGGGTGGGCTGGGGCGGGGCCACTCCCACATTACGGCTACTTCTGATGTCGAAAAGTTGTTAGTCTTTTGCGTATATTGCCGAATAAAACCATTTCATGGACGGTATAGAAATCATGGCGAACACAGGAAGCAGCGGCCACGCGCGCTTGGTATTATATTTTAATAAAATTTAAATTGCTTTAATGGTTACGTGCAAGACTACATGTAGGGAAAGGTTTGACAAAAAAACATACAGCGATCCTTAAATATCAAAACGAAAATGCCATTATTAAAGCTTGTCGAACATTCTTACAACTTTTTTAATGACATCACGAAGGTGGTACTGAAGATAAGATAAGTGTTACACATGTGAAATATGCCGATCACTTCCAGATTACTACACGATTTTATCTACATGATGGGTCATATAGAATGAAGTAGAACAATCTTGATTCTATGGTGGGGTTTAGAAGTATATTTTCATACTTTTTTAATTGAAAATTATTATTCAAAGTATGCTTGTATTATGTGTATTTCAAACATTAAAAAAATTGGAGTGCGACTACTAAAGTCGCGGTAGAAGCGATACTTTACCAAAACAATCTCAACCAATACTTGAAAAGTGAGGTCAAAATCAAAGCGACCAATAAGTGCAGACCTAGCGTTATTTAAGTTTTATATCTCAACCAATATGAGTCTTTAAAAGTGACATCATAATCAAACGGCCAATGAGCGCAGTTGATGCGTCGCAGGTGCAGTAATCGTCATTTCCGTTTCATCAGAAATCCAAATCACAACGGGGCTATAGAAGTTTCACTTCAAAAATATGAATATTAAATCTAGATTAAAAAGTAATGTGTGGTCTTAGAAGATTAATACGAAACCGCTGTGTTTGTTTTCATGCTTTGAAACAACACAAATATAATTAGTTTTTCTTTATTGTTATCAAGTTTAATTTGTAGAACTCCATTTTAATTTTTATTTATTTTATATATTCAATAATTTTATTATTAAATTAATAAAAACAGTTTATTTATAAACAAGTTCTGCTGGTAATTATTATTACGCGTGACAGCTGTTTCGCCTTCTGAGGGCATTATCAAACTGTGGTCATGCCACATACAGACAATCTATTTATAGTATTTTTGGATAGGTTTGTACTATGACTCATTTCTAATTTCTGATTAAAAATGACTGAAATTATTAATGGTTATTATTTTCTCAATTACTGTTATTTCCCACTTTGTGAGAAAGTCGTTAAGCAAACTAATTGTGAGTCATTCGCAAATGCTGACTCATGGTTTTCTTTTCCAGCACAATTAGTTATTTAAAAATTGGTTTTGAATACATCTAAAAGCGGAGAGTGTATTATATTTTTTTGTTCATTTATTAAAATAGCTTTAGGATTATTATTATGTTTGTTAATTTCCAGCTGCTCTAAAAGATTTAGTTTACGTCCTTTATTTTGAATGTGTAAAGGAGTTGGCTTATTATCATCGCTAAGTGAGTGATTCTCATCTAGGAGATGTTTGGCAAATTGTGATTGTAATTTATTATTATTTTTAAATGATCGCATGTGTTCTTTGAATCTAATATTAAAGGACCGGCCAGTTTGTCCAACATAAACAGCGTTACATTCGTCACACTGGAGTTTGTAAATGCCGCTATTTTTAAGTTTGGGTGTTTTACTTTTTGAATTTTTGAGAGATGATCCCAAATTATTATTAGTGCGGAAGGCAATGTCTAATCCACAATTTTTGAGAATTTTAGCAATTTTATTAGATGTAGGTCCTGCAAATTCTAAACACGCAAATTTATTATTAGTTTTATTATTAATCGCTGGGTAAATTGAGTTAAGGTTAATTTTGTATTTTTTAGAGTTCTACAAATTAAACTTGATAACAATAAATAAATTGAAGGTAGCTGATATAGCTACACAAGTGATCTTTTACAGACGATTAAAATTAAAACATCGGATAATAGTGCAAAATCTGTGGTTTAACCAAGAGTGTTTGAAGTTAAACGTGATCCCCAAGTACGTACATATTTCTACCAAAAGCAAATCCTCGTCAGCTATAAAAACTGTGCAACGAGCACAGAGGATATGGCTGAAGGAGGAGACTAAGGAGTGTTGTCGAAAAAGGGACATAATTCTTCACTACATCAAGGTTTTGCACTCTGAATTAACTTTTAAACTGCATCCATGGGAATTTGACACCCTGGATTACGATACTCGTGAACACATCAGCGGAATTATATTTGATAAATTCAAAACTCAAGAAAATAAAATTAAAAAACTTGTCGAAACTAAAAATAAAAATGTCAAAATAAACGAAGATAAAAGTAACAAAAATATTGAATTTTACAAAAAAACTATTAACTTATCAGACACAATTTTTGAAAAAGAAGAAATAAATTTACTAGATAAAGGCTTCAAATATAAAATAAATTCAGAAATCACTAAAAAACAAATTGAAAGTTTGGCTATTGATACAGAAATTTCTCTGTCTAAAGTTAAAAATAACGGCTTACCAAAACAAATTACCGCGGATATTTTGAGAAAAACTTTGAAATCGACCATTAAAAATAAGTACAACAATAAGGAAACAGAAATATTAAATGATATTAAAAATAAAATTAAAGATCACGACCTCACAATTACTAAGGCGGATAAGGGGAATTCGGTAGTTATCTTAAACAAAATTGATTACATAAATAAAGTAGAAGCATTCTTAAAGCCAGAAGAATTTGAAATCTTAAAAAAGGATCCAACGGACAAAATTTCAGTTAACGTACGAAACCTAATTAATAATTGTAAATCAATATTTTCAAATAAATACGCCCGAAGAAGTGCAATGGTAATGAATCCAAGGGCTCCTGCACTTTACGGGCAACCCAAAATTCATAAAGAAAATATTCCCATCCGACCGGTCGTTTCCTTTATAAATGCTCCAACAACATTACTCGCCAAAAAACTTAATTTTCTCTTCAAACATTATACTAAATTCTCTCCAAAACATAGTGTTAAAAATTCTCTGGAAGTTATAAATAAAATTCAAAACTTAGATCTCCCACATAACTGCCAATTTTTATCTTTAGACGTCGTAAGCCTTTTTAGCAATATCCCTATCAAGAGTGCCTTAAAATCATCAAAGACATATTAGACAAATCTAACATAAACCCAATTATTAAAAATGACTTATTAGACTTATTTAAAATATGCATGGAAACCAATTACTTTATATTTAATGATAAATTCTATCAACAAAACGACGGCTTGCCCATGGGGTCACCGTTGAGTCCACTTCTTGCTGAAATATTCATGGACTATATCGAAAATCAAATTTTAAACTCAATTTTTAGCAAATATATAATTTACTATGTGCGTTATGTTGACGACATTTTGATCTTTTGGAAAGGTACCAACAGACAATTAGACCTTTTTGTTACATTAGCTAACTCCATCAACCGTAAAATCTGCTTTACGGTTGAAAGAGAGTGTAATAATAAAATTATTTTTTTGGACTTAACAATCGGTAGAAAAAATAATAAACATACTTTCGAAATTTTCCGTAAGCCTACTTTTACCGATACGACCATTCATTCTAAATCATTACACCCATGGTCACATAAATTATCTGCCTATCACTCAATGATACATAGACTTACTAACATCCCTCTTGACAATAAAGCATACGAAAAAGAAAAAAATATAATTTTATCCATTGCAAAAAATAACGGCTTCAAGGGCAGGGCCGGATTAACCATGTCGGGGCCTATAGGCAATGCATGTCTCGGGGCCCCTTTACCAATAGTGGACCAACGGGGGGGGGGGGGGGGCGGCCCGCTCCGGGCCTCTGGTCCTCGGGGGCCTTCAAACGCCTCCATGTCCCCTTTATCAAATCCTTAACAAGGCTTTAATGCCATTAATCAGCGGCCGAGACTTTAAATTTCGTCGAACGATTAACATAATAGCTCAATATCGATATTATTTCATTCACAATATTTGCTTTGATAAATACCTAAATTCAAAAATGCTCAAATTCGTGATGACAAAACTATTCAAATTATGTACTTTTTCTAATTATTTTTTGATCATACGTATTTAAAATTTTTCAATAATGTCTAGCAAAATAAAACTGTAATTTTTTTTTAAATATATGTGCAGATCTTTTTTTAATGATTTTATTTAAACTAAAATTAAAATTCTGAAACATATCTTTTATTTTTTTATTTGATTATTTTATTATGATTTATTTTACTGCATGATTATATAATTTGAAATGTGTGTTGTATAATAAAAAATTTTGTTTGAAAATTTAACAAATCTGCCAACGCCCCACGGTAAAACCTTAATGTACTAAAAATAAACATATTTTCTCAAAATTTAAAACTTAGCTTTACTAGATAAAAGAACAGTCTTTCGAAATCAATTTATAATTTTGTGGTGAAAAATACGTCTAAAATTTGATTTAAAATCGACATATTTCCGGTTTTGTCTGGTGATTCCCACTTAAGGACACTGTAAATTTTTTTTGGTAATTTTTTTTTTTTATTTCATTTTCTGAAAGACGCATTTGTTAAAAATGCTCTCACCAAATGTTTTAAACATATTCGAAAAATTGACGGAGATACAGCATTTTATGTGAAGAAATAACTTAGTTAACACCACTTTTATTATACATACTATATGCCGACCGGGTTTCGCTACAACCGTAGGTTCTTCAGGGCAGTTTGTATGTTGAATTATCCTTAAACTTTGAATGTGTTTTTCTCTAAACTTTGTTAACACATTTTTTAACCTATTTACATCCGATTTGCAGGTTTAACTGATTGAAAATCTAGTGTCTATTTCACCACGTAGGCGAATTTTGTTTGAAAATAAGGAAAAATGGAGGACCAACGAATTTTAATTTCAATTTTTTATGGAAAATTTTCATTGTTCATAAAAAAAATAGAAGGGGGCCCATTATAAAAAAATCCCTAAGTGGTGCCATACTGACTGGATTTACTAACAGTTTAAGATTTAGTACATACAAATCGGACGTATAGTTTTTCTAATATGTTGTCTACCGTATTGAAAAAGGCAGTTTCGAGAAAAACGCGTTCAAAGTTTTGCTGAACGTTAATTCAACATACAAACTGTTTAAAATGGTTTCATATAAAATGCTGTAGGTATCTCCGTCAATTTTACGAATTTCCTTTAAACATTTGGTGAGAGCATTATTAACAAATTCATCTTCAGTAAATTAATTTTCAAAAATGACAATTTTTTTACAGTGGCCTGGTGCCTTAAAGCCTTGTTTAGGATTTGATCAAAGGAACATGGAGGCGTTTGGAGAAAAAGCTTGTAAAATTACATCAACTTCTTAAACAAGGGGGGGGGGGGAGCGGTTCATCCAGCTTTTCCACCCCGGGCCTCTGGCGGGCTTAGTCCGCCACTGCACTTTACCCTTTTCTAACTTCCAAACTTTTTTTTTTCTACTACAATGTTTATATAATTTATCTGTTTTTTTACTACATTTCGAGGGTATGCCTTCCAATAAAGAAAATGAAACGAATACAATAAAGAAAATGAAACGAATACAATAGTACAATGAGCGGTCCTTTCACTAAAGTGATCTCTTCCAGACAACCTTGGTATGAAGAGAAACAAAGAATTTTAGCAAACAGATGGGTAGTGCACACTAAAGCTTGTACAACATTTATATTTTAAACATTAGAAATAAAAGCAAAAAAAACAACAAAACAAATGCCAATATAAATGCCAATATGCGCACTTGAAGTGAAATGACACAAAACTGCGCTATACAAATATTACGTTATTATTATTATAAACCACACACGGCACCTATAATCATATCCCCATTGATACGAAGGAAAGTAAAGTAAAATACAACTATGTTTAAATATTTGTTTTAATTATTGACTTTTTATTTATTACTTGTGCGTGATGTGAACAGTTATTGGGTTATAACCTAATTATTATGTTTGTTGTTTTATTTAATGCATGTAATGTTATAAACCTATAAATGTTCGTAATAAAAAATTTAAATATTTAAAACATCTTGAAAGCTGACTTTTTCCAAAAGTGTGCCGGAGTTGCTCACTAATTGTGAAAATAACTTGCGTCACGAACCGTTGACGCGAGTTATTTTTTCTTGGGGCGCGGGGCCCCCAGCCGATGCGGGGCCCCTAGGCAGTTGCCTACTCTGCCTTAGGGATAATCCGGTACTGTTCAAGGGTAGTGATATTGACAAAATAATTAGTCATAAAAAATACAAAATTAACCTTAACTCAATTTACCCAGCGATTAATAATAAAACTAATAATAAATTTGCGTGTTTTGAATTTGCAGGACCTACATCTAATAAAATTGCTAAAATTCTCAAAAATTGTGGATTAGACATTGCCTTCCGCACTAATAATAATTTGGGATCATCTCTCAAAAATTCAAAAAGTAAAACACCCAAACTTAAAAATAGCGGCATTTACAAACTCCAGTGTGACGAATGTAACGCTGTTTATGTTGGACAAACTGGCCGGTCCTTTAATATTAGATTCAAAGAACACATGCGATCATTTAAAAATAATAATAAATTACAATCACAATTTGCCAAACATCTCCTAGATGAGAATCACTCACTTAGCGATGATAATAAGCCAACTCCTTTACACATTCAAAATAAAGGACGTAAACTAAATCTTTTAGAGCAGCTGGAAATTAACAAACATAATAATAATCCTAAAGCTATTTTAATAAATGAACAAAAAAATATAATACACTCTCCGCTTTTAGATGTATTCAAAACCAATTTTTAAATAACTAATTGTGCTGGAAAAGAAAACCATGAGTCAGCATTTGCGAATGACTCACAATTAGTTTGCTTAACGACTTTCTCACAAAGTGGGAAATAACAGTAATTGAGAAAATAATAACCATTAATAATTTCAGTCATTTTTAATCAGAAATTAGAAATGAGTCATAGTACAAACCTATCCAAAAATACTATAAATAGATTGTCTGTATGTGGCATGACCACAGTTTGATAATGCCCTCAGAAGGCGAAACAGCTGTCACGCGTAATAATAATTACCAGCAGAACTTGTTTATAAATAAACTGTTTTTATTAATTTAATAATAAAATTATTGAATATATAAAATAAATAAAAATTTGTTTTTCTTGTTACTTCTTAGAGAACATATTATTATGCTGCATATTTCCTCAGAAGTAGGTAGCCGTATAAAAGTCACAATCGGGCAATATCCAAAACAATAGTTTTCCAATAAAATTGTATATTTGAACGAAAAGGATATTTATCTCTGACCCTATCTTACCTCTGAAAGTCTACTGTTAACTGTTTTTAGTACACGACATTACCTACCCTCTCCTAAAAGATATTTATCACAAACTCGTTCACAAGTGTGACACAAATAATATTCAACATTTCTTTCATCTCCAAGACCGCATTAGTTTTTTCAGTAATGCCACATTCGCAAAGTGTCCTTATCTCAAAAGAGTCTCGGAGCCCGTGTCCAAAGTTTGTAAACAAATAACAACCACAGCCGCAACTACACTTAAAGTTTTACCAACCTGAGGAAGGTAATCCCGAATATGACAGTCGCTATCAAAGTGCTGAGCAAAGGCGAGTCCTCCATTAAAGCCTGCAGTGCAGAGGCATGGCGGGCCGGTGCACCCACCACAGCTACCTCCAGTCTAATGCACTAAATGCACAAGGCACTTTTTAAGCCAAAGCGCAAACGAACTTAACTTGTTTTGAGTAACGACTTATGAATTTACAGCATTTTCAGAAAACTAAAATTTCGTAATAATTATTAATGACGAGGCACAGCGCACCACCTTTGCGTGTACATTTCATAAATACCGAATGTAATTAAAAAGCATTGCGGTATTTTCATGGAAATTGTTTTAAGTGAATGCTTAATTAATGAATTGTGTTCACTTATTAATTAATAGAATCATTTAGTTTATGAACAATTAAAGGAAACTCTGTAAATAGACGTTTAATTTATTGTTCTTAAATTGATGGGTTTGAACAATGTTAAATACTCTCATTTATTGTTGTTTAAGTTTTTAAATGTATGCAAACTTAATTAATTTATATAATTTCAAGTTTGATAAAATAATTTAAAACAACAATCATTTAGTTGATGAAACATTAATGGAAAATCTACAAATAGACATATACTCATAAAAAGAAATAAAAAAGAAGATTAAATAAATCTAGGCAAGTTAAATCAATGTTTTCTTATAAAATAAGATTGGGTAGGAGATAATTACAATAAATACGTGTTTTGTTCAAATCTAAGTACAGTGTTGTTCCAAAACGGTTGTTTTGGATAATGCTCGATTGTGAATTTTATACGGCTACCTATTTCTGAAGAAATATGCAGCGTATTATGTTCTCTAAGAAAAATTTATTTTATGTGTGTAGTTTCAAAGCATTAAAACAAAACACAGCGGGTTCGTTTTAATCCTCTAAGACCACACAAAACATAAGCTGGGCGGCTATAAAGGCAAATAGAATGAAATTCAGGCCAGGTTCATTATGGAGTAATTAGCGTGATATTAATTCTGCAGTGCAGGGTCTGAGTCTAGAGTCTAGAGGTAGAGTGTAGGGTCACCTGGTCCCTATCGCGCTGCAGGGGCGATCAGTTACCCGGTAGCGGGTAGAGGCATGTCGCATTATGCAAGAGCGGAAGAGGAAAGTCCATTAAATACACTTTCCTCGGAATTTGCCCAAACCTTTACCCGAATTTGAAAAGCTCGTGATAAATTACGACAAGGAATTCGCGCCGCAGCCTAGTATGCTAATAACGAGTATGTGCCGCGGCAGCGGAGTAATAAAACCTCAAAGAATATGCAATTGAATATAATTTGACAGGTTTATTTGCGGGCTGGTAATGTAACTTTTGACATGGCATGCAATTATTTCACGCCCTCACTAAGTTCATTTACAAAACAGGAAAATAGTGAACTTTATGAAATTTTCCGTGACAGAATTGAAGATAGTATGTCTTTACATGCATGGCTGGTATCATACCTATCCAATCGTTTACAAGCCGTTAAGGTTGGAAATAAACTCTCTAACTTCGCAACACTTTCTTCAGGGGTACCCCAAGTATCCGTTTCAGGTCCACTTCTTTTCATCCTTTTTACAAATGATGTCGCCAAAATAATCGAGTCATTTGGTCTCTTGTCCCACTGCTACGTTGACGATCAGCAAGTTTATTTTTACTGCTCTCCAAACGAAATCAATAGCCTCAAAATCCGCATAGCTGAATGCCTAGAAGCAATAACTCGTTGGATGTCTTCAAACAAGCTGAAGTTGAACCCATCTAAGACTGAGTTTCTCTGGGCGGCCACAAACAAACGTCAACATTTCATAGACAATTCACTTATTTCCATTTCCGGCAACGATATTATTCCAAAGACAACAGTCAAACTTCTTGGCGTTAATTTAGATTCAGACTTTTTGCTTAAAAGTAAAATAAATAGGACAGTAAGCACCGGTTTTTATCCCCTAAGACAACTCAAGTCAGTTCGAAAAAACCTTCCTACAGAGGCGACAAAACTATTAATCAACTCTTACGTAGTCTCACGGCTTGATTACTGTAACGGCATTTACGCTAGTCTTCCAAAATACCAAACTGACAAACTTCAATACGTATTTAATGCAGCGGCAAGGCTCATAACCGGGGTCTCTAAATATTCACACATTTCAGAACACCTTCGTAACCTTTACTGGCTCAAGTGCCCTGAAAGAATCTAGTACAAATTATGCTGGATGGTGTTTAAATCAATCAACGAAATGGCCCCACCTTACATCTCTGAATTATGCGTCCCGGAAAATACCGGTCCGAGGCAATTAACCCTTAGATCGGCAACTTCATCTGCTATAGGCAGACTAATAGAACCCAAACGAAAGCCAAATACTAAGTTCGGAGATCGTGCTTTCGGAGTATCTGGGCCTAAGGCTTGGAATAGACTCCCTCCGGAATTAAGATCCATAAAAAGCCCAACAGAGTTTAGGTCCAAACTAAAAACCTACCTTTTCGGGCTCTCATACCCTTAACTTAATTTAAATATACCTATCTGAGAGTATCATACTTGTATTGCCTATGATATGTCTTAATCAAACTTTTCTCACTTAATTAAAATTACTCGAATCCTTACACATCAATCTGTCTCTAGGAAGATCAAATCCTTGTACTACTGCACCGCCCACCATTAAATGTTGCTTTTACTTTCCAAATTACACTCATTAAAGAATATATTACATATTAATATTAAAATATTTTCAGGATTAAACTCAATCTAAATTTCATTAAATAGACAATAAACAGTGTTAATTTCAAGCGACCTCCCAGGTAAGTATGGTCCTGTATTAATTAATTTTTAGGCAGCATCGCGTTCACTGGTGAAAATATTGTACATATATTTTCGTATCGGTGATCAATGAACCGTTGTATGCAATTTTTAGCCATAAATTGATTTTAATTGTTTGTCTAGCTTGTAGTCTTTCTAGATTTTAGGCATGTATGGTAAGTTTGTACAGTGCCCTTGATGTGATTTTTCACAAAAACGGCGCTATATAAATCGTCCAAATATTATTATTATTATCACTTTACAGCAGATAACGTAAACTCGTACTTGAGTCGTAAATAGTGTTTATAAGACTGATTATATGAAAGATAATATAACAAATATTATGAAAGTTAATATATCAAATAATATTGGTTTGAACAGCGAACCAAAAAAGTGCTGAAAAAGAACCATATAACATTATTTTTAAACATTAATATTTTTCTACTTCTCACATAGTCAATAACCTATATTTAGAAAATAATCAACACGTTTCATATACTTTTATTGTTTGAAAATAACCGACATGCTTCAATTAATTATTTACAAATATAAAAAACAAATATGTTCCGTGAGCATTAATTCATCACGTTATTTACCATTTTAATGTGAAAATTGTAAGCAAACATGTAAATGTTCACAATCAATTTAAATTAAAGATTTAAGTACTTTTGACAGAGGAGTGATCCTTTAGTTTTTTTGTATCCTACAGGCGCCAACAGACCGAAAGACGAACAGGCGAAATTGTTGCAGTTTTGACTGCCGTGACAGCTTTTGTTTTGAAAGTGCTCGACTCGAGGCAACGGGAGTTGATTGCTCCAATACTGTTTTCCGGCGATACAATGAGTCGGGGAGTTGGGAGGGAAGGAAAGACGCGGTGGAAAGAGATGAACGGATATAGTTTAGAAGCGGCGAAAGAGGGAGGGGAAAGAGATTGGAAATCGCTTAAGTCGAGTTGATTTTCCGGCGCTAACGTGTTGCCGGGCCAACCGACAAACTGCATTATTAACTTCTGCCAGATTTAACAGTCGGAATGAATAATGCCATTTGACTATCTAAATGTGTCCGCTTTGATTGCGAACGTTAGCTTTCTTGTAAAAAGCGAAGCGGAATTATTATTTTAAATAAAGATTACCTAATACCACACAGAATAGTGATTAGGTAAAGTGCCCTCGAAGGGACCAGAGCACAATATTGTTTTATGTGTAAAACGCGAAGTTGTCAGTGTGTCCAGGGGTGACGGACGAATAAATCCATCATTTTCACTATGGTGCAAGGCAATTTTCCGAGAATCTTGCTGGGAAGGTCAAAAGACATCCCTCAACCAGTAGAGACTGACTAGACCCGATCCGGCCTGCCACGCTGTTGATGAGCAGACATATCTGCCGCCAAGATCCGGACAAACCTGACCCCGTGAACCCGGGCACCACTGCTAGTAATACTACTAAAAATTAAATGGATTGTATAACGTTTTCTTAACCCTTAAAGATTATTTGTACATATGCCGGAACAACTCATTTTATGTTTATTTCGATTTATAAAATTTGAAAGCGTATTTCATCAACTGTCAAAAACAGTTTTTAGTTTTCCGGATTATGGATTGATCAGCAACTTTTGTTAGAAAAAACGTAAAATGAGCGATCTTTAAAACTTTTTTGTGTTTTCATGCAAAATTTTTATATTTCAAAAATTATATGTTTATTTTGATTTATAAAATTTGAAAGCGTATTTCATCACCTTTTGAAAAGAGTTTTTAGTTTTCGGATACGTTCACATATATTCCGGATATTATTGCAAAGCGGAAATATTTTTACTTACTGACAAAATACGCCCGATTTTTGAAAAAGAAACCTAAAATTTTCCGCAGAGCATTTATAATTTTTGGAGGTTTATACATTTACATTCGTTGTAGGTAGTAGGGTGAGTTCTGTAAATTCGTCGCTACGCTACTTATCAAGATAAACAGAAATGTATTTCACCGTTATATTAGAGTTACGAGCACCCACCTAATCGGGAGAGATTTATCTTCCTAGTAGATTCATTCAGAAACAAGTCAAGAAAAATAGTCTCGCGAGAGCATCGAGTAATGCAACAAGTGACTAAAATAGAAGGAATGAATTTGGGGGAAGGGGTCCCAAATAGACAGATATGTGCGTACAACTCAAACCGCTACCTAAGTTCCAAAGCGTAACAACTCAAAAAGGTGTTATGTGATAATTAGGAAAGAAGATTTTAGGCAGGTTTAATCTTCTTCTTCTACTGTACCCACAGTACCTACACTACATCTAATTTTTGTAGATTTTAATAAAATTTGCTGAACTCGATCTTGGCGCATTTCGTCGGTCTGTTAATTTGTTTGAACTTTCCGATCCAAGATGGTGACCGTTTCAATGGTTATGTAAAGATTCTTCTTTGAACTGTGAAATCGTCGGGTTTATTTGAACTTTCTTAACTCTCCCGCGGTCAACTGGGGCCGAAGGTAGACCCCAAAATTATTATCCTTCTTATATCTACTTAAATACATGAAATTTATTTTTAGTATTTTAGGTATTCCTGCGCAAAGGATTAATACATAATGTGCCGTTTAAAAAAAATGTGAAAAAATCGTTAATCGAAGGAAAAAATATTTTGTGAAATATAGGTAACATTCCCTGCCCAATAAATGGACAAATAACAAAAAAAAAGAAAAGAAAAAGAGATTTCTATGGTTTAAATGCCCATAAAAAATGCATGGGGTCATCGTCCGACCCACATGGTTACGGAAGTTATGTTTGGCATCGTGGCCTGTCGAGAGTTATTCACGTTTTTTAATATCTGAAGAAATTTTGAAAAAAGAATTATAGACGTTTCCTTGGACAAATTGCACAATTCCTCATTTGAAAAAATGTTACATAAAAAATAAATATGGTTTAAAATTAATCTGGTAGGTATGTAAGTACCTAACTACTTAGAAATCTTAGATTTCAGAGGAAATGTCGGTTTCGATTTATGAAATAAAATAAATAAGAAACAATTTTTTAACGCGAGGTTTACTGTTCAAAGAACTAGAAGTAGTAGCGGTGCTAGCATTTTTTTATTAACATTAATGAGTTTTTAGAGGTTTTTACAAGATTTTCGTAGATGTTACAGTTTGGATCTGAAGTAATTGCGATATATCTAATTTATTATATGATGTTGATTCAGAATTATTGTTATAGTAAAAAACTGATAAATATTTTTAAAAAATGTGTGATTCTGAAACTGATAGATATATGGGTATTTTAAGCATTTCCTCCTAGTTAACTCAAAAACTGCAAATTTTTGAGTTGTTACACCTTTGAACTGAGGTATCCAAACAGTCAGTGGGGAAGGACAGTACGCCGGTTGTTAAGGATGGTACGGTGGCCAACCGAAAGGATATAAAGCAGACAAGTTTATTTCGGCTGACAAGTTTAGACGCACATTGGTATAAATCGCGGAGTAAACACGACCGCACTGCGGGGAGATGGTAAGGCAAAAATACTGAGGCAAGGCATTTTAGTGGGAGCAAACGAGAGATTTAATCTTCGTAAAACGCTTCCAGAGGGATTTCAACGTGTTTGACATGAACGCAATGAATTTGAAACATGAATTAGCCAAGGTGGTAATAATATTTAACCTAACAGAACAAAACAAGAACATCATTTAATTTGAGCATTTTAGAGGGATCAAACAAGATATTAATACTTGTAACATGTTTGACATTCATGTAAAAATGTTACGAAACAAATTTAGAAATGTCAAAGGAAACTTATTGTTATTTTCAATGTCACCCCTACAAAATAACACTTTTAAACAATGAAATGGAAAGATTGAGATGTGATTCGTTTTGAGTAACAAAAAAAAGTTTAATTATGTTTACTGCCATTTAAAATAGAATGTATACAACGGAACATTTTAACTTTTGGTGATCCCAAGCGGTTCGCTACGTTTGGTAACTTAGCAGGGGTTTATGGAGTGAGGTTTGTTAAAAAATCAAGGTCTTGGCAGTAAATGCGTATACCCTTTAGAGCAAGAGTCCGTGACGAGCACACCTTCGTTAATTTATAAAACCTGAAAGTTTCTCTGTGTATGTCCCTAATACAGGTAAAGATGATCCCCGACTATGAAGTTTGGATCACGGTGGCCTTGAAAGATAACAGGTTGCAAAGATATATAAAATTGCACCACAATTTCAAGAGCATTTTGGTTGCACTTTTACAAGGTCAGCCAGCGTCGAAATTTCGCACTATTTCACTCCCACCCGCTTGCATGTATATATACGGAAGACTTTTAATGTGTCTGACAAGGTGAAGGAACCATCGAAACTGTCTGATAACTGAGAAAACATATGTTGATAGTTCCTCAAGTAACATATTACTTAGGTATGTTGGAGTATAAAATTCAGCTTTTATACTCTAACATAAGTAAAATTATAATTAATTAATATAATGTCTTTCAAAGCCACCGTAATCCAAAATTCATAGTCGTGGATCGTCTTTACCTGTATTAGAGCATACACATAGAAACTTTAAAGTTTTATAAAATAACGAAGGTCTGATCGTCACGGGCTCTCAGAAACTTCTACGTTGCGGGCCGGATCAGTAGAGACTGGTTCACGACTTTCATCCCGCGACAAAATATCCCCGACAAAACATCCTCCGACAAAATATCCTACGCACAAAACATCTCCCAACAAAATATCTACTCAAACCTAACATAACCTAACCCAAAATAACAAAAATGGGACAAAAATAATACAGACATCCTGGAAAGACAATAAAGTATTGTTATCTCTATTATTTCTGTCCCATTTTACAATTTTGAAGGTTAGGTTTTAGTAGATATTTTTTGGGGGAAGTTTTATCCGTAGGATATTTTGTCTGGAAAATATTGTTGTGGGATGAAAACGCGCAGTACCGTTTAAGGGAGACCTAACATAGACCTCTCCAGCCGGACTCTATCGGCCCATCGCCTTGCACCGCAGTGGGAGGGATGTATTCAAACGTCCGTCACCCCTTGATAGCATCACCAAAGATGACATAGGCCCTGAGAATTTTTTTCCCAAGGGTCTTCTGTGTGAAGCTAACGTAAAAAACAGGAATAAATTAAATTAAAAAAATACAGTTTAGAGTTGGGAATCCAAATCCTATTCCTAGGTAAATTATTACAACACAGGAATCGACTAAAGGAAAAGGAACACACTTGGGAACTTTGTAAATAAAATCTTTGATGCTGTTTCAATCTTAACTCATTGATTAAGAAAATAATTAAATAAAATCAACACACAAGACGGAGTTCGAAGTTAATTTAGACGTCAAGTAAAGGGCGCCCTCGGGCTCAAATTCGAAACATAATATTATAATACATTATGCGTGAAATTTAATAAAACGACATTTCAAAGGTATAACTCATTAAGAGGCACTTGTGCGTCAGTTAATGAGTTTTACCTTTGAGCTTGGGAAACATATTTTCTCAATTATTATTATAAAGCTAGCTGGAAAACACCTACAAGGATGAGCAAAATTCAAATTAAAGAAAAAATAGGGTACAGCAAGCGTCACGTGTTACGCACTCCGTCTCGTTATAGCAGCACGGTAACAGAAGAGAGAGAGAGTGCATATCACGTGATCCCGCCGTCAGGTAGCAGTGTGATGAGTAATGGAAACATATGTTTTTGGTTTTATTTTTAACTTTATGAGTAAAATCTGAAATTATAATATTTAATTAAATGAAGACAATATTAGCGAAACTCAATCAAAATCTGGATACAGAAAAATCAGAAAAAAGATATTGGTTCCACTGGGACTCAAACCCAGGTCCCTTAGCTTACATGGCAAGTGGAAAGTGCTCTACCGATTGAGCTATGGAACCCATTTCCAATTTGGTCACTTTTAACTGTATCATACTTCGACTAAGAACTACCAACATTATCTTCGCGTTAAGAAAATGAAGATAATGTTGGTAGTTCTTAGTCGAAGTATGATACAGTAAAAAGTGACCGAATTGGAAATGGGTTCCATAGCTCAACCGGTAAAGCACTTGCCATGTAAGCTAAGGGACATGGGTTCGAGTCCCAGTGAAACCAATATCTTTTTCTGTATCCAGATTTTGATTGTGTTTCGCTAATATTGTTTTAATTTAATTAAATATACAATTTTAATTTTAAATTTTTAAAATATCATCGAACAGCAAAATTACATCAATTTTTTTACTGCAAATATGCTAAGGAATCGCTGGTTGATATCCCCCGGGTACTTGCTGTTACATCCTGAATAATATATAAAAAATATTATTTGCTCAGGAACAACAATAATAAAGAGTATTTACGTTAGGAAAATACATTTTTTATTGAAATCAATCATTTTCTATAGATTGATCATCGCTAAGAGCGGTCCCCATGAATAAAACAAAATAAAAAAAAAACTCCCAGAGATCAGTACACATAACTTATAGACTAGGAGACGAGGTAGGTAAACCCTACGTCATCGAGTACACGGATGAAACTACTTTTTAGTGATAATGGACACTTAGAAAACCTTAAAAAAGCTGGTCTGCCGGTGCGCCTCTTGGCAGGAGCCGCGCTGCCATGGAAATAGTCAGCGTTTTTTTTCGAAAAAATTACGTCATCGAGTACACGAACGGGAATGGTGTCATATGATAAAGGTCGATTAGAAAATGAGAAAAAAGCAGGGCTGCCAACCGGCAGCCTGGCAAGTTCGCAGGCAGCCGGCGTCAAAGTGGGGTAAAAAATAGTAATTTTTACGTCATCGAGTACACGAATGAAACTAATGAATAACTATAGTCCAGATCATTACGTTTAAGAATTTCTTGGTCTGCTGACCAGCAGCCTGGCAAATTTTTGTGTACGATTTTTTTATGTTTTTTTTTTTTTTTTAATTTTTCGTTTATCTTTATTATTATTTTTATTTCATTATATTTTTAAAAACTTTGAATGCCATATTTTAAAAATATGAATGATAATGATAAAAAAAAAATAATTTGAGAGTTCCGAGTGTACCCATCCGTCAGGTGAGCCGTTCGACGCCAAACCACTTACGAAACCTGTCGCGGTGCCCCTCACCGCTGTCGCGTGTCAATATTATTGTACAATTTTATAATATTAATAGTCCTTTTAAAATTGCCTAATAGTCCACAGTAGTTGGAAGTTCGAAAAACCAACGCACCATCGCTGTAAGAGCTGCGTTCGTCCGTAAAACGACGGAAATTTCTGAAACCCCGTTCGTTTCATATCGGTTTCGCTTGCCCTGCTGCACCGATTACATCGAATACAAGATCGAAGTTAATGAAAAACTGTAGTCTAGATTATCTCATTCATGACTTCTTTGGTCTGCCACCAGCAGCCAGGCAGTTTTTTGTGTACGATTTTTTAAAGTTTTATTTTTTTTTTTAATTCTTAAATAATTTTTTTCAATATCTTTATTGTTATTTTTATTTCAGTATGGTTTTAAACACTTAGAATGCCAAATTTTAAATAAAATAAGTGGTAATGATAAAAAAAATAATTTTTGGTATTCCGAGTGTACTCATCGGCCGGGAGAGCCTTTCGACGCGAAACAACTTACTGGAAACTGGCCGCGGAGCCCTTCGCCGCCATCGCATGCCCATATTATTAAACAAATTTATAAAAATAATAATTTTTTTAAGATAACCTAATAGTTCATAGTGGTTGGAAGTTCGAAAAACTACCGCACCGTCGCCGTAAGAGCTGCGTTCGTCCGGAAAACGACGGAAATTTCCGGGCCCCGTCCGTTTCATATCGGTTTCGCTTGGCCTGCTACATAGATTACACGAGTATAAGATCAAAACTAACAAAAAACTGTAGTCTAGATCATCTCCTTCATGACTTCTTTGGTCTGCTAGACAGCAGCCTGGTAGTTTTTTTATGTACGATTTTAATTTTAATTTAATTTTATTTATTTTTTGTTATTATTTTCAATATCTTTATTATTATTTTTATTTTAATATGGTTTTAAAACCTTAGAACGCCAGACTTAAAAAAAAGTGATAATGATAAAAAAATACATTTTGAGTGTTCAGAGTGTACCCATAGGACGGGAGAGCCTTTCGACGCGAAACAACTTACTGGAAACTGGCCGCGGGGCCCTTCACCGCTATCACATGCCCATATTATTATACAAAATTATAATAATAATAGTATTTTCAAAATTACCTAATAGAACATAGCGGTTGGAAGTTCGAACAACTGCCACACCGTCGCCGTAAGTGCATGCTACATAGATTACTCGAGTACAAGATCAAAACTAACGAAAAACTGTAGTCTAGATCATCCCATTCTTGACTTTTTTGGTCTGCCGACCAGCAGCCTGGCAGTTTTTTGTGTACAATTTTTTGAAGTTATAATTTTTTTTTAAATTTTTTAAAAAATATTTTCAATATCTTTATTACTTTTTTATTTCAATATGGTTTTGAATATTTAGTATGCCAGATTTTAAATAAAATAAGTGGCAATGATAAAAAAATTAATTTTGAGTGTTCCGAGTGTACCCATCGGACGGGAACGCCTTTCGACGCGAAACAACTTACTGGAAACTGGCCGCGGAGCTTTTCACCGCCATCGCATGCCCATATTATTATACAAATTTATAATAATAATAGTTTTTTTAAATTACCTAATAGAACATAGTGGTTGGAAGTTCGAACAACCATCACACCGTCGCCATAAGAGCTGTGTTCGTCTGAAAAACGACGAAAATTTCAAAACCCAGTGCGTTTCACATCGATTTCGCTTGCCCTGCTGCATCGATTACACTCGGAACACTCAAAATTTATTTTTTTATCATAACCATTTATTTTATTTAAAATCTGGCATTCTTAGTTTTTAAAACCATATTGAAATAAAAATAATAATAAAGATATTGAAAAAAATTATTTAGGAATTAAAAAAAAAATTAAAACTTTAAAAAATCGTACACAAAAAACTGCCTGGCTGCTGGTGGCAGACCAAAGAAGTCATGAATGAGATAATCTAGACTACAGTTTTTCATTAACTTCGATCTTGTATTCGATGTAATCGGTGCAGCAGGGCAAGCGAAACCGATATGAAACGAACGGGGTTTCAGAAATTTCCGTCGTTTTACGGACGAACGCAGCTCTTACAGCGATGGTACGTTGGTTTTTCAAACTTCCAACTACTATGGACTATTAGGCAATTTTAAAAGGACTATTAATATTATAAAATTGTACAATAATATTGACACGCGACAGCGGTGAGGGGCACCGCGACAGGTTTCGTAAGTGGTTTGGCGTCGAACGGCTCACCTGACGGATGGGTACACTCGGAACTCTCAAAAAATTTTTTTTTTATCATTATCATTCATATTTTTAAAATATGGCATTCAAAGTTTTTAAAAATATAATGAAATAAAAATAATAATAAAGATAAACGAAAAATTAAAAAAAAAAAAAAAAAACTTAAAAAAATCGTACACAAAAATTTGCCAGGCTGCTGGTCGGCAGACCAAGAAATTCTTAAACGGAATGATCTGGACTATAGTTATTCATTAGTTTCATTCGTGTACTCGATGACGTAAAAATTACTATTTTTTACCCCACTTTGACGCCGGCTGCCTGCGAACTTGCCAGGCTGCCGGTTGGCAGCCCTGCTTTTTTCTCATTTTCTAATCGACCTTTATCATATGACACCATTCCCGTTCGTGTACTCGATGACGTAATTTTTTCGAAAAAAAACGCTGACTATTTCCATGGCAGCGCGGCTCCTGCCAAGAGGCGCACCGGCAGACCAGCTTTTTTAAGGTTTTCTAAGTGTCCATTATCACTAAAAAGTAGTTTCATCCGTGTACTCGATGACGTAGGGTTTACCTACCTCGTCTCCTGGTCTATTAAACAAAGATCAAAATACGAAAAAATAAATAGGTAGGCATGTAAAAAAAAGTAAAAAAAATAATAAATTCTTAGATTAATAATAACAGGTCGCATCAAATCAATAATAAATATCAATTTTCATACATTACTATTATTATGTTTTGTTGCACCTAATTTTATGTTTCTAATTATTTTTATTATTAACTTTTATGAGTAAAACCTCAAATTGTAATATTTCTAAATAACATATCATTGAACATTAATAATTGATCTATTTTTGTCATCCTCTTCTATACATTATATTGGTATTAATCATGTGTATGTGTCTTAAATAAATAATAAATAAGTAACAAACCATTGTTTTAATTTTAACTCTTCATTCGTGAAATTTTCATACCTACTTCTTTCTTGGTCAACATTTGTTTGCTCTCCACAACAACATAACCCATCATGGACTATTATTTATTGAACGTTTAAATACTTTTAAACCGCCAAAAAATAAGACAAGATTGTTTGTTCCACATATTTCAATTAAAAACTATAGAAAAGCAACTGAAATCTAACGAGAGAAAAATAATTCCTGGGCGAAGCTGGACAGATAGATATTTTACTTCAAAAGCGACTTATTTTTGCACACTGAAAAGAAAACTCAAAAGAAAAATAAGCCGCTCTGTTTTGTTCTTTGAAAAAAAAATAGCGTGGGCTTACTTCTTGAACGGAATAGATTTGTAAAACTTACCTTTTTAAGGTCCTTATTAGCTTCCCCGTCATCCGCCTTTCTTTTCTCGCACGCCAAAAGAAGAGCCTTCCCGTTGACATCCTTATCCCCGATCTGAAGACAAATAAACAAAAATATGTCAATATAAACACACACATTTTTTTTATTATTTCACACAAACATTTAGAACATGTATTTTGCATTCGCTATTCATCTTTCTTCCTGTGTTTATAGAGAGACGATGTTAACCAAATTCAAGTTAATATAAAACAAGTGGGTAGCACAGAACATTCAGAACTTTAATATTGATTTAGAGTTATTGTTAAAGATCCGGGAAACGCCGAAATCAAATAAATAATATTCATTCAATTTCCTTTGATCATTAAGTATTTGTTTTACGACCGAAATACATAATTTTATTAAACAATATGGATTTAAAAAGGATTTTACTAGTTTCCAGATTACTCAACATCCGGGTAAATCAAAATCGACCGCAAATCTTTGTAGGTGTACAATAAATTAGACATTGTTTATAAGCATTAATTCTGAAGTGCGTGCCGAAATTCCATAAAGCTATAGTAATCGATATTTATTACTAATTAGGAGTCACATAAAGGCAAATGGTAACTTGAGCGTACAAGATACAATCTTCACAAGTGAATTGTTATTGTCATCGTTTGACGGTTCTTTAATGTTATACACAAGTACAATTACGTGCAAATAACCACACTGTTTACAACACTGTCTGTTTGTTTACAGTTTAATGCAAACATGCCTCGCACAGGGCTAAAACAAACATTCTCGTAGGTAATATCAACATTTTACTCAGAAGGACGAAGATAAACATAGAGCGCCTTTTTATGTGAGAGGCAGAACTCTAAACGCTGGAATTTCTATAAATTCTTGCCCCAAAATGAGAATGGAGCTTTGTTTAACATCGAATTGAAAATTTTAATCGAGTATTAATGCGAATAAGTTTAATTTGGTAAACAATTCTGGAAGCGTTGAAAATAGCAATAAAGTAAATGAGTTTCATTTCATGAATGAATCGGACTTTGAGGCGGGCGCGAATGGTTATGACTTATGAGGAATTCAGTCGATAAATTTTTCGGTTGTAAACATTCAAATCAACCCAACATAAAATATCTAATGAAAGTACGAGATTGTTATTTAATGGAAAACATTAGTAAATATCTCAAAGCAGACATCTCGACGAGAGGTACCTCCATCATGCATATTAAATTTGGATGTTGAAGAGATGCACGAAGCGGGTATGGTTAAAATGGATTTTAAATAAAACACTTTTGTGTCAATCTCAATATACGAATGGCAGAACCGTTGAGTGGTGCGATGCCGACTCCTGGATGGTTCAGCTGGTTGCGGTCTGCAAAAGAAGGGTTATTTGCATACACGTGGCGTGCGGCCGGATTATAAATTCCGACTTATCTCCTCAGGGCGGCGAGTTGCATTCTCTGATGGTAATCAGTTTCAAACACGACTATAAATACCTTTGGAGAACTTTGATAATATGCGCTTTTTACGGATCCGGGGCAATGCGAAATCGGTCGGGGCACTCGGCTAAAGGAGGCCCGAAGAAATTGTTGAAACACCGCGAACTAATAAATTTATATGCTTGATATCTTTTACGGAAGTTCAATGAGCATCCCACACGCTAAGAAAGTGAGGAAGTTAAACGAGTTTTATTTAGTGCTCGCAATTCTTTGTTTTCTGTCCAAACTTGTCAGATTAGAAGCACTTTTGAAAAGTACAATTCTCTCCGTTCTAATGATAAAACTAATAAATCTGCCAGAGTAACAACTAAACTTAAATAAAACTTCACGAAAATATTTATTTTAAAAACATGTTTTCATTTGCTTCCCTAGACAAGCGACCGACGATAAATTTTTGTTACGCGGAGAAAAATAAAGTTAGTCGGTCTTCGCTGAATGCAATTAAATAAATGCGTGTATGAACAAACTCTACGAGAAAAAATATAACGGGAGGGCGGGAAATAAATGGAGTGGCTGGGGTGGGAGAGGGGACGGGGGGAGTATGGGTGATGTAGAGCGAGCGTTGCATACTAACAACTAACAAACCAATTTAAACACAAAGAAATCCCAAGAAAGGTTTCTATTACAAATAACTGAATAATTTAGAAAGGAGCCCGCGCGTTAATTACGACGCTTGCTACCGACCTTGTTTACATTTGCAAATTGTCCGACATTTGCACTTCTTTGTGTTTTAAGAGAAAGATACGTTAATCGGAAAATATATCGGACCCTTAGTAAGCAATAACCGTAAAGCAACAAACCCCCAGGGACTAATGAGGGTGTGACGGGCAGCGGTAGAGGTGTAGAGGCTCAGACTCCAACACCCTAAACCCTACACCCTACACCCCTTACCAGCCTCCAGCCGTCATGCCCTGTTCGCATGGAAATTGTTCAAGAAATAACAACTAATCCTAATAACAATCAATAAGCTATGGCGATCGTTAATCGCTATTGATGATGTCATTAACGCACATCACTATTCACTAACTCAGCCACCATGTTTTTAATAGAAAGCTATTTATTTATAACAGACAGTACCACGGGAGATTATTTAAGTAAAATATATTATTTAATCATAAAAAAAAATTATATTACCATTTATTAATAAATAAAATGTGCATAATGCTTGCAAATTAGAATTCTAAAATTGAAAAATGAGATCGATAAAGATGATATAATTTAATGAATCAATAGCTCAATAGTGTTGGTCGAGGTGCGATTAGAAAACCTGGGTTCAAGACCCAGTTGCGACAGTCATCTTTTTCTTTTAGGAACATTATTTATAATATTTTCATTACGAGTCATTAATATCTGAAAAAGAAATTGAAAACTTCCTCAAAAATACAAGAAGTAACACAAACACAAGAAATACTTAACCCTACGAACAAAACAAGTGTTAAATGGAATTCTTTAAAGGAGGCCTTCACCTTCGCCTTAGAGAGGGGTTTTTGCTTATGAATAATTCAAGATACCTCTATTACATTTTTCGTAAATAGCATTAAGTATACTTTTTAAAACTCTGTAACATACCTCTTAGCTAGAAATAAAAGGCTTTTTATTATTATTTTATAATATTATATTCAGTGATTAAACATTTAAACGACAGTAAGTGGATCCCTTGATCCTAATAATTAAAAGATTTATCTTAAAATTTCGACAGATTTAAAAAAAGCTGAGATATTTATTTATTTTTGTATTCATTTTATTCAGCAGGAAAGTCGTGTAATTAGGCAGCATCAAACATGATTACATCTTCGTTTTCCCGAAAACATCTAAGCGGGTTAATTAAAACAACATTTAACGAACTGAAGCTAAATTAGCAAGATAAGTGACACGCTGAATCTATCGTCTAGTTTGTACAGTGATTTATAATTTTAAAAAAATCAACGTCGTTTCTGTGTCAGGGCGACATTAATCACTTCCGAAAGGCATTAGATTGCGAAAAAGAGATTAATATGACCGTAGAATATTTACATGCTTGATATTTTGTGACGGTTTAGCGCAATAAAGTAAAAAAACTAGTAGATAAAAACACGCTCCGCAGGTTATTGCTGCTAGGCCCTGCGGGCAGCTTTTGGTTCGGCTTCGCCCAGTTTGAG
Organism: Limnephilus lunatus; assembly: GCA_917563855.2. NCBI lineage: Eukaryota > Metazoa > Arthropoda > Insecta > Trichoptera > Limnephilidae > Limnephilus > Limnephilus lunatus. The sequence goes on from OU830595.1 coordinate 72,266,602, forward strand.
AGTTGGTGACTATTTTATTATAAATCCGATAGGAACTGGTTACAAAAATATCCGATTCTTCGGATACAATGTGATCCAGTGACAGCTAGTCACCGGAATAAATATGCATTTTTGTACTATGGTTCTAAATTTCAAATTCTCGTTATTTTATTGGTCAATGATATAAATACTATTATCACTAATAAAATAAAGTAACCGCGACAGACAATGACGTAATATGTAATGTATAACCGCGTGATAATATTATTCACAGCTATAAGGGGGGGGGGGGGGAGCACGTTCTAATGCGACCTGCTAACGTAAGTGGTGCCATCCTTTGGCGAATTCTTAAATTCGAAACCGAATTACAAAAGTAGCTTTTTTAGCGTATCAATAATAAAGATAGCAACACTTCCGTTTGTATCTATTTGTGAATCGAGTGTGTACGACAGACGCTATTCATATTGTTTGATGATGATGTTTGGGATTTGAAATAACACGAATACATCAATGAACAAAATAAATAATGCGATATTTTAACATAAAAATGTAGGAAATATTCTATATTGTAACGTTATACATTTTTAGCAGATAATCTAATTTAAAATAAACTTGTGGGTAACGGTTTTTTGTTTTAACGCCATGAATATTTTACAGACAGAAAATCTGTCAGCGATTATTTCAAGGCACACGAGAAACAACACAATTCAAGAAAGCGAGCAATAATAAAGAGGTCGCTAGGAGAGTTTTGTCAGTCTGCCAAGAAAAAAACCGAAAGCATCCGGTTTATTCTACGAGAAAAAGTAAACAAAAGGAGTTTATCTACAAGCGTAATGCGTATTCACAAAGCTACGCCCAGCCAGCCCAGTCTGAACACCGCGGAGCTTCCAGATTTCAATGGGCATTGGGCAAGTCAAAGCGTTTTGTAACACTCAAGAGCCATTAACCAATTTAAATCGTACCCTTGCAACTGTATAGGGTGGTTGCGATGAGAAAGACTAATCATTCTCTATCCCAGCATTTCAACATAATAACTAAATATCGATTTTATTTCATTCAAAATTTGCTTTGATAAATACCTACTTAAATGATGTACTTTTTGTATTATTTTTGATAGTATTTATAATTTTTCAATAATGTCTAAGCAAAATAAGAATGTATTTTTTTATATATATTAGTTTGTAAGACCGTAAATAAATAGACAAACTGAAGTATTTTCGTCACAAACAAGGACGTATGTTAAACCAAAATTGCAACGATATAATAATAATATACCTATATATAATTCTAATTTTGAGATCAGATGAAAAATATATATTTTTTAATTTTTAATAAAAATGCAGGTTACACAGCTTTAGATTATCACCATGATTATATTTTTAGTATTGCCATTTGAACAACAGTGGCGCCCTACTATATTTTCTACTCTTATTTGACAAACTGTATTCGTGTTGTTTTCGGTCAAAAACTCACGGATAAGGATCGCATTGTGCAACGGTGCTTTATCGTGGTGCAAAATTGTTGCCATTTTCAGACTTATAAAAAATCGAAAACACGCCCAATGGTAGAGGTACTCTGTACGGCGTAACTTTTACAAACGTCAAGCTATGACGCTGAAATTTGGAGGAAAGTGACAATGACATATGTGGTAACCTAACAAAAAAAAAGAATTCCAATCGGGTGACAGCGTCACACAGTGGCCGGTCCTAAAACTTTTTGGTCAAGCGGCAGTAGCGTGAGGTGACCGGACAAAAATTAACACTAAATTCGGAACCATACGTCAAGAGAAAGTGACGAATCGGTTGCGAGAACGAATTTCATCCATTTTCTGTGAGGAATTGACCGATAAATGACGGCGCCTTGACACTGATAAAAGGGTTGAAACCATTACTTATCGCATCAAAATAAAGCGGCAAGAGCATGTTCTCAAACTTTAGTATAATGTAGTGTAATTTTATACGAGAACCTATTTTTTTTACATTAGCTCCACACAAGAGGACCTGAGGAAAATAATTCCCTTCAGAGCCTACCTATGTCATTTTTAGGGATGCTGTGTTTTTAAGTAAAAGGAAGAATAGGAATTTCTTGGAAGGCAAGGAGTATGAGGGGTGGGTAGTTTGTAGGTAAATGTGTCCAGGAGTAATGGACGTGATGAATCCATCCCTTCACCTGCGGTGCAAGGCGACGTTCCAAAAGAGTACGGGTGAAGAAGTCAAACGGACTCCCTCAACCACCTTCTCCCGATCCGGCCTAGCATGCTGCTGGTGGGTAGACGCATCCGCCGATAAGACCCGGACAAACCTCATCGCATAATCCCGGGCACCCCTGCTAAGTCACCAAACGTAACGAACCACTTGGGGCGACCTATGGCAGAGGTGTTGGTTATCCAATAAATGATTCCCGGGGCGGCGGTACCCACACCCGCCTACCAAATAATTATTACAACATTACAGATATTATTTCATCTAAAACGTTGCAAAAGTATCTACCGTCAGATACGTCCACCGTGTTCAGGTGGTAAGTCGCTCTGCCCGCGAGTGAATTCGGGTACAGATTTGCAACTTGCTCCACAATAAAATATGTTTTAAAATATGTGAGAATGCAAAAATCCAAATACTTTTGCCAGAATTTGACTATTAGCTTCGTGACCGTTGATTAATTTTATCAAATTTAATCTAACTAACCATCACGGAGTTTCCCCGCAGGGGTAGGCAGAGAGGACGGACCGCCAAACAACTGGGTCTTGGCACACACTCCTTGCCTCGTTAACATTCATACATCGACTCATACATGCTCTTCTATTATTCTGACTCTTAACATGGCCCGACTCAAGTATCTGATTCACTTGGTCGTGCCATGTCTTTCTCGGGCGTCCCCGACTTTTTTTTTTTTTTTTTTTAAAAGAAAGACAAACATTCCCGGGTTACGAATAACCCAACAATGTTTGAAAATCTCCTACTACCACCACAGAAAGCCGAAAATGTTGCTTGTGTTGTGATGGAGGACTTAGCCAGCCGAGGATTCGAACACGGAACGCCCGGGTGAGACCCAAACGCGATGCCCACTCAACCATTTGTGTCATATATTCTCCTTACACTCCTTTCCTCGTTACACTCATTCTCTCAACATGCCCGAACCATCGGAGCGTTCCTTTCTTGATCTTACTCATTACGCTTACATCAGCCTAGCATTATTTGCAGATCTCCGCGTTTCTCACACGATCATACATACCACACATACGCCTCAGGGATCTCATTTCTACAGCATTCAGTCTACTTTCATCCTTCCTCTGCCAGTTTCATGCCTAACTGCCATACATCAGGGTAGGTAGCAGTACTCCATTATGGACGGCTAGTTTTGCGTCTTTGGACAGTTTTTGTTGGTGCCAACGGCGTTCAGTCCTCCATTAATAGAGTTACCTGCATTCACCCTTCTTTCAATATCTCTTTCAGCCTTCCCATCTCTCGTAAACATACTTCCCAAATAAACAAACTCATCCACCTGCTCCAAGTATTCATCGTTCACAACTATATTGCATACTGTTTTCGTACTCTCTCTTTCAAATACCATGACTTTAGACTTACTTACATTCATCATTAACTCATTCTTCATACATACTTCGTTCATCCTTGACACGAGAGACTGTAGATCTTCCATACTGTTAGATATCAGCACCGCATCATCAGCATACAACAGGCAACATACTTTCAGATTACTCAAATTTAATCTGCTTAACATAATATAATAAATACATTAAACACCGAGAGGAAAATGTTTAGTTCCGTCGATTCATAATTAAAAACGCATTAATCAAATCGGAACAGGATTAATTCTTGGAAACGTACTAATTGACACATCATGGAATCAATAACTCCAAATAAATCACGGAAAATCCAATTCCAATTATCGCTAATTAGTTGTTATACTCGTAATCGTAATCTATAAAGGTTGCACGTCTGACGTTAATTGATTAAATATTCATTTATAATTTGGAAATCGAAGAGATGCTGAGAATTTTTTATTTTTGTTTATCTAAGTTTTTAATGTAGCAGGAATGAAAGGTTAGTGCAATTCCAGTCAGCCATATTACATGAAATATATATAGATAACTATTGCATAAAGAGAAAACGACGACATAAAATAAGTAAATTTACAAAAAACTAAGTTAATGGGTAAAACCTTAAATATTAATATTTAATTAAATACGGTCAATATTAGCGAAACTCAATTGAAAATCTAAAAATAGAAAGATCAGAAAAATATATGGTCACATTTTGCACTCAAATCCAGGATCTTCGCCTCGCCTAATGTGTCCCTTTCCGATTCAGTCATATTTAATTTATCATACTTCGACTAAGAACTAACTACCAATATTATCTTCATTTTCTATCGCATCTATTCTTCATGCATATTTTTATTGGCTGATATCTTTATGTAAGATTCAAAGCGAACTAGAAATTTTACTTCGAAATAGAAAGTCTTAGATTTTTTTTATTCCTTTTTATTTTTAATATTACCTATTGCCTTTTCTGCAAGTCTAGGATGAATATTTATTTTTATTATTAACAATGAGTAAATCCTCAAATTGTAATATTTAATTAAATGAAGACAATATTAGCGAAACTCAATCGAAAATCTGAAAACAGAAAAATCAGAGAAAGATACGGTCACATCTAGGACTTGAACTCAAGATTTTCGCCTTGACGGCGACCAGAAAAACAATTACGATACTTTTAAATTTTTGTTGTTAACCATAAAAATTGTTCAATTATGGAGCATTATGTACAAAAGTTTTCTACATTTCGTGCCAACAAGAAAAATATTCTGTCACTATTACGGGGTATACTCATTTTCCTTACAAAAAATATTTAATTTATTTTCTTACAGATAAAATACCTACCACTAATATACTCCACTTTTAATTCTGCTAAGAAATTGACTATTTTTATGAAATGGTGAAAGAAATAATTACTGGCCATTGATATCGATGCCAATACCACACTTTCTCAATGGACTTGTCTTGACGATTCCCGCTCTTTTCACGAGTGCCAATCTGGTTTTCTTTCACATCAGCTCCGGAAAATAAAATATAAGTAAAAATAAAAGCAGAAGAGAAACGGGAAAATCACTCCACTGTGAGGCGAAAACCATGGAAATAACGAAAATTAAGAATGTACACATATATAGGTTTGACAAAAAAGTGTGTACACTCTTTTCTACTCTTATTGCACGCAAGGAAAGGTTTATTACTTTTTAAATTTATAATAACAATTGGAACTTGGAACAGCACTTGTCATCAATTAATACTTGTTTGCGTCCAAGAAAAAGTTCGAACTTATCCGTAAAGTTGGTAAACAAACGCTTTATTTTAATCAAGGACGTTTAAAGATGTTGTGTGGAAAAAAAAGGATTATTTAGTTATAATATTAGTTACTTACTTATTACTTCACCGTAATACTGACATAATCTGAATGCTGAAATAACCTGAATAGTGAAATAATATGAATACTGCAATAATCTGAAAACTGAAATAATCTGAATACTGAAATAATATGAATACTGAAATAATCTCAAAACTGAAAATACTGAAGGAATACTGAAATAATCGGAATACTGAATGAATACTGAAGGAATCTGAATACTGAAATAATATGAATACTGAAATAATCTGAAAACTGAAATAATATGAAGACTTAAAAATAATCCGAATACCGATATAATTCGAATATTGAAGTAATATGAATACTGAAATAATCTCTATACTGAAATAATGTGAATACTGAAAAACTCTAAATACTGAAATACTCTGAACACTAAAAATAATCTCAATACCTAAAAAATCTGAATACTGAAATAATGTCAATACTTAAATAATCTGAATACTGAAATAATCTGAATACTGAAACAATCTCAGTACTGAAATAATCTGAATACTGAAATAATATGAATGCTGAAATAATCTCAATACCGAAATAATCTCAGTACTGAAAGCTGAAAAATCTGAATGTGTTAGAATGAAATTAAACGGGCGGTAATTCCGCCTTATAACGATGTCACGCTTAAGAAAATGCGAAAGCTCATGTTATTTCAGATAAGTAATGACGGGTTACTGAAATAAAGAAACGGTTCCATGCCAACTCAGAATGAAACCAACTCAGAACCACCTCAGAAAGGACATTAAAAGCTATGAAAAAATATTATAAAATAGCCGATAACCCTAACCTAACTTAACCTATTTAAATATTTTTTTATCATCACTCTTAATGACCTTTCTGAGGTGGTTCTGAGTTGGTTTCATTTTGAGTTGACTGGTCAGCAGGAAACAAATACAAATCTGTTGATGGCTCGAATATGCCTAGCAAGCAAGGACAGAGAGCAATTAAATAGAACAGCATAATAACTACAAACTTGATTAATTAAAGAAAAATTACAAAAATTATCCACTAAATTTAATATCCAATTTAATTTTTAATGGTGTTTGCGAATTTCTTCGCGGAGAGCGAGCCTATAAATCTTCGGTCTCTGGAGAATGAAGTTGACTTTATTAGGCGTTTTATGAAGCAGGTTGGTACACAAGTTTTGAACTTATATTTTTTACTCAGAGCACATGTACGAAAGGAAGAGAAGATTCAACAGTGTTTTGTCTTCACAAACAATGGTTTGTTCATCAAAACACAAAGCAAAATATTAATTACGACTTATGATGAAATCATTTGAAATTGTGGGAATCAGGTAAATTGGTTTGCAATCATATTGTGAACCATTGTAATAGTCATAATGGATTGAATTTAAAATAATGGTACATTGTTCTGGTAGTAGAAAAAGCCTTTTATCAAAGAGAGACCTAAGAGTCACCGGTTACGTTTTTCATCCCAGCGTGTGTCCCACGTGTAAGCCGGCAAAGTAAGGGATATCGGATTCAGGGGCATTCAACAAATGGAAAACGCTATGAAACCTGATGCGTTAATACTTAGACTGAACGGAACACACGGGAGAATGGGGCATAAAGGGAAATAACCGATTGAAAAGCGGTTTACTCCGTGAGGAAATTTTAGATACTTTTTGTTCACTCCTTGTGAGTTCCTATACGTTTTACTCTACAAAGGAAATGAGATTTCAAAGAAAGCGTTTTCTTAAAGAATATAAATTCAATAATGTATTTTGTGTATTTATTTATTATCTACTTTACCCTGTCAGCACATAGAGCCAATTATGTAGTAATTCAATCATTGGGAACAAAAGGTTAAAAGTTTCAAAGTTCTCAATACATTTCTTGTAACCACTCTGCAAATAAATCCACAGATGACTTTGCTCACGATACGCTTTTTTGGGGGAAATTCAAATGAAAAAATGAATTAAGAAAGAAGAAATTTCAATGATTGTAAACTTTGGACATACTCTTCCTGAGGTAGCCAAAACGATAAAAATCGCAAAATTCGTGCCACTTTCATATAAAATTATACTTTAGATACAAAACTTTAATATAACAAATTTTCGATATGATATTTTGTAAGTTCCATAAGTCCTAAAAATCACCTCAAAACAAAATGAAAGTGGTATCTATTACATGTATGTTTACGCTACGACTGAAAAAGAATCTACGGTTAGGGTGGGAGGTGCCCGTGGAAAGATAATTCAAGAGAGGAAATTCCAAGTCCTGATCGAACGAATGGTACTTAGCATAGACTGGAATGTTCTGCCGAGTACCCAAAATGAATAATTGAAAAAGTTTCTAGACATCCCCCGAACGTCTCGAGCCGCGGCTGTCACAGGCATTCTGTCATGGCCGCCAAATAGCTCCTCAAAAATTGACGCTTTGTTAGTCAATACACGTCACCCAAATAGAAAAAAATAATCAAGTGAACCAACCGCTCCTCCCCTTGCAAACACACTCCACGCGGAACTGTACGGAAAATCAACCCATATTAGGTTTAGCCGTATTGAAAGGTTCTGTGAAGGTCCTTCAGATACGGAGCAAATAAATAGAAAACATTCTAGCGTACCGGAAATAAAATCCAATAAAACTCTGCAGTCAGAAAAATCCACGATCACTTTTCTGTATGTCTACCAAATCATAATAATATAAGATAAAAATTATACAAAGGTACATAAAATTATTTGCCTAAGTGCATGTTGGTAACGTTCTTCGATATTACACTTTTACAAAAAAAACACAGATCAAGATGTTATCTAAAAGAAGTACATTGAGGGGAAAAACTGCAAGACGTTTAAAGAAGGAGAATAACCGAAAAATTGGAAACGTTCGACGGCAAAAAAAATACGTTTCGCCAAATCACATTGCTATCTCATTTACGCGAAACTTTACTTTGATTTCCAAGTAATATTATTCTGTGATGGGAGAATGATGCAATTTTAATTTCATTCTGAAAATTTGAAAAATTCCCCCTTTTTATACTAAAGAACTAAGCATGTTAGAACAGAATGGGTAGTAGATGGATTAACTTTTACAAAACACTAGTATATTTTATTAACTTATTGAACTCTTAAATAAACATTAAAAAATACATTTAAGTTGTAAACAAGTACCTACTAACTTTGTGCATGAACACGAACAGTGCTATTAGTTAGTAGGGACTTGTTTACAACGTAAATGTAGTTTGTAATGTTTATTTAAGAGTTCAAGTTAATAAAATTTACAAGGGGATTTTTTGACGAGAAAATAATGATTCCACGTATTCTCTATTTACTATCACGATTTCAAGAAAATATTAAAAAAAATACTTCACTTCCAAATAATCTTAAATACATCTCTAACCTCACCCTTTCTCTCCTTTGCTGTATTTTCTCTGCAATAATCCATCTGTCAAAACCAACTCCTTCGCTTTTGTTGAGTACACTTTAGAAATAGAACACACAAAATATCAAGGAAAATCTAGTGATAAAGTCCCTATCCCAATTTCCCCACAGTATTATCGAAGGCATCTGAAACAAGAACGATGACAGCGGAAACATCTCAAAAGCATTCGGGTGAAATATGAAACGCTGCACAAATGTAGGAATTGATTAATATCAATAATGTACATATAATCAACAACACGGACGCTTCGCAAACTGTCAACGTTCAAATAATTTGATGCCCCCGGTGCCCTGGCATGACCGCAGAATACCGAATTGAAATTGATAGATGTTCATTTAGCAGCAAAGCGAGCACCTTCAGGCGTTAATATTTATCCCCGCCCGATAGTCTACTCCGCTGTTCTCTGCCGCCCTGTCACCAAGAAAGGCGGAAGCCTAAACTCACACCTAATCACATATTTCGCTGGCAAGGGAGTCAACTGACTTGGCGTTGAAATTTTACACGAATGACGAAACATGTTCACTGACTCTGCCCCAACGCAAATATCTGAGAATGGAAATTGATGTGCTAGTGGGTAAACCATATGTTGTATACCAAATTAAAAATAAATAAAAGATCATTAAATTTTAAGAATAAAAGAGAGTAAATAATACCTTACGCAAAAACAAGTTTGGAAAAAAAAACCTTAGGCAACAAGTTTAGCTCAAAAAAATGATGTGGGTTGCAGTGGCGGTCGTAAATTTTCAGTGAGCTAGAGCGCTAAGATTGAAAAATATGACGTTATTGTAGCTGAAAATGAATTTCATATTTTTCCAAAAATTCAAATTTTTGTACGAAAATCTTCAGGATTATTTCAGTCAAATGATGTGCCGCATCCACATACTGAAAGATCTACATATAAAAAGTAGAAATTTTGAAAAAAAAAAATTTTTTTCAGCTGCAACAACATAAATAATGTCGTTTTTTTTTCATCATCAATCTGAGCACTCTAGCTCACTGAAAACTCACAGACCGCCAGTACCGCCACTGCACTGGTGGGTTGTATCCCTACACTACCGTTACTTTTTGTCAAAAAACATCTTTTGTTCGTCACTGGGTAAAATTTATATTTTTCAGCTTAGCTTACTTTTAAGAACCTCAAGATCTACACGATGACGCACGAATGAATCATCTAACGCTTGTCGTAGCGGAATTGGGACTGATTATTTGGTCATAATGAATTTCGAGGCTCTTATCTGACCCCCTCTACGCTTCTTGGCGTAAACGCACTAATAAAAAACTGATAATAAACTATTTTTAGAATACACACGCTACTTGGTTCCACAACCCTTGGTCCACGTGATATATTGAAATATTTGACGACGGAGTCTTTATAAAAACATTTTCACGTTAAAATTTAAAAAAAATTAGATTCTATTTTGGAATTAACGTTGTCAGTCGCTGTGCGATGTAGAAGTCAATCTGACAAATTGAATCACGGCACGGATTCACACTTGTCGGAGTACAAATTGTTTAGTATCGAGATGTAGTACTGATGAAGCTTGGACTGGCTGATGGCAAGGGCGGAGTGAACGGATATGGCAATACGGCCCGTCAGGTCCGCCTCCAGGCCCGGAAGCAGAGAGGACAGGAAATCGAATTACTAGGTACCAAATTGCTCGATATTCAACATTACTGATTCAAATGTCCGTTATTGAACATAAGCAAATCATGAATATACTCGTAAGGGGTAGAAAAATGAAATCATTTTCAATTTAGCTAAATAAAAAATCAAAAAGGTTCGATTTATCTTCCATTTAAACTAAATTTTGTGAATAAAAAAAACAGGAAAGTTGAATGAATTTAATATTTCTATATTTGAAGCTGATAATTCGTAGTAGAATTCCATTGTAATAATATAATAAAATAAATATCAAACTTATTTCCACTTTAATTTATTGGATCGTAACCGATTTCAGAAGGTTTGTACCTTACTTTGATATTGTTTGGGTTATGGTAAAATTTTTCCCGAAGCAATATCAAAGTAAGCTACAAACCAGACGTAATTAAGCATACTGGGAAGAACCAAAATAATTAGAAATTTGACAGTCAAAGACGACTTAGTAACAAATGTAAGAAAACCCATGTATTAAAAAAAAACTTGTAGACCACCCCTTTCCCCCTCCTCCTTATGTTTTGTATATAAAGCGTAAATTAAGAATAATTTGTACCAGTCTGAAGATGGCTTTAACAGGCTGAAACCGGATACGGTCAAATAAATTAAAGTGGAAATAAGTTTCATATTTGTTGTATTATATTATATTATTAGAATGAATTTCATGTAATCATTTTATTTTGCTTAAAATGCAATTAATTATCACCAGTCTTACATAAAAATCATTATTACAATTTGTAGAATGTCTCACTATAAAATACACTCAAACCGTGAACTCTGGCATCATGAAATTTGCGCTGCTCGTTCTGTCTGAATATCCGTTAAAATTTTATTATTATAAGGTCACAAACTCTATTTCATGATGAGTTAGAGCTTTGAAATATCAATTAAACTTTCAAATAATTAATTACGTTCTTGATTATTGTACAATAAGAAAACGGATTTTAATTCAATAAGTAGACTAAATAATTATTTCCACCATTGGGTTTTATTTGAACGGTTCAATAAATAATTCATCAGGACAGGATTAAGCCATTTAAAAAGATCTTTCCTGTGCTTTTCTATTTCATTCATTGTTTTAACTTTTAAAAGCTTTTGATATTTCAAATACTGAAATAGTTAAGTCATGGTAGAATTCCGTTTTAATATGATTACACAAAGGTTTTTTTTAAAAAGGCATATTAAAAGTTTTTGCATCATTAGAAATATATAAATATTACCCGCCTGTTTAGTTATTTTTGTGGCAAAATAAATACCGTCACAAATACGAACTTATACTTTTCTCGTATTACCTAATCGAGCGGCTGTCTTAAAATGTCTAATTCACACCAACTCATGAAATGACGTGACTCCATAATTTATTCGATGAAGAAGAAAAGCTGCCCACAGAAAACTGGAAAACACAGGAATTCTTTTTTTTTTAAATTCGCTTTAAAGTAGAACTCCCAATGATTTAACCACAAACCGCCACTACTCGCTTACAATAAATACAGAATTTGTGGCATGTGCTATTCGGAATTTATTACTGTTCTTAAACATTTACATTATACCCATTTTTAAATCACTTCTAACTGAAATAATAAAAGCTCGAACCTTTTAAAGTCTGCACTCGGCATCATGAATATTAATTTAAAAGAAAATATTATTACGACTTTCATTTCATTCCATTCCAAGAATTTCTAAGCAATAAAAGAGGTAAAGATCATTTTGATCCCAGAAAGATAGGACGTCGGGTGCAATAGCAATTTGCCATACTAAAATCAACAAGCACTTAAATTAAATCAGTACAAGTCATAATAAAAGAGTTGCCCGCACGACACCGAAGAAAATTGGTTTGTAATAAAGAAAACTATATTCCGACAAGGAAAGAAGAAAATAAAAGGGTGAAATGAGGTCTGCACATTAAAATAAGCTAACGGACTTCGCCGTTCGTCATACCGAACACCTTGCTCCAGAGTCATAGATTATCAAACTGCAAGAGATCAGCAAAATAAAAAAAAATCCGAAACTATCGCAAGATTCGTAGGGGATGTGCTAAATCGATTTAGCAGTTATAGATTGTGAAATATAAGAAAATGGACGGTAATATAATAAAACTGATATTTTTAAATATCAAACGAAGCGTAACAAATATAAATTCTATCTTCATAATAATATTTTGTGGAAGAATTCGAGAGGTTCAATGCTTTATGAATTATGAGTAATTTTGAACGAATAAGATGACATAAGATAAAATGAATATACACGGTTCTTTAATGACATGTAGAAATAATGAAGAAATAATTTTTATATAATGAATAATAGATTGTTTAAACCACTATATTATAAACAATATCTACATGTTTCGATATCAATGTTATCTTCATCAGGATATGTTAATTAATATGGTAATGATGCCACAAAGTAATTTTGCGAAGTTTGAAGAAATAATTTTTATTTAGTGGAAAAAATAAGTTTTCTTAGGGATCACATCAAGAAAACGAAGAGAAATAGATTGAACGAATCGAGGACGATCATGGAAGTCACGGCACGGTTCAGTAAATTAAATTCTTGAGTCGGGCACATAGTTGGCACAAGAGAAGAGAACGTTTTAGAGAATGCATAAATGTGAATTAAGGATATAGATAATAGATAAGCGCAGAGCGAAATGGCTAGATCGATCTACCCACTTTCGCCAGGAAATAACGTGATCCTTAGTTAGTGAGATATCACTAATATATATATTTTCCTTAGTGACTACTGAGGGATAATTAAATTGCTAGTTTGACCTGAACAGCATTAGAGTGAGTAAGCAATAGTCTACGTTTCATACGGTAGCATCTGCTCACACTTTCTTCTTCTAATCCCAGCACTCCGACAACAGAGATCAGTCATAGTAATAAACCTTGTTACTCTTATCGGTTGTCGTGGAAAGAACACTTGTTTCAAACCCTACACTCTCATATAAATAATTATTTGGTTTGGTGTTTAGACGCCAGTGCCCGAGGGAAGTAATAAATAATTATATTAGTGTACTTTTTGATTCAACACCACATCAAGTCGGCATTTACCTAAGGCCCGGGCGCCATTAACACTTGGCGCAGCACAGAAATTCCAATACTTTTCCAATTAACGGCTGCACAAATGTTTAAACCACATTCGCGCCAATTTGGCAAACAGACAAACGGTGCTGCGGCCAATCAATTTCTCCGGGTTGTGAAAATGCAGCGTATGGTATATTTTTACGTATGGTTTCCATCGATTACTCTGTGCTTTTTCGTGCAAAAATAAATCATAAACTAAACGGTGTGAGAATTCATTTTCAGAGAGGAGATTGCCACGGGTGTTTTACGTATTTGGTTTTCAAATAATGTCAACATTAATTAATGTATGTTGTACTTAGATCGAAAAAAAAAAGTTTAATTTATAAAAAAACTACGATGATCGAAGCGGGGTAATGTTTGAACAAGTGTACATCATCGTTACATCAATATACGGCTTTGATAGAGCTAGAGTAATCCAACGCCAGGGTTGTGTAGTTTTGCACAAACATATAATAATACAATTATGATAAAAAATAAAATAAATTTAAAAGTAGACATCGTTGATGTGTAAACGTGTACTGTTTATGTGTAAATGTATGTACACCTAAAACTCATTGCATAATAAATGTCGAAATAGATATAATAAATGTCAGAAAATGTCCACAGTGAACTTTATTGTAATATTAATGTTAATTTTGATGATTACACCATCAAAGCATTATAACTATGAACAAAATAAATTCAAAAATTGTACTAGAGATTCATAATGATGTAAATATTGGAACACGGCCAAGTATGGCAACTACTTAAGTCATAAAGGGGAAAAGAAAAATTGCACGGAAAATGCACATTAAGTTCTAAGTAAAAGGCGCAGTTCTAACAGAAAATAACTATCACGTAGGAAAAAGTTGATATTACACATATTAGAAAAAATGAATCAATCCTAGAAAGCGGTTAAACATATATCTATAAAGTTAATACATTATTTGGTTGCTGTCTAATGAAAATCAGTTACCAAAATAACCGGCCGGCGCTTTGTTGTAATTAATTTTTGTATTTTAGAGTCTTATATACATCCTATTCTGCTGCTACAAAGGGTTTTGTTATAAAGACTAAATCATCATAACCTATAAATTCTTGAGTTTTCTTTGATTCATTTGAATGCCCTTTCAAAATAAAGCCTACGTGGTCAATATTAGAAACAAACGGATCGCTCCTAGAAAGTGGTAAAATATATGCCTAAATAGTTAATACACAATTTTAAAGTTGTGTCGAATGAAAATTTAGGTACGCGGCTGAGTCTATTAACGGGCGAACACAATAACCGGCGCTTTGTTGTAGTCAAGATCGTGTATTTTAGAGCCTTATATCCTATTTTGCTGCTACACAGGGAAGGTTCTGTTTTAAAGATTAAATTATCATAAAATACATATTCTTGAGTTTGGCACATAAAATATCGAATGCCTTTAAAAAAAGCCCATGTGGTGTTCCGTGTGGCCAACGGACCAATATTTTATTATACTAAACATAAAAGTTCAGAAATAACACGGACGTAGTAAAACGATGAATGGCATCACTCATGCATTTCATAAATATTAAAAACATGCAATGAGTTGCTTTATTTCATTCAGTTTGGTGGCTTTAGCCGCGTTATAATCTGCAGAAAAATAATACTTAGTGGGGGCGTTAGCGGATCACGAATTTATGCAAATTTCTGGTATTAAATATTAATAATAAAAAGCGACCTCCGCGGAATTCGCAAGCTCGATGGCAGTAAATATTATGATGACGCCACATAACACGATGCGATAAAAAGTGCACTTTAGCATGATACGTCACGTTTCCCGCCGCGAGTTGAGGCACAGTGAAATTTAATTTATGACTTCATGCAGTGGCTTTTATACAACATTTCAGTGGACAGTTATGCTCCAGACTTAAGACTATTCATTTGCAATGAATACATGGAAATCTTGCGTTACTGAAATATTTAACGCACGTTGAATATTGTACAAATACCATATATTTAATATTGAGGGGGTACTATGAATAGTGGCTACGTATAAGATAATTTGGTCGAGTTTTTTTACCTGTTGCGAGTATTTAATTGTTTATTTATTAATATTCGAAAATGGAAGGGTAAGCTATCAGGATGATGGTGAAATACCCCCTGAAATTAATAGTAGGTACGTAAGTAATAGAGATATATTTAAGAAAAATGGTCACCTGTGTGAATTGACTTCGAAAGACTGTTCTTTTATCTAGGAAATGTATGTTTTAAATTTTGAGAAAAATGATTATTTTTAGTATAGGTAATAAGGTTATACCATAGGTCGTTGGCAGATTTGTAAATTTTCAAAAAAGATTTTGTATAATACAACACCCATTTCAAATCATATAATCGTGCAGTAAAATAAATCAACACATTATCTGTGAAAATAATGTTTCAGAATTTTAATTTTTAGTTTAAATAAAATCATTAAAAATATATACGTACATGTGTTTCTTGACGAAAATTGGTCCGTTTGTTTATTTATTTGCGCACTTACAAACTAATATATTTCAGATTTTTTTACATTCTTATTTTGCTTAGATATTATTAGAAAAATGATAAATATTTATGATCAAACAATAATTACAAAAAGTACATAATTTTAAAAGTTTTATCATCACGCCTTTCAGCATTTTTGGATGTAGGTATAAATTAAAGCAAATTTGGAATGAAATAAAATCGATATTGGGTTATAATTTTAAAAAGTTGGTAGGGAGAATAATTAATCTTTCTCATTGGAACCGCTCTGTACGATCGTAAGAACATCTTTCGACGAAATGTGGATTTTCAGCCGCTGGCTTAAACGGCTGGGTTAAACGCCCTTCAGATCTGGATGTCTGATGTAACTTTGTGATGAGATTTGTGACGTCATTTTATACTTTTTAGTTAGACAAACAAATATTATTGAAAATTATTAACAATGCTTCAAGTTAGTTTCACTATAGCAACATGGCTTATAATGTATTTATATAACTGCATTACTGCCGCTATAAAGAAGAACAAGACGTTAAAAATACAGGGGAGAAAAATTGTAAACAAAAGCGGAAAAGCGACCATATTTTTTTATGTCGGCATCACGAGAATAAACCGTTTAGAAGATACGTTATTTTGTAAGTGGGATTTTATACCGGCAACTGTTATTCATAACTAACTAACTAACGCAGGCAGAGAGAATGGACCGCCAAAAAACTCGGTCTTGGTACACACTCTGCTTTATTTAGATTCACACCTACATCGTCTCGTGTATACTACCCTTCTGATATTCTAACTCTTGACATGGTCCAACTCAAGTATTTGGTTAACTTGATCGTGCCGTGTCTTCCTCTGGCTTCCCCGAATTCTTTTACCATTCACATTCACGTCGTATATTATTGGATAATCAACACCTCTGCCATAGGTCAACCCAAGTGCTTCACTACGTTTGATGACTTAGCAGGGGTGCCCGGGTTGATGGGGTGAGGTTTGTCCGGATCTTGGTGGAGGATGCGTCTGCGCACCAGCTACATGGCATGCCGAATCGGGAGAGAATGGTTGAGACGTTGAGGTGGTCCCTTTGATTTCTCCAGCCGTACTCTCTCGGAATATCGCCTTGAACCGCAGGGAAAGGGATGGATTCATACGCCCATCACTCCTGGACACACTGACCCCTAAATTCCTACCTACCCCTATCCTTTTCCTTCCCAGAACTTCCTCTCCTTCTTTTTCCAAAAAGATCCTCCAAACAGCATCCCCAAAGATGACGAAGGCCCTGAGGAGAATTATTTTCCTCAGAGCCTCCGGTGTGGAGCTAATGTAAAAAAATTACCTCCTTAACCTGCCAAAGCTGTAGCAAAATAGTCTGTAATGTGTTAGCACTTGTGAGATGTCACATAAATATGAGTACATTTTTATTTATTATAATTTAATACAACTTTTTACCCCGTTCTTATAAATTTGTTTGAAAGCCGTCTAATTAACGGAAAGCTCCATTGTTAGCATATTATCAGCGGAGAGCATTATTGCCAACGAAAATCTACTTGAAAATAACAATGTGTGGTAAGTTTTCCTCGCAATGAGACAAGCCGAATGACAGTTATCCAGATTCACGGGTATTCTTCAAAAAGCTCGCAGAAAGGAGCACGTGGAAGGGTCGTTATTTGAAAAGTTTCAGTAGTAACGCGACCCGGAGGGGGAGGGAAATGGGGGAGGGGTCGGGTCACCGCAGAGATGATCTAAATGTACCTAGACCTAGACGAATAAAAATAGTCAGAGTATAAAAATATAAATAAATTCGTCCACCATAACCATAGATAAGAAACCAAGGAAGGCATGGCATGGAAGAGCGGCGACTTGCGCAAACAATCAAAATGGCGGAGCCATTGACATTTATGCGTTTGGTGTGTAATGTGCGTAGATGTGATATGCAAAAGTACGATATTGGCGACAATTTGGTGCGCGCGGTTTTATGCAAATAATGATTCAAGGTTCATCTCACTTGTTTATATTATCTATGACCATAACACAAGGATATCGCTTGTGCGGTGGGCAAAAATTACATTAAAATGTACACTAATGTAATTTAACACAAGTTTATTCAATTTATACATGGTTAAGAGGCTTGACTTAACTGAAAGACTGAGAAAGAGAGTGTGTATTAAATCCTCTTCAAAGTGATGATCAATTTTCATACACAACTGCTTAATACAACCGTATAAACAAGTTAAACAAATGAAAAAAAAATCGTTTGAATGACAATTAAAATTTTTTTAAAAAACAGCTAGCAAAATTAATATTTTTTAGCTATTAAAACGCCCACAAAGGGGCGCTGGCACCCCGGTAAGGAATCACTGATTTAGCCCAACCATCTAGAGTTCCGTCTCACACTCGCCTGAATACGTAGATCTCCATCCCATACGACATTTGGACAAAAAATATGCAATGCTTCTCTATAAAATTATTTAATATACTCTCTCTTGCAATAAAAATAATTAAAAAAATAACTGACTTTAAAAGAAACATACACATATGAATTACGGACATGGGAAAGAAGAATATAGACACAATTTTTCAAACGAACAAAGATTAATGCTTGTATTGTACTTTCTTTAAGATTCAATTTCATAATTTTCGTCTATAATATTTTATCATAGGTATTTACTTATATTCAAACAAAAAAGCTTGTATATTGTGTCCTTCGAACGGGGTACCCAAGTAAGGACATATTTTTCTCTGAAAAATGTAAAACAAAGAAAAAATACATACAAAATACGAATTTCGAAAGCAAAGTTTTGAACGAAATTTCAGGCCCATGCTATGTTTTTTGAATCACGAAACTTGCGCCTTGTGGGCATCTTGTGTTACTTTATTCCATGATATAGTTGTATCACACGCCCAACGTGTAGTATATTTTTTCATCTTACCCTTGCTACCAAATGCAATCAGCCCCGAGTAGGAAGGAAGGGGAGACCTTTGCTTCAGGCCGAACAAACAAGCAAGTTAAACGAGCCATTGGTTGCGCAGAGGAAAACAAAATGATTCGGACTAATTCCACAAACCCTTGCCATGTATTTTGAAAAAAAAACTTTAAAATGTTACACTGAGACTCGGTTATAACGTGAAAAAGATCGTCTCATGTTTTAATCATGTGTCAACATTTTTTTTACATTAGCTCCACGCAGGAGGCCCTGAGGAAAATAATATCCCTCAGGCCTTGTGTCATCTTAGGGGATGCTGTGTGGAGGGTTTATTTAAGGAAAAGAAGGAGAGGAAGTTCTGGGAAGGAAATAGGTGGGTAGAAATCTGGTGGTCAGTGTAGTCAGGCGTAATGGATGTATGAATCCACCACTTTATCCGCGGTGCAGAGCGGTGGGTCGACAGATTTCGGCTGGAGAGGATAAACCAGTCTCTATCGATCCTGCCCACCACATGGCAGGTGGGCAGACTCTTCGGTCAAGACCATTAGACCAGAACTAACCTCACCCCATGAACCCGGGCACCCCTGCTAAGTCACCAAACGTAGCGAACCACTTGGGGTGATCTACGGAAAAGGTGTTGGTTATCCAATAAATGGGTCCCAGGGCGGCGGTACCCATACCCGCCTCCAAAATTGTAATACATAATAAACCAATCAGTGGATGAACTGACATCGCGACTGAATCCCACCCAGACCTCGTGAGTTCAATTTATCGGCTGGCTAAATCCTTCACCACGACACAAGCAACATTTTCCGTTTACTATGATGGTAGTAGGAGATTTTTCAAATGTGATCAAGTTATTCGTAACCGGGGAATCTTTGTCTTTCTTCTTAAATTCAAAAATTATAAAAATACACTAAAACCAAATGCAACAAAATGACGTATTTTGCAAAATTAGTGCTGTCAAATACCATGATTGACGTAAATAATAATTCAATGATAAAAAATAGTAAGCATGGACTTTAATAACACTGTTCAGCAATATCGTATGTAGGTACCTACCTACAAGTTATTAATTAGTAGGTACCTACCATAAAGAGTGCAAATTTATCATTTTAGACAAATAATTATGTAACCAAATTATTTGTTTCCCTTTTTTTAAAACTCGGGTACGCCTATACGTCATACGTATGTCTAGTAATGTTATATTGTCGTGTAAACAAACTTATGGGTTAGCGAGTGGTTAAATAAAACACAGACAATTTATTTCATAAAAATTCAAAACTTTGAATGTAAATCTGCATTATAATAAGCATTTACATTTTTGATGTACATAACATATACCTGACGAAAAACAGCACCACCCTTCTGTTTTAAGTATACCTTCGTTTTACGTTCATATTTTAATATTGCCGTTCATTAAGGCAAAATCAAATACCCTCTGAATCTGTTCATAAAAGCAGAGTGAAAATGCCAAGAAAACACTACCAAGGAGAACAAAGGAATATCTCAATTTTCAGTTGAAAAGCCCTTTAAAACACACACACGTGCACCCTCTATTTGTAACGTAAGGAGTTTGTAAGATGTGCCGACGTAAACATTGAAACATTGTAATATTTGCATCACTCACTTTCACAAAGAAAAATCTAAATAAAAACACAGAAGCAAGATATTCGTATCCATGTTGTAATTTATGAGCATACAATTGTAGGAGGAACGATATTATCAACATAGAAAAATGACTGCGAACCGTTTTTAAATGTTTTACATAACAACTACTTAATACAGGGGAAATTAAGGCAAATCTTTTCCTTCAGGGTCTTTGACATCTTTGGGGATAAATTGCATTGGAAGTTATCCACCACTTACCCGCCTTGGTATAAGTAACAGATGGTTACTCCTTCAAGGCTCTCGCAAGGACTTTATTTTTTTTTAAAGAACTAAGATACATTTAGTTTAGAACGAATTTAGATCACCAATGTCCCTACATACGTTGTTAGTAAGCAGTATGCAAGTGCTTAGCGGGAAATAGAAGATACAATATGTGTAGTATGACAAAATATAGACAAGACAATGGGACAGGTTGGTAAGTCCACGAGGTGGCAAGCGCTGGGTGATTTGGGGATACAGTTTGGAGGGTACGTACATACAAAGGAATGATCTAATCCACGAGAAATAATATTAAAATGATTCGTAATATACCGAGAAATATAATAAGGCCGTAATAATATTCCAACATTTTTTATTTCTCCAGAATTATGTAGGCATTGAATGTTTAATAATAATTTTCTGATTATTCAAAGAATATCAGACAGCAGTTTATATTGTAAAGCCATTCCATTAGAACAAAGAAAACCAAAATATGAATTTATTTAACAAAATTATCAAAGAAAGAGAATTTTTGAATAACAAAAAAAAAAGATGATTAACGCCTTTGTCACTCAACGTAGAAACAAAAGAGTATAAAAAACAACAACTAAGAAAAATCATGGTTTTACCATCTGAATATTAGAGTGAAAACACAAAAAAGAAACGTGAATATATTTATCAATGCCAAAAATCTTATATATATTTTATTCATACATTGCATTCGGTTCTTCAAAGAGGAATGAATAATATTTTAGCAGAAAGTAAAGAAATTGAAGGATACGAAGATGCATACATCTAGTATAGTGAAGGGAAGGCAACCCTATATTAAGAGTTATAGCCGGGGACAGGTCGGGGGACGTGTCCACTCCGGACCGATCTGTCTATATTACTGGCGACACTCGCTCTGCGTGTAATACAGCTACAGCCTCGCTGTGTTGCTTCATTCCGGGTACATTTTATATAAACAACACATTGATTTTTTCCACGGAAAGCCGAGCGGACATTCAATAAAAAAGACATGGAAAGTGGAAGCTTTATGGAATGCCATGTCTCGCAACTCAATATGCGCGTAATGTAATGGCGGGCGAATCTGCACAGGGAGATTGGAACTTTATTATCAGAATGAAAATCACACTCTAACAAAAGCATTTATTTCTAGTAACGTACTTTGGTAACGTGAACCAAGAACATAACTTAGAACTTAGAAAAATAGCGACAAATCTTTGTAACGTGTCTTCAATTCCATAATAGATAAAGTTCCGGGAAGTGTAAAGCGAGATTTGTGGACTTCAATGTATCTATACATCGCGCACAGCGCACGGTGAACAGTGCACAGTGCATAAACCCAGCGGAAACCTCTCATGGTACATGGTACGAGAATTGTATTCACGGGAGAGTTGAAAAGTTTAAACGATCTAGCGCCCCCTCAGTCGGGGGCCAATCGACAAACGTCGTAAGGAGAAATATACCGAACATCCAAGTTATTAACTATCACCGTAAACTAAGGTCGAGGGTTGATTTTCTACCAATAAATTATATATAATAAAATATTATTGGGTTTCAAAGATTAAAGCAAATAGATTAATCAGATTAACAACGATACAAAGAGAAGAACAAACTAATAATTCATTTCGTTTTGATAGCGGTCGGAAATTGGGCAAAATATAATTCTTGAATAGGGTAAAGGCGCTGTGACGGTGTCAAGATATTTTATTCGCGGAAAAAATTTCAAAAGAAGCACTTTTAATTTATTCGACGTCATCCCTAATGTAGACCGGGCTTAAGATAACCGACGTCCTTCATCTCTCTTAATTCACCGACAAAAACTTTAAAGCAACCAAAGGTTGGATTATTTATATCAGGGGTTGAATCAGGGGGAGAGAGTGGTTCCACCGCCGAATGCTATCGGGCGTGTCGGGCCGAGCCGATATCTGTTGCTCGCCACACGACCCGAGCTAACTTTTGCGGCGAGTTACAAAGATCACGTACTTTCAATATGTGTAATGTGAATAAATTATGATGTTTGGTTGCGGGAGATCTACGACTCGACTAGTTTGCGAGGGAAGTTTCGTGCAAGGATTTACGTGTGTTTCTCGGGGAACGGGGAGCCAAGGGATATAAAAATGACGTCTACGACCGAAGAAATGAAGGATGCCATGACTATTTTATATTTCTTCTAGATTTATCCGACACGATATAAAGTTTTTACAAGAATCCCAATTCAAAGGATATATTTCACATTAAAATATGGGCTATACATTTACCCTACATTATGTTGGTTTATCAGTTTGTGTAAAAATTAAAATACTTTATTAATAAAGCCCTCGGGATGCAAAAACGTTCGTGAAGAAAATATTTAATCTTTTGCATACACGGTATAGGCGTAGGGAGAGCAAAATAATACTTAAGTACAGTAAAAGCACTTGTCATAGATTGTTAGCAAATTTTACCCATAATAAGCAATTAAATCGTGACTCACTATAATTGATAACAATAAAATATATTAATTGGATTACATGTAAAGCGCCGTTGTCCTGAGAAAATCACAACAAGCGCAATTTAGCTTAATTTTCAAAAAGAAAAATGATTATTTTTAACCACTGCAACTTTTAACATTGACATAAACTTTTAAAGTAAATCAATAACAATAACATAACATATATAAACAAAGGATAGTCAATAAAGGTCGTGCAATAACCAGTAAATTCACCCAAGTCTATTTCTATTATGTATCCAATATCGTTACCAATACTCTTCTAAATCAACTCTTATAAGTTGATAATAATACAACATTTTTGCAACTCGACGCAGGATATCCCTGGTGAGACAGGTACAGTAAAATATATATGAACTAATTTTGAATATGTCTACTTTTGAAACTGACAATTCATGGTGGAATTCCATTATAAAAAATATGAAACTTATTTCCACTTTAATTTATTTGACCATAACCGGTTTCGGCTGGTTAAAGCCATCTTCAGACTGGTGCACGTTATTCTTAACCTAAAGTTTATATACATAACATATGGAGGAGGTAGAGTGTAAAACATGTGTCCCATCCAAAATCAAATACATCAATCAAAAATTCCATATCATCATAAATATACCAAGGATTTGACAACAATAAAATTAGGTCGTTAATAATTCATATTACTCGTAAAGTATTCCCCGAACAATATTGAAGTAAGCTACAAACCCGAGGTAATTAATCCTACTGGGAATAACCAAAATAATTAGGAATTCGAAAGTTAAAGACAACTTAGTAGGTAACAAATATAATAAAATCCATATAATTGAATAAATTCTTGTAGACCACCCCTCTCCCCTCCCCTATATGTTACGTATATAAAACGTAGGTTAAGAATAATTTGTACCAGTATGAAGATGGCTTTAACAATCTGAAACCGATTCTGGTCAAATAAATTAAAGTGGAAATAAGTTTCATATCTGTTTTATTATAATATAACTAATTTTGAATACGTAGATATATCCATAAAAGCATAAAAAAAATGTTCTCATAAAGGAATATCTATGGTTCCCGAAACCAGCGAACCGTTAAATAAATAAAAAGTAGCAACTAAAACTAATTTAATTAATAAAATCAAAAACCTTAATTTAGTTAAAAAATAAGTTTTGTCATATTTATTAAAATTTGTAATGCATATTTAATTCAATTTCAAAGATAAGAGACAGTTAGAGGATATAATATAACAATGTGAGATAACCCAGTATTCAAATGATGGTGGATTTTGATTAGATGAACACATAAAAAATCTCATTCGGTGATATCATAGGAGATCATAAAGGGTAAAGGGTTGTGGATATACGGTGGGGCAGCTGGTTACAAAAATGGCCTATTCACGATGGAAATGAAGCCACCCAAAGATAATAGAGAGGAAGTGCAAAGATAGACGAGGCGAAAGCGCAAAATTCATTTCGTTAAAAATAAAAATGAAAAAGACATTTTATGAGAAATATTATTTTCAAGATTCTTTCATAAAATTGTGACGACCTTAATTGAGAGCCCTCGTTTCGAAATTAACAAGCAAAAAATATCAAAATAATATGAACAAAGTTAAATATAAATACATAATAAATTCAAACTCAAATGTAATGTAGTGACGTATCGTCGTCAGATAAACAAACCAAGTGCATAAATTTATGACTTAAATTAAAGCAGCGATAAAAAATTCGAGAATTTTCGGTAGGCGTCACAATCATTATAAACGAAGCAATGGCGTTCAGCACGAGACCCATAAAAATAATGGCTTTCATAAAAGACAACGTAATTAAAAAAAAGCAAAACAAATCGAGAATTTCCAGAACAAAGAACGGCTCTAGCTTCTCGGAAAACCTAGGAGGGGACAAGGCGAGGTGGAAAATCACTATACAAGCACGTCCTGACGTAAGAACATTTGTCACGCGCATTCACTTCCCAGCAGGGCTGGAAACTTGAGCAAAAGGGGCTGTAATGTACGACATAATTTATTCATAGAATCACACGCATGCCGATTTTAAAATATAAACAGCAAGGTAAGCCCGATAAAATGATTATTCTATTATGAAGCGTATACAAACACACTGAAATAATGTACGCAATCTTGCACGTACCATGAACATGGCTTTTAGAATTGCATGATTATATGGAAGATTAGTGAATAACGGAAAAATACAAAGGACACAGACACTTTTCCAGAAGAAACTAACTATGTTTTCACTGAGTTCTCTAATAAATCAATAAAAAAACATGGTTAAATCAAGCGCAAATAAAGTTTTTAAAAAAGTTCAAAGAAACAAAAAGGTAAAACGCGTCGAATACGACGAGGCATTTTCACTAGCAGAATCACGTCGTTAAGATCAAAGTTATAAACTTATATGTCTCAACACAGGTATACCCTAGCGAGACAGGCATTGAATAATATATTGTAAACATCACGTATATAGATCAATAAAAAAAAAATAAAAAATTAGACGTAGTAGTTATCAAAAGAAAGGTGGTAGTACCTGGCTTAAGTTTTATATCCAGAAAACGTACCCCTTGCGGCAGTTTCTCCTGCCAAAGAAAAAAACAGAACAGAGAATAGGTTGAAACTAGTATTTTCTTCAGTAGTTTACCGGTATTGATGTCCGCAATTTCCAAGCTGTGTAGTAAGTAAACAAGAAGTTTATATTCGTAATATAATAATTAAATCCGTTGACGAGCGGTTGATAAAGGGATATTCTTGAAAGGCAATTGAATACAAGGGGTTGCGTATCATCAAAATCTCCACTCTTCAGACCCTCGGCTACCAGCTCGACGTAGATAAGACGAATCCAAGCCTCGTCTCGTGTTTTCAAATACTGCGTACATAACGAGGTGCCGGGGTCAAAAGGCGACCCTGCAAGCCCTAAAATATAAGGATAGGACGAGTTGAACCGCTTGTGAAATGGATAGGAAGGCATATGTTGACATAGTGTATACGGTACAAGAATAACGTATTAAGTTACGCTGTTTGCAAGACTTGGGAGCACACAAACCCACAGGATAGTAACTTGTGAATTGTGCTTCCTTGCGTCTTGCCTACAATCTCAAAGCCATTACGTAAAAAAATGTAGAAAAATATTAATAAACAATACAGTGATACATTAGTCTTTGTTTCATTTCTACTTCGTGCCTCGCGATGGAAGTTAAACTCGTTGACGGATCGAATTTAAAGCCAGCACGCGCCAGGGAAACTACGGCCGTATGTAAATTAAATCATTGCGGACGCCTTATCGCCAAATTAAAATCGCCTTTTTACGAATGCATAAAATATGCGACAAGGTCGATAGTCCCTTGGCCCGAGTCGCGCGGCGGCAAGGGTTTAATGAGGGGTATTTCAACCCTGTGAATGTGAAGACGGCTATAAACAGCGAGGAAAGGCGGCATTTTCTATTGCTGAAAATAATATAGATCACGGAAATTATACATTGTACCCACACGGTCGGAAAACTATTGAGAAAATAAATTCACAAAAATAATAAGAAGAAAAGTTATGCTGCAATGTGTATTTGCAAGTAAAAGAACGCTTCTTTGAAAATACCCTTTTTGGCGTCATTTTTAATTAAATTAAAACAAATAACTGTGTTAAACCACTATATAAATCAGGATAAGATTAATAATAAAAATCACAAAAGACAAACATGTATAGAAAATAAGAACAAAAGATAAAATATTAAAGAGAGAGTTGATTAATTACAACATCATAAAAAAATGTATGTAAAATGAAATATAAATAACTATTTTAGAAAGTGTAAAATTTGCATTCATATAATAAAAACTTACAAAATAACAGGAAGTCTAAATAAAAAAATTATCCTGACGAAGAAAACTTAGTTTTCGAAACATGTTAGTAATATGATTATGTAGTGTTTTTACAAAGTTATTTGTTTTCTTTTTAAAAAGAAAAGCGTTTATTTCTTTGAGACCACAAAAAACTTCTATTCTAAAAAAGAAGAAAAAATGCTATTCAAGTCTTTTGTAAATGGCACATTTATACTTGGTATATTATTACTATTACACTTCAAGTGCAAAAAGTATGACAAGTATAAATAATGACCCACGACAAAATTTCATCGTGAATTTTAAATTAGATATTTCATAATGTCCACCTTAGAAGAGTGTTGTGTGCAGCTTGACAATGAGAAATGATGAAGCTTTCCACCTACAAACGAGTTGAGTTTTTTTTGTTTTGTTTTGTTTTACGGGAGTCACGAGCGGGCCTGTTTATAGATATTATGTATGTTATGTGTGTTACTACCACTGGAAGGAGTTTACGGTCAATGGACTAAAAAATATACTAACGATTTTCCAGGGAAAAGGAACAAAAGAAACTTAACACCGTTGGCGTTGGCCTCATTAAGTAGGTGTGAACAGTTGTTAAAGGGGAAGCGATGCGAGTAATAACTTATTAAAGAAACGTGTACAATGGCAAAGGATTTATTAAAAACTAGCTCACCTGGCGAAATTCATACCGCCTCAGAATCAATAACTGTTTGTTAACTATTAGCTGAATTAAATCAGTTTTTTTATTAAGCTAAAAAATACACAATGAAGCAATTATCGATACGCAACCTTCCTTGTTTTGTTTCTGTCAGTATCAGAGATGGCGTTGTGTACAGATTTATAATTTTTGTGATTTTATTACTTTTCCACATACTTATGGGAATTGCGTTTCATTTTCTTTACACGTGTGAGGGAGATTTATTTTAATTACTCTATTTTTCCTTTGGAGGGGTGCAGACATTCGTTCAACGTTTGTCCCATTTTCCACTGTTGACATTTAGTGTTGTAAGAAATAAGGGGCAGCATTATATGTTTAAGAACAAAAGCAAAACAAAAAGCGCATTGATATTTGACGTTCTTGAGTTTTTGGAATTCACCCACTACTCAATATTACACTTATCACAATATTCCTGCAGTTCTTTTAAAATATGAGAATTTTTCAAAATATGAGAATTCGTTCCATACAAAATGTATGACGAAAATAAATTTCTTTATAATTTATTTTTTCGTGAATTTTTCCGACGTTTTAACAGCTATTCTGCTATTCGGGGCAGAGACAAATCCAACAAATTCACGATCATAAAAATCGGTCCAGCCGTTCTAGAGTTATAAATGGTGCACCTCACCTGACATTGTTTTATATATGAAAATATACCTAATAAACGACGTTAAACGAGTCGTAAGAAATTTAAAAACGAATAATAAAATATTTGTACGACACCTTACAAAATTCTGAGAACATGTAGTTGGGGTGCCATAGTTTTACTGATTTCGGCCATTGGTTTTATCGTCATCACATAAGTAAGATAAGAAGATAAAATACCGAAACCAATTTACAAATTCAACTCTGTTAAATAAAATATCCGAGTTAAATTATAGCAACTGCTCGTTCCTCAAATTCATGAACTTTACTGAGAATTTATGCATTCTTGCGAAAACATTTTGCTGGATATCTCGATCTCATAATAAACAAACGAAAACGTCCCGTTAAATATTTTAAATTTTCACGATACGGGCTCGAAATGTTTGCAGCTACAAACACCGCTGAGCATTCTACAAAGAAAATTAGTAGAGTTTCGGCAAAAAGAAATTCAACAATTCAACAGTTTCACACCAAAGTAAAAATGAATTTCAGCAAATTGTCTTCCTTAATAAATAAACTTTGATACTTGGTTTGACATTGAGATGTGTGACAAATTTAAGGCATGAATGACGAGAAAGCGAAAAGAATGTAGCTGGGATTTTTTTATATTCGTCCATTAGAATCTCATGCGGAATGGTATCCTCCGAGGGCGAGGAAAATGAATATATTTTATGTGTAAGACGTGACGGGAAAATAGCCCCGGGGCGAGTCCGGGCTGTGCGCCACTGCGCGCCGTATGCCCGTCACAACCGAGGTATATAAATATAGTTACACCGGTTACATCGCCGCTTTAGCTCCTAGCTTCACCCGGTTTTAAGTTCGTTTCATCTCCACTGGAAAATTGAGCGGATTTAATGCTCATTTTTAAAGTGGAAAAGTAACTTACGTTCGCGAGTAATAAAGGAATTTCTCTCACAAAAAAAAAAAAAAAAAAATTATTTCGTAATAATTAATAAACTATCAAATCCCTAGATGTGATAATTCATAAAAGTACGTTATATAAATTGATCTAGAGCAAACTCAAGAAGAAAAGTTCTTACCGCCCACTAGTAATCTCCAAAGGCTCGAATTTTAATTTATGGCAAATCTAGGATACAAATATAGCTTCACTAGAAGCTTTAGGGAAGCGAAGGTAAATATAAATTAAAATTCCAAAAATAAGAGAACAAAATATTAAAGAAAGAAGGAGGCTGGAAGTTTTCGTAAAAAGCACTTATGCGGTATGACGTTAATTGATACCTTGATGAGAATTGGATTCGAAGAGAAATAAGGTCGGAACCAAAATATTAATAGAGGTTGGTGTTAAACAAAGTAAATCCTTATTTCTGAATTTTTAGCAGTAAAGGTATATAACAAACTCCCACTTAGTATCAAACAAATTAAAACCAAAAATAACTACATTAAGGACATTATATCTTGGCTTAAGGAACTACCGGAAAAAGAACTTACTAGCATATTTAAAACATCGTCGTTTCTGGAAAACCTTACCCAAAACATAAAGTCGAACCATAGAAGTCGCTGAAAACTTATCCAAAACCTAGCCCCCCTCAGCACAGGATCTCCCAGTGAGGAGGACTATAAATATATCAATCTATTATACATATAAATATATATATATATATTCTTATAAAAATGTTTAAAAAAATGTAATATAGTTACAAAATAAAAATAAAATACAAAAAATCTGCTCAGTCTGAAGAAAATACTTAGTCTGTGGATATAAAAAATTATTCATTACCGTCAAAAATTCCAATTTTGCATTTCGCCTAATGACGCGCTGCTCCAGACGAAAATTTATAGCCTCCGCTGAACAGAATAGCCGTCAGTCGTTCAGTCGTTCAGTCATCAGCCGTCAGCCATCGGGCATCAGCCATTATTACCATTGTAGACTAATGACAAAAATAGCCAAAGCTCGTAACGCCGGAAAACAAATCTGGGACTGTAAAGCAGGGCCGCTGTGAACATGTAAATGAAGCGGCATGTGGCATCGGGCGCTAATCAATAATGGACGTCTGACAGTCAGTCTAACAATGTGACGAAGTAACAAAGAAGAACTGGGAATATGGATTGAGTATGGAGTAGAATTAATGCGTATAGAAGAGACGAATAAAGAAGAACTGGATAATATACCACCGCCTGACCAGAAAGCCGATGGACCTTTGGTTGAACGAATTAATAAAGGATTTGTAAGGCTGGTTTATTTATAAGCAGGGATGAGAGCATGATGACTGGAGACAATCATGCTTTTTTATGCAGAAGTGTACGGGATGGAGTATGAGCAAAACATGTAAGATCTGGCATTATTTGCCTAAAAATTGACAAAAGCAAGAAAAAT
The DNA here is from genome assembly GCA_917563855.2 of Limnephilus lunatus. NCBI lineage: Eukaryota > Metazoa > Arthropoda > Insecta > Trichoptera > Limnephilidae > Limnephilus > Limnephilus lunatus. Next base: position 72,297,389 of record OU830595.1, read on the forward strand.
CATGATCTACAGCGACGAAGATGATGAAAGCGATTACTCTGGAAAACAACAAGTGACAGCTTTTTGTGAAACGAAAGATCGTCAGGGATGACAAATATGTCCAAAAGTGATTGTGGAAGAAAAAAAGCCAAAAAAATACCAAGAAAGAACTAGAAGGAGGACAGAAGTAGCAAGCCAGCATGCATAGACTGACGATGGGAAGGAAGTCAGATAGCTGGTCGCAAAACATGATAGCCTTAAAAAATAATGAACCACCGAGAAGTTATTTTTAGAAAAAGAATGGGCATATCTTGTATCCTCCGTAGTTCTATAATCTAGGTCTGACAGAATAGACTAGTCTAGAGTAGAGATAGAGTATTATAGAGTTGGCTGGGGCCGGGCGCTAATCGGCTGCTAATGAAACGCTCCTAAACGCCAGCCCAACTAATTTACTAATGACCGAAACGAATCTCAGGTGCTCGCTGTGCTGTTCATGCGGACATATTTGCAGTTGGGAATTCAATATGGTTCATGTAACATACTGAATCAATGCAAATCGTTTAAACGCGTGAGCGAAATAACAAGTATATTCCGGGATGCAGTTGAAAAGTCACAGGTGGTGGTGTTACCATACCTTCGAAAGGAGCAGGAAACAACTGGGAGCCTTTAAAAAAACTATTTATTGCTTTTTATTTACCCTTATTAATACGACAGATAATTAGTTTTGTTGCTTTTAGCACCACAAACAAATCTCAAAAACCTATTTCGTAATTGTTTTTGGAAATTCGATTGTTGACCTACGGAATGAAAATCTTTCACCATGCCACCGGCTGAAATTTCACCACGCTGCAAAATTACTTCGAAAGAGATATAAATGTAAATTAAAAAACAATCCATTTTGAATTGATATATGTATGTGCATATCTGCAAAACGTTGACTTTTATTTAACAGACATTAAAAAAATCTCTGTTATTTTAACACAAATATAAAATGTATTTATTTTTAGTAATTTCTAGTGAAATAATTGAAAATCTAATTTAGTTTTTCTAGAATAAAAATTTAAAAAAAGGAAAACGCATGACAGGTATGTCATCAACACGTTACAATATCAAGTACAGAAACCTCTCAGAGAGGTGCGAAATCAATGCAAAATGAATAAAGCTCATCAAGTTTGCTCATTTAAACTCCAAAACAAAGAAAAATGTTATAAAATAAAGATTCTAAAGGTTGAACAAGGATTAAAATTCGAACAATTCGTGGAAATTCTATTTATACAGACGGAATATTGTACTTTTAAAAAAAACTCCACAGAAAAAATTTCAATTTAAAAAAAGGTTTCGTCGCGACCAGAATTACGTTGAAAAAAATAATGGATTCTTTGGACTTCATTAAAAACGGATTCATTAAATGAACCTTTCGAGAAACTTTTGTAAGAAATCAATCAATTATTGTGGAACGTTGGGAATTAATGGAATAAAATTGAATACGCCGGGCATCCTTGGTATAAATCCTAGAACGTTTTGTTATTATTATTATAATGGACTCGAAATAGGTATAAATGAGAATTGTTTCCAATCAATCTGTACAAATTAAATAATTGTATTGCGAAAGAACTAACTAAGAGGCGATGACTGGATGTTTTTAGGAGTATCTTCGGACCGGTTTTAGAACATGGATTATGGCGCAGACGTTACAAAAATGAGCTATATAGTCTGTTTAAGGAGCTAAATGTCACTGGGAAGACTATTAAACTGGGAAGACTTTGGTGGCTGGGTCGTGTAGAGAGAATTACCGAGCATCAAGTACCAAAGTCCCTGCTGAACTCAAGACCGATAGGGCGAAGGAGCCTGGGAAGACCAAGTTAAGTTGGAGCGACAACGTCCTCAAAGACATATATCTACCTTGGAGCTTCTAAACAGGAGAGAGCTAGCACAAAACCAAGATGAGTGGAGGAAGACGCTTGAGGAGGCCAAGACCCACCAGGGGTTTTCGAGCCAAGAGTGATGTTTATGATGGTGATTGCGAAAGAAATGGCGTCTGGCAGGAGAGGAACAACGATGATCTAAAAGGATGATTGTTTGAAGAGCGAGAAACGTGTTTTAATTCGGACACGTTTCCGCTGGACAGAACTTTCAGGAAGGTTGGAAGATAGCCGACCAACAAATAGGTTTTTTTTATAAGAATCAAGCAGTTACAAGTGCTGAGAGGCCTAATAGAAGGATGGACGGTGTGGATGTGAATACTACATCCAGCCCAAGAGGCATAAAGAACTTGAGGGAAACACCCGGATTGCAGGCAGCCAATGCAATGATTGCAGACTCTCCAACTCTCACTCAAGGATTTAAGTGTCGATGAAGAAAATAAAAATGATTGAAAAAGAAATTCTTTTATTTAACAAAAATTTTGAACTTCATGCTGAATATTGTAAAAAAAACTCCATCCTAATAATATTTTCGGCAATAAGCGTTTTCGGGATTGAATAAATCCATTCCAGATGGCCGGGGTAGTATTAATTTAGAAAACCCAGACGTTTTATATACCTACCCGCCATGTTATTTGAGCGTAAACGGTGTTATAATATTAATGGAATCGAATGTCACGAGATATTGGAAGATTTTTCAATAGGAAGACACGACGATATCTTTGAAAAATAAAATGATATGTTGATATTATTCCTGAGCGAAAATTCGGAAGTTTAAAAATTCGACGTTTCATTCATTCACGTACGAAATTCTGTATTAAATCACGTTCAGCATCAAAATAAGAACATACCAATATCATACTTATGTTTAGATGCCATCGTAAGATATCAAATTAAAAAAGTTATACAGATTTTCAGAGTTGAATTGTATAAATACTTATAAATAAGTGAGAAACGTAGAAATACGGAGAAAAGAATACGGCGAAAAGATGTCCATATTTTGATTTAATTTTTATATACTTAACTTAAATTTTTGTAGATTATAACAAATTAAAAAGTTTAAAGATCATTAAAAATATTTTTCTTAGTTCTCCTCACTAGAGGTTCTTGTGTTGATGTGGACTTGATTTTAATTAAATTCTAGCAGTCTTAAAACTAGGTGAAAATTTTATACAATTGATAAACAAATTTCGGCGAGTTTGGGTACCGCCGTTCTGGGAAGTATTTATTGGATATATGTGCCATAGGCCACCCCAAGCTGTTCGCTATATTTGGTGACTTAGCAGGGGGGTCCGGGTTCATGGGGTGAGGTTAGTCCAGATCTTAGCAGCGGATGCCTCTGTCTACCGATTGCGTGGCAGGCTGGATTGGGAGACTGGTTGAGGGATACCTTTTGACCTCTCCAGCAGGACCCTCTCGGAACATCACCTCGCACGGCAGATATAATTTGGAGATAAAATATATATTTTTTTAAAGTTATATGAGCGTCCCACGAGAGATTTTCATCTATTTTTATGACAAGATTTTTTTATACTAAATAAAGGCGAGAATATTGCGAAAAATTGCTTTGGCATTAATGAAATTCTAGATTATATTCTTTCCCGGCTCGTCCTCGTGTGTAAATTAAAAATCATTTTTGCAGAACGATGAGTCTATGTTATCGTTCCAGTTGTTTTCATAAAATATTTATACAGTATCATCAGCAAAGCTTACTATTTACCTTTGCTGGGAAGAGCACATATTTCATTCAGGAAGATGAGAAATAATAACGGTCCTAGGACACTTCCTTGAGGACACTTCCTGCTGACAAGCTACTTGCTGTAACTTAGCGGATAATAAATTCCAATTGTATGCAATTTTTATACTTATAGAACATTTTTATTTCTAGCGCCCCCTAACTCGTAAATTCGAAACACAATTGTCGTCACGATGTAATTTACCACAACGGGGGTGGGTATGTGTGTGTAACGGGGAATACCACGACGGAGGGGGCGTAATGGGATACTACAATAGGGTTACATTTGCCACAACGGAAGGGGCGTAATGGGATACGAAAAATATTTTTGTGGCAGTCGCATGGTGTGACGTAATTTATGGATGGCCCCGAATAGGGTGGGATGGGTTTTCTAAATTTTATCTTAGTCTTCTACCGCACCCCTGAAGGTCGAAAACGCCTCCAAGGGGGCGTTATCTCCCACGTTGGGAACCTACGGTTTAGATGATAAACTATTATTGTTTTCCAGATACTGAAAAACTCGTTTTTAATAACTTTTTCCAAATTTTTGAAAATGTGTTTGAGAGACTTACCGGACGGTGATAAAAATAGTTTTTTTTCCCATTTTGTAAATTGGTACAGCAGTATTGTTTTAATGCCAATTGGAAACACACATTCAGATAATATGGAAACATTGACGAGGTATGTCAGAGGCGAGTTTAGTTGGCTTTGTTTGGGATAAGATCATTTCTCGATGAGGTGTTTGAGTTTATGGAGTTTATCTCATCTATTACTGATCTTAGTTGTACCATTTCATGATTCGTATAATAGTTTCATAAAAGATCTTAATGAGAGGTTAATATTAGGACTTTCGAGTGAGTGATGTGAAGGTAAAAACTATTCCAGGATGAGAAACAATTGTGTTCAACATTTGGTGGGATGGTAGATGGCGCTATAGGGAGGAAAATAGCAGTCGTTGCGGTAGGGATGTTGTTGGGGTTGGTAATGACTACTGCTTATAGTCGCAGCCACCGGAATTGGCGGAGAAGGGTTAACCATCCCAGGACATCCACGTTAACACACAACCCGGGCCCACTGACTGGAATTATTGCACTGTTCGGAGTATTTAGTAGTGGCAATGTGGGTGCAAACTTTAACGAGATCAAATATTTTATGCATACAGTAATTTCGACCATTTTATGATTGGTGGGTACGGCTTGGACATTCACTTTACAAATTCGATGCTACAAATAGCTTTTTTTTAATAACTACTAAAAAGCCCGACAGCATAAAGTCATTCGGACTAAGGGACTATAACCAACTCATTTTTTAAATATTTCGAAGCTAAATATAGTGGGGTGGGGAAGGAGAAGATTAAGAGAAAGTATGGAAAATACATGAATATCCAAGGACTTTTAAAAAGTTTCTTAAAATTTCTAAAGCAATTTCAATCAATCTTAAGATCTTGAATGGTGGATTATAGTTGGGTTAATATGTTTAAATACAAACATTTTCTACAGTGAAAAAAAATTGTTAAGCCAGAAACCGCGGGTTGACCATAATGTTCAACCAACAAGTTCTGGCCCCAGAGCATAAGTTCTTAATATATTAAAGCCTAAATGACTTTAGGCAGTCGATAATTTAAGTTATTTTTTAAAAAGCCTTTTAAATCCATCATGTACTTGTAGTTATTTTAATATGTATTTTTTTATATTTATATATACAGGGTGTTAGGGGACGTACTTGAATTACTTTAACCAGTGATTCCTGACATGTATGCAAATCTCCCTAAAATATATACTGATAAACTTCAGTCAGTTTTCAATGCTGCAGCGAGACTGATAACCGGCGTTTCCAAATATTCTCACATTTCCCAACATCTGCATCAGTTCAAACTCTGCTGGATGGTTTTTAAAGCACTACACGACATGGCGCCACCCTACCTGTCGGAACTGTGCATTCCGAATGATGTCAATACTAGGCAAGCAACCCTTCGATCAGCATCTTCAACAGCCATAGGTAGACTCTTAGTGCCTATGCGCAATCCCAATACCAATTTCGGAGACCGGGCTTTTGCAGTAGCAGGCCCAACAGCTTGGAACAAACACCCTTCACATTTGCGAAAGATCGACAGTACATCTGAGTTCAGAGCAAAGCTCAAAACTCACCTTTTCACATTATCATATCCCGAAAAATAACTTCATTCTTTCAGTAGTATTTCATTACTCAGTCCATGGAAATTACCTAGATTGATGTATCTTCATTACCAGCTTTTACGTTGTTACGCAACTTTTGATACTATATTACAACTTATTATGCGAAAACTTTTTTTTTTTTTTGTAAAATTTTTCATGACTTACACTGACAGCACGGGCAGTAACATAACAAACATGTGTTTAGAAACGTAAATTAGTATGTTAATCGTAAATAAATAATTTTAAGAGAGTTGCAAATCATAACGCAAATAGAGCAGTAACAATACTGCTCTATTCGTATTATGACAGTAATCATAATCAGCGAAAACATGTTTTTAGGCTTACTGTTTTATTTTAGCACTCTTTATTTTTATGCATCTTTGTAAAGCTGTTTGTTTTCCAAATAAAGATTATTATTATTATTATTATAACAATATGTGATAATAAATGTAAATAAGTATGTTAGTCGTAAATAACTAATTTTAAGAGAGTTGCAGGACATAATACGAATAGAGCAGTAACAATACTGCTCTGTTCGTTTCGTATTGTATTATGGCTTGCAATTACATGTACAAACTCGGTTATAAAAATAAGTATAGTTCTAAATCACTATTCATAGAAGTCTTAGTTGTAAGTCATTAGTTATCAATCTTAGTTATAATATAAGCCACTTGTAGTATATAGGTATAGATGAAATGTATAAATGAATTTATAAAGCGCCCTTGAGGTGATTTTCTCACGAAAATGGTGCTATAAAAATCATCCAATAATTATTACTATTATTTATTTGGAGTAAAAAATGTAAATGATATTTTGATCTCCGGTGACTTTTTTTGATGACTTTTTTTTTCAAATTTTTTTTCGTAATAGTCAAGCAAAAAAAAATTCTTCCGCATGTCGTTACAGGCCGCAGCCGAGTAACCGACCAACCCCTCACCCCGCCTCCAACTGTCCAACACGTATAATTTTTTTATGATTTTGTAGAAAAAAAAGAAAAAAAAACACCAAAAATGTCACCGGAGACCAAAATTTCATTTACATTTTTTACTCCAAATAATGTCAGGAATCACTGGTTAAAGTAAGTCAAGTACGACCCTTAACAACCTGTATATATTATATTATTTTATTTTAATTTTTAAATATATAATAATAATAATATTTGGACGATTTATATAGCGCCGTTTTTGTGAAAAATCACCTCAAGGGCGCTGTACATGTATTATATGTATTTTGTCAATGCTCCTCATCTATATGTACTGTCCTTTCATTGTCATCTCTTTTTTTATTCGTGTAATTGTTATATTGTTAATGGACTATTTGTCCGTAAATAAATAAATAAATCTTGCCGCGAAACTATAAACTCCAGCGTTACCAAACACAAAAAAAATTAGAATCGTCCACACCGAGATAGTGATTGTACATAATTTTATCGACAAACGAGCCAACCACACGAAACCGGCACAAATTCGTGATTTACGTGCAATACATTGTTCGAGGCTTCAGACAGCAGAGGTCCCGAGGCTGGGGTCCGGGTCTGGGGAGTGATTGCACAGAAGCGGCGTCATTGACGCGGATGCTCGGGATCAAAAGGAAAAGGTTAAATAATATGACGCCGAGGTACCAAATCAAAGGTCTGGCGACAAAAGCGCGTGATTGGGGAGGGCGGTGTTTATTTTTTCATGCAGCAATCAGGCCGCTGGAAAAAGCGATACCAAATTAGAGTCGCGATTTAAAGGGGAATACGAAAACCGGAATTTGACATTTGAATTTTGATACGAATATTCATAAAGTAAAAAATGGCGTGTTCATTTTTGTTTGTTGACTGTGACACGGATTTAATAATAATACAAACCGTATGTATGCAATAACATTATTTTAGGTGTATATTTTGTCATTAATTATAAATTTGAATGGAAACATAATACGCATTTCACTTGTGTTTTTTTTAATACACGTACGAAATAATGACCAATATTATAATGTAAGATATAATAAATCAAAAATTAACCCCCGGCCACGCGGCACAATGGCGCCCACGGAACAAACGCAATATAAGAATATGGACTGTAATGTTTATATTATATTACAAATACATGCATATATGTAAATGGTTCGCAGAATAATTTCCATTAGACCAGCGCAGCCTTAATTAAATTTAAATGGGTATTGAATAAAAATAACCCCGCAGAGAAAACGGTTATTCCCTCTTTCATATTAAGCCTTGAATTCGGCATACAAAATAATATATTAGGACGCAATAAAGTTGTAAATATCCCGGCAGAATTTTGCAGGTGTGCGACGCCGCGCCAACCACCCCTTATTAGTAGGGCGTAAATCATGGGGAGGGGAAGGGAAAGGGAAGGGCGGAAATATAAGCAGTAGGCAGCAGGCAATACAGGCAGAAGGCAGTATAGGTTATATGCCTCATATCAGGAACACAGACATGTTTGAGGCATCTCACCCTCTTTCTCCTGAATTAAAAATACCGAGCTTTACTTGAACGTGACTAGATAATATCTATACTGGTAATTCAGGAAAAATGCTGTAAATCTCGAGGAAAGCTTTTATTTTTAAGACTTGATATATTGGATTTAAAACTACATAGATTGAAAAATCAGGGTGTGCTATTCACACGCACTAGAAGTGAAACCTTCAGAAAACTAAAGTAGACAGTGGGGAGGCAAAGCACCGCACAAAGAGGGGACCGATTAAACTATCTCATTATCTCGCAGGCTAAATCCAATAGATGTATTTGTTTGTCTCTTTTAAGTATCGCTATTTTTCGTTTCATCGAGTTTCAAATCACAACGATGCTAAAGGAGTTTTCACTCCAAAAATTATGCATCATAACGCTATTTTCCACTGCCAGATATCTTTAAACATTTCGAAAACAACGAACAAATTAAGAAAATCGACGAATATGTGCTACCAACTTTCTGTCACAAATACGACGAAAACACTGCCGTTACGAAAACACTGCCGTTTTAATTTTGCTTTATTTTTTTTGTTTTATTGTGAAAAGCTTAACAATGCTTGTGTAATTTTCCAATAAAAAAATACACAAAATCAGATGGTCGTTTTTTCCAAATATTCGATACCTTTTTGAATTACGAGGCTCGGATTACCGGACGATCGAAGTAAAGTCGGGTCAATCTTTAAATGAATATTTCATAAGAAAAAATATAAATAAATTACACTGATATATAAAAGTAATCTTCAATAAACTCAACTCATCTTAAAGGTAAGTAATTTGTTTATGCAACCTACATAAGTATCACAAAAAACTAGCCCTCGGGAATATTTTCCCTCTAAATAATTCAAGTTTTAGAGGGCACTTAAAAAAGCTCTCTTTACAAAATATACCACAGAAAACATAAAATCTTTTGGAAAATGAATTGACGGCGGTTTTAATATTCCCAAATAATGTCATAACCTTCAGGATCGGTTAAGAAAATCTACTTTACATTTTCGTACAAATACAAATACATAAAACTTGTATATGTATACTCTCGCAATATAAGCGTAATGTGGGATAATATAACTAGCACATCTCGCTTCAAATACCGTTATTATATTTCAGGATTAACTATATTTATTACTATATTTTAGATGTTGCAATTTGGTAGCCAGGTGTGGGTACCGCCGCCCCGGGAAAATTTATTTAATAACCAAAACCTCTGCTGTAGGCCACCCAAAGTGGTTAGCTGACTTAGCAGGTTTGGTGACTTAGCAGGGATGCTGGGTTCGTAGGGGTGAGGTGGTTCGTGTCTTAGTGGCAGATGTGCGAACTGCGTGGCAGGCCGGATCGGGAGACACTGGTTTCGGGAGAAGTTTTTAACTCTCCAGCAGGACTCTATCGGAACATCGCGTTGCACCGCAGTTATAGTTAGAAGGGATGTGACCACCGCAGTGGTCTGTCACTCCTGGACCAACTGACCCCAAGATTCCCACCTACCCTTCGTACCCTTTTCCTTCCTTCCTTCCTTTTCGGGAAATATTTTCCTTCGGGCCTCCTATGTGGAGCTAATGTAAAAAAAATAATTGTGTAACCAAATTGATTCAATTTAAATGTCACCGGGGTGCATTAGAGTTTTTTTAATGTAAGAAGGAATTTTCTTGTAACTTATTTTAAAATACTTATTTTCGATAATTCGTACATTTATAGCTATATATCTAGGAAAATTTATGAATTCTTTTGAAATTTCACAATAAAATAATCGTAAATCACTTTTAAAAGAATTTTAATCATTAATATTAATAGAATAAACAGACAAAGGGTAATATTTTTAAATGAAAACGAGAATTGAGTGTTTTAAAAACTTTTTTCGTTTACCAATAAAAGTATATTAAAAATAGATAAAACAGAGTAAAAGGGTAGGTGCTTCATTTTAGTAAGTAGTCTTCAACATCGATAAAAGATGAGTTATGCGTACGCCGTGAAATAATGCTAACCAAGCCAATTATTTTATTTACTTTACGGCAGCAACAAAGAAATATTTTGCACGAAACAAGCCGAGCGAAATTAGATTACAAACTAAGAAATTTATAATCAACCTCCCAGCGCAACTAATCAAAGAATTCCTTTTATCAAATAAATGTCCATCAACGCAACTAAGTTGTATAATATATCAATCTACATAATAAAAGTACAAAGTGGGCAGCGAATTGTATAAGTAGTAAATGGGTGAAAAAAAGCTAATTTAAAATAAAAATATTATTTTTAAAATTTATAATTAACATCCCAGCGCGACTAATCAGAGAAGTCGTTTTATCAAACAAATCTCCATCAACGCAACGTAGATGTACTACATATCAATCTATAGAATAAAGATACACATTGAAATGGGTAACAAAAAAGGGTAAAAAAAGCTACTTTTAAAATATATATTTAAAAAAAAATTATAATCAACACATCCCAGCGCAACTAATCAAAGAATTCGTTTTATCAAATAAATATCCATCAACCATCAATCTACATAATAAAGGTATACATTGAAATGGGCAGCGGATTGTATAAGTAGTAAAAGGGTGAAAAAAATCTACTTTAAAATAAATTCTAACTATTAAATAGAAGTCCAAAGGGAAAGATTCTCTCGTTTTATGTGACAACGTAGCTGGAAATGTTTTTACGAAAAGGGGGGACCCTTATACGTGACCAAGAAACGATATTATTTTTGGTAATAAAGGGTAAAAAGGGTTGCTTCGTTGCGGAACTAACAACATTTGAATGTCCTTAATCACTACTATACTCGGTATAGATGTTTGTGAAAAATAATTAGCTGTTTCAGAATTTACCGCCAAAGGAAAAAGTTTCAGAGATTAGAGTTTTAAGTAAGTACTTTACCTTGTAATGTACAATAGTAAAAGAAATGATAATTTTACGTTGTCTTTAATTGCTGTTACATTTTAAGCAAATTACGGTTACAGGGATGACTTTGTAAAGAAAGTAATAAAAAAAGATCTCGAAGAAAAGAAACATTTTATTTTACTTGCCCGCTTGTGATTTTACCACGAAGAATATTGGCGATGGAAATTATGCCTTCATTGTCTTTGATTTACCTGGAACAATAGAAAAATGTTTATTAGAAAAAAGTGTGTGCAAGTGAATACAAACAACTCTCAAATATATATTTACATACATTTTTTTCTTATATTAGGTCAATACAGGAGGCCTTGAGGAAAACATCCCTCAGGGCTTATGTCATCGTTGGGGATACCGTGTGGAGGGTCCCTTTATAAAAAGGAAGGAGAAGACATTCTTAAGGAGAGGGTATAAGGAGAGGGTACAATCTGGGGGTCAATGTGTCCAGGAATAACACAAATTTACAATTTTAAAATATAGGAAGCAAACAACTAAAGCTGTTGCGCAACCAAAATACTTTTGAAGTAAAACATATATAATACTAAACTTTAAACCATATACGCGACATACCGCGAATAACTCCGCTGTGATCTCTAATGAACGACACCTCATGGAACAGAAATCGAGTATACAGCAGAACCACATTAAATACCCACAAAAAGATTTCAATAAAACAGTCATTACAAAAACGTTATTTTTTATTTATAAGTAGAAATGAGAGAAGTTGATGCTCAAATTCCGTTTAGTAAAATTACGTTAGCATTTCAATGAAAATCGTACCCCACGAACACGAAGTGGAATATTTGCCATAACTCCTTTCTTCTGGTGAATCTCCAGATCTGACTACGTTTATTACATCTACTCACAGTACTACAATTGTAAATTTCTATGTTTATTAAAGCTATAAGTGTGAATTTATACATTAATTTGAAAATTTAAAGAGCTAATTTAAGCCAACTTAAGAATGTTTTTAAAAAAATAGACCCACATAAAATAAATTGAAGTTGTTTTCAACGTATCCGAATAGGTATTGATCAGTATTATGATATCGTACAGAAAGAAATAAAATTTGAAAATAATAATGCTTAAATATTTATTTATTTGTTGTTATTAAGTAAGTTAAGTTATTCTCTATTTACTGTTATTAAGTAAGTTAAGTTATTCTTTATTTATTGTTATAAAGTTTTTTTTCTTTCATAATATGAACATAGGAAGGTATCTTAGATCTGTGTGATTTTTACAATTTTTTTACATTTGATCGGCAATCAGCGTGAATAAATTTTTTTAGGATCACCAAAAATTTTCTATTCGATAATATTATCTACTATTCAATTCATAAAAATGGTTTATTTATAATCAAGTTCTGCGATGTAATTTTTATTACGCGTGAGGGCTGTTTCGCCTTCTGAAGGCACTATCAAACTGTTTGACAATGCCTTTGTTAGTTTTTATAATGCCTTCAGAAGGCGAAACAGCTGTCACACACAACAATAATTACACAGCAGAACTTGTTGATGAATGAACCGTTTTTTATAAATTTAATAAAATTATTATTGAATGTATGAATGAAAAGAATACAGACGTTACACCTAGCATTTTATACGATTTAAACATGGTTGTGTAAGAAGCAAACTAGCATAAATTATTATTACGAATAAAAATTAGTAAAATGTAAATAAAGTAGAATAAAATAATTAAATGAATAAAACCCTGATAAAGTCAACGTTGTTTACGAAAAAAATGTTTTTTATACAATAAAAGTGGTTAAAACTAAGAATTTTATTAATTTTGAACGATAAAATTATCAACGATTATCAGTTGATTACGAACGATTTATCAGGTGATAAATTTCAATACAAATTCATAAAATAATATTCTACACATCTAACGTCCAGCAAACCAGGTGTATGATAGCGGAATTAATATTGTAGGTAAAAAAAATGTGTTTTTAAAATCAAAATCTTTTTAATGCAAATTTCTCTTTGGTCACATTATAATAATTATAAATGTATATGGCGGAAAGACTTGTGGCGTGAGTAATGAACACGGCTGTAGGGGACATCGTGCGCCATATTCTATTATTCGTGAACAGAGCCCGAGGTAATTAATAGGGATCACTCCGCGCGGCGGGAAAAACGGGAATTACTGCAACCGTAAAGGCATTGTCACATTCATATAGTCCCATCCCTCCCTTTCCATCTCCACCAATTTAATTCTGCTAAGTACTTCTAGGGAGCTCTTGATCTACTTACTGCGAGAAAAGAGGAGGGACGCTCGGGAGAACTCCGTCAAAAGCCAAGTCAACTTTCAAAGATAAAAAAAAGTAAAAATGCAAGAAAAACATAGGGGGTGATACTCCACAAAGGGTTAAGAACGTGGTTGGGGCATTAGCGGTTTGACGACTTGAAGTGGCACGAGGACGAGGGGTATGTTTTTTACAAACATAACGTGTTCATTTCCTTTAGGGGTTTCTGCTATTTTCTCTCTCTCTATCTCTCTTTGCAAATCTGGGTAGAAAATATTTATGAAAGGGATTCGATAATACAAGCCGACCGAGAATTGTATCACAGAGAAAGAGGATTTACAAAAACACAAGTAAAATTTGAGGGAAAAATGCTAACATAACGTAATAAGCTAAATCTCCTGCCAATGCAAAATATGGAGGAATTATTACTACGAAACAACAAACCAGTTTAATAAAATAATAATAAAAATAATAAAATATTTGTAAATTTGCCGTAAAGTAGTATTTTAATGAAGACGGGCAATTAAATGGAATGAAAACAGTTTAATGTTGTGATCAAAGGGGTTTGTTTCTTATTTATTTAATAATTATTTAATACTCACTTTAATATTGTATAAGAAAGAATCACTTTAACATGTAATCGCTTATAAATCTGTGTTTTTTCATTATGTTATTTTTTTACTTTTATTATTTTTTAAAACCTAGACGATATATATTTTTTAATTTTTTCTATTGTTGAAAATGGTATGAACTAACAATACAATAAATGATAACATTTTGTTTGATCTCTCAAAAATTTGGTGTTAATTCATTTATGTTATTTTTTCTACAAATTTTCTCCGGTTAATAATTATATTTTTAAATTTAATTATTTTGCTTTTTATTAACTGTTCGGTAATGACCGATATTTATGTGTTACTTTTATTAAATTGTGAAATTATTAACACCGATACAGGTGAACCCTATTGGGGTTAATAATTACAGGCTAAAAAAATGTATTTAAATTGTGAAGAAGCAATGAATAAATAAATTAAAGAAAATAAACGCCGATAAACCTTCGCGAAAGGTGAAATTAAGTATGGCGTTGTTTACGCTAAGTTTTCTCAAACAAAAAAATTATAATATTAATTTACTTGTAAAAATACAGATGTTTAAAAGTTTATAAATTCCGTCATAAAATAAAATAAAAATATTTTTAATGTCTTTTCACTAAAACATATATAAAAAAATGTGCACTGCCCGGGAATCGAACCCGGGTCGCAAGAATGGGAATCTTGCATGATACCACTACACCAGCAGTGCTGTTGGCGTAACCGAGCTTTTACCGAGTCAATATGCGCCGCAGCCGGGGGTCGTAGCGAGTAGCGAGTACGGGCTAAAGTAAAGGAGGGGTGCGCCAGTCACGCGATCCAAATGAAACTGAGCACAAAAAAGTACGTACTAGACTTTTTTAGTACTAAATATTTATGCACACAATAAAAAGGCATACTTATTGAAATAAAAAATGGCACATCAGAGTGAAAAAATTACGGAGTGGTAATATTAAATATTTCAAAATTTCCAACGACAAAAAGCATTGAAGTTTGGTGGTATTTGCCTACAAATAGAAAAGTTTATTTTAAAACAACGCCACTTTAAAGTATTGATAAAAAAAAAACAAATTTAGCCACCCATTCAATCTATCAATATTTTAATAATTATATGATAAGATATGTTTAGCATTTCAGAAAACCAAATATTTAGGCATTTAAAACATTACACCGAGCTTACAAAATTAGAAATGTAATTAAAATAAAAGGGGTAAACGGGTGACTTGTGTTAACAAGCTAACTCTAAATACGAAGTAAATATTGTAATTGAAACGTCTATTTTAAATTACTTCTGCTCCGTAAGTAATTTAAAGGTTAAAACTTTCACGAATAAACACAACAAAGAGAGCGGTACAAAAATAATCTAACGGGAAGATGAACCAAGCAATTAGTACGCGCTTAATAATGAGATCATTTAAAAATAAAATTATCAAAGTAATTAACAACTGTGATATTAAATAGGTTAAAAATAAACAGGTAAGAAGGCAAATACCACGATGGGCCGGTATTGAGCAAAGAGAACTTGCGAAAACAAGTTATTATTATTCTGAAGCGCTCGGAATAAAGGAGTCGGAAAGAAAATTCAAAAGCAAAAATAAGTTTGCAACCAACCCTGAGCGGCTTTAACAAGAAATATTATTTAATTGCTAAAGTTTCAAACTTCTTTTATTAGGTTTGAGCAAAACAGTTGAGGCAAACTACTCAAATGTGGGGAATATATAACTTAGGCAATAGGCTACCAGCGAGAGCGCGGAAACTATGAAAAGTTAAATAAATATTAGTTTTAGACCAATTTATAAATCTATATTATCTTTGGTTAGTTACAGTTAGCAATGAAATACAGATTGATGGACAAACGCAATGATATGTAAGTATGCAAGCGAGGTTAAATTTAAAGCTTTATAGTTTAAGACGTAAAAAAACATGTATTTAAGGAAAGTTTTTCTAGAATCGTTTAATGCAGAGGTGTAATGAGATTAATTATTGACCGTGCAGTACAGTTTACCAATATCTTACAAACCATTACCACCTGGTGAAAAGCTACTGACTAGACAGCTAACGGTTTAATGTGCAACTCTTGGTCTTTGGGTAGTGTACTTCCTTGCGCAGTGCAGACCGAGTAGATGTACGGTGCAGTCTGTTGCTTCCCCACTCACCTCCCCCGCCCAGTAAGTAGAGAGCACCCAAAATGACATACGTACTGCGGTACATGAAAATACAGGCACTGCACTTGTTGTACCATGAAAATAAAAAAAAAAAATTGAGCGGTATTTTATACAAGAAAGTTATCAACCAATACATATCGATACGATAATAGAAATCTGATATTAAGCCCTTCCGAGTCGGTAAAGGTAAATAATTGACATAAACCGAAGACCCTGTGAAGAAAAGTCCCACAGTGGTTGCGCTGCAAACTTTAGCAAACTTTACTCGTCTAAGCAGGGTCTTCGATTAACCGATTTACTGGATATTCTTGCCCTTACCGAATCAATGTGACGAAGGGCTAAATAATAGCACAAAACCAGCACATTTCTGTCAGGAATATTATTCCACCGAAAAAAGATTAATCATTTTTTATGAAACGCAAGGGAAGGGTGCATATAAAATAATGCCTACCAAAATCTTCCACGATTCTTCTAAAAAATAATCATAAATGATTTTCACCTCAACCGAGCGCTTCCACGTGGAAATTCCTGCCTGTAATAAATATAACTCAAATATTAGGCCTCGTTTTAACGAAAAACAACTATTCAAATACAAATAAACTCAAACTAAAACAAATTCAATAAAACAAATTATTGCCGCCACATTAAGCATAAAGTTGTTGTATAAACTCACCCCTAACAACAATACGAGCACGCTTTACATTATCACAGCTATTCAATGGTCTGTTGGGTTGTGGTTATTTAAAAATCATTTTGCCAAAATCAATCCAAAACTATTGTCA
Organism: Limnephilus lunatus; assembly: GCA_917563855.2. NCBI lineage: Eukaryota > Metazoa > Arthropoda > Insecta > Trichoptera > Limnephilidae > Limnephilus > Limnephilus lunatus. Next base: position 72,314,343 of record OU830595.1, read on the forward strand.
GCTGAAACAACAAATTTTATTGCAAGTAGACAGACACGTTCAAATATTCCATCAGAGCGAATAGAGATAATATTGTAGAAAAGACAACATACTTTTTTGGCAAAGATTTGAAATGCGAAATGCGAATCGTTCAACGCAGACAAAAATATAAATCGGAGTCCAGATATATATTATGTCTTTTCACTATGGGGGAGAAAGTCTGAAGAGAAAAAAAGAGAATCTCGTGGAAAGCGATGAGTAAATGGCAAAAGGCACGGTACGGCACCACTCTTGGAGGAAATATTGTTTAAGTACCAGGAGACCAGGTTCTGAAGGGTTAGACTATTTCAGGCCGACAATGGCGGAGAAGGGCACAATGGAAGAGGGCGAAGGTGGGGGCGGCTCGGGAAGTACAGTAACGAACGAGAGGAACCCACTTAAATTAAAACCCGCCAAGGAAAACAAATGGGCCAACGTTAAGAGGACCTACTATACTATAAATAGTATCTTAACTAGTTGCTGGCTGATTCATAAGTAAAAGCCTTACCGAAAACATCGTGCCAACAAACTCATAAAACGGCAAAATTTAAAAAATATAGTTATTAAAATAATGTAAGGAAATTGTGAAGTGGTTAGAATACCAAAGAACTTTCGTTACAGAAATATAAACCACTAATTTTGGGAATTTGAGGCGTGTTCAATATCGACAAAAAACGTTGAAAAAATGATGTCATCAACTTAAAAAAAATAAAACAACTCGTAAAATCATTTCGACTGATTTCAAATTTGCAAAAGCAACAAAGAATGTTACATTGAAAATTATAACACGAAATGATCCTTAAAAGAGAAAAATCATGAAATGTCGATTCAGTGAACAAAGGACTTAACTTAAGCCTAACCCACTAGTCCATAATGTTCACGTTGGGGGCCAATAGACATTTCGTCTCTCTTTAGCGATTATACAGCAGCTGACGTCTGGGGGAAAGTAATCGTTAAACCAAATAAAATAACATTAGAAAGGCAAAAAACCAAGGTAGACTTCTCAGAGTACGAGTAGCAAAATCTCAATAATCCCACCCAGTTGTAAGTTCTCCGAAAGTGGTTCTGAGAAGTTGTTTTTCAAAGTAAACTACAAATCTCTTGATTTCGTGAAATTTTCTCATCCCAATAACTTTTTGAACATGATAAGACCGTTCAAAGGTTTGATATGGAATAAATTCATTCGAATAGTACTTATGCACGTTGTGGATAAATTAACATAAGGAAAGGGAGAACACAAAAGCGGATGCTGAACAGATGAACAGCTGAAGGAGGCTGGCAGCAATATTCGCTTGTTAAAACCGTGCCGCATTTGTCGTTACGGCGCGGCGCGGCGCGGAGTGTAAAATAAACTTGAGAGTACAAATACAAAAGATAACGGAGCGGCAGCGGAGGTGCCTTGAAAGGACGAAGCGCGAGTTTGCCCGCTCCGAGACCCCGAGGAATTCATCCAATTTATATTTTGAAAGTACAATTTATAATTTGTCTTCGCTGTCTGTCTGTATCGAGGTTTCCCCGCTTCGCCTGGAATATCAATACCGAATGGTTTCTTAGGAAACGGTTCTCAGTCCTTAGTGCTCAGGCCGAGATCCGAGGACTAGGGCAGCCAGCTCGACTCCTCGACGATCGGCCAGTGACTTGAGAACTACGTTTTTCTTTCTGATAATTCCTTAGATTTTCTTAAAATTTAAAAAAGAAATAAGAATACACCTTCTGCCAATAATTATAATAAAATTATAATATAAAACGTATATCAGTGTTGTCAAATTTACGTCCCCTTTATAAAAGATTCCATTCTGCTAACCACAAGTATGTAGGTACGTACCTGTAAGGTAATTTAGATGCACATAATTTAGTTATCAGTATATAAAACATACATTTTCAGTAACAATTTACTGACAATCAAAACACACTGTGATGTTATGTCAAATGTTATTTATCCACTATCAAAAAATCCCCAAATTAATGGAAAAATTAGTCAAATAATATTATATTCCCCGGATGTATATGTAGGTACGTGTATGGTAGTTTCGATTCACATAAATCAGTTACCAGTACATAAAACATACATGTTCAGTAACAATTTACTGGTAATCAAAAAAAAAACATCGTGATATTATATCAAACGTAATTTATCCACTATCAAAAACACCACGATAAATGGAAAAGTTAGTTTTTCAAATTTATTTTCCCCGTATGTAGGGAAAATAAATTTGAAAAATTTATTTTCCCTAAATGTCGCTAAACATCACTTCAACGGTCGGATAAGGTGCGACTGTAGGAAGTATTATATCATGGAGCAGACTCGGTAATTGGCTCATTCTGAGGTAGATATGCTCGTTGTTTATACTCGCGCAAAGTAGGAGTGCAAAATGTGAATCTTCTCTTTGCACAAACCTGAGGATTATATTTATTATTAATTTCACCAAATGAAAAGAAAGAATTCCATGAGCGAGATTTATGCGGTTTACATGATAACGCATAAATTACCAACAGTAAAAATAAAGTTCAACACAAAGAAAAAACGTTAAACAAGTAAGCAAAATAAAAGTTGAATTCTTTTCATATCTCAGAAATTCTTAGGAAGAAAAAAAAGATATTTCTCGAGTAACTCAGTAAGAATTAGGGTTTTGTTTTGTTTTTTGCTTAGCAACCCCCCTAAAGAGAAAATGAAAAATAACTGAAAATAGCTACGAATGATTTTTATTGAAAAAAGGAGAAAGTTTAATTTAATCAAGTAATAAAGAGAATTATCAAACAATTTGTATTCATTTGCATAGTATTAGATTACTTTAACCTATTAAGGTAGTTTAGGCGGGTACCTATTAAGGTAGTTTTAAGGTAGTAAACTTAAAAAAAATACTCGTAATATTTATTCACTTTTTACAAAGAACGAATTACAATTGTTTTTTTTTTAATTGGGGCTCCACGAATTATTTATGCTTAAATTAGGGATTTGATAAAATTTAGAACTTGTTTGATTTCTAAGAAGGGAAATCGATCGATTTAGAGGCTATTTCACAATCTCTTAGTAAGCTGTTTACAATTATATAGACATTATTTAAATTTATATACGTATAATATATTCATTCTAAAAAATGTTTAATTCTTCTTCACAGCATCCCGTTCTACAGGAGGAATCAAAACAATAGATTTATTAAAATGATTTATCATAATTCCAAAATGGATGGAGATTTTACCATTCAATCAAGATGCCGTACAATTCAATTGAATTGAGGTGAAATACAATTTCAAGGGTTGAAAGCTCTCTACCAGAAAGCTGTCAACTTCATTTTCAGAAATAACAATGTACTTAACTGAAAATTCTTCGCAAGTTCTGAATGAAAGGTCCGTTTGAAGGTTTAAGCCAAAATCCAGACGAATGGGAAGGGGCTTTATGGGGAGAAAACCAAAATAATTATTGGGCATTTTACTAACCAGAGAAATTCACTTTAAACTATTCGTATTATTTCAAAATTCACAGGCCCAGACGTCTTTGACCGTCGTGAATAAGTCAAGCTTAACATTTGATTCAGTCAGCTCTCACTTTAATGAATTTAGTGTTATCCGATTTCACGATCTAAATAGAAGGGAGGAGCTGAAATATCAAATATCTGAAATTCGAATATAATAATGCCACCGGTTTCCCAGAATCCTGTAAATTCCAGGAATGTATAGCTTCGCTCATCGCGCTTGCATTTAACGTAAACTAAATGGGGTTTTATAAGATCTCACTAAACTTAATGAAACGGTAAAATCAGGGTGATAGAAACTTCCGTGAACTAGATAAAATAATTAAAGTAAGCGACAGCTATAATGCAGATAGTGAGTGAAAGCGAATAACAAAAGAAAAAGAAAAAAGATTTCAGATAAACCAAACGCGCTCTTCTCGATGACAAGAAAATTATCTACTAAAGTGAAAATTTTTTAAACAGATAAAAGGAAGCTGTGTTCATTGAGCTTTAGCATTGTACTTTTTATCAGACACGTGCGTAAATAACATTGTAAATAAAAGCGAATAACAAAAGAAAATCGATTTCATATAAGCTGCTTAGGTGTTCTTCAGATTAACCAATGAATCCCCATGTGAAAATTGCCTAAAAAGATAAACGGGACAACGTTTATTTAGCTTGTATAGTATTGAAAGCACGACAATATTTGTTATCAGACACATCATGCAAGAAGAATAAATACCATGTGAAGAAATGAACCTGGAGATATGACGTTGCAGCTCCGAGGTTGGACTAATCGCGGCGGAGCACCCGTGCTCTAGGTCGGGCTAGGGTCATCACATCACAAAGGTGACGCGGCAAGAAGCAGGTTCGAAGTTCAAAAGTCGAGAAGAGACAAAGGCGGGGGAGATAAGCGATAAGCCCGAGCCCTGGCGACGGGGCGGAGAAGCTTGCAAACGGGGTGGAGGGGGCGGAGGAGGGAACATCGCCCAGGGGGTTCGTTGCTCCGCCCCACTCGGGGTGAAGGGCCCAAATTGGAATTCTTACGAGAGCTGAGCGGGTTAAGAGGACAAGATTGTAATTTTATCGATACTTCGACTGACCCCCCTTTAAAGTTCAATCTGCTTAAAAGTTTGAGTAACGATGGGATATACTAGCGATACGCTCTTCGGTAATAGAAACAACACAATACGTTGTTTTGAAATCACCACCATTGATGATTTGTTCTATGAATTAAAAATTTAATTTAATATTAAAGTAATATTTACTTTAATTCGACGCGATTTAAGACAGTGTGAGTAAAAACGATTAAAATAATAAATGGATAATTTGTACGGCGCCATTCTACAATACTTATTGTAGATCCAATATATAAATACACTATTAACAAAATCATGTAATGGAACTGTAATAAAAAAGATCATTAAAATATAAAAAATTAAATTATATTCCACAACTAAATCATTTTATCCGTTTCGTTAGAATCATTTGAATCCTTCAGGTTAAATACATTTTGTACAATTTATTTTAATTCCGTTGGTCAATTTTATTTAACTGAACAGAACGTCAGATAAGTTTTTAAATTTTCACGGCCAAAAGCATTTTCGTTGTTAGTTTTTGGGGTGTTATGCCGTGTTGTGCTACCTCCTACTAAACCGAAACTAAAACGAAGCCGAAAGTCAGTATGTTTTTAACCGGTTTTTGTTAATACATTTTTTTCTCATTTTTTTTTTCATTTTCAAATTCAGTTAATACAATTGTTTTGTCGATACAACAACATTTTTGCTTATATTCGTGATAGCAATCTCATCTTTCTCGAGCATTTTCAACTTACAAAAACGCTTCTATCTCTACAGTGCAAAAACAGAAGAACTATATCGTCACCCGGGTGGGCAGCGTATGAGGCGGATAAAGGTAAGGGTTGTATGGAGGGGTTTATTAAACTTATTTCACATACGAGCCGATTTACACAAAAGAAACGATCCGTTCTCGTAGAGCCAACATCAACTGAAAACGGGTGATCCGCTAGTGTCCGTTGATTTTCGCGTACGTGCACCTATACACAGGTGATCGATGCGGCTAGCTCCATAGAGCAGGCTCCATTGAAATACCTTTAGAATACTCTGAGCAAGCTTACATTGCGTCTGTGTATCAGAGATGGCAATCCGTCGGTTAATAACTGATTATCAACCAGACAAACCGGCCTGCTTCGTACATAATCAATCAGTAGGTTTATCAAGTGATATGGTTTATCAAGTGATATGGTTTATCAAGTGAAAACCCAGAAATGGCTTCCGAATTCAATTGTTGGACGTAATTGAGATTTGTACAAGGTTAGCAGCTGGTCAATATTGAAGAAGCTGCTAGCACTCTATATAATAATATTGCATCTTCTAAACTTCCATTCATTGATGTCCTTGAAGGTTTTTACGAGAGTTCGAATTGTTGGAATCGCTACAGGACTACAATGGTTTCCATTGACTTCCATAAGCTTTTATATATTGATTGAGATCCAATAAGTTCCACTCCCAAAGCTGCCTACATTTAAAGCAATAAGCCTCACACAATTCTAATTACAAACGGCAAATTTTAAGCATATATTTTGTAAAATGTCTACATCAGGCCATCTAACGTAACATGGATCAAGTAGCCAAGGTCTTTAGCCTTCGAGATGTCTTGCTGTACATTGATAGAAAAACTTTTTTTAAATCTAAAAATAGGCAATTATGATTATGATGACCCTGGCCGCTTTGTACCCGTTACGACGACGTAACGCACGCGTAAACAGCAATTGAGGGCGGGCACCATGATTGGTCAATTATTTGCACCGTTTACAAAAGTACTTTAAAAACAAAACAACAACACTGATAACTGCATTTTACTGGATAAAGAAAGATATACAACACTAAAAGGTAAAAGTTCTATTATATTTGTTACGAAAGCAATTTTAAATTCAAATTAAAAATATTTAAAATAATGATTATTTGAAGATTTTAAACGCAAAACCGTACCTTTCTACAAAAATGTTAACAATTTTTTTTTTCTTTTTCGTTTATTTATTACATAAGATACATTATTTATACAGCAAAAATAACATATAAAATATAATATTTACATTTCAAAATAACCTTTTTTGATACAAATAAACTTCATAATAAATTTTCACTGATTTTTATAATTTTTTTTTTTATATTTCTCTTCTATAGAAGCAGACGCTTGTGATTAGAAGAGGGACGAGTATCGGGATGAGAGAATATTTAAAATATATTAAAAAAATATATTTTGTATCTTTTAATTTAATTGTGGTAGATACTTAAAAAAAAAAAAAAACAAATTAACAATTTATATAAGTTATGATGATAAATTTTATCAATTTGTTATTTTTACTTTAAATTGCTCTTTAATTGCTTTTAGTAGGCATTTATCGTCTTCGATTGTTCTTATTTTTTCAGGTAGACTATTGAAGTATTTTTTTCCTAGATATGTGTAATGATGTTGTGCAAATGAGGTGTTACATTTTTGTATTGGAAATATATGTTTTTGACGAGTACGACTTTCAGTTAAAAAGCTATGATTTTGTTTTTCTTTTATTATTTGGATTATTATATTTTTTCGAACTAGATCATTAAATTTTAATACTTTAAATTCTTCAAAAATAAGGTGAGATGGATAATCTCTTCGTTTTTTCAATATAATTTTTATAATTAGACGTTGCACAATTTCAACAGGGAGTAGATATGTTTTGTTAACTAAATGAATATAACAATAGAATTATCTTAATAAATAAAGATAAGAAACACACAATAAACAAGTTAAGATATTCATAACAGTATCAAAATGAAATTCCACTATGAGTGAACAGTATAAAAATAGAAATATTAATAACAAAACAGCTGCTAGTATGTATTTTCTATGAATAAAAAAATATTATTGAAGGCCTTAGGGAAACGAAAAACCTGGAAGAAAACAGCTTCAGATCGACTCGTCTAAAATTGCAGTCGGTGGTATTTCTACTGTTTAGATTGGGTAGATATACTAAAGCAAAATAAATCTATTTGAAAAAAATTATCCCTCATAACTTCATTGTACGAGGTGTAAAAGTTAAAACACAGTAACATGTAAGAAATGGACAATTATTTACGGCGAAATTGACAACACTGGTACCAACTAGACCTAATACTGAAAGCATGGGGGCTTTTATAGTTTTGATGAATGCCAAAACCTTGAGAACGATGCACTTTTAATAGTTTCTCTCTTTTGAATAGCCTTATTATCTTTAAATCAAAAACAAAATACTTTGAACAAAACCCACAAGATTTTTTTAAAGCTAACGATAATAACAAACATGGAGTCTTTGATTCTTATTTTGGAAATATGCTAAGTTAACAATTTCAAGCTGTAGGTACTACTGACTGTATACCTATTTATGTAAATTGTATAAAATTACAACTTCAAACAGCTGTTTATATGAGAGGTGAATAAAGTAACCAAACATAATAAGTTGAGCCTTGATATACAAGTAAACAATCATACATCACGCTTCAATGGGTCAAATGAATATGACTTTCAGAAATACGACAGCACTCAATGGCACAGCTAGCGTCGTACCAGGGGTGCTAGAGGTCATTCCATACGAGTGTGCTGGTTAAATCAGTTAGAGACTAAAGCACTGTACCGGACTTATAACGAGCGGACTGCAGCCTCTCTTTAAAGCAATCATGGATAGTGTTGCGACAACTTAGCAGTTTATTCGTTAGCTGAAAGCATTTTTACGTGATCACAGTTTACAACTCCAAGTATCAGGAGCCAGAAGATGAACTGAGACCTAGTTGTTTAAGCCCCCGCCACTTTTGATGTCTTCGTTAAATCTGAATTAGCGAAATTTAGAAATATTAATATTAATCGGCCGCGGCGCGGTGGCCGGTGCGCCGATTAAATTTTGAAATCTACTTGATGGATTCATTAACAGTTGATCAAACCACCCAACTTAAACTTTGAGAAACGACCGAAGGGTCGAGAATCGTCGGTTAACGGGCACAGTTTAAATAACAAACAATCAAAAATGCCGGTTTTTGAATGTGACAGAAGTTCAAGCACCCGGGCCTAAGAAATCCATAATTTGTGCACGTCGTAATGGGAAAAGAAATCAAAGAGGATTAAAACGAAGAAGAGGAGGAGAGAAAGCGCGGACAAGAAAATTGTTTATCACCATTTTGCACACACTCTGTCTCTTATACTGCCTGACATCGTAAATTGCCATTCCACTTGATGGAAAGGAAAATTTCATAATGATGACAAAACGAATTTCTGTATTTTAAATTTAAGCAAAGAATGTACGACTTTTGGATCAACGAAACACGCCCTCGTTACATTTCTTATGTTTCATGATTGTAAGATAGGTACCTGGTTATTTGCAACCTCCCTCCGTTTATGAGAGGTGTGTGACCCGCTGCTGGTGAGGCCAGGGATAAAGTGGTCCCAGAGAGAACTCGTACGTACATCATCGACGATCGTCCTCTTCGTTCCAACGCGTCTTGTGTGAAAACGAAAAAGAAAGAAGACACTAGAACAATGACGCCGCTATGTACTCAGAATACCATCCACTCTGAGAGGAAGACAATAATTTCACATTAAAACTTTTTGAATTATAAAGTTCTGTCTAGTTTATAGTTTTGTTCCTTGTTGCTGATCAACTTTGACACGGTCACATACAGTCGACGTATTTTATGCATTTTATCACTAGATAGCACGTCTTTGAATACGTATTTAGAAATACGAAAGTTTTTTTGTTCCTTAAATCTACTACAAAGTCGCGATTCAATGTAGTGATACCTAAAATCTGTTTTTTCTTCATATTACTCTGAGAGGTACTATTAACTTTTACTAAGGTTTACCAATAAATATAATAAAAATAGTACTAACTATATGTTCACGTCATCTTCACAGTTATATATGGTTGTCCAAGAATTAAAGACATTTACTCATTTTAGGCGGCAAAACGAGCGGTGATCCAGCTTGGTAGCTGCTTCAGTGCAATCTTATATCCCGCCGCCTGCGAGTTGCGCTCAACGCTTTCTCAACTAGGAGGGAGTCCGCCCTGTTGAAGTTCGTTAGCTCGCAATTTTTATCTCAGACGTCAGTAAGTGTACCACACAAAATATTTTGAGTGAAAAATGGCGTATCTAAAGTGTTAATGCCCGTTGGGTTCCCAAAATGCTGGAGAGTACAATCGTGTGGAAAGCGCTCCGGACTCTTTGAAACTTTTTCTAACCAAAGCGAGGCTATTTTTGGGTGTTAAATCATGTGTTCACCACCTAACCCCGGAATCAAAGAGGCAATAAATGACATGATTTGCATCTTTTTCTTAACCTGAAGCAACATTTGGCTGGAAAACCTTTGGAGACCGACTAGGATGCAGAGGAAGAGGTGAGGCGACGGAGTTCTGCGACAATGGAATAAGGACCTAGTGCCACAGCTCACCAAGTGCACCGATCGTAACGGGAACTATGTCAAAAATAGTTGAGATGTGTGCCTAAAATATCATATGATTTTTTTTTGTAAATATAAACTGATTTTTTAAATAAGAAAGGTCTTTAATTCTTGGCCAACCCTCGTAATCCATACGACTTAGGTCAAGTACCCCTAGTTATAAAAAATGTTAATTTCTTATCACAAGAAGGAAATCCATAATTGGTTGTACTTTTAAATGTAAAACGAAAATTCTCCTAAAGATTAATAAATAAACACAAAAACAATAGTTTCCACGTTCCTTTAAATGAACAATGGTTCGTTAAGTGCCTCGATTTTTATGATCAGAGGTTTCGATTGATTATTATTTTATTTTTAAATGTTTTCATAACGTAAAATTGATTTAAGATTAGCGCAGACCCGTTAAAAACCACGGGATAGTCAGAATTATTGATTCAAATTTTGAAATAATAATATATTATACGTACGTCCTACCTAATTCAACGCTTAACTTGTTGTTCTTTACACAACTGATTCCAATTTGGAAAATGACACTTGAATTAAAATTAATTTGTGAACCAGATTTCACACAAGACTAACCGATTAACGCACAGACAACCGAAATTAGTATTTTTGATAATAAATTCCTTCGGTATCCACCATTTTCAGAACACAAATTGAGTGCTTGGTAAAAAACGTGCTTAAAAGCACAATAACGGTGTTACCAACGCGGCTAAGTGTGATTTTCGCGTAGTGGTATAAAGGTAATAGTAAAGTTAATACATTTAATGCATAAATTAACCTCTGAACCAAAGTGTTAAAAATTCAATTTAAAAATATGAAACGGAATCAATATTGGTTTGCGTTCTATGGTGTTAGTTTAGTTAGTTTTATGTTCAAAATATAATTACAAAAAATACTTAATCTGTGTTGAAATGAAAACTTTGCAAACAAAGAATAAAAAATATGTTATGAACAAACGAATAAAACAAATGAATGTTTCCAAATTTTTTTGGGGGGAAATAAAATAATGAACGTTATCTGTTAATTTTGAAAAAAATATTCTATGAATATTATTGAGAATAATAGTTGTAGGCATGTACCATAAAACAAATAAACTCTTTACATGAAATAATATGACTAAATATAAAAATAAATAAAAAAAACAAAGAAGAAGTTAATAGTTTTTTATTACGAATGTGATTTAGCCATTCGACTAAACGAACATTCGAGTGTAAACTAGTCCTGGCGAGAACTCGTACTTCTTCCTTCTCACGCATCTTGAATGAAAATGAAAAGACAGAGGACACTAGAACGATAACGTCACGTACGATCTCTAGCTGGGACTAGTATAGAATGCATTTTAGAAAAAACTTGGTTCTATTTTTAAGTACTTAACGTTGTTTTATGTTTTACGCCAACTGACGACGAATTTAGAATATAAAATAGCAACTCCCGTACTTAATTTGCCATGAGAGGAAAGATTGAGGGAGAGTGGAATCGGAAGTCGGGATGAAATAACACAGGCGTCAATTTCACGTTCCAAAATTACACTGCCAGAATTACAAATGGAGAGAATTACACCTACTGGAATTACGCACGCCTAAATCTTTATTAGGTTTAAATTTTAGAGTGCTTAAGCGCGTGCTAAATAAATAAAAGATTCGAAAATAATAAAATAAAAGTTAGGTGAGATTAAATTTGGTTAGGTTTTTATGATGAGCGTAATTCCAGTGAGTGTAATTTAAGTGGGTGTTATAACGTCCGGATAAATTCTGACAGTCCATAATTATTGATACGTGCAATAAACGCCTGCGAAATTTCGTCATGTCATGTGAAATACCGTATATATATGATACACAGAAAAGTGGAGTTGAGAGAAAAATAAAATCTTTAACAACAACAACAAAAAAACGGAGTTAAGTATATAAAACAGACAATAAGAAATTAAATTATTTTATCGAAGGAAACAAATACTTTGTGGTGTGACATATATTAAATGAAAAAAAAAATACAACCAACGATAAAAACAACTAACCACTCATTCGATAAAACCTCTGGGACTAAAATATTACATAAAAATGGAAATTAGGTTAAACAATCTAGAAGCCCTCGAAATTAAAAAAAAACCATCAATAATAAATCAAAAAAAATTAATAACCAAATCAATTTAAATGATAGTCCCATATTGAATTTATTCCGGTAACCTCCGCTGAAACTGCCCCCCCCCCTACCTATTCCGTAATAATTTTGTCTCCCTCTTTTCTATTTGTATCTGTTTCTGGCACTAATAGAGTGTCGTCTATTCTATTTTAATCTCTTTCACTCATTCTTTTATATATGTATCTGTATGTAATTATCTTTAGTTGATATAACAGGCCCTGACGAAGTCTGAGCTAAGCCAAACCTGGTTGGCTGTTAAATATTAATTAAAATAAAAAGTGTTTTACAAAGTGTGTTTTTTCATTTGATTAATTAAATTATGTTTCATGTAAAAAATAATACAAATTTACATCATGGGATAATGTTCAAAGATAAACAAGATAAAAAAATAAAATAAAACAAAGAGAATGAGAAAATAACACACAGTAGGGGTAGATGGTGTGTAATTAACAATTTGTTTTATTTTATCTAATATACAATTATTAGTAAATTGGCCTGAGTACAAAAGGAAAATATCGGTGTTTGAAAAGATATCATCGTATTTTGCACACGTCCTTCTGAAAAATGAACGTTGTGTGTATTTAATTTTTGAGTGTGGGGTGTGGAATAGTGGGTTGGTTCATGTATTTCGTATTGGACAGTGGAAATTAATATTTTAAAGAAGCTAGAAGATATTTGTTGTTAAAAGAGTCGTTGAGAATTTTGAATAAAAATTTCTGGTAAGATATATTTCTTCCATCTTCTAGAGTTGATAAATTAGGAATGCTAAAGAAAAAGAGAGATACTCCACCCATTATCAATTATATATTCAGAACCGATATTTCATGTTGTAAAATAAATTCTACATGATGATTTTATTTAAATTTCACATTAGAAATGTCAAGGGCAGTGAATGGATTACGATTCATGGCAGGAAATGCCAAAACTTAAAAAGAAAAATGAGTTCTAAATATACCCGAAAGAAAAAAATAAATTAAATATTGAGATAGAGAATTTGAGCAATATTATTTAGTCAAACCATGATACATCAACATCATGCAATCATATAATATTATCTCATGACCATTCCACAAATAATTACTTTATCAAACTTACTGGTGACACCAGTTTGCTGAGAACGTTAAAGACAATAACGAAATTGGGCATGTCTCGAAATGACAAAGGAATCGCTTTCTCTTTTATTGTTTGGAAAGCAACAACATTTGAACTTGCCGAAACATAACCAAGTCAAACACCGCCACACATTCCTGTTGTTATTTCATCAGAGACATAAGTGTCTGTCAATGACTGTCTAGTGCAATTTGACGGGAGCACCCTCCCCAATAAAGACCCCAAAACGCATATCAGACCAGCCCAAGTATCGGGGCTCCTTAAAAGCCGGAGTAAATCTGACTTCCAAGAACCTGGGCTTCTTGTAGAGGACTAGCAGGTTCTTCGATAGTGACCAGCTACCAACCCTGTACAAATTTACTTAAGTACGCCCAACTATAGAATTTGGGATCGACCTCTGGGCGGGATCCCCAAAATACTCAATAAACCTTCCTGATTCCTGTGCGAAGATTCGGTGGAATCTTTTGAATTCTTTGAAACACTTAACAAAATGTCTGCAAAAGGTGCAGTTTGAAAAACAGCGAATTCAATTTCAAAGGTTTAACCTAAACATGTAGGTGATTACCTATAAGTTCTTAGAATGTAAGGTTTTAAGTTGTATATATATGAAAAACGTACGGAAATTCGAGGTAAAATGTTCGAAAATGACTTCAGTGATTTTCAAACTGCACTTACGTATAACAACAATTTTGTTACATATTTGTTAAATTTTTTAATTTTTTTTTAAAATTATTTATTAACCAAGATACATTAAGCACAAACGTACATTTTTTTACAGTTTGGAGTACCTACAATTACTTTTAGTATTATTTTTTTGGTATATACCACCTCACTAGGCTGAGCCTGTTCCGAGGTGGCAGGAATTTAATGAAATTTTCGATTACTTTATCTTGTAGGATAAAATTAAATAAAAAATTTAGTTTGCATTTGAGAAGATAAATTGAATGAAGGGAAAATAAAAAGAAAAGAAAAAGAGAAGTGATGAGAAATATAACAAATAAGAAATATTAAAATATATATATATATATATACATATGATAGATTTTTAAAATATTAAATTATAAGATTATAGTTTGAAAATTTTTGTCACTGGAAACCTTAAACATTTTCTAACAAACTATCTGTAATATTGCTTGAGTTATGGAGTACAAAATAGCCATTTAATTAAATGGCAAATATTTTTGTGACATTTTATATTATTTAATAAATATATTTTTTATAAAATAAAATATAAGCTGTAGGTATACCCTATTTACAGTTTCAGAAAACCTTTTCTCTAAGTACAACTTGTGTCGAACAAGGAGTAAGTCGGTTGTGAGGATAACGCTACGAGTATAGAACTCGACTCACCCTATTGCTAGCCAAGCGACCTACCCCACTGGTCTGTCGACCACCTCAATCTGATTATGAACAGTGTCCGATAAAATCAATAATTCTTTCACGATTTTTTTAAAGCTCTTAATTAATTCATGGAAAAGCACCTTAATAATAGTAAGGTCGAAGTGAGCGGCAGAGCGGTAGGAGCTTAGGCCCTTTGCCCAGAAGTTTTGCATTAAAATCTGGGGGTATGAAACATTTTTAATATATTTTTTTAAAGTCTGAATAACGAGGTAACAAATTAGCGCTGTTCCCGACAACCCCAAAGAAGAGGATAAAGTTTTAAACAGTGCTTATGATCACATATTCAAATACCACATAATATATTGGAGGACCACGGCGGGCCATGAAAGATCAGTAGTTAGAACAGCGATCAGCAATTGGCGTCCCGCGGGCAAGATCTGGCCCGCGAAGGAGGTGTTTCTGAACGGACGATTATTCCTTCACACTATACTTGGCGCACCATCGGTCACAATTATATTATTTTCATGCGTAGTACTTGTGAAGAAAACATAAATGTAATGTATTAAGAACGAGCAACGCCTGAGTGGGATTCAATAACTAACTATATACAACGCTACAAACTGGTTGGTTGTGTCAAAACATGTAATCTCCACCTAAGTTTTTTTTGTGCTACCATACCTATATATACAAATTATCGCAGAATTTTGAAAATCCATCCATTTCCATCACTTTAAGTTGAAAACGTAGCTTCTTCCATGATGTAAGATTGGAAGAGGGAGAGGATGGGGGGGAGGTGAAAAAAAATCAGATAAGGTTGGGTGCCTCTGCGCTACACGATTCTGCTAGCTGCTGTGAACGAAACGAAGCACGATGACAATGGGCGATCAGACGGACAGTCACAAGCGCACATGACGTCGACAATCGCGTGGCCCTTCAGAAAAATTTACAATCTTACGGCCCGCCACCAACAGTTATTGCGAACCACTGACATAGAACATATTCGTATGTTACGAGTGCGAATGATCTAAGCATTCAAATCTATAGGCAACGTAAATATAAATTAGAAACTCTCTTTTTGCAAGCGGTCTTTCATCGTTTTGACGATATGAAAAAACTTTTTCTTCTACTGCCTTCCCCAAAGGTAATATAAGGCATAATGAGCCATCATCAGGACCAAACAAACAATTAAATGAAAATATCTGTACCGTTTCTAAGGGTTTATAGCTTTCAAAAACAAAAAGAACTATATAATACTGCACTCGTACCAGTAAGAAAGATTAAAATCGTATCATAATATTTATAACCTCATCAGATAAAGGTTGGTATAAAAACGTAACATATCCTGTTTAATTATATCGTCTTTCGTCGGGAGAGGGACCTGGTACTTTGGTTATTGACATTCAAAACACAGACAACGGAAGCTCGCCGGAAACATAAACACGGCGGAGGCTTAGATGAAAAATTGAACCTTGTTGGTGGGGCTCCAAAACGGCTCTAGGGGCTTGAAAGTGGACCGAGTCACGCAAAATAAATAACGTGTGTTATTGTACGGATTCGAATGCAAATTATTATTGATACAACCAAGCTTGGGTAAATTATGTTACCATTTTAATCTAGTAGGGTCTGAATTCTCTCTTTTGCGGTGATGAATAAAGATAGACGCAATATCTGTCAAACAAATTGTAATAAATAGATAGGAAATAAAAGCTTTCACAGAGTTGCTACTCGTACCAACAAAGTAGCAAGGATTGTAGTTTAAATATGATGGATGACGCGTAGGTTTCTTAGAGCTCTTGGTTTCCAAGTTCTTTGAAACGATTATTTGAAGTTTCAAAGCCAAGGTAATATTTTTAAAATGGTGTTTATGGCAGACAAAATAAAATGAGATGTAAATTGAAAATGTACATTTCTGAAAAATTATCCCTGTCTGTAAGTTTAATCGATGAGGCATCGGAGACCGATAGATCCATTCGTGCCATTTAAGGGGAGAACGCCAATCGACTGGTTATATCACTAACGCGGCTACTAACGAGATGTGTTGGAAGGTTATTTCATATCCATTCCACTCCGAGACAAGAATCTAGCCACTTTTTAAGCAACAATACTAATGAATCTTTTTTTATAATGACAAACAACGAACTAATTTAAAACATATACCCAATGAATAAACTGTCTGAAAGAGTTAATCGCAAAATGCACGAGGATATATTGTTAAAATTTTGAAAAACCGTTTCAAAGGGATGTTTAAACAATAGTACCTGCATGTTTTTTTTAGATAAAGATCTAACATCATTTTAAAAACGAATTGTTTTATGGAAATTAAATCTTGAAAAGGTTTACACATGAATCTGCTTAAAATATCCAGAAGATGGAAAGGTTTGTACCCTCGGCAGGACCTTTATCAAAATATGTCATTTATGAAGGAACAAAGGACCGCAAATATATTCAGCAATCTAAGTTATCATTGTTCTCAGATAATAATATGTGCGCGTTTATTTGTTAGGATTACAAATAAATTCATTCATTCAAATTTTTCTTAACGTTATTTCAAAAGACTGACATATAAGATTAATAAATAAATTCGTAATATATGGTATTTTGGCTGCAGGGATTAAAATAAATTTTAAAGAGCTATTATGCAATATACAGACCAATGTTCATTCCTTCCTCTCCTCAAAAAGAGCCTCCACACAGCATCTCGGATGACATAGGCCCTGAGCGAAATTATGTTCCTCAGGGCCTCCTGTGTGGAGAAACTTCAATGAAACTCCTTCGCTCATGGAGAAACTTCAATGAAACCAGTTGTCAACGCAATTCGAAAACTTGACAGTTCGTGAGCCACTACCATGGCAACCTGTTAACAATGCAACTGACGCACAACCACCAGTGCTGATGCGTTGATAACTGGTTTCATTTTTAAGTTCAACGGAAGTGCTCAAAAGGTACTCAAATTAATGTGCTAAAAGCAACGGAAAAAGTTACATCAAGTTAAATAATATATAAGCTATACAATTAATATTAACGTTGATGTTAATGTATTCTGGATCTAAATGGTGGGCATGGAAAATTTCACAATAAGCATTTATTTGCCAATTAAATTACCTTGAAAGATATATCTCTCGCGGTGATAGTAATTGCTTCAAATTGCACATTAAGCATTTGTTCGCTGTGCCGTTAATAAAGTCAGTACATGTGGGAGTTATGATTATCCCAAATATCGTGTGAAATATTTTAATCGAAAAATAAGTAAAATATTTACGTAAACCGCTTATTATCTAACAATCAGTGATAACAAATATATACTTTGTAGCCTGCTAATGCGGGAAATACCACGAAGGATTTATTTGCAAATTATATAAGGGAAGTTTAGAAAAAATATAAGATTTTCAGTCTAAAAGATTCTCAGACTGTGAGCTTTTAAGGTCTATATGAAATAAGTAGATACTGTAATTTTAAGTAAAACCTTCGCAGTTGCCTTCACTGTTTTTCAAACTGTACCTTTTACGGACATTTTGGTATGTATTTCTAAGAATTCAAAAGATTACAATTTGAGAATTTTTATCACTGGAAATTTTGTACATTTTCCTAACTGCTCATATAGAATTTACAGATAAATAATTTCTAGTTTTGCTTGAGTTAGCAGACTACAAAGTGATGTCCAGGGCCATTTTTGAGGGCTGAATGAGTACGATACATCAAATAAGTTTACGTTACAAAACACATTTCTTTTTGGTAGTTGACTTTTAGGTTAAATTGATGGTATCGTTCCGACCTAAATAGCCCTACTGCCTTACAAACACAGAAAAGCCAGTCATTCTTTGAACCGTCCTTTGGGCACAGTCACCGAATTAATGAGGACTATAATTTTACACAGAGGGTAATAAAAAAGCTTTCTAATATGCTTTCGGAAATAAATAAAAATGTTTTTAAATCCTTATGGAATTGTGGTATCCTAGTGATAATACATACAAAATAATGATAACCTAGTGAAGCAGTGAGCTTTTTAAAATAACACATATGCACATTGAAGTAACTAATACTTCCAAATGTA
This sequence comes from Limnephilus lunatus, assembly GCA_917563855.2. Lineage (NCBI taxonomy): Eukaryota > Metazoa > Arthropoda > Insecta > Trichoptera > Limnephilidae > Limnephilus > Limnephilus lunatus. The sequence continues at coordinate 72,332,946 of OU830595.1, forward strand.
TGCCGTTGTCAGAAACTTCATAAAAAATTGAATAACATCATATTTAATGACATTTGTGTCATTCAGTTCAAAATTTTGAAGTAAAAAAAAAGTCTAAAATTCTGCTAAGGGTTAATGTAGGTAGGAACTTAGATTAAGGTATGATTCCACCATACCATTTATAGTAAGTAGCTATAATACGTACTAGTAATAGGTAACAAACCGGTTTTAAAAACATGATATGTTATTTCGTTAACAATTGAATAATAGATAACAATTGGAGAGAGGTTTTTGTTTTCCACAGTTAAAATGATATTGCAAAGCTCCATATGCTCACGATACGACGAGCTTACGAGCTGATAATAGTTGTTTTTACTATTTTTGTAAATCAAGACATTTGACAAAATATCAAATTATTTCAAAATTGTTGTAAACATCAGAAGGGTTTAATTTGGTTGTTGATTTGGAAATCGAATACCGAAAAGCTCGTATTGTAGACAAAGGGTGTCTTCAAACGATACACATCAAAAGTCAGGTTGATTTGACCTTTACATCGATCTCCCGAGAATTTCTGATCGTGTACAACCCGCTTCAATTACATTGTGTAATGTGACTCGCTGGTAGAATACACAGATATCTTTCTGGTAGTTGGGTAGACAATTCAAGTATCTACCTACTTATTGCTGCTTAAAGCCAAAATAAATTGTATTTATTATTATGATATCATTTTTGTGGTAATGTTTTGGTCACTAGGATTTCCCGCGATAATCGAGAGAAATAAACCCACACTTTCTTTGTTCGTCTTTAAAAGGCATTTTCAATTTTTTTGAAGCGAGCCAAAACAGTATAATTCCCTTCACAACAATAATCCATAATATAAAAATTTTTCTCACAAAAACGAGTTATTAAGAATTCACAGAAATAGTCATTTGAAAGTTTTTCTAAATATTGCGTCAACCAGAACGATGGTGTTGAAGTTCTCAGAAGTAGAGATTGCAAATACTTTTGGCCTATTTTTAAGAGTTTATAGAAAATAAAATCTATTCCTTCTTTCATTCTTTGAGCATCATTCAGCAAAGTGCGGAAGTTATGTCTGCAGAACATGAAACACGTACAAATGTAAACATTTTATTGTGTATATTTTAACAATATTTTATGAATGGTATATCCTTTTAAAAGCGATTGGGTATTGCTGCACACATCACGCAATCAAGCTTGAAAAAATAGAAACAATATAATTCGTAGGCATAACTTACTTAAAGTATGGCAAACTATAAGCGGCGCTTTTAAGTCACATAACCGAAGGCATATTAAATTGCACTTAAACCCACAAGTTCTTCCCATCATATACATATGCTTAGCGCAAAATGACAGTTTCAGTGCCTAACTGTTCGAAAAGGGAAACTTTTTATGGCAGACTTCCAAAATATTTCGCTTACGACGCTGTCTCTCCCGTCCCCAATAAACCATCAATTTGTTCCGAAGAAGCTGCTAAAATTCTGAAGTTGCGTAGATACTCGTACCTACATCCTACATTATCTTCGTCACTCAAAGCTCAAAGCACAAACCGAGTCTGACGGAATCGCATTCTCTGCAAAGGCATTTAGGCGGGCTACATTTTAGTGTCGCGTATACTTACGCTTGTGTGGGTGTTGAATTTCTGAATGTTACATAGAAAGGTCGTGTAAAACGCGCATAGTAAGAACACCCGTGACCGCTTTAAAAAATAAAAGTCTTTTGCGAAATCTTGCATAGTCGGTCGTGCAAGCGCGGCCACGGTGACGAATATTGTAAACGATATCGTTTTGCCAGGGGCGGCCATCGCTGAAAAGGAACCCAAACGGAGCGGTTCAGACTCCGACCGGCAAGCTGCTGCGGCATTATTTATTAAAAGCAATCCATATTTACGCCGAAAGGGCTAACTCTGATTTATATATTTATTCTTTATTCCACAGTAAGTAGGTAAGGTCGAATATACGTCAGCCGAGTGACGAATGAGACGTCAGAGGGAATGATTATTGAAAACAAAGAGTAAGAAAGATTTTGATGTGACAAAAAATACATCTACAAATAATTATTGAAAGAGGAATCAATCCGTATGAAAAAAGGTATAGTAAGAAGTTAGCAAAGTAAAAAAAGTTTCATTGCTATCGAAAAAAAACCCCGCTAAAAACGGAAATTCATAAAAATATTCAGGAGAAGTGAAATGGTGTAATGATTACAATTCACCTAAATCACAAGTTTCATTAAGAGTTTTTTAAAGTGAAATCTTCCTTAGCACCGCTGTGATTTGAAACTTGATGAAACGAAAAACAGCGACACTAAAATGAGACAAACACATACATCTATAGGATTTAGCCTGCGAGAGAATGAGATAGTATAATCGGTCTCCTCTTTGTGCGGTGCTTTGTAGCCTCTCAACTCTTGTCCACTTTAGTGTTCTGAAGGTTTCACTTCTTACGCGTGTGAATTCCACAATCTGATTTTTATTAATTTTTAAATATTTAATAACTATTAAAGTGGAGTGTATATATAGGCATATTGGAAAAAACGTTAAACAGTCTGTGTAGCAAAGTATACAATATTTAGGAATCCGAATTAACATACTCTTTTTAAAGTTATAAAATATTCCTCCGCCTAAATTAAAAGAAGGGTAATCTTTTAATGAGTAAATAAATCTGTAATACATATGCACAAAAAAACAAAGCAAGAAACGGGCCGAGGAAGAAGTAGTCAAGCGAGTATTGGAATACATTAAACTTGACCGCAGAAACAGGATGCTTTAGGCTTAGACTGTCCGTGTTTTTTCACGAGTCAAGGCACCAAGAGACAGTGAAACCAACTTTATGCGATCTCGTTCTTATAAAAAATATCCTAAAAACTAACGAGCCCAAATAAAAATACCGAACCAGTTCTTAATTATGCGAACGTCGTAAAAGTTATGCAAGCCGAACGTTTCAAGTTGGGCAGAGTCAGTATGGTGCTTAGAGGATCGTAACGGTTTGTGGAAGCATCTAAATAAAGAAAATGTCCGCAATAGGACGGAAAAAATTGCAGAAATATAAATAAAATTAGAATGAGAACCATCCGGAGTGGGAGCATTCAGATATATTTAACTGACCTTTAACGATGTTAGTAATTTGTTGGAAACAGCGCTGCTAACATACCTGAAACAAGGAGAAAATCAAACATTAGTTGAAAGACAAATTAAAAAATTTCATAGAAAACAAAATACAGTAGAAACAACAAATTGAGTCCTATAATTTCAATACCCGCTGAATTCGATATTTTGACAAAATGATCTGAGTATGACATCTTGTTCACATTTTTGTGAGGAATAAGAGGAACCCTTATCACGACCAAAAATCATGTTAAGACTGCGAGTGAGAAACAAAACCTGCTACATCATTCAAAAAGTTACTATCAAAACCAGCTATATTATACATAGGAATTCAAACCATCACGGGCAGTATTTTGTCAACCGTATCCAACATGGCGGGCTTAGAAACAGTCAAGACCTACATTTAAGTAAAAATAAACTATATATGTAATAAAACCTTATGGCAATAGTTTTATCGTCACGCCTTTCAGCATTTTTGAAGGTAGGTATAAATTAAAGCAAATTTTGAATGAAATAAAATCGTATTGAGTTAGTATTTTAAAAAGCTGGTATGGAGAATAATTAATCTTCGTCATTGGAACCGCCCTGTACGATCGTAATAACATCTTTCAGCGAAATATGAATTCGCAGCCACTTGCTGGTTAATAACCCTTAATAGTTAAACTTTTTTCAGTCGATTAAAATGTCGAGACCTATGTTCAAGTAAAAATTTAAAAAATAAATTATAATAAAACCTTACGGTAATCCTTAACAAGCTCTGACAGATTACCTGAAAGAAGTTAGTCAAAGATTGATCGCTAAAACCGGTAACGTCCCACACACTCTTTGCAAAAAATAAGATATACACTCTTCAAAAATAAATTTAGTGTTAGAAGTGCGGTGCGGTGGAACGGTGGAAACAGGTATAACAAATATTCACAAGTGTGTATTATAAATTAGAAGACTATTCAGAGAAGCTGTAGTATATTGTTTATTAAAAAAAACACTAATTAAATATTATAGCTAAGTGTTGTTTGTTAGCTAAATAATAAAATAAAATATTGAAGAAGAAAATACTAACAAAACATAAAACCCAACAAGACACAGAAAAATAATAATAAAAGCGGATGTAACTGGGAACCCAGGATCGGCCTTTGGTATCTATTCATTTTACGTCATTTTTGTCGATTGTCAACTAATTTTTCACATATTTTTGGTTGCTATATTTTTAAATGTAACCTAGCTAGTGTCTCGGATAAACATATACGATTTTATTTATTCAATACTATACTAGACTGATGGGTAAAAAGTTGATCCAATAAATTTGAATAAAATAAATATTCAATATTAACAAAAAAATATATAAATTAAAGCACGAGAATGATAACGGTTTTTTGAATGTAAGAGAAAGTCTCCCACTCCCGGGAAACAGATTCGATTCAACTAATAATTAATTAATTGAAACAATCCTGCTCCCAAAGGCGCGATAAAGCGTAGAATGAGGTGACTTCAGACAAGACGGGTGACTCCAGACATGTGAATTGTACATTGTGCATTCACGTAACACGTGTGCTGGGACGAAAGAGTTGGTTGTTATTAGTATATTTATTTATTTTGATACAATATTTTACATTTAAATAGTAATCCAGTAATGTTGTCCTCACTGGGTGACTTACCCGCGTTGAAGCCTCTATTTTATAAAGTAAAAAATATACATAATAAATTTAAAATAGTAGTTTATATATATTTAGATGCTTCCATTCCTTATTTTATATTTTATATGTTATATTATATAAGTTATGTGTTAAGGGTATGTTTTATTAATTTATTTTTTATAAAATTTTGGTCATGTTGTCTTTTTGGTTCTTTAATCCATTTTGTAATTTTATGTCTGAATTTATTTCTATTTTCCTCAATTTTATTTTCAAGTGTTAGACTGTTGAATGCTGTTATAGAATGATATTTATAGTGTCTTTTTCTAAAGCTTGTATTCACCGTCGGAGTTTTTATGTTTTCTTTGTACGCTTGTCTAACTGGTCTGTTAGTGGTATTTTGTATTTGTTGAAATTTGTTTTTTTGGTCAAAAATGTAGTTTAGTAGTGTTTTAACTGTAACTGTTGAATATTTGGTCTGTGTCAGCAGGTTATGTTTTTTAAGTATTACCTTTAAGATCCTTATCTACTAATAAGATCGATTTCTACGTAATCGATAGCAAAAAATATATTTATATTTCTATATAATTTCTATGTAGTTATCAGTAGGACACCAGCATCTGTGAACAATATACGTGTTTTGTTAGTTTATGGCCAGTCTTCATACGTTTGCTAAAAAAATATTTTTCAACGAGGTTTTAAAATTGTGAATTTTAATAAATGAGGTGAATAAACTATATAAAACAATAACGTTATTTGAAATGAATAATTGATTATTTTATGAAACTTAAGTTATCATATCTGCAATTTTGCGTATTTTTTAAATTAATAATTTTTAAAAATTTCTTATTTTGTGGGGTAACTTTGGACATGCCACGACAGTCTTCATACGTTTGCTAAAAAAATATTTTTCAACGAGGTTTTAAAATTGTGAATTTTAATAAATGAGGTGAATACACTATATAAAACAATAACGTTATTTGAAATGAATAATTGATTATTTTATGAAACTTAAGTTATCATATCTGCAATTTTGCGTATTTTTTAAATTAATAATTTTTAAAAATTTCTTATTTTGTGGGGTAACTTTGGACATGCCACGAAAGTATATAAAGAAGATTGGAGGGAGGCCTTATCAATTTTATTCCGTGAAAAGGTCGTGTCGGTGGTACTAAATAATAAGTTGTCCATAAGAGGTGCGAGTTAAAAAAAACTGTATCTAAAAGCACAATTGAGGAAGGAATTTTTGTATTTTCTTGAATTGATGACAAACCTATTTAATAAATCACAAATTACAACAAAAGTCACACCGATCACCGAAAAAACGTGGGCGACATTATTTCAACATTGATTTATCAATAATTTTATTAATAGGTTTACGGAGTGGTTTGACATCACAAAAGGTGTTAAACAAGGCTGCGTAATGTCACCGTGGTTATTCAATCTATACATGGATAATTGTATGGCGCAAAATTGAGTAATCTGGAAGTATGTTGCCTTTTGTATGCCGATGATGCGGTGCTAATTTCTAGTAGTATGGAAGATCTACAGTCTGTCGTGTCTAGGATGAACGAAGTATGTATGAAGAATGAGTTAATGATGAATGTAAGTAAGTCTAAAGTCATGGTGTTTGAAAGAGAGAGTACGAAAACAGTATGCAATATAGTTGTGAATGATGAATACTTGGAGCAGGTGGATGAGTTTGTGTATCTGGGTAGTATGTTTACGAAAGATGGGAAGGCTGATAGAGATATTGAAAGAAGGGTGAATGCCGGTAACTCCATTAATGGAGGACTGAATGCCGTTGGCGGTAATAAAAAACTGTCCAAAGACGCGAAACTAGCTGTCCATAATGGAGTGCTGGTACCTACCCTGATGTATGGCAGTGAGGCATGGAACTGGCAGAGGAAGGATGAAAGCAGACTGAATGCTGTAGAAATGAGATCCCTGAGGCGAATGTGTGGTAAAACCATGTACGATCGTGAGAGAAACGTGGATATCCGCAAAGAATGCAAGGCTGATGTAAGCGTGATGTGTAAGATTAAGAAAGGGACTCTCCGATGGTTTGGGCATGTAGAGCGAATGAACGAGGAAAGGAGTGTAAGGAGAATATATGATGCAAATGTGAATGGTAGAAGAAGTCGGGGACGCCCGAGGAAGACATGGCACGACCAAGTGAATCAGATACTTGAGTCGGGCCATGTGAAGAGTCGGAATAATAGAAGAGCATGTATGAGACGATGTATGAATGTGAACGAGGCAAAGAGTGTGTGCCAAGATCGAGTTGTGTGGCGGTCCGTCCTCTCTGCCTACCCCTGCGGGTAAACGGCGTGATGGTTAGTTAGTTAGTTTCGTTCACGATTTTTCCCCACCTTTTTTACCTTAAGGTTTAAATAAATCAAATGGAAAAAATTCGGTTTAGTGGCGAAATTCCTAAAAAATCAAACTAATTATTTTTATACTAACTATGGGCCAGGGAATCCGAATCTGAAAGAATTAGGCGGCGGCAAGCAATATTAACTAAATTACACGACTTTTAAATTTTCAATACACACATACGAAAACAGCCATTTTAAAAGCATTTTGACACATGAAAACCATAGAAACCATAGAAAAACAACAATTTAAGTGTGGCCATTAAACAATAATATCATCGAACATACCTTATAAATCAAACATTTGTGTCACATGGTTTGTGCCCCTTTATACCGCCTGCTCGCGTCAATTTAAAAAAACATCTCAGTTTTCAAGTAGTTTAGCGGCTACGCAAGGTTTGTGTCACATGGTTTGTGCCCCTTTATACCGCCTGCTCGCGTCAATTTAAAAAAACATCCCAGTTTTCAAGTAGTTTAGCGGCTACGCAAGGTTTGTGTCACATGGTTTGTGCCCCTTTATACCGCCTGCTCGCGTCAATTTAAAAAAACATCCCAGTTTTCAAGTAGTTTAGCGGCTACGCTAGGTTTAGGTAGCATGGTTTGTGATACAAAAGTGAGTAAAATTTATAAAAAGTAAGTACTTAAATTATAAACATGTTATTTTACGTTATTGATATTACTGCTTAATGGCAACACTTAATTTTATGTGGTGTAACATCTTTATTCTTTTTCTATGTTTTCTTGCGACTTCGATAGTGTCAAAGTGCTTCCAAAATGTCTTCTTTTTGTGTCTGTTTATAGCAAATTTTAAAGTCGTATAATTCATTTAATATTGCTTGCCGCCGCCTAATTCTTTCAGATTCGGATTTCCCGGCCCAAAGTTAGTATAAAAATAACTAGTTTGATTTTCTAGGAATCAGAATGCTTCCAAAATGGCCATTTTCCTATGTGTGTAAAAAATTTTTTTAAAGTCGTATAATTCAGTTAATATTGCTTGCCGCCGCCTAATTCTTTCAGATTCGTATTCCCCGGCCCATAGTTAGTATAAAAATAACTAGTTTGTATTTTTAGGAATTTCGCCACTAAACCGAACTTTAGCCAATCAAATAAATATTTTAAGATTATTCTCTCGGCTGGTTTACCAGAAACTTAAAAACCATGAAAAAATGTCCAAAGTCTCCTCATTCTATGGTATCTACCGCTCGATCGATTCCTCGCGGGGCTACAACTTTACTACTGACAAGTAGACTGCTTCTAGATTGGTTTCGACTCATCCGAGGGTGCTCCGTGAGCGATTCACTCCTGGATGAATTTCGAAGGCTATCCGTGAGCGATATGCTCACAGATGTGCTTTCCCTCCTTTTGCCGTTTTTTTATTATTTTCAGAACGACACAGCGGACCCGACGAAGTAATTAATTGAAATGCTGAAGCTCGATGGATTTGGTTCAACTTTGAAATTAATCGTACAATTACTTAACTGACTTACTACGGGAAAACTGATTTGATGAAAATTCGTTTGTTGTTACAATGAATTAATTAAAAAAATATTTTTTAACAATATTTGTCGAAATGTTTGCAGCATTTTGGGAGGCGGGTATGGGTACTGACGTCCCGGGAACTATTTATTGGATCTTCTGCCATAGGTCACCCCAAGTGGTTCGCTACGATTGGTGACTTAGCAGTGGTGCCCGGGTTCATGGGGTGAGGTTTGTCCGGGTCATAGCGGTGGATGCGCCGCTCAATAACTGCGTGGCGGGCCGAATCGGGAGAGATTGGTTGAGGGATACCTTTTGATTTCTCAATTCGTACTCCTTCGACCCATTGCCTTGCACCGCAGTGGGAGGAACGACCGTCACTCTTGGACACACAGACCCTACCCACCTTACCCACCCCTCAAACCTATTTACCTTTAAAAAAATCCTCCACACAGCATCCCGTAAGATGACATAGGCCCAGAGGGAAATTATTTTTCTCAGGGCCTCCTGTGTAATAACGGCATCCCTAATGTAAAAAAGGCATAACATCGAAGAGGAACTTAATAAAGCCTTAAAATAACTAAACATTTTGTTATGTTATATAATAATACAACATTAATAATATAATCCGCAGCTTCGAAACTCTTATTTTCATAAAAACTTATTTATGGTTAGTTGTTTTGTTAAATTATGTAAATCGCATGAAATAATAAACAGCTCTTCAACACGACATTCACTGCATTAGAGACAACTTTATTTAACTTAATCAAGTTTAACGGAGGTAACAAATATTTATTTTTCTATGTATAAATAAAAACCACTATCAGAAAACATCATGAATTTCGAGTGAAAATAATAAACCCAACCGAAATAAGCGCTCCGTAAGCTTTTCTGTCCAGTTCAAAGTGGTTCAAAAACAATGCTAAGATAGACAAAATTCTTGCTAAGCAGACTATGTAATACTTTATTACATTAATATCATTGATGTATAAATGATATCAACGTGTGTCATTTCTAATTGCGAGGTGATAAATATTTTTAAAATCCATAAAATATCGGATATGATTTGATATTTTCACGGCCCAAAAGTATAATTGTGATTCATTTTTGGGGTATTATTCCGTGTTGCGCTACCTCCTTATTTAGCCAATGTTTCGGACATCTTTACACTGTACATCATCAGGCAGATGTGTTATGGTGGACAGATGATGGACACTGTAACGATGTCCGATGAAGGAGGTAGTGCAACGCGGCAGCATATCCAAAAATATGTTTTTTCTGATATGTCACAAGTAGTTTTTCTGTTGATGTTAATATAATTCTTTGAATGTATTTTGTTATACATTCTGTCATCACATAACATTATAAAACAAATATATGAATTAAAGTACTGTCAGACTATGCTATAAAGTAGCAAACGTTTTTGGGCTAGGCCTATTTCAGCATATCGCTCGCCATTCATTCCCGATGGGAATTTATTAGGAGAGATATGCTGAAATAGGCCAAGCCATTAAAGTATAGCGCGCATATAGCATGGTCTGATATAGGCATTAGGCATAGTTTTTTTTCTGTTAATTTCTTATAAGAAGGAGGAAATATATGATTCTATTTTTGGTACGACGTAAAGATGAATAAAAATATAAAAGTCAACAGTTGATTTAGCAAAGATAAATTACTAAATAATATAACGGTAAAACAATAAAAAAGAGTGATCGTCAATAATTTTTTTTTTATTTGTTTTATTATAATCCAAGGATAATCTTGTTGCTATGTTGTGACTGTGCAATATGTCAGCACAACCCACGACCAAAGAATAAAGACGATGAATAAATTTAAATTTATCTCCAAATCGATGAATACTTGAAAGGGTAACGATCTCTTTGAAAAATAAGAAAAATGGCGTATTATAAAGATTAGTCTATTCATATACATATTTAAAACAAAACTGACATCGACAAACCCACGAAAAGTTAAGCGTTTACGATTCTCGTAGGAATGACTAAAATATTTTAATAAAAACTAGGTGACACCGCCCAAAAAAAATTCCCGGAGCACGTTGAACTATGGCTTATCATTTGGGGAAATATTCTGAGGATGAAGGAAGTGGAAGAAATCGGTGGGAAATACTAGCTATTGATTAGATAACTAAGCATAGCTAAATCCATTTTAAACAACGACGTTTCTTAACCTGTTGAACACGGGATGACATTTCAAAAATCGCGCGAAAATTACATAGATCAGTTTTGGTCGAATAATGATATTATCGTAAGAACTTTTCCCAGAATATCTAACTCACAAAAAAAACTCCCATTTTGGAAATAATTGTCAAAAATATATTCATACAAATATAAACTAATTTTATTATTTCTACACAAACTTGAATACATACACAACATGAAAAAATACAATTCAAAGGAGTTTTCAAAGAAATAGTGACCTTAATACTCATTTTAAAACGTAAACGTAACTTTGACAGCTGCCAAAAGCCACCCGCAAATTTTATAGAAAATTAAAATAATTCAGAGTAGCTACAATAATCAAATAATATCTAGGTCCTAGATTGATATTGGCTCAAGCGATTTTAACCTTGTCCTTCATACGGGGGTTAAAATCGCATTAAAAAAAGCCAGCCACAGATGAGAGATGAATCGTTTTAATTTCTCACCAGATCGATGCTGAACATCTTACACTCCTAAACTAGGTGCAGATTTGCCATAAATTTATTATCAATTAAATTGTGAGTCGAACTGCCAACCGCTTTACCAATTGGTCGTCTATCTACATAATCTACTAGTAGGTTCATTCGTAATTTGTGGTCAATTATAATACCAGTGAAATATCCCCATAACTTATTCAAAGTTCGCCATGTTGGGGAAATACATGTGTTAAACCCCAGTAAGTTATTACGGCTAGATTAGAATCAACCCAATTCAATATATCAACCTCAAGAATATCCGTTCTTTCTCTAGGAAATGCAAATAACAAAGGACCGTCCCGTGCGACCGTTCCGTCGGGTATCGGAACTCGGAACAATGAACCTAAAGGGTCGTATATATTTCAAAACAGTTTATTAAGGTTCCTTTACACAGTGGAAGTCTAAGTTGGAGCAGAACGGGACTCTGGTATGTTTTCCAAAACTGCGGTCGGTGCCTAAAGCAAGTTTTCACGCTCAGGGAACACTTTTTAAAACATCGTAAATTTAAGTGGCACTTAGTGGATTAAAATCGGGACTCGCGAGCAAGGATTGAAGAAGTTGAGTTCATTGAGATGAAGTAAAGTAAGTATATTGAATTTAGCATCAACCGAAGATATTGATTTGATTGTTGCAGACGTAGATTTGCAAGTTCTTCAAATAACGTGGATAAATTCGAACCAAAAATCATTTTAAATTTCAAAATTTTCAAAGCACGATCATGATCTTATGGCCAATATATAATTGACACATCTGTGAATAATACGATACGATGCGATCGTAAGCATGATCATGATCTTATGGCCAATGTATAATTGACACATCTGTGAAAATAATTCGATACGATGCGATCGTAAGCACGATCATGATCTTATGGCCAATATATAATTGACACATCTGTGAATAATACGATACGATGCGATCGTAAGCATGATCATGATCTTATGGCCAATGTATAATTGACACATCTGTGAAAATAATTCGATACGATGCGATCATAAGCACGATCATGATCTTATGGCCAATATATAATTGACACATCTGTGAATAATACGATACGATGCGATCGTAAGCATGATCATGATCTTATGGCCAATGTATAATTGACACATCTGTGAAAATAATTCGATACGATGCGATCGTAAGCACGATCATGATCTTATGGCCAATATATAATTGACACATCTGTGAATAATACGATACGATGCGATCGTAAGCATGATCATGATCTTATGGCCAATGTATAATTGACACATTTATGAAAATAAAAATAATTTATTCCAGAATCTATGAAGGGGTAGTGCAATGCAATACATTCCAAATTCGGGGATCAAATAAAAAATAAAAATATATACATAAAATAAAAACATGTTGATTAGTTGTTATATGAAAATAGTCGATAATAGAGCAAGTCTTCTTCATGTACCTATGTGGTATGCACTTTCGTTTGATATAACAATTCTATATTACACAAAAATCCAGTGGAACCTCTCATGGTTCTATTTAGAAAGACAATTGAAAGCGTTCAGCTGTTCATGACAAGTGTAATTTAAGTATCCCGAAACTTTGCATTAGAGCTACAAATGGACAGATATAGAGATATTTAAAGTGCCACAATACTTTTTGTAATGAAATATATGGATTTACACGAATTTTCAAAACAACGCTATATTTCTTGTCCCTAAAGACAGTGAAAATGTAAACAAAAACTTTAAACAGCACTTATTACAAAGTTTGCAAAATGCACAATCGACACATTTTAACCCGAGACAACAGAAATCAGATTACAAGAGCGGGGAAGATCTTTTCCAGTTGCTAGAAGCATAGAAACACAGTGTCTATATCTTAACTGGTTTTGTAATTTAAAGATTAATTGACATATTTTGAACGCTCGAGTGATTTACTCCATGCTGAAGTCGTTAGTCGTAGAGAAGGAAATATTGGCTCCGGCGAGCTGATCATCGGCGAGAACAGGTTTAATAAAGGAATGAAGTTGACGAAGCTTTTTCAGTGAACTGACAAAACCCATTTAAGAGTGATCTTTAGAATTTTTCGATACTGAAAGACGAGAGAGCGACCAAGAAGTGATTAATTACTAAATTCCGTTCAATACTTTTGAGAGTCAAAAAAAAATTAATGTTAATAAAATAATTCTGGCATAAACAAAACCATGTTCATCAGAAAAAAATCTTAAATAATCTTTCCTGCATCTTTTTAGATTAGATTGATTAGAACATTGAAATATCCAGTAAACCAATACAAGACGGCCCAGACGCATCAGACAGATTTCTTCTATTTTTTTGAACGCTCATTAAGAATATATTGAATGGATCCCAGGATATAGTAGGTACATAATATTTATTTTATCGCAAAGCCGACGTTTAATTACAATTTACAATTAAAAACTGATTTGAAAGAAAATTTTATTTATGTACCTAGTATTTATTTATGAGATAGCGTAGTAATCAAAAGCATATGTTTATACCCGAAATATGAAGAATATACTAGGTAATATTACTCCACAAACCGAAGCGAAAATAATAAACATTATTGTTTGTGATATCTGTCAAGATTTTCATATCATTTAAACAAACATAGCATGTTTTCATAGGCGTAGATGTTACGGCAGCAATCCGGCCTCATCAAAAACAGAGCCTGTTTTCCAACGTATTTTGTTTGATATACATAAATCAGAGCTCTCGGGATCGGCGGAATAAAATTCAGGAAACGAATAGTAATTAAGGTATAAAAACTAGGCGGAGGCAGCGGTGCTATAGCTTCCGCCCTCCCGCTGAGGGCTATCGAAATAACATGTGCTGTAACCGCGGCTGTCCGGAAGGCGGCGTATTGTAATGCCGGTTCCGGAGCGCCAGGGCCCGCGGGGCTCAAGGGGGATGGGGCGCAGAGCGGGGGCGCAGGGGCGCAGGGACGCAGGGGCGCAGGGGCGCAGGGGCCGCGGACTGCGGATACGACTCCCGCGGCGGGTACCAACCACCACCTCTGCAGCCATCACGTGATCCGAGGCGAATTTATCATTTTCCGCCCACAACAACTGCGGCACCTGAGCTGGTTCAAATAAAATGGCTACAAATGTTATCCAAACTCCATTTTAAAAACAGTAAAACTAATAAAAATAGCAATTACGCGGTGACTGTCATTACACATTTCTAATAAAGCGTTATATGGTGTGTCATTAAATGTGTCATGTAACATTGTTAAATGCAAATTCATGCATATGCCGACCGGATTTTAAACTAAATCATGATTTATAAAAATTACCCATAATCCAATGAGTAAAACCACATTGAATATCGCTCACTTACACGCTCCACTATTACTGCTTCCTTTTATTCACTGTGTTACTGTATTATGTGCATCGATACATACATATAATTTTTATGAGCAAATTATAAATATATTTTTTTTTAAAGAAAGACAAACATTCCCGGGTTAGTAATAACCCAACAATGTTTGAAAATCTATTACTACCACTACAGAAAGCCGAAAATGTTGCTTGTGGAGATGGAGGACTTAGCCAGCCGAGGAATCGAAAAGGCGACGCCCGGGTGGAACCCAAACGCGATGCACACTCAACCACTGACCGGTCCAACTTAATTAATTTATTAATTAAACATATCACAGTTGAAGCTCAAAACAAATCGAAAATCGGCCGGTATCAAAATATTCATAAATAGTGTTGTACTATAAAATTACATATTTCACATGCTTTTTTTCGTCGGGTTTTCTTATTTTTTTTTTGGAAATTTATTTGTACAAAACATAACCATAATTGTTAGAATGTTGTTTTATAACTCAATAATCTACTCGATACCTTCAATACTAGAAACCAACATGCAGGCTATCGAAAAACACCCTAAGCTATTGTTAAATATCAAAGAAAAGAGGAAAACAAAACGAATTTGATTTTGCATCGGCAATACAAAATTTGTATGTAAATACCCAATCGGAAACGAACCCGCGATGAAACAATGCGCATTTGCCAGGAAAATAAAGGGAAATATGCGAATAGAGAGTGTGTATTCAAATCTGATACGTTTTTTATTGGGTCTATTTCGTTCATTCAGTGGATTCTCCGTATTCACGCCACCGCGAGTAGAAACATAATCTAATCACGAAGTAAGTCGGTAACGTGATTCTTTCATTCGCTTTGTTTTGCCACGAGTGAAAGGTTTCAGAGTCTACTGAATTCATTCCCGTACATGAAAATCGTCTACTGCTACCAACAAAATAAAGAATATCTAGAAGAATAAATTATTCGCGTGTTTTAAGGGAACGTAAAACACAAAATTATTTCGCAAACGGCCATGATAACATTTCACTTTGATTAAAAACACCGCAGAAATGTTTATCACTTCTAAAACACGCGGTTAAAGTAATTTCGGTTGCGAAGCACTGCTTTTAATAAACTGTTAAAGTTTCACGTAAACTGTAAAATCGAAACATAAAGCTTACACAAAAAATGTTCCTTAGGATATTTGCGATGTATTCAAATATATTCAATTTACGTAGTTTGTGTTGACTCAACCCGGCGATATGTGAAGGGTTAAACAACAGTTTGAAAGCAGAATATTTGAACATGCGAGGCATCGAAATACTGGCAATACCAGACAATTTACCAGATAAGTATCTCTACATTGTCCAATAAAGTTCAGTTTTGTCCAAAACTAGGGTTTTAAATCCTATGTAAACAAGCGTGATGAAGTTTTAGAAACAAATTCATGTTGGGTTAAGAGCCCCAACAAAATTAGCAATTTGTTGAGTAAACGTGTTGAATTTGATTCGAAAATCATGGTATTTTTGTTGGACCCTACAAATAAATTTATCTGACAACTTAAAATAACATTACAAAAATAAGGATAAAACATTAACAACAAAGAGATAAAAAAATACAAGATTTTATTTATTTAGAATTAAATTTAATAATCTAATAATTTAATAATTAAATAATAATAAAGCTACATAAATATCATCATTTCTGTTTTTCGAAGAAACTTGCGAAAGTATTCATGGAAATAGACCTTTACCACGCATTTCTGAGATAATGTGTTATGTTATGTTATGAAGTCCTTTGTGCCAACGTTACCATATGAGTACTTAATACTACATACCAAGAAGGATATTGCAAAATAGCTTTGTGATTACTTAACTTTTAACCACATATGAATATAAAAAAAAAGTAAAACTGTGTTTATTACAAGACTGTTTTTAAGGAAGAATGAAACATTAATTTATCTTTAGTAATAAGCAAATCGTTTTTTCGATACAGCCTTCATAATAATGTTTGATAATGCTTTCGGAAAACGAAACAGCTGTATGTAAGCGTAAAACAAAATAAACAACAGAACTCGTTTATAGATAAACTGTTTTTTATAAATTGAATAAAAATATTACGAATATATAAAAAAAGAACTTTAACTAATAACTTGATGACAAAAAAAAACAAATCTTTACGAGTCGGAGACTAAAGTGCGAAACGATGTACTCAAAGGCTATCTATTTCAGTTCGTCTTATTATTAAGTCTCGTCGTCCTCTCCGAAATAAATCAACTTTAAAAATTCCGTTGGCCTATTCGAACACAATATCAATGTAACTGACATGTGGCCCAACGCCAACGTGAAAATGAACGGAACAAATTCCCAGATATTATATCCTGAAAACAAGTAATAATAAAAAATGTGTGCCGCGGAGTTCTCTTGATATTCTGGAATAATTTTTCCCATCCCCGCACGTGCGGAATCGTGATACAGCCCCCGCTGTTTGACGGGCACGGAGCACGGGGTTCGAGAATGTTCGCGCTTTTCCATAAAACAGACAGATGATGGTCGCGTTATTCGATAGATTCGCGTGGCGGGTGGCTGCCGCGCGATATTCACACTCGCATATCAGTAAGGCGAGTTATTCCGGACACACGATATTGGAAAACACCGAGCAAAAAAAACGCCATATTCAAATTAAAATTGGAAAATAAACAACTTGACCAAACTGAGATTATCAATATGTATAAAATCACACTAGTTCGATAAAATCAAAATAAAAGTTATATTTTTAACTTTATGAGTAAAAACTCAAATTATAATAATTAATTAAATGAAGACAATATTAGCGAAACTCAATCAAAATCTGAAGACAGAAAAATCAGAAAAAGATATTGGTTCCACTGGGACTCGAACCCAGATACCTTGGCATTCATGGCCAACTGCTCTACCGATTGAGCGATGGTACCCATTTCCAAAAGTTATATTAATCATATTTGAAATTTGATTTACGAGATTTAATTTTAATTTCATTCAAGGCACTGCTGAAAACCAGCTGCATTCCGGGAGAAATCCTGAATGTTTAGCTGAGCGGTAATCTGTTTTTGTCCATTTGTAAATAGAATCAACGTTAAATAAACAAGGCGTATAAATTTAAAAAAAATCTATTCTCAAATAAATGTTTTTTATTGTTAAAATACTAAACTCAGCGACTTGTAAAATTTGTCAAACACAATCAAATTTCAAGACTTACGTAATTGTTTTAAAATATGAAAAGAACTTATAAAATTATAAAATTTAAAAGCACTGTGAAAATTTAAAAGCACTTATTAATAATAATATAAATAATTATTCATCAATAGGTTTTTACAATTTTATAGGTTTTGTTTATTTATCATTGATTCTTGATTCTATTGACAAAAAGGTTACTGCTCAGCTATACATTAAGGATTTCTCCTTGAATGTAGTTGGTTTTCAGCAGTGCGTCTACTTATGTGAATAATAATATACTTTTCATGATATCCATGAAATTGAAGAGGTAACACACCTTTTTACCTTATTTTACAAGTATTAATTAAAATTATTTCCCATTTCAAAATCTATACATAATACGTAATGTGCATATATATGTAATATAATAGCTACTATGGCTTTTTAACACAGCAGTTTTACATAACTAGTACATTCAATGACGTAGACATTTAAAGTAAAAAAACACGAATACCCCGATACATACTTTCCTCACAAAACTAACGGCTAGTAAATATTTCCAAAAGTATTAGTTTATTACTGGCATCAGATCCATCGCTCAAAATTTGTGGTGGTTAATGCAGGGGCGTATAAATAAACACCAGAGTCGCTTTGAAACAGTATTACAGTACATTCCTGATGATTGATAGGAAGCAATCTCATCTTGTGATATACACGGCTTAGTTACTAGTTTCTCGGTAGATCGGTCGGCACAGGTACGAGCCTAACGACATCAAAACAGTCCTCTGGATAGATGCCGAGCGTAATTAATCGAGAATTAAGACACCTGTCTGCAAGTTCTGCGATCCTGTTCCTGATTGAAGGGAGTTCTGATACTTCAGATGAGAGCTGTGGTACGGGGAACACATATTGCATTGGAGGGTGTTTCATCATTATAAACCAGGGTAATTTGTCAGAACTGAGTGTATCATGTACACAGTGAAGGTACAATATTTTGATGCTCGAAAATTACACCATACATTTATTTTAAACCATTTCTTTAACTTCTAACTAAACAATAAATTAGTAGAAGAAAAAAGAATAAAAGTTCCGATAAACCATTTTTTAGAAGTTTATCAACATTCATGAACAGAAAACAATAATTAGATAAGGATTATTCTTAGATGTCATCTTCTAATAATAATTAT
Organism: Limnephilus lunatus; assembly: GCA_917563855.2. NCBI lineage: Eukaryota > Metazoa > Arthropoda > Insecta > Trichoptera > Limnephilidae > Limnephilus > Limnephilus lunatus. Next base: position 72,351,893 of record OU830595.1, read on the forward strand.
ATATGTATAGAATTAGAAACATGAATATGAAAATATGAATATTGCTAAGCTTTTTCCGTCTTGAATTTCATCAATTCATCAATTTTAAGCTTGAAAACGCATTTCTTATTATGAGTTGTGAAGCTTTTTTAAAATACGCACATTTTATCGGTTTTTTCTATAATTTTCAATCGTTCAATAAGAAAAAAAAATATAAATACTAAGATATAAATTACATCAATATTCTTGTTAAAATCTGGAGTGATCGTTTTAAATAAAATCTCGTTCTATTTACAAACTTTTCACTTTTATTTCAACTTATTGAACATGGACAATTTATAAGAAACAAAACCGGTAAGAATAACAACTGTTACACTAGCCCTGACTTATGAGCTGTTTTGAGTTTATTGTCAAGAAAGAACGAACATAAAACACATGATGCGAGCCTTTTTAAAGAGTAACTCCCTTCCTTCAAAACAACTAGTCATTGTGGAGTGGGAGACTGGAAGGTAAAACGAAATCTACAATATCGATCAATATCCTGATAATCATCCATAAGCAAGGACTCGCACCATTTGGGTGAAACATAGTAAGCTGAATTAATTGACCACAGATGTCGGTAGCCTTCACTTTTTTAACATATTGCCCGGGGCGGGATTCACAAATTTTATTAAAATTTTGGAATCATAATCTATTTAAAAATAAACTATAAAACAAACAAAATAAACCAAAAAATCCTTAATCTAAGTACCTATACCACAAAAATACTAATAAAATAATTCAAAATAGCATAAATTAACTAAAAACCCTTTTTTTATATCCTACACTGAACTTATAATTTAACTGTATAAATGCTGTTGAATTACTCTATTAATTAACTAAAAATAACTAAAAATTATTAATCCTATTAAATAACTAAAAAATTCAAATGACTAAATTACACAAGTGTACATTAAATTTTACATATTAAAATTGTCCAATAACACAAAATAATATTGTTTACACTGAACACAACACAATTATTGTTCTTTTTTCTTCTTTCTTCTCAAGTCTTCTGCTTGATCCATCCAAGGTGTAGTCGAGAAGATAAGTACCATAGTGTAAGGTACATAATCAATCCTTGGTAAGGTCCGGGATGTCAATTACAGGTTTAGTATCTGACTCCAGGGGCATCAGACATATCTTTGTGATGGGCCTCACAAAGATTCCTTGAGGTGTTTTTAGGGTAACAACTCGTACTACTCCATCCGCTCCAGGGTGTGTCTGCAGAATTCGGGCCATTTTCCATAAAGGTGGAGGTAAATGGTCTTCCTTTAAGATCACCAGATCGTCTTTTTGCAGTGCCCGTTGAGTGCTGGTCTGCCATTTAGTCCTCTTTTGCAGTTCCATCAGGTAATCTTGCTTCCATCTAGACCAAAAAGATTGAATTAGCGAACTGATCCTCTGATATTGAGTTAGTCTGTTGTCTGGTATCGCCCGGACGTCTCTCTCCGGAATGATAGAGGATTCAGTGCCTATAAGGAAATGGTTTGGGGTGAGTGGTTGGTAATCATGGATGTCATCGGACAAGGAAGTTAATGGACGGGAGTTCAGACAGGCCTCAATCTGACAAATTAAGGTATACAAGAGTTCAAAGGTTAATGAAGAATTATTAGTGATTCTATACAAATGGAACCTTGCTGACTTAACTGCTGCTTCCCACGAACCTCCCTGATTAGGGGCTCGAGGGGTTATGAGCTTCCACTCAATACCTCTGTTCACTAAATAATTTTGAATCTTGTCGCTGTTTTCCCTCAAACTGGTGTACAGCTCTTTGAGCTTGCTGCAAGCCTTTTCAGGTTGTCCCCTACGGGGAATAAACCTTTTTAAACTGTTCAAAAAAGCATTGCTAGATAAATCCGAAACTAATTCCGAGTGAACAGCTTTGGTTGAAAAGCAAATAAAGATACATAAATACGATTTCACGAGGGAAGCCTTTCTCAGCGTCCCACTTTCGGGTGGTAGATTTCCCATGATTTGATGACCGGTTCGGGGACGACATCTAAAACACACAATACATTTATGTAATATCTTTTTAATAGTATTTTTCCCAAAGATAGGCCAAAATTTTAGTCGTATTTCAGCTGATCTCAGTAGACATTTCAAGCTTGATTCCAATTCAGCTACACTTAAATTGCCTGAAATTCTACCTTTAACACTTCTGCAGTTATTGACAAATCGCAACACATATGCAGTAACTCTTTTCAATTTAACAAATGATGAGAATTTTTTAAATATCTCCCATTCTTGAACATCTGTGGATAATAGAATATTTTTGCCTTTGAGTTCCGGAGGGTTTAAACACGAAATATTTGATATAGGCCAAGCGTTGACTCCTTCGGTCAACCAACTTGGTCCATTCCACCATATTGCAGAATTTATCAATTTATCTGTAGTGGTTCCTCTTGAAAGTATATCCGCTGCATTGTCTGCTGAAGATACGTGTCTCCATCGATCTGGATCACTAAGTTCTTGTATTTCAGCTACTCGGTTTGCAACGAAAGTAGCCCATCTCGTAGGTTGACTTGATGGTTTCATTATTACATAAGAAAAATAATCAGATTCATTATTCCATCTTAATCCTAATATTTTCTCAGTCTTTGGATTGTCAGTAATAATTTTTTCAGAATTGCCTGATTCGGCAATCTTAGCTTGGCCCGACTCGGCTGACAACTCCAAGACATTAGACCTCCATTTCCTCAAGGTCATCCCCGCAGACAAAAAGATGCTGATTAATTGCTCTTTTAACTCTCTACAGGATTCCATGTCATCTCCTCCGGTTAACAAGTCATCCATATAGAAGTCATTTTCTATGACCTGACTAGCTCTAGGAAAATTTATATTGTTATCCATACCAATTTGCCGTAGAGTTCTAGTGGCTAAGAAGGAGGAAGGCCCCAGACCATATGTGACTGTCTTCAGACGGTAATGCTTGAGCGCCTCCTGCGGCGACTCGCGCCATAGTATCTTCTGCAGGTCACGGTCCGCTTCACCCACGTTAACCTGGCGGTACATCTTCTCGATGTCGGCCGTCAGGACCACTTGATGTTTCCTGAAATGCAATAGTTGGGTGTATAAGTCCTTTTGTATAACAGGTCCTGTCATCAAGGCGTCATTGAGAGAAATTCCATTTGAAGTTTTGGCGGAGCCGTCAAAAACGACCCTCACTTTAGTAGTAGTGCTTGATTCTTTTATTACAGCGTGATGAGGTAAAAAATAGGAATCACGATCCCCCTTTGACTGGTCACACACCTCCATATGACCCAATTCCTCATATTCACGCATGAATTGTACATATTGTGTCTTCAATTCGGGATTCGACACAAATTTTCTCTCTAAATTTTTAAATCTTTTTTCAGCAGTGAGCAATGAACTTCCCAGCTGATCAATGCATGCTCGACGCGGTAAACTTACTACGTATCTACCGTCGTCTTGTCTGGTATGAGTACTAGCGAAACTGGCTTCACAAGCCTTTTCTTCATGATTTAGAATCTTAGTGGGATTAATCTCCTCCAATTTCCAAAATTTTTCTATTTGATGACTTATTTTATTTATAGATAAACTACAAAAATCTGATACAGGCCTTTGCTTGGGGTACATGTTGATCGGTCCTGATATGATCCATCCCAGTTGCGTACGTTGAAGTGTTGGTCCCGACTCGAGTTTCAATCTATCGTTGGTTAGGATTTCCCAAAAACTTTCCGCGCCCAATAGGATGTCGATGGGTGCAGCTATATTGAAGTTCGGGTCAGCTAGCTCCAATCCTCGTGGTAGCTTGAAGACTTTTTTCTCCATTGTCACTTGTGGTAAGTTTGTTGTAATCTCCTGTAAAATCAGACATGATATTTCGCGTTTATAATCAGTATTAAGCGAAGTCATCTCCACTGAAATTCTCTTTTTTATGTGTGTGATATTATTATGGATCCCAGAGACGGGTTTGTTTATCAATTCACATGGTAAATTTAATTTATTAGCAAATTCAGCTCTCATAAAATTTGACTGGGCCCCTGAATCAATCAGAACACGGGCTTTAAAAATCTTATTGTTACTACCCACAACTCCTATGTTGGCAGTTGACAATAATATTATTTTTTCTGCTTTATCCGATGCAGAAAAATTTGATACTGAAACCTCGTTATCAGCATCCATATTGGAGGCCTCCCGCAGAGGTACCTCATTGTGTAGCAAGGTGTTGTGGTTATCCTTGCCACAGCGCCTGCAAGAAAGGTTTGCCTTGCAACTCTGTGCATGGTGACCCACCTTTAAACATTTAAAACATGCTTGGATTGATTTCGTAGCATCAATCCTCTCATGTAATTTCAATTTTATAAATTTTTTGCAATAATAAATTTGGTGACCTTTCTCGTTACAATAAATGCAGTTGTTAGCCTTTACCGCTAAAAATACTGATGAATCTTTTTTGTAATTATTGTTGCTTATTTGTGTTTTATGTAAGCTAGAAATCTTTTTCTCAGAAGCGTTCATAAGTTCCAATACTTGTGCCCTAGCAGATAAACATTTTAAGAATTCCTTTAACGTAGGTAATTCGTCTTGCAATGTATATTGCTCCCAATTTTTTCGAGTAGATGCGTCTAATTTATTTGATATTATATAAATAATCAACGGATCCCATTGATCTACCTTGATCCCGATATTTTGTAATGCCTTTAAACTAACGTTTGTTTCATCAATTAAATACCTCAATGCTACAGGCTCTTCTTGTTTCATGTCTTTTAATTGAAATAGAGATTGGATGTGTTTATGCGCGGTAGTTCTTAAATTTGCATATCGTTCATTTAACAATTCCCAAGCGGAAAGGTAATTTAATTCGGAAACTTCTAGATTAGCTATTATTTTTAATGCGTTTCCCTTTAAGGTGGATTGCAAGTAAAAGAATTTTTGCACATTGCTTAAAGTACTGTTATTATGGACTAAAGTCTTGAAGGTTTCGACGAAATTAACCCAATTTCTCTGATCTCCATGAAATTCCCGCAATTGAAGGGTGGGTAGTTTTATTTCCACCTTACTTTGATCGACGGATTCGATCGCGCCCTTGGCCGTTGCCAAAACTGAGAAATATTGGTTTTCGAAAGCTTCTCGTTGACTATAATTTTCAATTTCGTCTGAATCCGGTAACATTTCAAATTTCAGTTGAACTGCTTCGAATTCATCTAGCAATGATTTCACCCGATCATATCTTAATTTAATTTCATTTACCGACAATGCATTTAATGAATCTGCGAACCTAGTCAATTTTCCCTTAATCACGCCACGTTTGCTTATTAATGATTTTATATTTTCCATTTTTGATTCTATATTGTTACTATTGCTTGACAATTATTTTATTTGAGCAAAGCACCCGTTTGAAAGAATACCAATGACAATCTTGACAATACTATTTGAGAACACTATTCAAGTAATATTATATTATTATTCTCAAGTGGGTAGTGATTTTATTTATAATAATGACTCTATTTAAGATAAATCTCGATTAAATACATGAGGTCTGAATAAACATAAGATAGATGTGATAGGAAGACACTGAATACTTATCTCAGAATTGCTATGTGGTCCACTTTCCTTAATGATTTCCAGGTTCAATCAATTTTGTATTTTTTGGCTGCTGGTTCCTTGTTTTTTATTTATATATACAATCTCCTGATTGTAATCCGGCTCGAAGGACCAAATGTTAAAATCTGGAGTGATCGTTTTAAATAAAATCTCGTTCTATTTACAAACTTTTCACTTTTATTTCAACTTATTGAACATGGACAATTTATAAGAAACAAAACCGGTAAGAATAACAACTGTTACACTAGCCCTGACTTATGAGCTGTTTTGAGTTTATTGTCAAGAAAGAACGAACATAAAACACATGATGCGAGCCTTTTTAAAGAGTAACTCCCTTCCTTCAAAACAACTAGTCATTGTGGAGTGGGAGACTGGAAGGTAAAACGAAATCTACAATATCGATCAATATCCTGATAATCATCCATAAGCAAGGACTCGCACCATTTGGGTGAAACATAGTAAGCTGAATTAATTGACCACAGATGTCGGTAGCCTTCACTTTTTTAACAATTCTTTTTTGGCATTCTTTGTCAGCGAAATATTAAATTAATATGCACTAGAATTCTAATCTCGGATGAATTCGGCTAGTTAAACTAGATAAGTGTTAAAAAATTATGTAAAAATGCCTAAAATATTCTCCAAAAGGGGATGAATTTAGCGGTGACCGGCCAACTCAGAATGAAACCAACCCAGAACCACCCCAGAAAGGTCACAGAGTAATGATAAAAAAATATTTAAAAAATTGGTTAAATCGGTTAAATTAGGTTAGGGTTACGGGCTATTTTAAAATTATTTTTATATAGCTTTTAATAACCTTTCTGAGGTGGTTCTGAGTTGGTTTAATTCTGAGTTGGCATGGAACCGTTTTATTTTTTGGCAATCTTTGTCAGTGAAATATTAAATCAATGTGCATTAGAATTCTAATATCTGATGAATTCGGGTGGTAAAACTAGATAACGGTTAAAAAATTATGTGAAAATGTCTAAAATATTCTCCCAAAAGGGATGAACTCGGCATATATGACATTACACGTCATTTAGGCAGTGAACTAGAATGGAAGGCTTAAAATAAATTAATAAACTACGCAAAGCATACAAGCTGTTAATAGACGTACTTCACTTACTTTAACCTGCGATTCCTGATATTATTTTTAGTAAAAAAATTAATGAAATTTTGGTGTCCGGTTAAATTTTTGATGTTTTTTTTCTTCTTTTTAATACAAAAAAATCAAAAGGTTGTGGACAGTTAGGGTCAGGTTAGGGTTTGTTCGGCTACTCGGCAGTGGAAGATTTTTTTTGTTAGGTTTTGAAGGAAAAAAAATTCAAAAACATCAACAAAATTCACCAGAGACCGAAATTTCAATTACATTTTTAACTCCAAATAATGCCAGGAATCATAGAGCAAGAGCCCGTGACGACCAGACCTTCGTTATTTTATAAAACCTGAAAGTTTCTCTGTGTATATCCCTGATAGAGGTAAATACGATCCCCGACTATGAAGTTTGGATCACGGTGGCCTTGAAAGATAGCAGATAACAAAGGTGTATAAAATTGCACCTCAATTTCAATATCAATGTAACTGAGTATTTTGCTCGCTCTTTTACAAAGTAGTAGCCTGCTAGCGTGGAAATTTCGCACTATTTCACTCCCACCCGCTTGCATGTATATATCGGGCTCGCACTTTTAATGTGTCTGACAAGGTGAAGGAACCACCGAAACTGTCTGATTACTGAGAAAACTAATGTTAATAGTTCATCAAGTAACTTAAATAAAATTCAGCTTTTATACTTTAACATAAGTACAATTATAATTAATTATTATAATATCTTTCAAAGCCACCGTGATTCAAACATTATAGTCGGGGATGGCTTTACCTGTATTAGGGACATACATACATTGAAACTTTCAGGTTTTATAAAATAACGAAGGTCTGATCGTCACGGGCTCTTGGACTATGACAGGTTAAGTACGTCCCTTAACACCCTGTTTAATATTAAATAACATTTTAATTCACACTGGTTTATTAATAGATGCTAATAAAAGAAAATAAAAAAATAATAAAATATAATAATAATAGACAGTGCCTGCTTGATGGGATCCTATTTTAGAACCTTTCATTAAATTGCGTAATAAGCCTTGCATGGCCACGATGGAAATTAAATTATATGGCCCATTACTCGGGAGGATTATTAGTAACTTCATTACTGCGAATCACACCGGAGAGATAAGCCGATAGAAGCGTGTCGTGGGCGTGTCTGCGTGTCAGAAGTAAGCTCGATTTTTCCATGGTAAAATATCAAAATACAAAGCGGTAGATACTCCAAAAATCGCGCTGGTGAAAGACCACCATTCCAAAACTTGAAATAGTAATAGCATTGTTTGGTGACCGGATCTGAATAGTTAGGTACTTCCCAACCTACCTCTTCTATGTCTCCTTCCCTACACAACCCAGTTGGGGATGCCGTGCGTCTAGCTCCCAGAAAACAGATAGTCAATTTAATTGTTGCACGTATAACGATAAAATTCATTATTTATACAACACTATTAAATACTTAGAAATACATTTAAAAAATCAGTGCGTACAGTTCACACGCGGTAGAAGTGCAACCTTCAGAAAACTAAACTACGAGAGAATCAGACGAATGCAGAGTATCAGGAGTAGGATAATTGTAGGGTTTATTCATTATAATATTGTAACCAAAAATTGTTTTACATTTTCTTCTACGAAGCACCGCACAAAGAGGACACCGATTAGTCTATCTCATTCTCTCGCAAGCTAAACCTCATAGATCTATATCCTAAGTTTTCACTTTAAAAACAGCGAAAAAAAATCATTACATTAGCAAACAACGATATTCCAAATTAAATTTTAGATTATCATAATCTTTTAAACAAATCGTTTTAATATCAGATTATCATAATCTCAGAGACGTTCCGTGTAGTAGCAGAAAATCGATAATTTGCGCAATACAACATGTATTTAGATAATTCTAGATATTAGATATTTTAAATGCATCCAGGTAGGTAGAAAATCGATAATTTGCGCAATACAACATGTATTTAGATAATTCTAGATATTAGATATTTTAAATGCATCCAGGTAGGTAGAAAATCGATAATTTGCGCAATACAACATGTATTTAGATAATTCTAGATATTAGATATTTTAAATGCATCCAGGTAGGTACCTAATAACCTATTAGGGGGATAGTCTAGCTGTACAAATATTAGGTTCGAATTTCCGTTTGGGGAAGTCGATAGGTCTTATTCAATCAGTTTGCTATTTCTCTTCTATTCAGTAGCAAATCTGGTATCCAGGGATAGGCTCGAGTGTCGCCCCACTTGAGTGACTGGACTACGTGACCAGCTCACTCAACTCGCTCAAGCAAGCCGGCCATTATGCCACAATATAGAATGTGCCAATTGTTAATGAGATCGGGGTGGCTGGACTTGACTCGGAACGGGTTTGGTATCTTTTCGTGGACTCGATTCGTAAGCATATTGCATTGATACACTTTTTTCGTGGGATCGATACGTAACCATATTGCTGCATTATTGCGTCGATACATCGCTTGTCGACTTCATCGAGAAATATAATAAAAATTATTGCAAATATCACGTCGTGATGGCGGTCTTTAATTGGGCAATACTGCTATAACTTTCTCAGGTTAGTATCTAAAAAGGTTAATATATTATTACAGAACATTTTGGGATGCTGGCATTTCACGCGCATATTAAATGTAACATAAATGCTAAGTATTGCTGAACAGATCGTAAAATCAGGTTTTTAAAAGATTATCTTGATTTTGGTAAAATATTGCCAAAGAGGTAAAAAAATATTTCAACTTGTGTAGATATAAACTGAATATTAGATTTAGATCTAGTGCATTGTTGTTTATCTTACTTTTTTTTCTTTCATATTCTTTTCTATCTTTACTAACAATATAATATTTATTGATAACTCTATGAATCTAAATGAATTCATTTCTGAAAACTTTCTATATTCTACTTTTTTCCTTGTGTACCTACTCTCATTATAGGTACTTAGGTATACCAACTTTATTTTTATTATCGTAGAAAGCAAACACTTTGTGGCTTGACATTATATAGAATGAAACAAGTACTTTGTTTAAAAAACCACTTTATTTTTATTTATATTCGTCGACCGGTTTCGGTTGAACTCAACCTTCTTCAGGACAATAAACATATAAACTATAACAATCTAAAACAGTTTATATGTTTATTGTCCTGAAGAAGGTTGAGTTCAACCGAAACCGGTCGACGAATATAAATAAAAATAAAGTGGTTTTTAAACAAAGTACTTGTTTCATTCTTTATTTTTATTTATAATTTTAGTATATTGTGATCATTATTAACTATCTTACGTTTTGACGTTTCTTTAGCACGAGCTTTTCTTTTAAAAAACGTTTTAAAATGATCTGCAAAAATAAGTCAAACTCTATTCTATTAACGTGTTTTAATGTTTTTTAAAAATTAATAAAGTAGTTGAAAAAAATATATTTGAACGACTAGAGAATCATGTGTTGAGGTTTTTGAAGTTTTATACAACATCTATGATAATAAGCTGCCTTAAGTAGTGGAACTATGACATCCCCATATTTTGAAAGGTTGGGAGGCTTTTGGATGTTCAGATCTGGTCATAAACCAAGACAGTCATTCTAAACAACATGCTCTGAATAGAGGTCTTCTCACCGGGTGAAACTCGAAGTTTTCCAATCGGGAAGGAGCAAATGTACGACATTTAATTAGGTGAAAAAAGGCATACTTACATTAAATTGCTCATATCAGGATTTAATTCGGGGTCAAGCAGCTTACCACTAAGCCTCGAAAGTTGTCAAAGTAATCATTTTCCTCAATTTAATCGTAAAAGGAGTCCTAATTTGGGTAACAAGGACCTTTTAATTTCAGATTCAAGGAGGAAATTAATTTTTAAAAGGTTATTATTATCCGCGGAAAAATGAACAGAAATGTAATTTCCAACATTTTAAAACTTAATGAAGCCTGAAAAGGTTAGAAAATAAAAGCAATATTCAAAATCCACTTCTGAGGGAGATTGCCGAAGAGTAACGAAAAAAATCCAAAATTATAAAAATATTATGAAAAAGATAATCGTATTTCTGATCCTCATCAAGAAATTATCTCTACGAAGTCTGGGTAAAGCTCGTGGTCCACTTTTGGAATAGGAAAAAGCGGCGGCCTAATTTTGTAAATTCTATGTGAAAAATAAGTATGAACTTCGTTAATTTAAGCTGAAATTATTTCATTAGACTAGAATTAAGTCATTACCTCATTATATTACTTCAATTGTTATATGTACATTTAAATTGTTCGAAATAACCACAAGCACCCGAGATGCTAACAAGTGAGTTTGTAACACAGTTAAAATAAGTGGTGTTACAATCGGTGATCGTGATCACGTTTTAATATTCATAGTTGACACCATTTTTAAGTTTTGAAATTCTACAGGAAGGGCTTCTTCAACTAGAATAAAAAAGCAAATACGTCTATAATAATAAAAAAGGGATTCAAAATTCCCAGACAATCTCTTCTCACCGGCAGAAACCAACCCCCGATTGGCAACAACTAGCCTAAACCTAAATATATTATAATATACAGTGACCGGAAACTCGTAGAACCAGCGAGAGACTGGTGAAACAACATCACATTTGGACTCAATTTTTGGCATAGCTTTTTCTGATCTGAGCTTTGTTATTTTTTAGCATTTTAATAGAGCCTGTCGATGAAAATTTTTTTAAAGTAAAAAAATCTAAACGCCCATATAAAAAGAAGTTTTTTTTTATTCTCCGTGTTATGCAAATTCACCAGTTTCGATCGTACTTTATCTTCAAATAAGTCTAAGATGGTGTCAACAAACTGAAACCGGTTGCGGTCAATAAATAAATTAAGTGGATTCACATTTTATACATGTTTCACTATATTATTAAATAGAGTTATTTAAAGTTAAACACAAATTTCTGTCAATTAATCATTTCACGATTGCGAAAAACACAGCGGGCAGGTACTTCCAGATACTTTTTGAGGCTGAATGGTAGTGGGGGAAGGAGATTATGAAGTAGGTAACAGAATATTTAAATCTGGTCACAAAGTACGACTAAAGCCATTTAAAGAAGCGCCTTGAATTTCAGCATGGCGATCAACGCGACAGGATCTACAACTCCTGAACGTTGTGCAAATGCAATACATAATATTTTATGGAAATGGCTATGTTAGCTAAAATCGCGACTTCTGGGTCCGGAACCAATAAACTTACCACTCAATCACGGAAGTCAACACGTACTTTACTGCCTACATAACTGTAAAATATCAGAATATTAGTTCTATCATTGTTCCATTGTTTGTGCTAGGTTCGGGTCACATGGTGTCGGTTACGACGTGTGCCGAATATAGCCAATCAGAGAAGTGTAAGTAATTCCACATTGCGAGCTCGCCAGACAAAACTAGCTATGTAGCAAGTTATAAGGACGAGTGTCCTCTTAAACTATATTTGTATTGTACTTAGCAACAATAAACAGTCACTGTGATGTAAAGAACCGAAGTATTTTAATCAAATAACATAGTACTGAGATATGTTCGAGTGCTAATATTAAAGACAAAATCTCTGTAAAGGATTAAAGAGAGAGAGACATTACAATAATATTCACGCTGTTTCCACGTACGGGTAGCCACAGCGGATGGACCGCAAAACAACTTGGTCTTGACACACTCCTTGCTTCATTCAATAAAATTCAAGTTTACTTTTAAAAAAAAAAATATATAATTTAACAAATATGTTATCATGCGTTTGGGGTGAGTCAGAATTATAAGCAGAACTGTTGGTGCATATAATGTGGGTTTACATAGTATAAATAACAACTTTTGAACGCTGAAAACGAGTTACCGGACAACCAACATAAACTCGCGATATTATTAAGCAAGGGTTAAAGGAATGCCGGTGTTGTAACTTGTAACCCCGCGCATAACGACTAAATTATGCACGTCAGCAAGATGTTCATTAAATTAGAGGAAACGTAGCAGAGACGGAGTGTCCCGTCATCTGTAAAGAGAGCCGAACTAGCCGAATGCACCGCTGACTGGCCCCACTTCATTATCCCGCAGCGGAAAGGATTAAACAACCACAAAACGAGAATTAAAACAATGTAGCCATAAACGGGAAAAAAGTGGTATATTTATAAACATCATGGTCACGCTGTTGTAATTTGTAGTGTGCGAATTTAATAAGACTTATTCTCAAATAATTAACTACGTACAAATCTCAAATACTTAATCTCAAATAATTAACTGGGCGCAAAGTTATTCTTTAACCCCTCGGGCTAATTTGAACGGTTTTAGAAAATATAGGTCTCGTAGAAATCGTTGTGTCTCCCTTACTAACATGGTTAGAAATATAATCTAAACGGTATTAGAACGAGAAAACAATACGCTTTATGTTCAAATCTAAAAGTTGACCGCATAATAATTAAAATATATAGCTTTATGAATCCAGAGATTCCGACAGCAATTTGAAAAAAAAAATTATGAAACTTTGGTATTTTTTCAATAATTATTTTTACAAGAAAAGACGAAAAAATGAGTTGACGATAGTGTTTATTTGCCTAATAAATTGTGTGTTTTTTTTCGTTATCAATTATTAATCAGTAACTTTAGTTAGAAAAAACGTAAAATGGGCCATTTTTAAAACTTTTTTATGTTTGCATTGGAATTTTTTTTACTTCAAGATATATTCAGGAATATTCAATTTATTTGAATTTTATTTTGACCCTCTTAGAAATTTTGATCGGGTCCTGAGTAATGATAATCGAGTACTGATAATAGATCATTTCTACAAAGCATTGTGTGTCATCCCGTGGAAAAGATTCAACAGCAATAAAATCAGAATAATTAAAACAATGCTTGAAAAAATTGTTGAATAGTTTTAAACATTCGGTTGTTCTATTTGCTGAAGTGTGAGCCTTTTTCACGTAGAACTAATCCGGACATAATCCCGACGAATGAACTATTTACATTTGAACCAAAGTAAACAGTACGGGAACCTATTTTAAACACAGAAAATAACTTGTTTAAAGTAATGATTACAAACAGTCGTGCATCATCACGCGAATTAGAGCAGGAGAAATTTGTTTGACGAATATTAAAGAAAATTCCAAATGTTTCAGAAATAAAATTCAGCATTTATTTTGGAAGCGGAATTTTAACAAGGGGAAACTCTTCAGATTAAATTCTCTTTCTTACGCTTATCTCCCGAAAAGCGGGGAAAACTGGGTCGTAAAATATACAAAAACTCCGGGGATATGAAGGTTTCCTTCTATTAAAGATGTGACAGAGACTGAATGTGCTATTCATTAGGTAGTCGAGCTTTTTGTTTCTCTAATTCAGCCGTCAAACGCACAAGTACAATAATACCTACCTAAATTCGGAGGCGTGTTTATTTGTTGCGTCCTTTAACTTTTCGTATTAATGGGATTAGCCTACGCAATATCTGCTTCTTTAGAGATTTGAAAGGAAGCTTTTAGTTAAAATATTGTACGAGCAGAAGCAAAATAATTACTGTTTATAATAGGAAGCGTGCTTACGAACAGAATAATTTCTAATTAACTAAAAACTTAAGCTATTAAAATACAAAATATTTTACACCTCGAAAGACTCTCGTATTATAGGCATATATGTATATGTATTATAGGCCTGTATACAATGGAACGAATTACGTATGAATCTCACAAATACACGTAAACAAGTGTCCAGTTAAAACAACGGACTAAAAATATAGACCCCAAAAGGTAAGTTATGGCACACAATTAAAAGGAGTTTCAAGCCAATTCATTCCAATAATTCCGAATTTTACGAGGGCGTTAAAGCTAACATAGTACGCCCGTTCAAGGTCCAAATTGGTGGGTTATTGTACGCATTGCATCCCAAACGTGCAAAATAAAACCAATAAAAATAACTTTTTTTTTATGTGGACGTTGATGAATTTTAATGCTAATTGAACAAAACATTGGCTCATCAATCACTAATGAATTTTAAGAATCACGTTAATTAACATTATACTCTACTAATCGAATAATAGCGCGGGTGCAAACATCTATACCCAAACGTAATTATTATGAGGTTGGCAAGATATACTCGAGTGAAATTCCGCAGAGAAAAATACTCTCTCTTTCAACGGAAGCAATCTTCACAACAAGCCTTCTATTGACATACTTCGAATCCTAAGTGACCAGCTCAGGCGCGGCGGATTTATTGAAGCCCGACTCGAGTTAGCCTCTCGACTACTAGTACTGTACTTGTACCTATACAACGTATAGAGTCCGCAGAAACTGCCCAAATACAGGACTGTGCCTCCTCGTGGACTATCACCAATCTTGTCTATAGTCATACTAACACTTATTGTATCTTGATTTCTCGCTAAGCACTTGCATACTGCTTACTAACAACATATGCAGGGACACTGGAGGTCTAGATTCGTTCAAAATTAAATGTAGATTCGTTCATTCAATAGAGTCCTTGTGAGAGCCTTTAAGGAGTAATCATCTGTTACTTATACCAGGACGGGTAAGTGGTGGATAACCTCCAATACCCAAATACAGGCACATCATGGTTGACCTAATACAAATCGCTAATGTGTCCCACTGTTAAGTCTAGTAGTCTTCTTCGGTCTGGATACTTAGTTTCAAAACCTCGACTCATGTTCTAACTCTGTAACCATGCAAAAAATCCTCCACTCATTGGACGGATTTCAACTGTCGGAACACAGACTAGTGCCATTAGTTCTCCAAAGGAAATGGCTAAATTGTTTTACCAGTTTTACAATAAATGTGTTTCGAGGAACTAACAGTATTGCTGCACATTCGAAAGAGATGCCAAACTCATATCCATCATTCGTGCGACGGGTCGTTTTTACGGCTCGTTCCTGTAATCAACAGCTCGACTGTGAAATTACCTACCGGCTTTTGTATTTCTAACAAAAAGGCTAAAAAGATATGCTCACACTAAGAAAAAACAACCATAAAAAGAAATAAGAAAAATTTACCAAAAATGTATTAAAATCTGATAAACATGTATTTTGGTAAGGTACACGAATTTATTCAGTTGGTCACAACTCACAAAAGAGGAACACGAAAATTAATAGCGATTTTTAAATATTCAAACAAAACTCATACCCTAAGTGCACACAGCATAGGTATCTCTGGTTATAGAGCAATACACGCCATCACTTACGTGGGTTTCTCCTGGAAATTTCAAACCTTTCCGTATAAATTTACGAAAAAGATTTAACGACGAAATATTGTGTAGTAAACATTGATTTAAAAAGGCTAATCCTCTCTGCGTATCGAAAAAATCATCCCTTACCCCAATTTGTTTTCAATTTAGCCTTTCCGATGTTTGCAGCTTTAGCAGCATGGCTCCGCGGATCCGGCGTGAGGTTGATATGAGCCATTTAATCACGAGGGGCGAAGAACGGGCGACCGGGGAAATGAGAAAATTATTAAATTAAAATGGCCCAACCACCCAACCAACCTACCCTAACCCGGGACGGGCGCCGACTGCCGACTAAACTCCACATTATTTTATAGGTGGAGCGAGCAGCGAGTAGGTACCAGCATCTTTCCCACTCGGCTGCTTAACAGAATTGCTGTGCAAAGATTCAGAATTCAACACTTTAAAACAGTACCCACCAGTGAAAAGTACAAGAATGAATGGGTTAATTAATATAATGTCAGATTTTATCGATCAAAAAAGTAAAATTGAATTCGTAAAGTTCCTAGTTCACAAGGGTTATCTACAAAAATTATATTTGAAAGTTTCAGAAATTTCTCTTTCTATGAAAATACAACAAGAATGAGATGATATTAAGGGGTGTGTTTATGTTCGTAATTGATGGGTTGATTAGATTTCTGATGGATTAAATGCAGAATATTTCCAAAGAATCTATAAGTTTAGTCTATAAGTACATTTAAAAAAATATCGCAGTGAGAAAATAGAATGTCGATGGCTTTATTTAATGATGCTTGAAGTATACGCAGCAATTAAGTACATTATACGTTTGAGTTTTTCTTGTAGAGCTATATATTTTACGAATATTATTTAATTGAGTGTTCCATATCAAAGATATTTACACTAAATTTGGACAACTTTTGCTCCATGAATGTACAACAAGGCATGATTTGAAAGTCGATAAAGGGGTGCCTGTAAAGTTCTACATTTAGTAAACAGAATAATAGGCTAAGATAACAGTTGAAGTGTTTTACTTCTCATCGACTTTCGAGTTTTATAGTCAGATGTAAGTCATATAAATATATTCGTTTAGGAAACCCCTTTGAAACTTTGTAATTTCTTCGTTGACAAAGAAACTAGCATCAAATTCAGTGAGCAAATAAACTTTTTATGCGCATGAAAAAATGTTAAATTTAGACGAAAACCTCTTAGTTTTCACAATTTATGTAGGTCCTTTGTAGGTAGTTATGATATCTTGAGTCGTCACATCACCATATTTTTTAAGAAAATAACGATAAAATAAGTATTTTGAATAGCTCCCACTGGGAAAAGAAGTTAAAAACAGCCGTGTTCAATTATTTCTTTAAGAATACGTTCAGTTTCTCGCCAGCGTGAAAAAATAGAATTATGGAAGTAGCGGGAGAGTGAAAAATTTAAGTCGCAAAAAGTCCAGGTTTTGGCGACGCTTTCAATTTTGAGAAAACATTTGAAAATAACACGATAGTACTGCGAGTTATTGATCAAACATAACTTCTTGTCGTAGTATTTTAAAATAGAAAATACTTATAATATGGATTATGATGATTATCATATAACTAAGAAAAACAGTCTTATATTTAGTATCTAGGTATTCTGCAAATAGCAACCTTGTCTTGAAAACAAACAATATTTTGTTATTTGCATTCTGCAGCATTGAACTCATGACCTTGCGAAAAATACAAGTCCTTGTGTTTGACACTGAGGCGCCTTCTACCTACTGTATAAATTATATAGCTAGACAAAAAGATGAATGAGACTTTAGGTAAACAATGGAACAATCTCCTATCAATTGCCATCTACGTTAGCGGCATTAAAATAAGATTGGATTTTCTTATGGATAGGTAAAGCGAATTTTATTTTGTAAACAAGTGTGCATGTATTGTAAAGTTGAAACTATGTTTAGGGGGTACCACCACTAGTCCAACAATACATAAATATCAACCATCAATGAGTATCCAATTAAATACTAATCGAGCACTTCAGCGATGAGTTCATTATAACAGATACACGATTAAACCTACCAACAAAACAAAACAAGGTTTCGGCAAATCAATAAAAAACAACTCAGTTCGTTAGTGGATGGTTAAGAGGAAGCCAAACTCGAAAAAATTAACATTCCTATAGATATTATATATAATAGGCTTCGACCAAGTTAAAAATCGCTTAGCAAACGGAGTCTAGAAACAGTCGATTTCTAATGGAGAAATATTTTTTTAGTTTACGGTTACATATTTTACAAGCTGGTTCCGGGCATACGTTCCTATGCCATTTAACAAAAAAATTGTTTCTCCCTGCGTGTCCTTTCTCATACGTCCCGTGTCCCTTCCGCCTCCCCTTTCTCTGCCGCGTCCCCTTCCCCTCTCACGTTCCCCCACTCTGCCTCCTCAACCTTCCCTCTCCCCACTCCACTCCCCTTCCCCCGTCCCAGGAACCCCCCTCCTGAGTTCCCTTCCCCCCTCCCAGGTTCCCCTCCTCCCCTCCCAGGTTCCCCTCCCCCCTCCTGTGAACCTCTTACCCGGGTTCCCCTCTGCTCTCCCCCCTCCCCACTCCCGCATTCAATACATTCAGTCCCGGTACACTCAGTTTTCAAATAGCTCGCGTGCCACCTATACAAATTTCACTGTGCCAGACCTCACCAGAAGTTTTATACAAACCTTGTTCTGACATAACTAACACAAAAAAAAGAATTATCCAATTTGGTGCAGTTGTTCAGAAGTTATGCGCGTATATACATTTCGGTGATTCATTTTTAATTATATAGAAGATGGAAGAAGAAGATAGAAGATACGTAGAAGATAAAGCAAGTAAATTTTTTACTCAAGCGAAACGATAGGAAAAGCTTCAATTTATACAAAGCATATTATATGGGATTCGTACTATACACAGAATTTTAGTAAAGATTAATCAAAAATAGTGATTTATAAATAGTGATATTTTGACAATGGAGTACGCGGCTGTACACTAATTAAATTCAATTAACTTCTGGTTGAACTCAAGATGCCCTCGAACGATACCAGCACATGAATACACTTCAACGACGTAGCTACTCATGTGGTTCGGCATATTTATACATAATACGCAGAATCAATAAACTTTGTATAGATTTGTAAGGGATCTGTTCTCGGGAATGTTCTGAATTTGTTCTATGCCTTCAGCAATATGAAATCACAAAATAACTTCGCCTGAGTAGAAAACTTCGATATACGGCGCCTCTGCACGACATAGGCCAATAATGCAATAAATATTAAATGTAGATTTCATTTTACTGTTTTCACAAAGCATCATTGCATTTTATTACAATTTTTTTATAGATGCATAGAAAATAAATAAAATCACATAGTTTTTGTAAATACGTACACATATATGCCTGTCGAATGCTAAGGATAATAAAAGCCAATTTATGGATACGTTTAATATACCGCGCATATTATTAAATGTGCCAAGCAATATACACTTCAAAGCAGTAATCAACTAACCAGCTGTTGAAAAACGAAGCATATAAAAATAATACATACATAAATTTACTATCACTAAATGGTGATAAAACATTTGTAATTCCATTTGCAATACACAAAAATGATACCCCTAAAAACATTGATATCATCATCCATGATAATTCTACAACACATAGTAAAAGTTATTGTATCCAAAACTGCACAATATTAAAAACAAGAAACACAATAAAATATTTAGGAGTTATTATCGATAAAAATTTAAAATGGAAGGAACAAATTTGTCAAGTTGTAAAAAAAATTAGAAAATTGATTTACATATTTTTAAGAATCAGAAATTTTTTATCTGTAAAAAATTTATATCTAATATATTACGCTTTGGTTCAATCAACTTTACAATATGCTATCATTAGCTGGGGATCCGCATACAAAACTAATCTTTCCCCAATTGAAGTTGTGCAGAAGCTAATTATTAAAATCATATTAAAAAAACCATCTGACTACCCAACGGATAAATTATTTAAGGAATTCCAAGTACCTTCTTTCAAAGATCTGTACAATAGAAATACATTGATTCAAATTATAAAAGAAAAAGAGAAGTATCAATTTATAACTGAAAATCGTACTAGACATAAATATATTTTTTCATGCCCAAAATTAAACACTTCCTTCGCACAAAATTATTATACTTATCAAGGAAGACTTATTTTCAACCGATTACCGGATGAAATTAGAAAAATTAATGATAAAATCCAATTAATAAACTCTGTTAAAAAATTTTTTAAAGATAATCTCAAAAAAAAAGTTTCCGACTAATCTAATCTCAAGAACAACTTATAACTCAGTTTCCAAGTGATACCCGTTTTTCAAATAAGGTAAATTTTGTTTTGTTTTTAACAACTAATTACAATAACTCAAGATACTTTATTCTAATAGTAAAATTGTTTATTAGTAGAAAAATACTTTTAATTACATATTACCGAACTTACAACTTATTGTTTTTTACATTCACATAGTAATTTAAGAACTCATAACATAATATAGCATTAAAAAATGTACACTACTCTTCCAGACACAAGCTAATGCTTCTATGGAAGAGTGGTATTAACATTCGAACATGAACATGTATACTAATTATAACATTATCTAAATGTATACTATATTTTATATGCTAAATAAAAAGAAAAAAAAAAAAAAAAAAAAAAAAAAAAAAAAAAAAAATAAATAAATAAATAATAAAAATAAAAAAATTAAATGTGAAAGCCGAACGTGTCCCAACTGCTCCCAACCACTTTGAGCAAATGAGACTATGGCATCCCCAATTAATGTATGTTGTGAGGCTGAAGGTAAGTAAGGAGGAGAAGAAGATAATGGAGAGGAAGGTGGGAAAGTATCTGACTATTCAGATCTAGTCATCAAATATGGCTAAAGCTTCACCAAGCAAGGTCTGAATGGTGGTCTTTTACCTGAGTGATAGAGTATCTACATGTTCCAGAGTTTCTTCCACAAATTTATATTACTTTAATTTTAAATATATATGTTACAGTAAAATCCCGTAAATTGGTAAATCTTAGGATCTACCAACATTAAAAGATGCTTAATCTTAGGATTTACTGGAAAAATCTTAACCACTTACTACCACCACAGCAAGCAGAAAACGATGCTTATGTCGTGGTGGAGGACTTATCCAGCCGAGGAATCGAACACGCGACGCCCGGGTGGGACCTAAACGCGATGCCAACTCAGTCAATGACCGATCAATATAATACAAATCAATCATATAAAATTGACTTGCGCACGCCGGGAAAATAATACTGCGTTGCGTTTCGTAAGTGTGCTGAATTAGAATATTAAACTTCAATGATGATTAAACGTAATTACAAAAACGATTAAACGAGCAAACATAAATTATTTATGTGAATATCGTAGATTTAGACGGTCAAGCTTATGTGTTGTACGATAAACTGAGATTTCTTACTGCAATCAAGATAAGCAATAAAATAATTGTAATAATGATCCAATCAACGGCCGCGTACTTAAACTGGCCAAGGTGAGCAAGAAACTACTCCGATCATCGATAGATGGATGCTGGTTACAGATTTGGGGCCCGTTTATCGTTAACAGCCTATTTAGCACTACGACTTATTTGGAATTAACTGCTATTTTACTCCATCTTGAACCAAAAAAGTTAGAACTGACGATGCATTGCGCACTATGATTTCTACTTGTCTCAAAGTGATGGCCGATGAAACTGTCATCTTAATAATTCAATTAAATTTATTCAATTTAAAAACATTACAAAATTACAATTTCAAAATAAACAGATTTAGACTAACAGCAACAAAGCTTGCCGTTTGAATTGTGCTTCATTATAACATAATTTTATAGGCATTCGTGCATTTACCATCTGTTTAAATCATATTTAAAAAGAAGACACAGGTAACAGGTAATAAACCGAGATTTCAAAGGATGTTGTGGAAAATTTAAATCATTATTTAATTTGGGAGCCATTTATTGGATAACCAACACCTCTGCCCTAGGTCACCTCAAGTGGTTCGTTATACTTGGTGTCTTAGCAAAGGTACCCGGGTTCACCGGGAGAGGTTTGTCCAGATCTTAGCGGCGGATGCGTCTGCCTAAGATTGCGTGGCAGACCGGATTGGTTGAGGGGGACCTTTTGATATCTCTCCAGCAGGACTCTCTCGGAACATCGCTTCAAGCACCGCGGTGGGAGGGAAAAATTCATACGTTCGTCACTCCTGGACACACTGACCCTAGATTCCTACCCATCCCTCACTCAGAACTTCCTGTCCTTCCTTTCCATAAAAGACCCTTCACACAGGACATAGGTAAGCCCTGAGGTATTATTTTATGGCTTCCTGTGAGGAGCTTATGTAAAACAGAAAGAAAAATAACAAACATTAGAAACATAGAAAAGAATATACAAAAAATAGGACAATTAAAGTCCACTACTTTTATAGACTACACATCAATTCAGAGAAGCGACATTCAGATGGAAGGAAAATAAAAAGGCCATGTCTGGGGAGTGTGAGGAGTACCTTTTCTTGTTTTTGCTTCAAAACAAGTGATACTGTCCAAACGATTGTCGCCTATCTTGCTAGGATAAGCTCAGTTTACAAGCAATTTATTGCTGCAGTAATAAAGCTACGTCTTGAGAAGTTGATGAAAACCTAGGCGAAAAACCTCCTGTTGGAGCAAACGCATCGTCTCTGATGAATACTTAATACGTATTGCCGTTTACTAACATTTTCAGTTTTACGCGGAGTTGTATTTAAGGAAAGGGGGATTTATCGCGTTCACTGTAACAGATTGGTGATTAAAACACACGGATCACGATACTAAAATGTTCTACAAATAGCACGCAATCGTGAAGCTTGTTTAAAAACGTATTTACGTCCATTAGAGGTACATCTACATTCTACAATATACGGGTATATTTCGAAATAAAACATGTAAATATGGTTGTTGTGATATTAATATTATACGAATATGTTGAATTCATGGCCATTTCAGACAAGTACATTCATATAGTTATATAGTAACATTACAATATTTGATTTGTGAATCGCAATATACTAGCTTTGAAAGCGGTATGGAAGTATTAATAATTTATTCGTCACGTTCGTTCTACTGGATGGTTTTTGGAAAAAAAGGTTCTTCGTGAACTTGTTTAACTCGTGGCTTCATCTTAATTATAATGAAATACCAAGATCGGTAGTAATAATACACGTAAATTATTGCCTAAGGCGAATCATGTGCAGGTATTATTATGTTTATTTGTGGTGACCACACAAGAGTCCCAACTGAAGGGATTCGTGAGAATATGGCACTCCAACTTATTTGACTGAAGGTTAGGACAAGAAGAAAGGTTGTAAGAATATTTTAACGCTTGGATATTTATTACTAATGGTATGGATTTAGCCGTGTGAGGTAACGCTAATTATTACAATAATTAGGTGCGAGGTGTTAAAAGCCTATTAAAGTCCGTAAAGCCCTGTTTTAAATCGATTGTTTACAAATGAAGCAGACCAAGATTCTTCGAAGTGATGTTTACTTTACACGATAAAGAAATGTAAACACAGTGCATAAGAAAACTTCATAAAAAATATCGATGGCAGTCGTGCGATAACTTCAATAAATATTTACCCAAGAGAACGTTTGTATGTTGAAAGGCGACGAAACACAGAAAAATATATTTTTCCCACTGAGTCAACAGATTCACGGTAGCGTTCACAGCACAAATCACAGGTCTTTCATAATTCGCTACAGTTTACAGATGTTAATTCTGAAGGACAAGAAAATTTAAAAGTACACAAGAACTGTGTACTTTGAGCTGCAAATGCAAGAAAGAAACGCAAAAGTAAAGAAGAATCGAGACGTGATAAAAAGTAAAGCCTTGAAGGATGTACTTTCATAAGAATCGGCAGGTAGTTTTTTTTTAACATAAATCGAACACTGAGCAAAACGAAGCGATGCGTTTCACTGTCACCAACATCAACAAGAGACGTCGCCAACAGACGCCAAAGAAATAAGTTGGCGAAATTTCCTGGAAACTGTCTGTATGTCACATACATGAAACGGTTTATTACGCCCTTGGTATTCTGACGGTTGAACTATAGGGGAATATTCAAATTGCACGATATCTTGTCAGATGCAACACGGTGTTATTGTTGAATGTTGAAACTGAGAACTGGTCGATTAAACATCTTCAGTCGTGACACTTAAATACTTACATCTCGTGATGTTTTAATGCAAATATGCTAATTAGAATAATTTATATAAACGAAATACAGCAATTTATTTAAACACAGCAAATTATATAAATACAATAAGTATTATTAAAAATTATGAAGCATTGAGTATAATTAACCAAACTAAGCAGTTTCCGATTTTTTCGTAAGAATTTCAGTATACCGCGTATTTCGCAAACAAACAGCCTAAAAGCAGCAACAACAGAAAAAAAGCAAGGTCGATATAGACGTATCAAATAAGATTTGAAATTTTTAGTTTATTTACATTAGCTCCACACAAGTGGCCTTGAGGAAAATAATTTCCAATTTTCAATGGAAATGAGAATTCTGTGGGGATTATAGATGCTTTTAGGGAAATGAAGGAGAGAAGTTCGGGGACGAAAAAAGGTAAACAGGTTGGTAGAAGTCTGGGGGTCAGTGTGTCCAGGAATGACAGACGTATGAATCCATTCCCCCCACTGCGGTGCAAGGCGATGGGTCGAGAGAGTCCGGCTGGAGAAGTCAAAAGGACTATTTCAACCAGTCCCTCATTTAATATGCGTAGCGGGATAGAAGGGGTGCCCGCAGAATATGCGCCGGTGAATAGAAAAACTCGGAGACGCCTAAGAAAGACATAGCACGGACAAGTGAATCAGTGACGCGTGAGTTGTAACTTGTGAAGTATATGAGTGACAGAAGAGTATGTATGAGATGATGTATAAATGTGGACGGAGCAAAAACTGTGTACCAGAACAGATTTGGGATCCGTTCTCTGTATTTTGTGTACCAGTGTTATAATTCACGGAGACTGATATTAATTAAATAAATCGGTAGCCAAAATGTTTAAAACAAGGAAAAACTATAATCATAAGAAGAACGGCATATATCATTTGCCCAACAAAATAAATAGAGTTACAAAAAATCACTCTTGTTTTCAAAATGTACTTGCTAAGATGAAGAGTAAAATCGACCCTGTCGCTAATTCGAACAGCACGTTCTCACATCTTCGGGAAATAAGAAAAGAAAAAAAATATGAAATATTTAGCATCACTTTTTATCTCGTGGATGTTAATGATGACAAAACCAACATTGAACGTTGAACAGTACAAAAGAACGTCGAACAGTACAAAGATGTGAAGATATCGAGAATGAACAAAACTTATTTCTTAAAACAACACTGTTATAAAGGTGTGTGATTTCTAAGTTGAAAGATTGATTGAGAACCGCACATCAGCCAAATTAATAAAATACAATCTATTCATATCGTAGTCCAAGTTAAAAAAGCATGGTTACGAAATTCAGTGGGATGTAATAAGTTGTTGTAAAAGTGCATCTTTAGATACGTTAAAACATATTTACTTTTACTCTCCAAAATAAAGAAGTGATAGTAACGAATGTAATAATAATATAATAATATTGTGATGATATCCAGGAAAGGAGCGGTGTATTCAATACATAGTTGATGCATTTCAGACACATTCACATCTCTGTGAAACGTACTAAATGCTAAGATTAACACCACTAATGTTGTGTCGTCAAACCTTGAACGTGACAATTATCTTTTTTTAGAAATATATTTCAAATATAACTAATGGTTTTTCAAGATTTGCTAGGTATATCTTTATTATTACATACACTTGGACCGTCTGCCAGTTTATTTGAGTTCACCACACTGCGAAATTGCATTCGGGAGGAAAATAATAACGAATAAAGGAAGTTTTGTAAAATAAACACTTTTTGCAGTTACCGATCCAGTTACGTGCTATTTACTTATTAGCGACACACAAAATTCCCGTAAACGAAAACTAAACAAAAGAACATGTAAAAGGAGAAATGCAAAAAATAAATATGACAATGAAAAGAAAATTTTAAAACAGAAACCAGAAAACAGGTAAAAAAAGTATAATATTTTTGAGCACAAAGGGTAAACTAGGAAGGTTTTAACTTGTGATCGGCTGAAATGCAAAAGTTATTATAGTATACATATATAACATGCTATATTATGGATTTAAGATAAAATGATAAACATTAGTTGGCACATTCATATACACATGTGGAAGGTTAAGGTCATTGTTAACTCACACAAGGAAAGTTCTCAACAACTAATTGTAATAAATGTTCGATAAAGTGCAAAAACTATAAAGGTATAATGTGGGAAGAAGTAACCCGTCGTTCATTACTTATTACGACGTCGAATTCTAGTAATGTCGCGACTATAGGAAAACTTACGTCAACACCTTAAAAGTTTGTATTTGATATTAAGAATTTTCGAATACTTCAACATATTGCACAGTTTAAAGGCTCGTCTGGGACTTGAGGTCGAGGTTTCAAAATCAGGTAAAATGATAATAAAATTTAACGATATGGGTTTATTCGACATTAAATTAAAAATAATATGTTTTCGCTTCATCCCAGAGTTGAAGATTCTGCCAGCAAACAAAAATACAACATTCAGAGGTTGTTTTAGAGTTCAAAAGGTCATTGAAATTTTAAATAGCTAGACCTGAAAAATCAGGTACTTCCCAGCATTCCTTTTTAACTTATTCTTATCCTTCCTTCATTATTGTCCCACCTTACAATCCAGGGAATTTTTTGCGGTCTTCTTATAAACGAAAAACTATTCTAACCTTCGTAGAGAGTTTCATACATAAAAAAAACTCACCATTCCGTTCCGATATAAATACGCGTACACAAATGTGTAAGAAATTGCAGTACAATGCAAAGCCACCAAAAATCGCTAATTGCAAAAAAATAAAATTACATTATAATCAACAAAAACGCATGCAAAAAATATGATAAAAAATAAATTATAGGTACAATGTAACAGAGACGGTAAACTCTAATTTAACGATAAATAGTCACATTATAATAATGCTATCGCAATATAAACATGTGTGCTCACATTATAAACAAGTTTCAAGAATCAGGAATTTTTATTAGCCTTAGTCGTAAATATAAACTTATCAAGGCTTCGTAATAATGGCCACCCATTGGAAGGAGCATTTGCATACTTAAATTTGAAGCTAAATAAAGATTCAGATAACATTATTAAAAAATACAAATTAAATAAATTTACTACAAAAAAATACAATTAAGATAACTTAATAACAAAAAAAGATAAAGATTGTAAAGCCATAAAAATACAAATTACAAAATGTATTTATTATTCAATTTTACCGTCATCATTTATCACCATGAAAAATAATACATTTAAATAAATAACCTTTTAATGAATGCAAAAATTTTGCAGGGATAATTCACAGCTTCCAAAAGCCTTCAATCTAACTTTAATGGGCCTACATGTAAAATATTTATGTAGGGATATGCTCTATCTAAATCCAATTAATCGGATCAGATGTCGGCTTACAGGAAACTAGAAACCGTTATTCGCAAACTCGTTATTAGTCACGTTGGCCTGAGACAAAATATATAACAATCCAATGATCGATTTAGTAAAGATCAACCTTGATCAAATAAAAAATAATACCTCTTATCCAGATTGTTCATTTTAGGGATTGTTGATTGAGACCACAAGCACTGAATTATGTAGCTTAAGAAAATGACTTTTAGATGATGGAAAGTGATGTCGTCTTTTTGTATTGTTGAAGCACGGATTACGATGGAATTTTGGTAATTTCCAGCCAGGAATCAAATGTTATGTATCTATAAGACAAAATTGATAATAAAGGGTCCGCCAAATAACTTTTTTTTTTTGAAAATGCTATAAAAAAAAAACTACTGAATATTTTCTCAAATTTCTTTTTTTATTTATAAGTACAATCCTTCCGGTTAATAATGAAAAATAATTTCATTCAAATGGCTGCCTCGGCTGGCCATGCAGTAGCCTACACGATCGGTCCAATTTTTAAGCACATTATCGATTGTGTGCAGCTGTATTTCACCAATGGCTTCACGAATATTGTCCTTTAAAGCGTCAATTGTCTCTGGCTTGTCGGCGTAACATTTATCTTTGAGGGCACCCCACAAATAATAGTCCAACGGTGTCAAATCGCAGCTCCGAGGTGGCCAAACGACATCAGCTCTGCGGCTGATAATGCGATCTTCAAAAACAGGGCGCAAAACATCGAGTGTAGCTTCGGCTGTGTGGCACGTAGCGCCGTCCTGTTGAAACCAAATGTTGCCAATATCCTCCTCTTCAATTTTTGTGAACAAAAATTCGTTCAACATGGCCCGATAACGATCGCCATTGACTGTAACGGCCACTCCTTGCTCATTTTCAAAGAAAAATGGCCCAATTATGCCTCTGGACCAAAATCCGCACCAAACAGTGACTCGTTCTGGGTGTACCGGCTTTTGACGCTTTAAAGGACAATATTCGTGAAGTGGGCCAATTGACGCTTTAAAGGACAATATTCGTGAAGCCATTGGTGAAATACAGCTGCACACAATCGATAATGTGCTTAAAAATTGGACCGATCGTGTAGGCTACTGCATGGCCAGCCGAGGCAGCCATTTGAATGAAATTATTTTCCATTATTAACCGGAAGGATTGTACTTATAAATAAAAAAAGAAATTTGAGAAAATATTCAGTAGTTTTTTTTTTATAGCATTTTCAAAAAAAAAAAGTTATTTGGCGGACCCTTTACAAGGATTTTAAATTATTATAAGTTTAAACGTAAAAACTTATATTTAAGACCGATGCGATGATTGCAAATCAAACGTTCTGAGAATTATGAAAACAGAAAACATGCAAAATTTATACATGTTTTTTTTATTTTTTGAATTTACCTTGGCGCCCAACGCGGACTAGTAAAAAAAACAGAATTAAGAATGATTTTTTAAAGTTGAAATGCGACATTTGTACCATAAGACGAACGTTTAAGGTGTTATGTCTTACGTATAATAAATACGAAGAGATTTGTATTTAACGCAATTTATAAATGCATTTGTTGCCGTTTTAAGAGTATATTATTTTATTCATCTTTGAACAATGTCAAGAAGTGCTGTGCCACAGCACCTCAAGTCCCCGCATTCCGAATTTCTACTGATTTATAACAAATTTCACTTGAATACTTTAAGTTTTTAAGCCCTTAAAAATAAGGTTATTATTGAAGATAATCTCAGTACATTTGCCGAGTTGATAAATAAGTATATGAAATTCTCTGGATAGATACTCCGAAAATTATAAAAAAACAAATTTGGTAATGTTATTTAACATGTAACAGGTATGAAAAAATTTACAGGTTTTTTAAAGCTACTTAAAAACGAAAAATATATGCTCTATTTTTAAAAAGTTGTGCTTTATTAAATATTATCGCTTACGCCTATTCATTATAATCGTTTGGTTTAAAATAAGCTAATTCCTCTAACATTCGTATTTACACATCTCCCTTTCAAACTATCATCTTCTTTTTGAATGCTTATTTCGGAGCCTTAAGGCCTGACTTGTTGCACGACAGCCTCCGTGATTTATGGCTCTAAGTTGCGTGACTCACTGCGCCGAGAGAGGGCAGATGGCCGCTCATCTTATTTAATTGATAAATCAACTAAATTTTACAACCTCACGTTAAATAATATACTATTACGAAAGAGATGTTATGTGCGCGGAGAGCGGATAGTCATGACGGATTCAGATAGAAGTACTTTACGTTCATCATCGCACGAAGCTGAGGATGCAAATAATAACGATTGAATCAAAGGTTACAAGAACAGAGTGAAGCAATTTGCTAAGTAAGTACCTAAAAAGTGTTGTAATAATGTTGATTATACTCGTATTACCAAACGATTGTTTTCCTTTAATCAAAGTAAGTTCTTTTACAAAAGTTCAAACAATACAATCAAGGTAAGCGTGTATTAGGGCGTATAAAAGAAAAACTGTAAAACTAAACGACTTCGATCACTTCGCAGTGTCATGAAGACGCAATAAAAGCGAGAGGCAATAATAAGTAACGTGGCTGGAGCCTTTCTCGTATGTAATGTTAACTTTGAAAAAACGGATTTCAAAGAAAAGATTGCCTCCAGCCTAAATATAAGGCTATTTCCATCAACTTTCTCTTGGTTGTATAGTTTGGCACTACTTGCAATTCTCCCCATTCAACCTTATCTAAGTCTCTCTTTTCCTCATCTTCTTGCTTACTAAACCGTCCGATTGGAATAAGAGATGCGTGCTCCTTCATTATTCACTCAAATTGGAACGGTTGGGTTTACTCATAAGTGGAGATTTATGTTTTATAGTAAAAAGGCTTATCACTAAAATACACTGATACATAGAGCAACAGTTAAGAATGGTCTTAGACAGAAAAAACCTATTTATAAGGTATCATTGATTTACTTCTCTACATAGTATAAATTAAACTCCTCCGCCGCGTTTGTCCGTTTGTTCGCGATAAACTCAAAAACTGCCAAACGGATTTTCATGCGGTTTTCACCGATAGATAGAGTGATTAATGAGAAAGGTTTAAGTATATAATTTGTCAAGGTTTTGTGTAAATAGGATGAAATATATAATATATAAAGGAGAATGTCTGTATGTGGTGGACGAGCAGGCTGGCAAATTAACAGATGGCGGTGTTAATTAATGATTATCAAAGGTTAGGTAACCATACAGAAGATGGCGTTGTGATAGCAACGCGTGGCCGGGTCAGCTAGTTAATACATAAAATGGATATGATGTTTGTTTTTTATTGTTTATATCCTCGATCATACATGCATAATAAAACGGATGGACGTTGAATACACATATTAAGTGGGCAATGAAGAGTTATTTGCAATAACAAAAGTACGAAGAACTCCGGATGCCTCTAAAAGCAAGATACATAATTTTATTCCAGGTGAGTGTTCAAATAATTAAAATAAGCAGAGAGGAGAGCGTTTATTCAATTAATAAAGTCCGTCCAATCGTCTCGCTGCTGTTAAAATGCCACTGTAATCACTAATTAACTACCTGTTACTGGTTACAATTAAGTTAGTCGTTTCAAAGCAAATACTGATTGGATCAATAAAGAGTCGTCTCGAATAAATCCGATGCAATGAGACAATAATGAAGGTATATTGACGAAAGAAAAATAATTGGTGATGATACGCCGCGCCGGGCGGCTGCGAGGCAACGGGCATTCTGCTCACCTCAATATAGGCCATTGGCGTCCAATCGCACTGATCCTTGTTCATATCAGATATTAACATTCTATACTATTTATCTCCATACATTATCCATATCCATAACACGAGATTGTACTGTCGGGTGAGCATTTTCGGAACTGCGCGCAAATGAGTTTTGTTCAAATATCGGAATAAAAACTAGGTTTTGATTTTTTTTGCGATCGTTTACTGTTTACCAGATGATGTGCCTTATTGTTTATATTTACTTCAATTTTTTTTTTATCATAAGACGTTTCTCCAGAATAAATTTTCGAAAAAAATCTCCCTTTTCGTAGACAACTGAGAAAAAAATACATTTATACGAACATATATTATAAACTTGTTTTTTTATTATTTATTTCTATATAAACCAAAATACATGCCTTTCACGAAAAAACACAAATCAAAAAGTATTTTCAAATAAATAAAAATAATTATAAACGATGTTATTTCGTAAGCCATAGAGGTTACGTAGGGAAGTCATAGTGGCTACAATAATGAATTAAACAATAGAATGTACAGTGACATTAGCGCGAACGATTCTGATTTTTTCATTATACATGAAAAATAAGCATAGGGGTTAAAGTTCCATCGCGAAAAGATCAAGCGAGGACGGTAGTAGAACTCGCAGATGATCGTAAAAAGAGGAGCGCACATGTGCTCAAAAACCAGTTCACTGGTATCAAACAAAACGAAAATTTCTGACAAAAAAAAATATGTGCATCTTTAATCTTCAATTAAAAAATACATCATTTTTAAATTACTTCTTCAATATTCGCGAATTTGTTTTTGGCGTTTTTATTAAATAAAATTTTTTATTTTATTTTTTATGATTGTTTTTGTCTATAAGTACCTATTATTTGTC
Source organism: Limnephilus lunatus (assembly GCA_917563855.2). Classification (NCBI taxonomy): domain Eukaryota; kingdom Metazoa; phylum Arthropoda; class Insecta; order Trichoptera; family Limnephilidae; genus Limnephilus; species Limnephilus lunatus. The sequence goes on from OU830595.1 coordinate 72,383,941, forward strand.
GATAATTGTTTGTCTTTTATCATTTTTGTTGATTGAATTTTATCCCGACGAATGAATCATTGGTTTCGAATCATATTGATAATTTTGATTAAATAAGAGGTGCATACAAAGTGATTTATGTTTAAATTTAGTGGGGGTAATATTTGAGACAATATAAATCTGGATAAATCGATATTACTGAAGATAAAAAGAGATGGGAATCATAATTTTTAAACTCACAATCGTTTGAAGAACACTTAAAACGTAGTTCGAAATAACGCCGCTAAATGCAAGTGGCAACGTGGAGAGTTTTAAGCTAGTACAGCTTGAAACATCGCTGAATCAACGTATGATTTGTGAATTACGTCAAAATTTCAGTATTAAAAATCTCGTACTTAAAATTAAACACAGACGTCACGAGTTGTTTTTATAATATTTTTCTAGCAAATCGATATTAGGAATCCATTATTATGGACCGCACGCTACTGACGTGGCTAGCAATACTGCTATTACAACGGGGAGGACAAGGGAACGGAAAATACAATAATGCCGTATTCAATAAAAAGCTCACAAAACGAAATTGGGAGCGGCTTGCGGTGCGCCGCTTTGTTCGATAAAAAGGGCAAATTATGTATTTGATTGTAGCCGCGGAACAATGCTACGAGTACATATATAGCAGGCTACCAGGGTAGGTGCAGTACCTAGTGTAGGACACCGTACGGTCTCAGGTTGAGTAAACATCTCCTACTGACGTTGAAACACAGTACCCGCACAGTGCGAACTTTTAAATTTCGTTCCATTCATCAAACAGTGTTATTATTTTAAAAAAAACAACGCCTTTGCTAATGGACCGGGTTCAATTAACTTGAGCCTACAGTCACATATATTCTGCGGGTGAGCTGTTCAACGAACCTATCGGATAATGATAAAGGTTAGTCCTGTATTTTATAATGATAATCATGATTCATATAATTTGGCAGGCGGGAATGGGTAAATTCGCCCCGGGAACCTTTTATTTGAAAATGAACACCTCTGTTATATGTCACCTCAAGTTCGCTAATTCGCGTTTGGTAATTTAGCAGGGGTGGCCAGATTCTTGGGGTGAGGTTTGTCCAGTTCATTGCAGCGGATGCGTCTGACAACCAACTGCGTGTCACCTCTGATCTAGAAAGAGTGGTTTGACCTTTTGATATCTCCAGCAGGACTCTCTAAAAAATCGCCTTGCACCGCAGTGGGAGGATTGAATTCATACGTGCCTTCCTCCTGGAAACAACTGACCTTTAGATTCCTACCCAACCCTCATACCTTTTTCCTTACTCTCCTTCCTTTTCTAAAAACCTTATACACAGCGTCGCCAAAGATGACATAGACCCCGAGAGGCATTATTTTCCTCTATGGAGCTAATATTTGGAGGATTTGCATACCGCCGTTTTGATGAAAACTGAACTCAAGGGCGCTGTACAAATATTTTTTTTCCAATTCTCATATTTTTACTAACTAAGACAATCTATTATAATAACTAATAGATCGCCCCCACCAGCCATTAATTGAAAATCGATCTTTAATACAAAACTATAAGTTTAATGCATTTGGTGACCGGCCAACTCAGAATGAAACCAACTCAGATCCACCTCAGAAATTTCATTAAGAGTGATGATAAAAAATGGTTAAATAGGTTAAGTTAGGTTAGGGTTACCGGATATTTTAAAATTATTTTTTCTTAGCATTTAATGACCTTTCTGAGGTGGTTCTGAGTTGGTTTCGTTTTGAGTTGGCATGGAACCATATAACACGTTTTCTAGTAAAAATTGTCTCACTTTGCTCTGTGATTTATTTCTTTACTTCTCAGTAGAACCTACGTATTAATTATTCTATTAAACAATAAGCTTTTTTATATGAATACCTCACAAGAGTACCAGCTGCTCCCGTCTGGAGCCGGTGAGACTATGGTATCCCCAATTGGGATATGTTGTGAGGCTGAGGGGAAGGAGTTGGGGAAAAGATAGGTGGGGAAGTACTTGGCTATTCAGATCTGGTCACCAAACACGGCTAAAGCCATTTCAAGCAACATTTCAATTCTGAATGGTGGTCTTACACCAGGGCGATACTGAGAGTATTTTCCACTCTGGAAGGTGCGGCAAATATACTATATATTATTTTTAAATTAATTAATTGTAAAATAACACAAATTAACCAAATAAAATTCTTTCGCCCACGCCGGGATCCGATCCCGCGACCTTCAAATTGTCTTACCCCTCGATCACGTCGTCCGTAGATTTGACGCTGTTTGATTTGACGAGAAACAATCGACCAATCAATACACTAAATACTTCCAACACTTTCACATGTGCTTCAAACAAAGGAATCCTTTGCATAAAGGCAAAACAAAAAACCTGTTAGGGTAGGTATAGATAACAAAGCGATGTCTGACGCGATTTATATCTGGCTCCCATTAAAAGACGAAGCTCAACGTTAATTATTGGGAGGTAAGAATAAAAAATCGGCTCATAATGGGTTTTATTGCATATCGCAAATATCGGATTTTTTTAGCATCAATCGGCCCGCGGACAAAGATATTCGGTGGGCGTGGTGCGACATAGAGCCGAAATTATACAAGCATCGAGAAGCCATTATCCTTGATCGAAGGCTTATATCATATGCGATTTCACCGATAGAGCATCAAGTTCAAGTTGAAAGTGAGCTCTAAATTCAGATCTTTAACCTCTGGATTGAAGGTCAGACTTGCAATAAGTCAATTGTTAAAACTCAGCTTCTAACCAGATATCAAACAACGCCAACGGTTTGGCTTCACGGAGAAGAGGTTCGGTACGGCTAAATTAACCGAGCAAAAAGGTTTTACGAGCGGAGAATTATGCTAAACCCGAATTTGAGACTTTCCACGAGTATCAATTTTGATATAAAATTTACAAAAAAAAAATATGTTGAGTGAAAAATATACGCTCTTAAAGGCTTAGATTTAAAGTACCTCGAAACCGTGGCATTTTAAACAACAATTTCGCGATTTTACAAAGCAAAAAGTTTTTGGTATTTTCACGGATGAAAATATTTTTATATCAATTTTTCACTTCTCTCGTAGAAGAAGTAAATTAGAATGTAACCGGTTCCATGAAAAGTTTGGTCTACAGAATTTTTAATACGGGATTAAAAAATGTTATAATCAGAAGCCTTTTGTACGAAAACTAAAGTAAATAAGAAAAAAAAAACATTAGTCAAAAGCAGTTAATCTTCACTGTAATCTATTGATTAAATATAAAACAATCACTTTCGCTGAATTGGCTTCATTTTAACTACCGATATCTCAATCGATAGAGACTAGCCTGGGTTTTGAGGTCTGGGGTTTGGAGTCTGAGGTCTGTGGCATTCATCACATGATACGGGGTGTAATTACTGCGCCAAATTATTGCCGCCCCTCGAGGTCCCCCAGTCCCCCGGTCCCCCGGTGTCCTCTAGGACCTGTTATTAAGGGACTAACTATAATAACAGGGCGAACTATAACCACACGGAGATCATATTTTTACTCTTTGCAAAGAAAAGTATGTAGAAAATCTAAAATTTATTATAGCGTTTCACAGAGATTTCATGCTTATAACATGAATCTTAAGGGGCAGGGAGGGGGGGTTACATGTTTTTTCAAGTGAATTTTAAATACGGGATTAAAGGGATGTAGTGTTAACACAACTTTATAAAGGGCCAGCTGTTTCACAGTATTTGAACAATTCATTAAATTTAATTCTGCGAGTTTCGATCAATTCATCAAAGTTAATTTTGTGAATTCTGAGAATGTTCTATTCAAGTTTTGTTATAATTTCCGGCATGTGAAACAAATGGCCAATAATGATATAATAACAGAATTTGAATAAAACTTTTACAGAACTGGAAAATTAACTTTGAAATAATTCCCCTCAAGACCTGTCATCTTTAGAGACGCTGTGTGGAGGGTTTTTTTTAGAAAAGGAAGGAGAGGCAGGAAGAAAGGTATGAGGGTTGGGTTGGAATCTAGAGGTCAGTTGTGTCCAGGAGTAAGGCACGTATGATTTCAATCCTCCCACTACGGTGCGAAGCGATGTTCCGAGAGAGTTCTGCTTCAGTATTTCCAGATCCGGCCTGCCACACAGTTGGTGTGGAGACGCATCCGCCGCTCAGACCCGGAAAAACCTCACCCCATGAACCTTGCCACCCCTGCTAAGTCACCAAACGTAGTGAACTTGGGGTGACATGTAGCAGAGGTGTTGGTTATCAAATAAATGGTTCCCGGGGCGACATTACCTACACCCCACTTCCAAATTGTATGGATCATAATTATAATTTGATCAATTCAGATTCTATGAAACAACACGTCCTTAAGGCTCCGTTCCCGGCCCCAAAAAGAAGAAGACGGAGAGATATGAAATTACGAATGTTAGAAGAGCGCGCTAACATTTACAACGATAAAATCGATGAAAAAATCATGAAAATCTTTAATAAAACACGACTCGTTTAAAATAGAGCAAAAATCTCACGATAAGTGTCTTAAACAGCATTTAAAGAAACGCTGTGATTTTTTTCATAAATATAACTTGTAAAATAACTGAAACAAACGTGTTTATAATAATTTTTGAAGCATACTTTGCGATTTTTTTCTATCGAGGGAATTTTATATAATTTGCGTTTGGGCGCGACTTATGTCTAGATATTATCTTCAAGAATAACATATATTTTTTTAAGAGCATAAAAACTTCAAATGTTTGAGGGAGGTTTGCAATAAATCGGTAGAAATTCGAATACCGGCCTCTTTCTTAATTGCAATCCTTTTCGCTTGAAAAAAGGATTTTCATTTTCTAGAATTCACATTTTTATTTTATTTTAGCCTTTCTGGTATTTCCAACGAACATCTTATATTTCATAGCCTACGCAAGTGAATCAGGGCGTAAAATACAAGGTAAATAATATACATGTACCCCTAATGATACGGTAAACATTACAAAAAATGATATAAAACTGTCAACGCAGTCGGACTTAAAAAATGTGGTAGACGTAAGACGCTATTTTAGGAGCTGTCAGGTTTTTGCCAAATCAGATTTCAATCAAGTGTATTTTTTCCAGACACATGTGAGGCAATGATGTGGTAAATAGAGTCAACCCTAATATTGCAGACGATAAAAGTTTTTTGCCCAATTTATAAAAGTGCCCCGAACCGAATGTGTGGGTAATTTGATTTAGAGTTTATCGTTTTATTTTGCACCAACAGAGCGAACGATAAGGCTGTGTGTGAACTTATGAAAGTGAATTCGGCAAAATATCTGAAAATTTGTTCGAGAGTTCCCAGGATCTTATATCCCCAGAAACCCGTAAACATATCTTTATTCGAATCAAGAGATCAAAAACAAGGGTAAGTAGCCATTCGAACAACCGTTATAGTACATATCTTATTAACCTATTCCATTTCTTATAAGTAGAAAACAAACTTTATACCCACATCACGAACTTATGCATTCTACAAAAGCGTTAAGGCAAGTTTAATGTGTTTATTTCAAAAAGACCATGAGTGGGTACCATAGTAAAAGAAAAACATAATTCAATATTTCAAAATTATACATCAATGAGGTCGAAACATGAAAGGAAGCACCAGTAGTTAGGTAACTTTTGTATATAATAATGCTGGTTATGTAGATACCCAAATTATTTCATTTGCAACGTTCCCATGCTGTCGAGTGGAATCGTGCACAAGTAAATGATGTACATATTTCAAAATGCACTTCAATTTGATTTTAAAAAATTGGCAAGTATTCAACAAAAAAATAGAAGATTATCACTTGAATAGAAAAAAATCAGTATTGACTGAACTTTCAGAAATGAAACGAATGTACATTCCAAATAGAAAGCTTTAGGCGTGCTTTGCAACAGAGCAATATGTTTATGAAATACCTTCCTAAAGGTTAAATAAAAATAGGTGACCGGAGAAGATAATTTCATCAATTCAATGCTGCAATTCTACCACGAAAATCAATAATCCTGTACTAAGTTGTAGGAATAGTATCTATATTGCTACTCCATCTAGTGTAGAGTGCGAGCCTTTGGCAATTGCGTAAGAATCCAGTAACCTAACTATACGAAACAAGTTCGTTACTTCGACCTCTACTGTCAGAATTCACGCCAAACCAGTTTATAGTAGCAGATCCATACGCATACAAATTAGCTTTATGGCGTTTGATTATCACAGGAGTGATTAATGCGTTAATAAATAGTTAAAAAAATAAAGCTTTGGGTTTTTAAAATTTTCCGAAAACCTTTTCAAACTGTTAAAAAGTTATTAATACGCTGCCTACTCGACAAAAAATAAATCGGAGAGTTTTTTAAAAATAATAAATGGTTTTAACTTGTCACAAGCATTCATCGGATAAAATAGAAGAGTGGCTGGGGTTGGATTTATCGTTAATTGCAAATCTAAAACGCTTTTCGAATCACGCAAGGAAAAGGTTAGTAGCTTCGCCGTAAAAAATAATGACAGAGTTTCTATCTTTTTTACATCTAGAAGTTCAATAACTTGTCAGAAGACAGACAAGGGTAAATTAAACAAGTTAAAATACTGCACGAGGTTGACGGATTCCTAATATGGAAAAAAAATCATTATTATAACGGAATACTTATGAACGTAAATCATATTAAAAGAAATATTTTAAAAATTAACTGCTTAGTTAACTCAATATATCTTTATTTCTTATTTTACAAAACTGAAGAATTACCGGCCTAACTAAAAAAAATAGACCCTAACTTTGTTACAAATAAGAAATTAGAATCATTTGCTAAATCTCCGCTTCTATATCCAGGGTAATCATATTATGTTCTAATGTAAAATATGTATTTTGTGTACATAATGCATTATAAGATTATTCGTAATCCAATGTAAAACATGGGCCCCTTCAAAAATCAATAAAAAAATTCCATATCATAAATATAATGACAATTTGAAAACAACTAAATTAGGTAATTAGTAATTCATATTACTTGTAAGGTATTCCCCGAACAATATTAAAGGAAACTACAAACCCTAGGTAATTAAGACTACTGGGAATAACCAAAATAATTAGAAATTCGACAGTCAAAGGCGACTTAGTAATAAATATCAGAAAACCCATATAATTTAATAAAATCCTTGCAGACCACCTTTCTCTATATGTTATGTATATAAACCGAAAAGTTAATAATAATTTTTACCAGGCTGAAGATGGCTTTAACAAGCTGAAACCGGGTACGGTAAAATAAATTAAAGTGGAAATAACCTTAATATTTGTTATTATATTATTAAAACTAAAGAAGTTAGCTTTAACTTTAGCATATTCTTAAGGTGTAAGCACCTACACCTTACACCTAACCTATCAGCAAGATTAGCAGTGCAACTACAACAGGTGAACACTGAACAGTGAACAGGTCTCTTCACACCAAGAAGTTAACTGTTGAATGACTCTCGCTTTTCCCGAGGTGACCTGCTCCGGTTTTCTTGAGTGCGGGAACTCGGTTAAACTGTCCGCTTGTAAAATATGACATCGATATGCACCGTTCCCGGGAGGCAGACAGTAGATAGGGATGCTATGAGCGCTTCGGAATCACCCAGATGCTTGGAAAATAAATAAACACTTATATTTTGACATCATTTTAATTCAATATGTGTTTTTATGGATTTTGTTTAAGAAATTAAGAAAAATATTGAGTTGTCTTACTGTTCCAGTCCAAACACAAAACACGTCGTCTACATATCTCCTCCAACAATGTACATAATTTAATAATAAGGCGCAACCGTTAAAAATCATATTTTCCAGATTTTTATAAATATATCCGCGACCAAGGGACTGGTACTAGCACCCATAGCCACGCAATCTTTTTGTTTAAAGATAATGTCAATGAATTGAAAATAATTTTGTTACATTAAATAATACATTTAAATTCTGAGATAAGTCATCAGATAAAATTGATGGAAATAAAAGTTATTTAATAAAAGCTTTACATTCTTCAATTGGTTGGGAATAAATTAACAATTTCAAATGACATTAATAATGATTTGTCATTTTCAAAAGTTTTAAGTGTTCAATCAAATCAAATGAATTTTTAATTGAGAATTTAGGATGAAAAATATGTGAATCCTTAATAACTCTAACAAAATTATTGATGCTATGCGGTGAAACATGTCGTTTTTTTTATAGACAATAAAGGTGGTTATAACTAAGAAATCTGATAACTTTTAATGAATAAATAGTTAACAATATGGTTTTAAGCTTATGTACATACTACATATAAACTACATTAAATGTTTATTACGTCGACCTGCGCAGTGTGAACGCACAAATTTATTCAATGTCTATTCAATATAATCTATATCTAATCAATGAAAAAAATAATATTAAAACCATCAATGAATAATTCATAATAATAATTAAGAAATGCACAAAGACACAGCAAAATATAAAGATAACGGTCGCAACTGACGCTTGGACCCAGGTCCTCCAGTCTTCCCGGGACTCTACCAATTGAGGTACTGAGACCTAATTATATTCGGTAATTTTTATCGATCTCACATGTCAATTGAAGAATTACTAACATTATCTTCAATTATTTCCGATATTTTTAATCGCTGCCATCTTTGGAATGATTGCAAAGTTCTTACCAGAATACATTTACGATCTAGATAGAAGCATTATCTATTTCAAATTTCATTGAGAGTTATTAATATTATCTTCTTCATTGATTAAATATTACAATGAGGTTTATCAGCTGCAATGAGTAATTTTTAATGGATTTAATGTGTCTATTTTATAAACGCAACTATTTTCGCCTTAATCAAACACATTGCTATCATAAATAGGCATTAAGATGACCTGTTAATCAAGTACGCTTCTATGAAAACGTTTTCTCGGAAAATGACTAGCCTTGCCGTATTGTACGTCTGGATGATCTAAGCACTTGCCTGAAACGGCTTGTAGCTCATTCTACATATTTAATACCTGCATTCGGTTCGTCATACCTTCACTTGATGATACGAGGGAAATGCGGAAAACAAATTACTACACAACGCTTTTATCACGATTTCTGCATATATTTTAGAAGAATTAGATATTATAAATAATATAGGGGCGACGTGACGCTTCGCTAATGTTTCTGATGAGTGGATATTGATCGTTATAGTAGTGAAAGCCATAATTGTCAGCTATTAACCACGATCCATAGATGACCCCTTTTAATAAATCGTTGAAGTTTTACTCGACTGCACACGGATGTGAAGTAACACCAAACCATAGTGGACATATGCGACAAAGAGGAGATTGCAAAAATCTTACAGCTAAATGAACGATAATAATAAATGACAGTTTAATTGGGAACACGCAAGTAACGTTCCACCAATTTAGTAACATTAAAGTTTACACTGTTACTCGTGGAACTAATTGCGCGTTTCGTTACTTGATACATAGACCTTATCGAGTAATTTATTAACTCTAAGAAACGTCTAACAACCGTAGGGTAAATACATTATGTTTTAAACCCAAAAGATAATACATTTTAGGTATAAGTACATGAATTTTAAGTATAATTATAACATTTTAGGCATAATTATACGAACAAAAACGTATCAGATAAATCAACGTGAAAAATAAAACTGTATTATTATTATAAGTTAATTTTACACATATTTCAAAACATTACTTTCAGAGAATATTAAATCTACGTCATTCTTGTATCTGGACAGTTTTTCAGTACTGAACCGAAGGCAGAAGCAAGAACTGCCCCATGAGACCCTAAATAACATTACTCAGTCGTGATACGAGCTAAATTGGTTCCAGCGTAATCTTTTTTGCCACATTTTGCCTTTGAAATGAATATAAGAGAAATGAAATCGAGTAATTTATTAGCCTTTTCGCCAGGGAAACGCTCGTGTAAAGTTAATTAAAGTAGGTAAGTAAAACGGGGACGACCATCGTTTGACCAAAAAGCAGAATCAAATGGTCAAAAGTAGACACTTTTAATAAAGTCTTCTCCAACAAATAAGCTTTGAGAAAAGTAGAAACATGGTGTTAAAACCTAGAATTACAGAATATTGTAAGAGGCTCAGAATAATCTCATCATTAACCTCACAATGGATCAGATAAGATGAATTTACCAGCGCTTACGTAAATTTCTTAACAGGTAGAAAAAAATTGTGATTAATCCAATAAAATAGTAAAATTATGATTATCGGTCGCGTGAGACTAATGTAAACGAAGATGGTATCGAAGTGGTTACCCTTGGGTGCTTTGTTAAATGACATCAATGTAGTAACCGGATTTGTGTTCTGTCACGCAGTCTCCTCTGCCAACAATGCCATAAAAACTGGCTTTTTACTTATATAACCCGACAACGCCGATATATAGCCACTTGTCATTTTATCTTAGCAGATTAATTAAATACGGATAGACCCTTCCAGATCGACAACAATGGACAATAAGATTTGTTTTCCTTTTCATTCAAGATTATCAAAATTATTAACACTGTTGACTTATAAACGGACAAATTATACATCAGCATATATGCACAACTCGCCGTTGGCACAATACAAGAAAATAAGAATTGTTTTTAATCAATTGTTATAAATAATTAAGCATAAATACACTCTTACGTAATGGCGTGTGAATACTACAAGGGTTTATGAGTGACCTCATTTATCTGAGATTCTGTCGGGCAGGCGATGAAATTGATAAATCTCATTTTATATTCAAATGAATATTCATGCCAAATGCAGGAGACCTCGTGATAAATAATTTGTGACATTGCTCTCGATTGGCAGCCAGTAGCCAATAGGAGAGGCATATCAAACATGTTTAACTTTTCAATGTCACATTGTGTTTCACTTTTGATTTCGTTATCGCATTATTGGATCATCGAATAGCATTCACCTTACAAAGAGAATATAAAAACACCCGGCTAATGTTACGAAAATATTCGGGATCGTTAGGTTAAGAGGAATTCGAATCAAATTGAAAAGGGTAAAGCGCGAACACACACAAGCCTTCATTAAATCGAATGAATGGACCCGAAAATCGAATACAAATAAAGCTTACAAAATACAATAGAGTGAATTTAAACAATGCCACAATTCAGAACAACTACTGTTTGGTCGGACTACATGATTAGAACGTTTAGATTAATAATACAAATTATAGAATAACACAAACGCGTGCAAGATCGTTTTAAAAACAGAAAAATACAAAAATGGGAAACAAATTAAAAATGTTTTTTTAAATACTTATACTACCTAAGGCAAAGAAATTCCCAAAGTTCAATATTAAATACTTCACATTAAATTTTTCCTGCGAACTATTTATACAAAGTCTTTTTCCGCAGAATTATTACTAAATAAAATCAACTGACACCCTTAATGAGTGTTCTAACCCTAAGGTTTTCCGACTACAACCAATTGATGGCTATTATTCAACGGTTTATAAGTGCAAATGGTCAGAGAAACATTATTATTGGGCCCCTTTAAAACAGATGAAATTTATCTAGCGTTTTTTAACCGATAACTACAAACTCAAATGACGCCAAGCAGATTATCGATAATGTAAGGAGTTGCCTTCAGTCAGTAAATTAGGCAGGTTGAAAATATTATCTCAAATGATAAAAATTAAGGAAAAATTCTTTTGAAAAAATGATACGAAAACATAATGATTTATATACATTTAAAAAATCCATTTGTTGAATATGAAGGTATCGTACCACTATAACAGAATCAAACTAATAAGAGATCGTTAAGATTATAGCCGGCCGACAGTAAAATATTGTTATACATATTTAATAAAATGAACCGGCACACTTATTACCAGTTTTCCAAGGAATGCTTTAGCCAACTAAAATAAATTAATCTCGTGTGCACTTTACGTCCACTAATCGACAAGTTTTAACAAAATTTATTGCTAAAAATAAACATTAAATTGCATTTTATGTTTATTGTATAAGTTAAGACCATGAACTATAAATTTGGATGGAATACGATTGAAACGAAAATATGAATAAAATGATTCCATGTAAAACCTAGTAGTTTAATTGCTTATGCAAATTTGTATTAAATATACTACATTTGAATAAACAGATTTATAAAAGTAACAGTTTTTGAATACGTGAATTATAGTAGAGAACATAATATATTATAGAGGATGTTAAGGGGTAAATGAAATTTTGGTCGCGGGTGACTTTTTTATGTCTTTTTTCAAATTTTTTTCTTCAAAATCAAACAACAAAAAAAACTTCTACATGTTGAGTAAGCGCTCAATCACTCACCCCGCCCCTAACTCAACACTTACTGTTTTTTTTAAACACCAAGTACATTACAATTGCAGCTCAGTAAATCAAGTACTTCCCTTAAAACTGTACAAAGAAATAACTTGATTTAAGCACAAAAAATACGATACAAATTACGAGTAATTAAAATTTTTAGCTTATGATTTGTATATAAGTTGAAAGCGGCAATAAGAAAAAAATGCAAAGACTTTTGCGAACAGGAAAAATATTTTATTTTTTATTCTAGTGTTTTGAAATAACGTAAACACCCGGGAAATCTGAGTAATAAATAAGGATTCAATTTGCAAAACAACAATCAACATAAATTATTAAAAGTTACAAAAATCAGAATGTTGCTAAAATTATGTAATATCATAAAACATCAACAGGAGTCGTCGAAAAAATACTGAGTTTTATTTTTTTTATGTACGTATTCAAATTAATGTAAACTGTCGCTTAGATATATTAATACATAAAATATAGAATAAAAAGTTCAAATACTATATTACACAACATATTAAACGCAACAAAAAAATAATTTTTCGAAGTGTTCTCTTTGTATATTTTATTAGCTAATAAAAAAACACCTGCTCAATGCAGGACTAATTGGATTTATAATGTATAACCTCCGTGAGCCGATAATTACAATAATTATTCTTACTATAAAGGCTAATTTATTAGTTATACGTATTCCTGTGAACGCAATCAAATTAGTCGTTAAGCAGGAGGAGATCAGTGCAATTACGCTGATTTTTTAAAAATAAACGGGTAAGTAAAAGTAATAGTTATAATTAACAATCATAAAACTGGAATTTTATGACCTATTTAAATGTTAGTAGTAATCGCGACTGGGGACGGTAGGGTCAATTGGAAAAGAGTTATACAATGATGCATAAACCAATGATCAAATTAAATGTAAAAATTCGGGTACAGCTAAAGATTCTTTAAACTTAAAGATGACAAAATAAACCGGTAGTGCAGCAGCTTGTCCATCCCGATTAAAACTTCACTGTAAAACAACCAGGATGTTTTTACGGACTTCGAAAGTTGCCGCTTTATATTCTTATAGTTAAAAAATAAAAGTAAAGACAAACTAAATATCACATAACTCCTGGAGATGGTTGGTAGCATTCTTTCTTGGATCGAACCCAGAGGGTGTTCATGTCCAATCCTTCTGAGAATTTATTTCTGGTTCTTTAATTTAAAAAACCCAATAAGTAGGTATATATGTTCAACGACAAAAACTAAGTACTCGTAATCTCTACAGAACAAGGATGTTATTTTGTCTGATGAATTTATTGGGACTTATAGGTCAAGAATACCTACCATGTCTTTTCAGTATTTAAAGAGTCCAATTTAACTAATTATCTTGGTATGTGGATGCTTGGTTGCCTCAGTGACGGAATGTCCGCCTACATAATGTCATTAAGAGACGCAGGGGCATCCATTGATGCGGAATCTGTTATATTTAATAACTATCCAAGATTTTTTTATCCAAGTTTTACGTTAGTCGTTCAGTTTTTCAAGCAAAAGGGAACTTTATGCTTACTGATTAAAGTAGTTTGGTCTTACCTTTCTCGGTGGTGTGTGTCTAAGGTGCTGTTGCGGGGGTTGCTGGGGTTGTAGGGGTGGTGGCCGGCAGGCCGCGTGCGGGGGCGGCAGGTGGTGGGCCAGGAAGCCCCCCGCCAGGGACAGGGGGGCGCCCAGCCCGCCAAGCCCTCCGAGCCCGCCCAGCCCGCCCAGCAGCGGCGGCAGAAGGCGGCCTCCGCCCGCGCCACCCGGGGGCACGGCCATCATTTTCTGCAGGGGCACACCCCACGGCAGGTACCATGTACCCCCGTGGTGCTGCATGCCTACTGAGTACAAGGGCTCCATCTGGATGTGGATGTTGTCTGATACTCTTCCAAGTATTTCTCACTTATGTAGTTAAACTGCAGTCCAGAGTCAATTACTTTCCACGATCTAATAAATTATTTCACGGGATAAATCGGAAAAGGGTTTTTATATTTAGTTCGAGGATATTCGTAGATATGTTTCCAGAAAACAGCACTTTAAAACTTCGGTGTAATCTGATTTACTTATTTGTAGGTAATTTCAAGAGTAGGTATATTAAAGTTAAACAAAAGTAAAAGATAAAGTTACTTGCGAATCAATTAACCATGGTTTTTAACCACTTTTTATGAAATGTTTATGCTTTTTTCATTGCAGATTCACTTTTAGTTTCGTTCAAAACGACAGGAAAAGCAGATTTCACTTTCAACAAGATAATATGATGTAAGTATGTCACATTTTTTTATAAAGTATATTCAGCATATTTATTAGCGTTGAATTATGATGCTGTTTTAAAGTAGCGATGATTAAGATGTGCCTGCTATCGAAGTTCGTCATCTGCAGTCATCATTAGGTGTTTTTTTCACTGTATTGTCTTTGAAACACTTATTGATTCTTAGTTCACTGGAATATTATTTAACAATAAAGATAAACACCGCTTCAATCACATAGATGAGACTTCAAACAGGAACCTAGAGAAAGGTAGAAAATGAATATCATTGGATGTTTTTTCAGAAAAAAAGATCCAAAAACTTTGTGATGTAATCGGGTTTTGGAGTCCACGACGTGGCTTATTTTGGAAACCGGTTAGGTAAGAGTAAGATCGATGTTTTCTATTAATTATTGCCAAACTTCTGCTGACTAACATCAATCCACCAACTTATTTAAATTTTTAAAATAATAACTTTACGTAGGTATGTACCTACGCGGATAAACATTAAAGCTAATTGATTCCCATACCGAGTTATAAAAACACACAATTAAAAATATCTTTCAATCACGGGACCTTCGGAATTTTTTACAAAAAAGTTACGAGCTCCGAAATGCAAGGTTGTTTTTAATTAGATGTTTAGAAGACCGAAGCAGACGTGGAAGAACGGCGAAGTCTATACGGCTCAAGTGTCTGGAATCGCAAAAAGCCATCATTCATTTTGACCGAAATGCGAGAAACTTGAATACAGAGAAGTGTAGGTATTAAGTAGGTAGATATTATGATCTTCAAATCACACAGCCACCGATAGCTAGTTTAGTGAACTAGTCGCCGGACCCGTCAGACCTGATCTGCAGGACCTGATCACAACAAGCAACACATATTAATACGTGTAGGTACATTTTACCCGCGAGACATTTTAGCACTGTCATGAGATGCCTTTGAAAAGATGTTATTAAGCAACATTGTTTGTCATGTTACGAATTCTGATAATATAAGAATCGAATGTTCGATTATATCAAACAGGAAAAATAATCAACGTGGTGAGAAGAAGAATATCGTAATATGTATATTTTAAACAAGGTGGGTGTTATTTAACTTTATATATATAAACAAATTAATCTGTTTTAATGCACCACAAAAAACGCGAGCACTAATGTTAGGAAGTTTACACAGCCTTTTCCGACTGAAATTTTAAGGTCAACGCAGCTATTTTCTTGTGCGTTACATCATTTCCACTATGAGCGATAGAGCTCTAAAAACATAAATAAAAAATATCAGTAAATAGAGCGACGACTCCATTATGTCTTTCAACAGTTGTTTTATATTATTCAATAAGAAAAAACATGAAAAGTGTTTTGAAACTAGGGCGAAACTGGGTAATAACTATAAAATGCCTTTAATAAGGCCAGTTTCTTCTCAGCTCAATTATTTAATAATTCGGTCGTAAAACATTCTCACTTAAATACGGTAGAGGTAAACCGGGTACTAAGAACAATAATTATCTACGTCGGATGTAATAACCGTGAATTGAAGTGAACCCCGACATATATTTCGGCTTCCGACGATTGAGCAATGAGCGACTCCGCGGTGCCTCTGTAACATATTTTACATTGACCAAGAAACTAGTTATGGTGCGATAATATTACTCAACGCGGTCGGCAGTGCCGGCACACTGTTTATCTTGAGATAGTAGGCAACAGGCATACTTTCACCTGGACAGCTATCAGCCATCAGCCGGTACCCGTCGGTCAAATGTAGCATCTTCTTTGCTTAGGAACCGATAGTGTTGTAATCGTGTAAGTGGCAGTTGGGAGATTTCGGCAGGTACAAAACTCTCCTTTATGCGAAATGTTAATTAATATGTTAAACTTGAGGTGGGTATTTTAATATTATTATTTATGCTATTGCCAATGCAGAATTACAGCTGGCCTAAAATGTAATATGAATATTGGACGTTTTTACTGAATTATAAAAAAAACATAGATTGCGTATAGCATAAATTACCAATAACATTAAAAAACTTTTCGAAAAAGGAGAAAATCTGCAGGTGGTCATTAAAAACACTACTACTGGTGTCTAGAAATTATTAATAAATTTTAATTCTTTTAAATATATATTTTTAAAAGAATGAAACATTCCGAAGTTACGAATAATCTAACAATATTTGAAATTCTCCTACTTCCACCATAGTATGCGGAAAATGTTGCTTGTGTCGTGATGGAGAACTTAGCCAGTCGAGGAATCGAAAACGAGAAGCCTGGATGGGACCCAAACGTGATGCCCACTCAGCCAATGACCTCACTAATTTGCGCAATTTATCTGGAATTTTTACGTCAATGCAACAATTTTTTTAGTTCGTTATGTCATTACCATCATGAGCTATGGAGTTTAGAAATATTTTATATTAAGTGTTTAAAAATAAGCAGATAAAATTCTGGTTTCAATTTTTTAATTTTCCGATTGTTATGAAAAGAGTGTGGAAATTAACTGAGAGAAATAAATCGTTGGATAAAGCCGGGTGGTAAAACTAGTATACTTAATTACAAACTAGTAAATAAAGCTTGGGGGTAATACTAAATGTCTTCACATAACATGTTTAATACTGTGTGAATAAATTATATATAAGTACTCTTATACCTACATTATCACAGCGTTAACGTAACATTTAAATCTACAAATGAAATTGTAAATCCTGAGAGGAATAAAGGAATTATATTAAGCGATGTTTGAATTTAATGGAATCCAAACATTTGTCAACAACTAATATAGGTACCTAAACACAGGCTTTGAAACAAGATTATTCAATCTCACAAAGGCAGTCGCACAAAATTGACAAAGCAAAATAATATACATTTCAAGAGAGAATAGCGCTATTTACGAACTTAGGTTAACTTAAACTTTCGTGCGAAATGCGGAGTGGCATGTGCGCTGACATGACATTACATTATCGCGTAATTGAAAAATAAGCACAACTAGATGAGAAACCTCGTTTAAAGAGAGATTTCCCGAGAACAATGTAACACGTAACACGCCGCGCTACAGATATTTCCCAAGTGCTGCACTTTGCGGGGTAGAGCTTACCGCTGAACGCCGAATTCGCGGAAAGTTCTCGCGGGAACCGATCGAGGAGGAAAGTGAGTTGCGATCGGGAGCGCGGCCGATGAGGGCGAACGTATAGTCGCGACTGATAACGGCCGCGCCGAGTGGGCGATCGTCTCGTGAACCGTGCACCGGTGCTATTCGCACCGCCTCGGTCGCGCTCCCGCACCGGCCAAACTGTGCCAATGATCACCGTTTAAAATACTTCAAATCGACAAAAAGAATCAAAGACTGAGTACCTGCTCAACCCAACTTTTTACGACTCCAGATACTAATATCTACAGCCTGTATGTCGGACGAATATCTACAGCTCATATGTTGGACAAATATCTACGAACTTCAGTGTGAAGACTAATATCTACAGAGCTAAGGTCGGATAAATATCTATGACGGTCCAAGTGGTGACGAATATCTATGGAGCGTAGGTGGGACTAATATCTAGAGAGGGCAGCTGAGCAAGAGGTTGTACGGAAAAGCATAAACTACTTCAATTACGTAATATTAACCTAACCTAACTTAACATAAATTAAGTTTTTTAAACTACATACGCAATATTACGTTATGCCAATATGCTATACATAATTGCAAATCCAACCTCTGCCAGTGCTGTAGATATTCGTCGACATCACCTGTTCCATAGATATTAGTCAGCAGTTTGAGCTGTAGATATTCGTCCTCACTTTGGTTCTCATAGATATTAGTCCGATTTGTTCAGTTTTTAGAATTCCTGTAGATATTAGTATACACCTCCCTTTTTACACCACGGCCGAAAAATCTGCATCTCCCTGTACAATCAAAAAGGTTATGACGACATTGTAAGATGCCCAGACACCCTTTTACCTGTAATATTATTATTTTCTTTTATACCACGAGACATTATGCGGGTACCTGTAGCCTGTAGACATCCACCCAGCTTGAACTTTTGCTTAATGTTTTCATAAAGGGATATAAAAAATGACTAAATCAAAAATATGGCCGACGGGAATATGAATAAATGAGACATGAACAGCTCATCGGTTGATAAATCGCCGACATTTTAGAGGCCAATGTGAAGTTTATCAACCGCAAAGAAACCGCAGGACTACGTCATGTTTAATGAAACCGCAGTCTCTTCCTATTAAACGGCAATATTTTGAATGCAAATACCGATCGAGATATGAATTCAATTAAAGTTTACATGATATTTTTTATTAACAAAACAAATCAAGTAGAACAAAAGAATAATCTTCACCGATACGTGCAGCTGTTAGGATAGTTAGAATCTACTGGATAAATTTTATTACATTACAACATTCATACTAATTTCGGTTATAGGTGCATGGGTGAACGGATGCGTGATTTGAAATTCTACGAACTTTTAATTTTCAGACAAGCGATAAAGTAGGTAACAAAATCATTTCACTAATTACTTATAAATATTTATTTGAAATGAATATTTATTTTGTTTATATATTCGACAGGATGACCGGACAACTCAGAATCATGCATCGTCAACATTTTCGATAAATTTTTTTTTAAATAGTCTTAGGCTATGGGCTATTTTTCAAAAAAAAATTAACAACTTTAATGACTCTTCAAAAGGTGTTGAAGTTGCATGATTCTGAGTTGTCACGGAACTGGCTTAAATGCATAACAACAGTGAATGTACGTAACAGAGACAAGACGCGTGGTTTCATTGAACTAGGTCCAGCGGACATACTTATAGCTATTTCATACATACACACACATTCTTTGAATGGTTACCCTTTTCATAAGTAATGCTACATTTGTTCGATTAGTATATAAACATATAACGAACCACACACATAACGCGTCTTGTATTTTTATAATGTTATCGGATGGATGTCGTAATTTTTCAAGTTAACCAATATTCGAAAGGTTTTTTTTTTCTTTTGAAAGGCAATGATCCAGGAGCAAATATTTTTTTAAGTAATAATAACTTTTAGCTTCACAAATCTCACAATTAAATTTTCCCCTTTTGTATATACAAACATATCCTTAAATACAATAAAATTAAACATCAATATAGAGATACTTATGTATTCTACGAAAAATTAGCATGTAATAACTACCTATAAGTTACAAATGAAATAAAGTTACGACATACAAAGAACAAAAGAATGATCTTCATTAGATGCCTATACATATTAGGTAATATGACATCTGCTGGAAATAAAACACATAATCACTGATTCTTGAACATTGTACTCCAACAGATGCCATAATTTCTTTCATAATAAAACATGAATACAGAATATAGACTGAAATTCACTCGGAGTAACTGGTAAATTCCATTTTACGAAGAAAAGTAGTTATACACTCATGTGGTACAAGTAGGTATGATTAAATAAACTATGAGTCTTTGAGTGGCTTCATTCTTAACCTCATTTTGTACTTAATACTGGATATATTGACACAAGTTGAACCGAACAAATAAACGCATTGATAAAATAATAAATTTCAATCAATGCTTCATTCTTAATTATCAGCAATTTCTCTCTGACAGATAAGGCATGTTTTATATCGACTAGAGCCGCCATCGTGACTCAAAGAAACAACAAAGGTGCATTCAATGGGTAGGAATCAATTGTATCTTAATATATTGCGAAAATATAATACACAAGAACACGTTAGACTCTTATCGTAAGTGCCTGATAATAATAATTTTCAATGAGAATGAGCTATACAATATATATTGATTATTAATTCATGTATGTATTAAGGGGGAGTCTGCTCTAGCCGATCCAAAAAATCGTATTTTTTTGTTGGCCAAAAATTTTCCTGTACATGTGGAGAATACATTCCCAAAGTCATAAAACCAAATTCGACCTGGACATATAGTTAGGAGCGGTGCGTAGAATGAAAAACGTAGCGGCCAGGTTACAAGCGAAAATTTTAAACGCGCTTTTCTCAAAACGTCGTTTATCAAGTTGGCTGGAATCGTAGCTCTTCGAATTTTCATCCGATTCGCTTCATTCAAAGTTTAAAATGAACAAAATTAAACTTATATGCGGATGAACCTTGACTTGTAAAAAAATATAATTATTGAACAAAGCAATTAAGGCATTAATTGCTTTGTTCAATAAGGCATTGCAAAATTAAGGCCTAATCTCATTATATACCCGCTATTTTTACAATCAACGACTCTTTCCTGCAAACTGTGGTTCAAGCATATTCATACTACATATAAGGAAATTTTTTGACTTTCATGTTTCAGATAAAATTTGTAAGAACTCCAGGATTTTAGTCGATTTGGTCGGACCCTCCGCTTGCGGTCGCTATATCTGTATACATAGATATTAAATCCACATTTTCAACAGTGGTTTTTCTTGATGTACTTTTACATGTAACAAGAAGTTACGTGAACGAAAATAAATTTTATCTTTGAAAAAAAAACGCATTGAAAAAACACTCGGCTGGACCAGACTCTCCCCTTAATAATCTATTTGATCTGGAGATTTCAAAATCAAACAATTTTACCGAAAATGGTGTTAAAAAAATATATCACTTTGTATCAAATGATTACTATCAAAAAGTTGACATATCTAAACGGCTGATACATTTTAAATATACCCAAGCGAAACCGGTAAGTGATTACTTCCCACTGAAATATTAATAATATTATCTGAAACCATCATAATGATATCAGGAGCACTTTTTAAATGTTGTAAATTGTGAAATTGTATTCAATGCATTAATCTATTAAATTGTGAAAGTACATAAAGATAAGTATCGTAAATTGATAAATATGTATTACGTATGTATTTATTTCTTCGGTTCATAATAATAAATTGATATCTGTAAGAAAGAGGGTAAAAGGAAAAATTATCATGGAATAAAAATGTTTACGACCTAACCGATTGACGAAATGTTCGGGAAATAAAAAAGGTTCTATCAATAAGCCGATAAATGGATATCAGTCATGAATAATATTGTTTGATATTTTGACTCAGAGGACGTGAACTTGGACCTCTCTTTTTTACGAATCGTGATTTTATTAAGTAATAAATAATAAACTATAAATATCATAGTAAACACGGGTAAAATAACAACAAAAAATCTTCTAAAAAAAAGTCCCCTGCATGAACTTGAAATGTTTAATTGGTTATTAAGAATCAAATTTAATACGGATTTTTGCAAAAAAATTATAAGCACTTGACCTAGAGGCGATTCGTGGAAACGTTCAGAATAAATATTATGTAAATAACTTCTACGAATGGCCGAGATGAATATTGGGTTCGTAACATTAGCTAAGTCTGTCATTCAAAGTTTGGATGTTAAAATCCGGGTGAGCGTGCGAACAAGTTTCGGAGTAGTTAAGGTAGGTTCGTTAGACGTTAGACAAACAACATCGAACAAAAGGCTACCCGATAGAGCTGAGTTACGCTAATGCCCGTTCACGTACACATTAAAATGTTTGTTTGCTATAATGGCCGGCTAAATATTGGGTTAGACAAATTTGTATTGATATTAGAATAATGAAAGTAAGCGTTTGTTTGTCGATTTATTTCAATAAATCATGAAAAATTGAATGAGCCGACGATTAATCTTTGACCGGTTGAGAAGTGTGGAATGGAAAACCTCCGATTTTTGTAGCACCTGTGAATAATCAGGACAACTGTGTCATCATCTCACGTGTTTACTTTACAAAAATAAATGTATAAAAAACACACAAACAACGCTGGACTTAAATCATTATTTTTTACGTCAACTCCACACAGGAGGCCCCGAGGAAAATAATTTCCATGAGTGGCAATCTCACCTTTTGGGATGCTGTGAGGAGGGTCTTTTTTAGTAGAGGAAGGAACTAAAATGGGTTTTGAGGAAACCCATGTTGTGCTTAGGAGGAAAGATCCATAGAGGTCGGAAAAATCAAGCGTTCGGAAAAACTCTACGTACCGGTGCCGAAGAGACCAATGATGCTATTCCTCGGAATATCTTCCATTGAAATACCGGTGTAATGTAATGTAATAACGTGTAAAAACCCAAATGGGTCGTGAATACAAAATATATACAAACATTTAGAAAATTTTAAACTAAAAATTTGCTTGTGGAGAGTAAAAGCAGTTGAAATAAGTTCCAGCAATTTATTGATAACTCTCAATATTCTATACTCCATCAAGTATCTCATATTTTGAAAGAAAAATATTAAAGTTGAAAAAGCGAGAACAGCAAACCTTTTAGTAAAGGTGGCAGAGAAAAATACATATCAAATAAATATTAAAGGCAGTTTATAATAGCAAAGCAGTAAATCTATATCGGCGCTACGCTTGCATCCTTGTGAAGATCGTTTACAAAAGAGTTAGGCCTAATGAAACGTTCTCATTTTTCGGAATCTGCAGGATTAACATCGTTGAAAGAACAAGAACCGCCTATTCACACCTGATGCCTGTGCTCTAAAGGTTGCAAATCCGTTTGTTAAGATAGGTGAATCCATCAAACGGACTGACCGTTTCTGCCCATAGTGATTGGTTTTAATCGATTATTTTGGGGTTCCAGACCACAGGTGGCTGCCAAATTCAACAGTGGGACGCACTTACAGGGTCAGCCGTTGTATAATAGCGATACACTATACAGAAAATGCAATACTATCATATCTATATTTAGGTAATCAATAATTGACATTAAAAATTATTTCGCAACTCGAGCTATATTTATTTATTCGATTACAGTTATCGTCAAGCGCATATAACTAATAATCGTGATATTAGAAATAATTAAAACACAAAAAATATTCATTCTTCTTTATTCTATCGTCGAAATAATACTTTTAATTTTCATTTTAAAAATTTAAACGTCAAAAATAAATGCACATATCGTGGACGGGTGCTTCACGCTAATGGCTGTTTGTTTAAAAATAATTATCGGGGCATTTGCCAAAGGGACGAAAAAATAAAACGTTGGGGTAATTGATTTCTCGGTAAGTAGGATTCGACGTAACCGTTTGTTAAGAAGCGTGCAGCCACGCCTTATGAATTGTGGGCCAGAAACACGCAACAAGTTATCCCGAAAAATAAGGAAAATAAACAATAAAACCATTTTTTTAATCAGAAGACAATAAATGTGTATTTTCAGAAACGGGTACATTCAGAGACTGGTGATTTGATAAGACCTTTATAAAGATGGATAAAGCAATCAAGAGGATAACGTAACAAGATCTCATTATTAAAGTTTCAAATGATTATGTACCACAACACACAAAAGCCTTTATCAAGCCATGATTCGTGATGATTTATTACCATTCCAGCTGACCGTGTTGTCTATATAGTCTACACTCCACAGCATTAGATAAAAAAAGGCTTCTAGGTAGTAGATACGTAGCGTCAAGGCCAAATCTTATATAAAACGAGTACTAGCTCGGTTTGAAGAATACCTCTCATCAATTATCATATCAAATATGAATGCATGGCCAATTGGCGCAATTGTGAGAACAAAAGATTCCCTTCAAAAGGAGCGTACTGCTATTAATTTACTTAATCAATGGGGGGTATATTATATGGGTCTAGATTTGGGTATCCCACTGTTAAGATACATTACGACTGCAGGCTCAAATTATGGATGAGTCTGTTTTTTACTCGCGATGGTTACGAGAAAGATAACATTTTTGGCATTGTGTGGCATAAACAATGTTAAAGCAAGGATTTGCATAAGTTATTTAGCAAACAAATGGGTAACTTTAGTCAGCGGGAGGGTTCTCGAGTTTCTGGTAGTCACGTGAGAATATGGCACCTGCTTTGTAGGATAATCCTAATATCGTCAATCAACAGTCGGGAAGCAGGTAAACCACAAACATAAGTAAATGCGCTTGTTAGTAGTTTTAAGTAAACATAGGCGGTGCAAAATAATTAAACTGAAAGCGTAAATTGAGATGCACGGAAAACATTAATATTCACTCACATTACCTAAATAATGTATAATATTTTTAAAAGAATAATATTTATTTCAGCTTCGTATAAAGACATTCTATTTTAATAAAAAAAATGTTTATACACTAATATATTGACACCATATATCGAGTTCATCAACTTATAAAAATGTCATGAAAATTGTACGCCATTCTTGATAGTCCTTGATATTTTGTTGCTGTTGAATATTATATACTATCGAGAGCATCGCCTGTCCTTATCCTATATTCCCCCTCCTCTTCCCTTTACATTCTAATAATTTTTAAGGTAAAATACAAACTCATATATCTAACAAAGCATTAGCATTGAAAACGTTTTAACCTTGTTTAACTACTTATCTTTACATTATATTAAAAAGCTGTTTGTGTCATTTCTAACTAACTAACTAACTAACTAACCATCACGCCGTTTCCCCGCAGGGGTAGGCAGAGAGGACGGACCGCCAAACAACTCGGTCTTGGCACACACTCCTTGCCTCGTTCACATTCATACACCGTCTCATACATGCTCTTCTATTATTCCGACTCTTCACATGGCCCGACTCAAGTATCTGATTCACTTGGTCGTGCCATGTCTTTCTCGGACGTCCCCGACTTCTTCTACCATTCACATTTGCATCATATATTCTCCTTACACTCCTTTCCTCGTTCATTCTCTCTACATGCCCGAACCATCGGAGCGTTCCTTTCTTGATCTTACTCATTACGCTTACATCAGCCTTGCATTCTTTGCGGATCTCCGCGTTTCTCACACGATCATACATGGTTTTACCACACATACGCCTCAGGGATCTCATTTCTACATATTATAAATTTAAGTCCTCCGCCGTGTTTGTTCACGATAAACTCAAAAACTACTAAACGGATTTTCATTCGGTTTTCACCAATATATAGAGTGATTCATGAGGAAGGTTTAGGTATATAATTTGTCAAGGTTTTGTGTAAATTAGTTGAAATATATAATATTTAAAGGAGAATGTCTGTATGTGGTTATTATATTATATTATATTAAGTGATGGAACGTGTGATCAATGACAAACTGCTCACATACCTCGAGAAGAACAAAATTATTAACGACCGTCAATACGGATTCCGGCGGAACCGCTCGTGCGGTGATCTTCTCGCGTATGTGACGCATGTTTGGGGACGGTGCCTGGAATGTTTTGGTGAGACCCAAACGGTTTCACTGGACATTTCCAAGGCCTTTGACCGGGTTTGGCATCGAGCGCTTGTCAACAAACTGCGTTCTTACGGACTTCCCACATCCTTGTGTGCGTGGATTGCCGACTTTTTGAGGGGGAGGTCGATTCAGGCGGTTGCTGACGGTTTCACCTCTTCCTCGCATTCGATAAATGCTGGCGTCCCACAGGGATCGGTTCTGTCTCCGACTTTGTTTCTGTTGCACATCAACGACCTCTTGTCATGTGCACCAATTCATTGTTACGCGGATGACAGTACAGTCCATGATAGCTTTTTGTTTGACAAGCCTCCAAAGGGCACACAAACCCCAATAGCTCGGAGGGCTTTGAAGCAGAGGATGGACGGTTACCTCGAGAGTGTTTTCTCTTGGGGTAAGAATAACCTCGTCGAATTTAATGTTTCAAAGACCCAATCATGTCTGATAACGTCTAAAAGGGATCGAAATGATAATCTAGTCTCCTTCAACGGAAGCATTCTCCCGAACAGGACCTCCATTGATATGCTTGGTGTAACTCTTAGTGACCAGCTCAGGTATGGGGGCTCCATCGAAACCAGAGTTAAGTTAGCCTCTCAGAAACTGGGCGTACTGTACAGGGCCCGCAGATACTTTAATAGTACTCAACTGCTAACCCTGTACAAATCGCAAGTGCGCCCCACGGTTGAATTTGGCAGCCACCTCTGGTCTGGAGCTCCAAAATACCTAAAAAAAACCCTTGACTCTGTGCAGAAACGGGCGGTCCGTTTGATAGATTCTCCCATCTTAACAGACGAATTGCAATCTTTAGAGCATAGGCGTCAGGTGGGAATGCTTTCCTTGTTCTACCGGTATTACAATGGAAGATGCTCCGAGGAACTAGCGTCATTGATCCCCTCGGCACCGGTGCATAGTCGGGAAACACGCCAAACACGCGCCCAACATTTGTACACAGTTGATATTAGTCACATGAGAACGGGTCGTTTTTACGATTCGTTCTTGAGTTCAACAGCTCGGCTGTGGAACGATTTACCGGCCTCTGTGTTTCCTCCCTCCTACAACATGAGTCTCTTCAAGACCCATGTTAACTCCTTCCTTTCCTCAAAAAGACCCTCCACACAGCATCCTCAAAGATGACATAGGCCCTGAGGGAAATTATTTTCCTCAGGGCCTCCTGTGTGGAGTTAATGTAAAAAAAAAAAAAAAAAAATGTGGTGGACGAGTGAGCTGGCAAGCGGGCGATGTGGATTTGATTTGTATGCACATTAACAGATGGCGGTGTGAGTTAATTTATCGAGGTTATAAAGGTTGGGTAAATATCCAGTAAATGGCGTTGTGTTTAGTTAGCCGCAGCAACGCGTGGCCAGGACAGCTAGTTATTAGTAATTAAAATTGATATTTTGTTATTTTCCCTTAATCCATAATGTAATAAAGTATAAAGTGTAATGTAATAACGTATAAAGCCCAAATGGTGTGTGAATATAAAATAAATAAATATTTTTTGTAAATTTCAATCGAAAAATATTATTATCCAGAGGAAAAGCAGTCGAATTTGATGCAATTTATTGAAACTTACATTTGAAAAGTATCTTACATTTGGCAGAGAGAGATATTAAAGATGAACAAGCGGGAATAGCACACAAAACCTTTTAGTAAAGTTGATAGAGAAAAAAATACATCAAATAAATATTAAAGGCAGTTTATAGCCCCCAAAAGCAGTAAATCTATATCGGCGCTACGTTCGCATCCTTGTGAAGATCGTTTATAAAAGGGTTAGGCCTAATGAAACGTTCTCATTTTCCGGAATCGGTTGAATTACCATCGCCCCCTGGCGAATCGAGTATGAACGGAAAAATAAATTGAAAAACTTTCGAGAGCACTATCGCCTAGGATCGAAGCATGAATATTTAAAATAATCTACATAATTTCAATGTGTTTACCTAACGGCTCGGGGAAAGGCAAATGTTTATGGGATAGTTCGAATTAGCAGCACGTGCGCACTTTTGAATAATTAATAGAAATAGAATCAAATGATTTTTGAAATCAAATAATATTTAATAAGTAAAAGGAACGATAGGAATTAAAATAAATCCATATATTTTGGGATCTAAAAACATATCGCGGGTAGATATGTTGAATCCGGTTCCACGTCAACTTAAACGTCTATGAAAAAACGTTAAAAGCTACGAAAAAAAAAAGCCCATAACCCTAACCTAAGGTAATCTATTTAACCGATTTTTGAAGTAAAACTTCTTTACGCATACTTGACTTGGGGAGGAGTAAGCTGGTGAATGCGTTACGAGAGCGTTAGGAAAAGTGTGATCGGGCGGGGCGAACGGAAGTTGAGAGGGAGATATAAGTTAGTGAAGATAGGAAGAGAAAATTACGTTTCGTATATAATGTAGGGGCAAGAGAGAGAGGTGCAAGCACACATTTTCTTTCTATTTTCTATCATAGCCAGTTACGTTTCGTATATCTAAGACACAGTGCAGGCCTATTGTCTGTATCACGCTGTAGGAGCAAGAGAGAGCAGTGCGCGCGCACATTTTCTTTCTCTCTTCTTTTATAAGTAAGTGAAGTTAAGCACACTCGTATTTTTTAATTACTTTTAATGACTTTTCAAATGAGGTTCTGGGTTGTCCGGTCACCGTTGCAACCTTTCCGTCTTATTCACAAACGACTAACGTAACACAAAGTAGGATGGTACTTGATCATATAACTACGTACTTACCCGAGAAGGCGCCAAATATGTTTAATATTTCCAAGGTTAAATAAAAACCCACAATGAGCTGATATTAAATAGCTTATTTGAAATTTAAAAAAATATATAAGTAGAAGTGAGACCTTTAGAAAACTAAAATAGACAAGAATGGATTGGCTACGAAGCACCGCACAAAGAAGAGACCGATTTTACTATAACATTCTCTCGCAGACTAAATCCTATAGATGTATGCGTTTGTTTCTTTTTAGTGTCGCTTTTCGTTTTATCGAAATTCAAATCACAACGGAGCTAAAGAAGTTTTCACTTCAATAAAAACCTTTTTCGAAATAAAGTATAAAATCATACTTATAACGAATGCGACCAAATATTGTTGTTAGAACATTCCGTTGCTCGGTCGTAAATACATATTAAAGCGTGAGACATAAAAATCGGTTAAATTTGGAAAATTAGCGGCGCTCCAGCCCTTGCGGTGTTACTAGCGTTGGTTGGTTCGTTTCGACACTCATAAACCATTTCTTTAGACTTAGACGTACGCAAAAGAAAATAAAAATAATATAACGGGGTGAGACCAACACTCGCGAATATCTTTTTTTCCCATTAGGTAGCTCTTAGTGACATCGTTGGAGATGTTGTGTGGAGAATCTTTTTACAAAAGGAAGGAGAGGAAGTTACGGACGTATGAATCCAGCCCTCCTACTGCAGTGCAAGGCGAAATTCCGATAGAATCCTGCTGGAGAACAAAAGATTTCTATCAACCAGTCTCTCGCGATCCGGTCTGAATTTTCTAAAATGATATGTTTTTTGAGACTGGCGTATCATTTAAATTCATAATAATTCGACCAGCACAACATGGGCGTGTGCCTAGCATGGCGGTCGAAAAGTGTAATAAAACAATGTAATAAATAAAATAAATAAAGTTTACAAAAAATGGAAATCAAGTCACTCTCTCCGAAAGGATTTGATGACTGTCACCATAAGTATTTTTTTGACTCCCCAAACAATCGTATAATTTTTTAAAACCTTTTCGATAATTTAAACATGTGCAATAAATATGAAATCAAATTTTTCAAAACAAATGTTAAAACAGTTATTTGATGAAAAATGATGAGTCACCCCATTCTACTTGGATTTTTTGTTGTTGATATTTTAATTTTATTAGTATAAATGACATTATACAGTATAAATGTTAATCACTTATCTACTACAAATATGTACGTGTTAAAAATTAACTTTAATCACTCGAAAGCAACACGTGGAGTAAGTTTAATAATAACAGGTTTAAAGCATTTTGGCGAAAGTTCTGAATCCCGTGTAAAACTATCACGGCTAGTTCTGTGAAATGGCAGCCCGTGGGGAGTTAGATAAACTCTGTTTTAATTATCAAACCTAAAAGTTCTAAATGATAAATGTTGACAGATGGGTGGTGCGGTGCGGTCAACCAAATCACCTTGTGTATAATTTAGAAAATAACAACCATTTTTAACGTTATGAAAAAGTCAATTGATATAAACGTCACAAAATTCGTATTGATTTAAGCCTTTATCAAATTATTCGTACACGAGTTGAGAAATCATACAAATAAATCACTTTTCAATAATATGTACCTTGTAAAATGAACACCTCTTACGAAATAAAAATATTGTTGTTTTCAAAGAAAAAAACAGCGAATTTGAAAAGAGGTTCACACGGCCACTCGGCAAGGCCAATTGAAATCCTAAATTTAAATGCCGGTAGCCCCTGAAATGACGTTGCAAGCTAACAGTTGAATAACTGCGTTCACTTACAAAAAGCTGTGCTAATTTCACCACGTCAGAGCTCATCGTTTTATACGTTTTTGGAGCCTCATTTAGGTACTTATCATACTATAAGTTTTTTTTAAATTTCAAGTTAAATAATATGTCGATCAGGAATTTATTGTAATAAGGAAATGGAAAAAAAAAATGGCGAAAGGCAGCCAAGATAAATATCGTGAGAAATATTACTAATCACGGGAGCTTAAGGTAAAGGGGTCTCCACACGGTACTGCCGCAGTACGTACTGCCGCAGAACTGACTAAAAATCGTATGGTCTCTAGTCAAAAGCGCCAGCCGTTGTTATTATAATAACAATACGGCTGGCGCTTTTGACTACAGTTCTGCGGCAGTACGTACTGCGGCAGTACCGTGTGGAGACCCCTTAATAGTTAAAAGAATTCATAATGCAATCTTTCGAGTGTAATTATTTTATGGAAAAAAGGTTCTTACAGGTTATGTTTAAAAATATTAATTCATTGTTTGTGCCCGTAAACACGCACCGTAATAAATATAAATACTCAAATCTTTCAAAAAAGGCTAACAAATTCAATATTGGATTAAATCACCGATACAATTTTGTATCTGTTAGCCTTTTTGGAAAGTTTTGATTTTTTTTATGAACCAAACTATTTATTCATATTCACATTGCGTTTCTACGTACGCAAACAATAATTAATTCATCTTAAAATTTTAAAGCATAATTTGTAAAAAGCTTTTTACCGTAAATAAATTAAACTCGCTCCATCTATGAAATAAAAGATGACGAATTATTTTAAGTTAAGAAAACAAATTGAACAAAAAAACCTTCTGGTTCATCAAACAGATTCATAACAGAACGAGCCCTAGGTATATCAGGTGATGAGGTGATGCAGGTTGCAGGTATAAACATGATGAAATCAATCTGCAATCTACATGACTATTTGGGTCTCGCGGCAAATGATTTGTTATCCTCCATCCATAAAAGAACCGGTTTTCTGTTTGGATGTTCAGCCGACGTGTTAGCCGAACTTATAAATTGAATTAAAAATGCTAAAACGAAGAGTACAATACCAAACAAGATTCGTATGACATGTAGAAGATGAATAGCAGGTTTGTATCGGAGCGGTCCAAAGAGTCGGGTTCGCTTCCAGGCATCATTTAATCCCCTGCAAGCCAAGTCCTCAATCATTGCACAAACAACAATTTCAACTTTTAATGATGGGAGTAAGGTAGTGGTCCAAATGGTCCTAAATAAATTAATAAAAAAACAACTAAAAAAAAAATTCAAAACAGATAAAAAAAGGAAAAAAAACAATAATTAAATAAAAATAAATAAAATTTAATCATTTAAACAAATAAAATTTGGATTAGAGACGCCATTAATTAATTTGTTTTTAATTCGTAAAACTTATTTAATTTAAAGAAAAATTGATTTAATAATGTTATTATCAAGTTCTGTAAGTATTTTAGTATTTATTTCTGTTACAGCTGTTTCGAAATAAATCATTTTAGACACCTGCAAAAATTGACATTTAAAATCGTATAAATAAGTCGTGTCAAAGTGGTTTAACCACAGTTTGAAAATGACCTTGTAAGCCGAAACAGCTGTAATAAAAATAAATATTAAAATACCTGCAAAACTTAATTAATTAAATTTAAAAAAAAATTAAGACGCCATGTTTTTTTAAATTTATTTTTTGGCTATTAAAATATTTCAATTGTGTATTTTCGAAGTTTTCTGGAAAATTCAAATTGGAAAACCTCCGTAAAATGTTGCTCGAAGCATTATTCTTAAGGTTTTAGCATTATTAGACGTTGAAAACTTTAAGAAAAACCCTGAAAACTTGAGCTTCGTTGCCATTTTCGCGGAAAATGCCATGGTAAGCCTATGAAAACAGTAAATATTTTTAATTCATCAAGATTTACTGTATATTTATTCAATTTAAAACTAAGAATTAAATTAGAATATTCATAAAATAATTCGTTGGTCAAAATACAGTCAGGAATTTACATTGCACCAGTATTCCAAAAACGACATGAACTAAAAAAAGGCAAGTATGTCGATCTGTGAATTAAAAATTCAAAATAATGGTGTTCAATTACAAATTTAATGAACATCTGTTGGCAATGCGGATCCAAGAGCATTTGGAAAACTGTGAAGTTTTTCACAATCTGGTTTCGCCCCTTACTCCTTCGGCCGCTCTGCTTAACAATTGCAGAAGTGTTCCCACTGTCAACTTGTTACTGAACAAGTGAACAACTAGGTCCTTTTGGTTCACACTGAAATGCGCAAGCCGGCTGCAGGGCACAATGCAAAAAGGTTCGGTTCAAATGTGCATATTATGCATCGGAGCGTAATGTGTGCATCGTGCTAGATAAACTTTTTGACTAGTCGTCTTCAAAGGAAAATAAAACAAAAATGTTGGTCGAAGATCGTGCAATGCTGGTCGAATGAGAAGCGAAGTGGAGCCTAGTGGAAGGAAAATACCAACATAATTCAATATGAATAGGGAAACTTTTGAGTAGTATCCTAACAAAGGGTACATAAATATTTGAAAATGAAGCCTATATCTACACTTGACCGAGTTAAATATGCAGTCACTCGGTGGCGTCGTCACTGTAGAAATTGAAAATATCAATGGAAAAGAAATCTCGGAACTTTGACTTTATTTGAACAAATTAATCTGAATATTGTAATTTCAGTCACGGAAAGAGAAATTATAATAAAGCTCTTAAATTGCATAAATGTATTCTTTGCAAAAAAAATAAAAACTAAGTTAAATTTTCAAATTTTTTAGCAATCCTCGACTCAAAAAAGAGCTGATAACCTTGAAACGTCTGAACAGATTTTCATGAATTGTAACTAAGAACTACCTTGATCACGTCAGCTTTCAAACAAAACAAAAAAACGCATCATAATTGGTCCACTCGTTTACGAGCTATGGTGCCACAGACAGACATACACACAGACACACAGAAAGTCAAACTTATAACACCATCCTTACGTCGGGGGTTAACAATAAAACTTAAATTGTAAATGACATGAATTAAATGTTATAAACTCTGTTCGTGGGAAATTATTTACCGCCAAGCCGACGGCACAACTGCAACTGGCATCAACTTTTTATAGGTGGTCAAGGACCACGAATACCAAAACCCTGAGAATAATACTTGGTGCACTACTTTTCTTAACGTTTTCTCATTTTAATCGATAAAAAATAAAAACCAAAACCATCGAAGTAAACCGATCGAAAGTATTTTGACAAACGTATATTAAAAATGGCACATTTAGCTCTTCGTTTGTCAGCCTATAGAGAAAAATATTTCATAATGTCAAGCTACAAGAATTTGGTAATCGAAGAAAAGAAAACATATTTTAAAAGAAAACACCTAACACAAATCTCTAATAAGGGCTTAAAAATGTTGGGATTTATAACTAGGCTAACTAGAAATTTTAACAATATATAGTGAATTAAATTGTTATATTTTGCCTATGTAAAAAGTCAACTTGAGTACAATTCTCCGTCTGGAACCCACATTTTAATATTATACATGTACAAGCTGTTGAAAGAAAACAAAAAAAATTCTTACGTTTTCTAAATTTTTTCAAATGGATATTCCAGCAATTATGTTGAATTGCAACACAGAAGAATCTCCACTGACTTGGTATTTCTATATAAAATTCTGAATGATTTAGTAAAATTTAGTTGATAGTCCGGTATTGCTTAAATGAATAAGCTTCCGGATACCACTACGTAATACTAGAAGTCAGGATTTATTTCAGTGCATAAATTCTGGGACTAACTACCATACGTATTCCTCTTTGCCCAGAATACTAATTGAGGGAAACAATTGTACCAAGTCGTGGACATATTCAATTTATCTATAAACAAATATAAAATATTGTTACTGCGGCAGTTCAGTTATGTACAATAAATAAAAAAAATACTGTATATTTCTTACCATTCATGTGTAAAAGCCCCGAAAGAGGGCGTTAACCAAAAAATTAATAAATATTTTATAATACTCGTAATACATTGTCATGGTTTGCATAAGCGGTTACTTTGTGATGTGACATTATAATTTAAAATAAAACAATAACTTTGTAAACACCACTTTGTAAACACCACTTATATTAAATAAAAGTGGTGTTTACAAAGTTATTGTTTTATTTTAAACAAATAATTACTTTTTTTTCACATTCATCAAGTTTCATGTTCCAGAACTACCTGAGGTACCGTAGAAGTGCGTTTACGACTGAAAGCTGACGGCGTGCTTTATGACTCGTCACGAAGTTACAAAGTCCGGCCTCAAGTGGATAACGTCAAGGAAAACCAACTAATTAAAGTCATATAAATAAATGCTAGAAAAAAATTACGTACAAAGCTTAATTATTTAGGCATACCTTTACGAATGCTGTATAATTGAAAGAACGTATGCACGTATTTTAACAGCAGCAAAAGAAACAGGTTGATGTGGAAAGGAAACTAGTTTTCAAGAACGCTGAAAAATGTTCGCTATCTACCCTGATAAAATACCTGCAATGTAAGTCCACAACTTTTTTTATCAATTGAGGAGCTTAGTATCGAAGTGGGACATAAGCCATACACAAAAAATTTAGTAAAGGCGTTTTTTTTGTGAACACAAACTATATGCAAAATTTTTTTGGATCTAAATAATATGTATGATTTATGAGTAGGATATTCTTCTTCTTCGATGGCGCTACAGCCCATATCGAGCTTTGGCCTCCTGCAACAGTCGCCTCCAACTCCTCCTGTCCTCAGCGGCTGACTTCCAATTTCGTACCTGGAGAAGCTGTGCTGCATCCCCTCTTACCTCGTCTTCCCACCTCAGTCTGGGTCTTCCCACTTTTCTCTTTCCACCTGGGTGTCCAGTCAAAATTCTTTTTGGGACAGTGTATCCGGCATTCTCTGTACATGCCCAGCCCATCTCAGTCTGAGGAGTCTCATATGTGCTGAGATGCTAGGGGCCTTATAAATATACAATTCTGTATTGTGCCGGATTCGCCACTGTTCACCCTCTTTCACGGGTCCACATATTCTTCTCAGCACTTTTCTTTCAAAAGTATCCAGCATTTCAGCCATCTTTACCGTCAGTGTCAGCGCCTCACATCCATATGCCAATACAGTTCTAAAAATGGTCTTATATATGGTTATTTTGGTTTTTCTGTGGACACTACGTGACTTAAACACTGGCAGCAAAGAGAAGTATGTTTTGTTGGCTGCTGTAATTCTTCTTCTGATTTCTGCTGGATCCTCATTGTTCTCTGTCAGACTAGAGCCCAGGTAGGTGAATTGATCGACCACTTTGTATGAGTAATTGTCTTTAAAATGTGGACTACTTCTTCTTTTGTGTGAAGGGTTCATGCTCTGTACCATCATTTTCGTTTTGTCAACATTAACCCGCAGTCCTACTTCCCGTGCCGCTGTTTCTAAAGGGTGGAAGACCTCCTTAATGGCTGAAATTGATCTTCCGACAATTTTAATGTCATCCGCATATCCGACAACTTGACTGCTCTTGAAACAAATATTGGAGCCAGTGTCTATTATGATATTACGTAGCAAAAATTAGTTTTTGCTCATGAATACTTTTATAATTTATTAAATCATTTCAAAATATGAAACCAAAACATGCAGTCAGTTATATAGAAAAATAGCTGGAATTGAGGTGATTACGCGTGTGAGGTGTCAGGCGGGTCTCAAGAAGGTCCCACCAAGAAGAGACAATAGGCATGAGGCAATAAAATGCTTTTTTACTCTTGCGTTCCAACTTGAAAGCGACAGAAATATGATTAAGATGAATACGTATAATAATAATAATAATAATTGGATGACTTTTATAGCGCCATTTTCGTGAGAAAATCACCTCAAGGGCGCTTTACAAATTCATTTATAGGTACATTAAATCTATACCTATATACTACAAGTGGCTTATAACTAAGATTGATAACTAATGACATACGACTAAGACTTATATCACTAGTGACTTAGAACTATACTTATTTTTATAACCGAGTTTGTACTTGCAAGTCATTATACGAACAGAGCAGTATTGTTACTGTCCTATTTGTATGATGACTTGCAACAGTCTTACAATTAGTTATTTACGACTAACATACTTATTTACATTTATAACCACATATTGTAATGGTTACTGCCATAATACAAAGTCATAATACGAATAGAGCAGTATTGTTACTGCTCCATTCGTATTATGACTTGTACGTTAGAAATGACGATGACGATGTATGTTAGAAAACGCCTACGATAAAGCAAAAGCGGTTCAATGATAACTCAACAAAGTGACATTTCAACACTCCTTTGAAAAGTCATTAATCTATTTAACCTTTTTTCGCCAATTTTAATGACTTTTCAAAGGAGGTGTAGCAGTTGTATGTTGTTGAGTTGTTCGGTTACTGGCTAAATCCATAAGGAATTTGTATGAGTACCTACCTACGTGCTACGTAACAGAAAAATCAGAGAAATCTTTAATAAAAGTATATGAATAAAGTAAATTTTACAATTACAACTTTATTACGTTTTTTAATATTTTCTATGTGAATACCGCACAAGAGTCCCAACTGCTCCTAACCGTCTGGCGCCAGTGAGAAATTGGCATCTCCAATTGGGGTATGTTGTGAGGCTGAAGGCAGTGAGGAGGGAGGGAGAGTAAATGGGTAAGTGCCTGGCTATTCAGATTTGTTCACCAAAAGCGGTTAGAGCTGTTTTTGAAATTAATGGACCTGTAAGTGTCCATTTTCGAAGCACAGTTTTACCAAAGTCAAGTTAGGTTTTTCAAGAAAGACTGATATTCAATAAAACGTAATATTTAAGATGAAAGCGGTTTGCACCTTTCAGATGCAAGAAAGAACGGCCCGAAAAATAGCGTAATGTCCGACATTAATACCTCAATTATTTATTTCGATTCCGAAAGAAAACATGTTTTAAAAGTAATTATGTTAATTTCGTATTTAAATGAGATAATCAAACGCAATTTACAAAATACGTTAAGCATTTAGATTTAATGTATTTTTTGTAGTATTAATTTAATTTATGTCAAATTAAACTAGAGTGGTGATTAATGCACGAGAACATCATCAGTGATACAATCGACATTGTGCAGTTCAGCGGAATATTATGTGCTTCCTATGAGAATATTTGCTTTTCCAATTGAATAAATGTTTGTGAATAATAATTGTTTTTTACCATGCATTGTGTATTATCTTCCAAACTAACTACATAACGAAGCCATCAATCCATTTCCGAGGCACACACTACATGCTTAATTCTGTGACAGGACAACTCAACAAAAGTCATTAAAAATGTTAGAGAAAGAATATTTAAAAAAAACTTATAAAATGGAATACCAATATAAAAAACCATTAAATGGAATACCAACGCCTCTGCCATATGTCAACCCAAGTGGTTCGCTAGGTTTGGTGACTTAGCTAGGGTGCCCAGGTTCTTTGGCTGAGATTTGTCTGGAACTTGGCGATGGATCGAGAGATACTGGTTGAGGGAGACCTTTTGACCTCTCCAGCAGGACTCGTTGGGATATCGCCTCAACACATTCATACGTCCGTCACTCCTAGACACACTGATTCCTACCCACCCGTAATACCCTTTCCTTCCCAGGACTACCTCTCCTACCGTTTCCAAAAAGACCCTCCACACAACATCCCCAAATACACATGTGAGCGAAATTATTTTCCTCAAAGACTCCTGTATTGTAAAAAGAATATGTTTATGTTATTCAAACTTGAGACACGACTCGTTTTAAGCAATTGATTAATTTTATTGTGCCTAAGTCTTCCTGGTGGGTCCCTGACTAATTCTTCCACCCCCTTGCGCGGCATACATTATCCTAACACACACTTACCCTCTACACATTAACCACTAAGGTATTTTGCGATTATGCAAGTTTTTTTTGTCTTAAACGAACTGTTTGATTTATAAAAACTTTGTGTTATTTCCGCTTCGTAATTAAAGCTCTATAAATGAAACATTTCTGAACGTAGCCGAATACTAAAAACTGATTTTGAAAGATTATCAAAAAGCTTTCAAATTGTTATAAAACAAATAAATATTAACATTTGTCAATATTAAAATTTAGAATGCAAAACATAGAAAAAGTTATAAAACTGACTCACGTGATCTTTTTATTGAAAAATTTTATGTGAAAACGGTGCTAAAATGACGGATTATGTAAAAAAAAACAATTATTCTATTGTATAAATGAATAATAAACAATTTTCTCCCTTCAATTTTTTTACCATTTCATATAAGAATATTTAGTAAAAAAAATAACAATGACTAACGGCGCGTAGGCGATTTTGCGGGTGAAAACTGTTTCTAAAAAATAAGTCTTTTTAATGCACTTCGATGGACAACTTTGAATAGAAATATGTAGCTTGATTCAATATGGATCTTCTTCTTTTTGTTTTAGGGTTGTCACTAGAACAATAACAGAGTTATAACGATATCTGTAGGAACACACGCGTTATTGGTATATTATCGTGTACGTACACGCTTACAGGTCGGAGTGGTTAAAATCATCTAAGCTTATTTTTCTTAATCTTGACGGTTATAATTACATCATTCTTTTCGGATCTCCTCGTTTGTAATAAGGTTGTACATTTCCAAGACATGTTTACATATTCTGCCGAACTTCACTAATTGGGATATATTTTTATTCTGTTCGGCATCACATAAATACGAAAAGGGATTTAGTTAAATTCACCTTTTCTTGCAAGAGTTTCTAACATGTTGATTTCCCCCTATATATTTGGATGCACTTTGCGCGCTGTGCAGTTAATCCACAAAAGGTGTCCGCATTCGGATCTGCGGCCATAATATGGGCAAAGGGACTTTACGTGCGATGCATTATTCAGGGCAGCTTAACCTGATAGTGATATTTCCAGTGATGCATTCCCGAGCCCGTAAACCGTAATAGTTGTCATAAAAATGCACTCCAGTTGCACATTGCGCCAAACTTGAGCGCCGACACATCAAACCAAAATGAATATTTTACTTTAAATTTATTATGCAATGAATTTGATGTCATATGCATATCTAGATGTTGGTACAGAAGCGACGGATGTGTGAGAGTGATTTTTTTATATTAATTTTAATATGACGATGTTTCGTTATGTTTCTTTTATTTGTTGAAAAAAATTATGTAGATATAATAAAAATTAAGCATGCATAAACTAAATTTCTTCTTTTAATACCGAAAAAAACCTGAACATTAAAAATAATATTATTAGAAATGACCAAATAATATTTAGAAAATTAATAAATAATACATAGAAAAATTAAATAATTGGTACTTTTACTTGAGAAAGTCTCCATCATTAAATGTAATAGATAATAATAATAATATTTGGACGATTTATATAGCGCCGTTTTTGTGAAAAATCACCTCAAGGGCGATGTACAAACTTACCATACATGCCTAAACTCTAGAAAGACTACAAGCTAGACAAACAATTAAAAACAACTTATGGCTGAAAATTGCATACACCGGTTCATTGATCACCGATAAGAAAATATATGTACAATGTACGATTTATATAGCGCCATTTTTGTGAAAAATCACCTCAAGGGCGCTGTACAAACTTACCATACGTGCCTAAAATCTAGAAAGACTACAAGCTAGACAAACAATTAAAAACAACTTATGGCTGAAAATTGCATACACCGGTTCATTGATCACCGATACGAAAATATATGTACAATATTTAAAATAATGAACGCGATGCTGCCTAAAAATGAATTAATACAGGACCATACTTACCTGGGAGGTCGCTTGAAATTAACACTATTTATTGTCTATTTAAAGAAATTTAGATAGAGTTCGCACGCAGAGGACATAATTGTAAACACGTGTTGTTTAATCCTGAAAATATTTATAGTTAAGTCAATATGACGGCCTCGGTGGTCGAGGGGTAAGGTCGGTGACTCGCAATCCGAAGGTCGAGGGATCGAATCCCGGCGTGCGCAATTGATTAATTTGTATTATTTCACGATTAATTCATTCAACAAAATATGTAGTGTATTTGCGGCACGTCCCTGAGTGGAAGATACTCTCAGATTCCATTCAGAATCGAAGCGTTGCTTGAAACGAATTTAGCCTTGTTTGGTAACCAGAAATGAATAGCCAGGTACTTTCACATCTTCCTCTTCCCCTCTCCACTACATTCAGCCTCACAACATACCCCAATTTAGGATGTCATAGCTTCTGGGAGCCTCACTGGCTACTGGGTGCAGCTGGGACTCTTGTGAGGTATTCACATTTAAAAAAAATTACGAAAAGCTTTAATTAATCATAATTCAATTTTAGTTATCACTGAATATTTTATCAAATGTTCTTTTTTAATGTGTAAATAAATTAAATATGTATTTTCATTTTTATTTTACAAAAAATTACAAATACCTATGTCGGTTAATGTATTATTAATTCATATGACACCTATTAATAAAAAAAAACAGCTCGAAGCGTTGCTTGAAATGGCATAAGCTATTTATAACCACCATAAAGCTGGGAAAAAATACAAAAAAGTGCAAATTTATGGAAATTAAACACTTTTTTCATAATTTTATTTTCCTGCTTAATTGCTTGAGACATGCATAACGTTACAGCATATATGAACTGTGTGCATCTGAAAAGATGAATATTACCTTCA
Organism: Limnephilus lunatus; assembly: GCA_917563855.2. Taxonomy (NCBI): domain Eukaryota; kingdom Metazoa; phylum Arthropoda; class Insecta; order Trichoptera; family Limnephilidae; genus Limnephilus; species Limnephilus lunatus. The sequence continues at coordinate 72,424,859 of OU830595.1, forward strand.
ACATCCCCATCTTCTTATAATTTTTTAAAGTACTCGTGGTTTTTTGAAAAAGTGATTATTGGGGTCTAGCGACGACCAAATTCGCATGTACCTTGTTTCATGTCCCATATCACGAAAGTCCTGCCCAAGTTCCTTCTGCCACCTGCCACACAACATTCCCCCAGGTAGGGATGCTATATGCATTAATATAAAATAACATTAAAAAATAAATGATTTATGAACACCGTTAATGTTTATCGTTCTAATTGTAATTAATGCAAATGGAAAATACATAACCACAGGTAACATAATAATATTTTTCTGAGTCACTTTAAACGCAATTGAATTATATGGACACGATAAAGGGCATTCGAGTAAATTGCACGCATACTTGCTTCCGAGCCTCGGGCTACCACTTCTAACTCAAAGAGGCTTCTAAAAGTAGGAAAATATGGAAAAGTAATGCGATATCGTAATGAACGTCACCCCGGGCGTGCAGGCAAACAGGCAAACACATAACTACCATGCAAATTACCGTATGTGTGTTCTAAAAATAAAGGCTCATAATAACCCACGTAATAAAAAAATATAGAGTATGCAATCTCGTTACATGGTACTAAAGTGTTTAAGAGTGGAAATCTTTATGCAAAATAAGGAAATTTTGCATCAATGGGAAAAAACATATAATGGATGTTACACAATGAACCGATAACGGGTGGGAATGCATCAATGTGTTACCTACTTAATTCAATAAGAAACACCAGTTGATTGAAACATAGAAATCGAGCCATTAATTCTGTCAATGCAAGTTTACGAAATTTGATTACTTTAAAAAAATAACCCGTAATAAAAACAAAGTGTTTTAACAGCACTATTTTCAATTTTCGGGCCATCTCTTGAGCCGGTTGGTAGCCAATTTTAAAGAAATGCTATTATACTACTATTATGTGTGTGAACGCGAGTGTGTGCACCAAATAGATAGAATGTATTGTAATCGACAGTTAATCTATCTGCCGAGTTTCAGCACAATCAGATGTTGGAAAGTGGGTTAATTTTCACTTCCAAGATATGCATCAATTCAAGAAAACATAATGGAAAATCACATAGATGTATTTAAATAAATATTTAATAATAAATAAATAAAAAGCCGATCGTATTCAGTGAGGTTTTAGTTAGATTCTAGTAGAGATTAAGAATGTGTGAGAGGGGTGGAAGTGTTATATGTCAGCTTAGTTGCAGGTTACAGCCTAGCCGAGGTGTTACTGCATTTAAGTACAATACATTGTGTCGGTGTTAAGTCAGCGGCGCGTTCTTTTCAAATAACGTCACCCACTTCGTTTTTAAAATAACTTACAACCAGTCTGCTCTGTGTGTGTTTTTTTATCATCCGTTTATATGGCGACATTATTAATGAGGTATGCAGTATTCATATTTACGTTAAACGTGATAATTATAAAAAAAAACTTGAACGGAATTTCCCCCACTAATAGAAGGTAATATGGTATTAATGTAAGCGACTAGCAGATAAGAACCCGCTCCGTGGATTTTTGCTGCTAGGCTTGCGGGTTGGATTTGGTTCGGCTTCGCCCAGTTAGAGTGTTGGTGACCATTTTGTAGATCCGATAGGAAATGATTCCAAAAAAAAATTTCAACCACGCAGAAGCTAACGTATTAATATTATCACAATAGCTTTGTGCCCGATAATCTCTATCTCTGCGATAAGTTGTTAAATAAAATTTAGATAGCTTTTAGATATCTTCAGTTTATTGAGGAAAAATAGCAAAAAAAACGAAGCATTTCCATAATAAGAATTACTGTATAGAATTTAGTAAACCGATGCGGTAGAAAAGTTTGTTTTCCGAAATAGATCATTAATTAAGCAGCCACTATAATAATTAGGGTGTTAGATAGCTCTATCAGTAGTATAACTGACAGCCACGACCCCAGACAATAATTCTTCCGAAAGCACCGCGCTGTCAAACAGATAATGATATCGGCATGACGTAAAATAGCGGGTTTTGGTATCCATTAGGTTTTTTTTATATCTAAAACCCTTATCTAGATTTTCTAAAAAGGCTCCAACATTATTATTAAATGATTTGTTGTAATAAAGTAGCAATCAAAGTAAAACACATAAAAGCTTTTAATCTAAACATCCAATTGAATTAATAACAATTCCCCTGATGATTTATTACGAAAAATGGATTTCAATTATAGCACCACTCCTTCGTTATTAGTTATTACCCTCAGCGAGTTCCCCTTCCTTCCAATATCTTATCGTTCGTCCCACATAAACTGAGTACAAATACACAAAAAACCAATATTGAATTAGCCTTCATCTGATAAAAATAAGAGCATAATGCACAGATCCAATCTACCAGCAACTTTATGAGGCAGGAAATTCAATTAATGTCAATATATCCATTCTAAAAACACCGGCCATACCACAGGGCTGATGATCGTCTAACCAAATCACTTGAGGCGGCCAGCCATGCCGTGGCGGCGATACCTTATAATAAAATAACATTACGAGTATATATGAGTCCCATTGAGAAACACATGGCCACTCGAGATGTTAGACGCGATGAATAGCGCGGTTTTCAATCACTTCGGAGGATGCCGTGAATTACAAAGATCAAGGCGCACTCGCCAACAAATACATGTAGGTACATAATTTACGACAATAATAATTGCTACATTAATTTAAATTGCCCCTTGTGAAAATGATGAGCCAAGTAGACAACTCATTCAGCTTTTTTTTTTAATTTTCTCTACACAGGAGGCCGGTGAGTGCTTTGATTTATTTATGGAAGATCCTGATTGAACAGTTTACTCGGAGCCTATGTCATCTCTGGGGATGCTGTATGGAAGGTCTTTTCAGGAAAATGAAGAAAAAGATGTTCCGGGAAGGAAAAAGATAAGAAGGGTGGGTAAGAATCTAAGGGTTAGGTTAGATTAGGTTTTCCTCAACCATTCTCTTCCGATACAGCCAGCCACGCTGTAGATGGGCAAACGCATGTTACAACGTCAAGATGGAGACAACCCTCACCCCATGGACCAGGAGTCACTAAATGCAGCGGACCACATGAGGTGACCTATGGCAGAGATGTTGGTAACGCAATAAATGATTCACGAGGCGACAGTCCCTAAACCCCCAAATTGTTTGAATAAAATAACGATTATGAAAGACCACCAAACGAGTTCATATCGTAGATCGTAGAAAAATAAAAATTTAGAACTGGAAAATCGTTTATACATTAGTAGATAAGAGCTTGCAATACACTCTGCTCTTTCAATGCTCTGTTAACTTTTCATTCAATTTAACAACACCACTATAATTAAATGATCACATGGCTTTATCTACACTATAGATACCAGAAGATACTTTAACGATAACGGCAGCAAGCTGCAAGTCATGTTGATTGAGTAAAAGAAGACTATTTGCAAGATCACTAGCAGGTAATTGATTTCATCATAAATAAAATTTTCTTCAAACCGAATGTTGACTCTTATAAAGTAGATTACTTATTAAACCATCAATGTTTCGCATCACGATATTCATCCATTTTTTTATAAATGTGAAATTTCAAAACAACATATTTTACACTGCTCATGTTTTGAAGAATTGTTCGCTTTGAATAATCATTGTTAACCCCTCAAGCAAATTTGTTCGCTCTACGAAACAACTCATATAGGTCTCATAGAAAGCGTTGTTTCTTCCTTAATATCATGGGTAAAACATTGTAAGAAAGACAAAGCACCAAACTCAAGACCAGGACAAACCTCACCCCATGAACCCGTACACCCCTGCTAAGTCACCAAACGTAGCGAACTACTTGGGGTGACCTATGGCAGAGGTGTTGGTTATACAATAAATTGTTTCCCATATCCGCCTCCCAAATTTTAAATGCTTTGTACATATAGTTTTGTATTAGTGATCGACGAACCATTGGTTACAATTTTTTTGCCATAAGTTGTTTTAATAATTTGTCTAATAGTCTGTAATTCGAAGTAAGATAAGCAGAAAAATATTACAAATTTGTACAGCGCCCTTGTGATGGTTTATCACAAAAAACGGCGTTATATAAATTCAAATATTATGATTATTATAATTTTAGGACGTTTTAAATATTTATCAAGTACCTACCTCAATACCAGTGATTTGCTTCTTGGAACCCACATTTTCGTTAAAACCTACAGGAAAATCCATCAGACACCCAGTATTTTTTTTAATATTTACAGACCAACTTTTTAAATATTTTCACATCCTGATTCCGCCAGAAAATCCGTCATCCTGTAAATCCTGTTAGACACGAAATTCTCCCATTTTGAGGGCACTCCAATCCGCCAGATATGACGGGAAATCCGTCAATATAGCAACACTGCTCAATACACGTGGAAAAGTTGAGTAAGTAAAAATAAAACAGAAAAATGTTTACTTTATTTCGCGAAGAAAATATTTATAATGAATCATGCATGTCGGGCAGGCATGAAAAATATATAATGATAGTGTATTTAGCGTTTCCCTTTAATTAAAACAATCAACCGGTTAAGGTAAGCGAAAAAGGTACAATCTAACCATCAAATCTCTTATCGAACTTTTAACTCTTATTGAAGGAGTTTCGAAGAACTTCAATGCTATAAGAAGTGGTTGAAAGATGTCGGGATAAGAGATAAGATGAGGTTGAAGCAAAAGCACGAGTCTTCAAGCTGTTAGGATGTACCCACTTTGGAATATCTTTTTTCACGGCGTTGAGGTCAGGTGCCTTCAGACAAATCATAATACTCTTCGGTCCGGTGATGTGTGTTTTATGTTATTTATCTTTATGTTTATAAGAGCAATTAAATGTAGCAACACATCAAAGGAATTAAAATAATACATTGTAAGTGATTATTGCAGGTATTTAAGTGAACTACTTGCACAAATCTTTATATATATATATATAAATCAATGTATGTTTGCTAGCTTGCATGTTTATTTGTTTGTGCCGTTCTTAAACCATTGATCCGATTACGATGAAACTTTGATGAGTTGTTGTGTGCACTTCCGCGAAGGTTTCTATATATACTGGTGACTTATGTCGTTATGAAATGTTATAAAAATTTTGCAATAGGTGGCGCGTGAGTTGTTCCAAAAATGAGTGTATTTCACGTAGTTTAGCGGCAAGGAGGGTAAGCGGGAGAGGGAGGGGAATCAGGGAGGGACGGAGGAGATTGAAGGGGAGGAAATTCGTGGGAGTCGAGGGAGGGTGAGGGCGGGGAATGTGGAAAGCGGGGGAGGTACGCTGGATGGGGTTCGCAGGACGGGTGAAAGCGTAAATGAAAATGGGAGGAGGAGGGAGAAAGGCGAGAAAGATAGAGGGGGAACGTGGGAGGGAAAGAGGAGGGGGAGGGGGAACGGGGACGAATTGGAAATGACACGCAGGGAGAACCAATATCTTTATTTAAGTGGCTTTGCGACGCATGCCGTGAACTCACCAGTACAAATATAAAAATATTGTTGAATACTAATTATTATTAGTTCTCGAATGTCAAAATAAATTATGAAGGTATATGGATTATTTTTGAAGGTTGCATTTTAAATTAAATTGCATGGGAAAATTATTTGAAATCCACAGCACGACTCTGAACCTATACTGTCCCCGAAGCCGTCGTGTTATTTATGGTTTATTAATATATCATTATTTTTGACCGCTATCTTATTGCCAAGTTCATTGTAATTAATGGTTAGGGTATGGCGGCCACTACACAAAGCTGTTTAATAAAGAAAATTTATGATTATTATAGTTCGAGCGTTGAAACAATTAAGTAAACATCTAGGTCTAGGTAATAATCTTGTTAAGTTGAGTAAATAGTTGGTATAAATCACGGTTAAAGATCGTGCGGGAGCTCGCAACCAGGCAGAATAACACTACTGCGTTCAGTTTGGATGAAATATGGGCCATCGTTCCCAGAATCGGATAATAGAGCGCTGAAAAGTTGACTTGAGGCGCCCGAAAGCGCCGCATCGCGTGCACTACCGAGTACACGTAACACGCGGTAGGTTAATGGCTAATAAAATTGGAAAATAGTGGAAAGACCTCTAAGATTTATAGCGACCCGTAAAACATCCCCAACGCAAAAACTCCACTTTTGACGGAAAACCGCGAAGCTCCGAAGAAAATTTGAACACTGACGGATGGGGGCCATAATTTTTAAAATGAGGTTTCGTAAATTAGACCTTCCAAAAAAGGGGCACGTAATACGGTGCATGTGTATTTCGATAGGTATAATTCAAAAAGCAATTTCTACGGATTGGTATTCTATATTTGCCTGTGTTATCACCGAGCAGATCAGGTGTTACTTCGGTAGTTACACGTAGCTATGGCAATTATTCCGTGATGGTTCAATATATCCAGCATTGTATTAGCAGCGAGGGGTGGCTGGGTGTGGGTAGGCAGAGGAGGAGGAGCGCCACACCCGAGGTGTTAACACTACATAGATTACAGAGACCCACAGCCCACGGGGCAAGGTCAGCAGTAGGACGGAATCCGTTTAAGATTCATCTCGCCTGTTAATTAATGGGAAATGTTGGATTTCCTATTACCTGAAGCTTTATGGGAATCTTATCAGAACAATATATTTATTTAAAGCACTAAATAGTTTCAACTTAATATCTGGATTTGAAAACTATTTCTTAGCGCTCGCTGATTTGAGGGTGGGATATGGGCTGAGGTTTTCATTGAGCTGCAAAATATTCAGAATGTAATAGATTCAGAGAGGGAGATATTTTGCTAGGTAGCCAAATTACAATATAAATTCATTTATTTTGTTAGGACCAAAAGAATTTACAACATTCAACTTCAATTACCTATCTGCAAATTGAGTAAAGATGAGGTGATTTAATAACCAAAAGTAGGTACGTATTCGATAAATATTCCTATTCGATAAATATTTTATCAATAACAGAGCTTTAGAAAGAGTCACGGAAATGAGAGATCTTGGAATTATTTTGGATGAAAAACTAAGTTTCGCCAATCATATCCGCCAAATTATGAACAAAGGTATGAAAACACTAGGCTTCGTATTAAGAACAACTAATAACTTTAACTCCATAGAAGCCATTAAACTATTAGGTATGTGTATCTCTAGTTAGAAGCCAAATTGAATATAACTCGGTAGTTTAGTCCATCTTACAAAATTCACGTAAACAATATTGAGCGAATACAAAAAAAATATCTGCGTTTAATAAATTTTAAATTAAATATCCCACTAGAAGACTTAAAATATAATAGATTACTAAATATTCAAAGAATACACACACTAGAACACAGACGTAAAATAAACAACTTAACATTTTTATTAAAAATACTTAATCTAAATTCGACTGTTGCGAACTCCTACAACTCATAAACTTACGAATACCGATAGTAACCACACGACAAAATACACTTTTCTACTGCAGCATTTATAAGCGGAACTACATTTTCCACTCTCCGATACAACGATTTCACACTATGGGAAATCGGTACTTAGGGGATGTTGATATATTCAACATCAACCTGGCTAATTTTGTGGATCTTGAAAAAAAAACTATTCCTAAACATATATGTATTTTTGTGACTTGTGTGCATTTTTATGTAATTTTATTTTTATTATTTCTTTATCTGTTTAAAAATCATTTGTCATGAATTAATTGTACTACCAAACATGTAAAAGCCCTATGGGCGTTGAATAAATAAATAAATAAATAGAAAATACATTTTTAAAGGTAAAAAAAAGGATCAAAGACAAAAACTTAAAATACTTTTTTTAAACTGTGTTTGAAGGGAGCGAAGAAAAAAAAGTTTATAAGATTAAATATAAGCGATTTGATATCGGATTAAAGCATCGAAGGCGGCAATTTTTCAAAAAAAGATTTATATTGCAAGTCAATAATGAAAAATCACGTTTCTTTACTAACCCGGATTAAACGAGGAATGCGTAACGAAGGGATAGATATTATATAAATTAATCTCGGCGTAAGTAATGCCTCGCACAACTAATGAGCGAATTCTGCGCAGAGGCCATATTTTAAAGAGAATAAAGATTATCACGAAGTCAATTTAATCAGAGACGCACGCACCGGCGAAAAACTCCTCCCTTGATTGTGAGGTTTAGCTGGGAAGATAAAGTGCGTTCATATCTCTTCATATTTCATCCTTAATATATACAATCTTTCCGCACATCGAACGCGTGAGACGCTATTTAATGAGGATATAACCTCACACAACTAGGGTAGTTATTTATTTAATTCTGCATCTCTCGGCGAAAACACCTCGGCATCTGATACTTTTCTTGTTCACAGTTCCAATTGGCAGCGATCTGCAGAGACGCGAGCGCAACTAACTGTCACACGCGGCTGTTGCCTGTTTGCTGTTAGCTGTTCCCACACAAAGTAGAAGACTGTTACTAGTAGCCAACCATCAACCACCACTCTAGGCCCGCGATGATGTTTAAGCCAGAATACATGAATATCGATTTATCTGATAGCGTGGAGATCGAAGCGGCAAATTCAATATTGACATAGATGCACCAACTGCTACCAGAGAACTGATTTTATCTTCAGAGACACTGGGCTTGTTATATTATTACTAATATAAATCACAGTTTTTATACACATATGAGGAAAACTGACGGGTTATTGATCTGAAAGACAGATTAATGGGATAACGAAACAGTGATGATCTGTTCGACCATTCAATTCAAATAGAGGGTCAAAACTTCAAAGATGCCATATCAAAATAAAACAGCATTTCGACCATATTATCTGGTTTGAGGCAATTTTAGGGAGGGCAAAAACAATGTTTTGTAATCGATTTTCTTGGGAATTATGAAAGCTAATGTCAAGAGCTAATCAAAATTAGAGTTATTATATAATATCAAGTAATTATCTAATAACTAATGTAATAAGTCCTTCTTAAATTAATAGCATTACACATTACTTTCACCAAATTTCAACACATGGTCATCCCACGTTTTAAAATTATATATGTATGTGTAAATATTATACTTATTATGTTCCTTTAGCATAATAGGTAATATGTAAGAAACATTAATGTAACAATATAGTAGTTCTTTCAATGCTATATTATGTGTTATTTTTATTACTTAAGAAAATAAATAACCTCAATATAGGCTTGTCCTATTGAGGTTAAAAATTGAATTGCAAACAATAATACATACTATGTAAGAAATAATAAAAAAATAAGATACTTTTTTGCTATATAAACTTTTAGTTACTTTGTAAAAGTTTGTATGTATACATTGTTAATCTTACATCCTGAAACAAGATGTGTATTTATTTTTAACTTTATAAGTAAAACCTCAAATTGTAATATGTTAATTAAATACAGACAATATTAGCGAAACTCAATCGAAGATATTAAAAAAGAAAAATCATAAAAAGATACGATCACATCTAGGTCTCGAACCCAGGGACCTACGACTTGCCGGGGCGGAGCTCTACCTGCTGAGCTAATTTGTACCTATCCGATTAGGTCATATTTAAATATATAATACTTCGACTTTCGATTGAGTTTCGGTAATATTGTCTTAATTTAAATATGTGTATTCATCTATTTATATAAAAAAAATCTCGTGTCACGGTGTTTGTGGTCGCACTCCTCCGAAACGGCTAGACCAATTTTTTTTATGTATATTTGGTAGGTATAAGAATAGGTCAGAAAGTATATTTCATACCGCTAAGTGATTAGGGTGTCCATAACAAAATTGATTGATAAGTGACTCCATTTTTTTACAGAACATTGCATTTTAGTAGAAGACAGTTTCCATATATAATGGTAAGCTTTGGAGTTTGTATAAAAAAATTACTACAAGTGGTACTGGTTTGAAAATGTATTTTTCATATATTTTAGCTGCAGGGAGGGAAGGCAGGAATGGACTTGCAAAGAAAAACTGTTTTTTGAAAGGCAGTGCAACGCATGCAGGGTATCAGCTAGTTTAAGATATTACAGGCCCTAATTAAAATATATGTTTTTATTTATAATACTCAAGATTTAATTATAGAAATAAGAGCTACAGTATTATTAAAAGGACTGACGGTTGACGCGTGGCGCGCATATTTTAACTACGCGAGATTAGACACTAATTAAATAAGTTAACTGCGCTTACCGACAGGACAAAATATTATCTATCTCGCTTAAGTAAATTAAGGGCACGCTCCGTGGTTTGTATTATTACTATCACGGATCCACCCTCCACCACCCTCACCGCCATTCACAGATTCCCGGGCAGATTACTGAGATAACATTCATTAAATATTTAATAACAGCGCAGCGCTAAGGGAAATGATTAAGGCTCCCGGATGCAGCGTCTAACACCCCAGAAGCCTTAACCATTGTGTATAGCCACGGAACACCGCATTCTTACCTTAGAAAAAATGGCCAAAGCTTAAGCTGCCACGGTCAAGCGTAAAAAAAGAAAAAGTTAATAAAATAAATTCCAAGACCTCAGGTCACCGGCAAAATATTGCGACATTAAAAGCGGGCATTAGACTGAATGAAAAAAAATCTGCAGGTTAAATGTTTTAGATTTATAAAGGGTTTATGCTTGGAATGGATGAATGCTTATATTTTAAAGTCCTTAAAGTTAAGGATCGCTGAAACCAATGATTGCAGAGTGGAAGTTAATATCAAACTCGTTATGCTGAAAGACCGCCGCGGCCACCGCACAGTTGGTAATTTTGAGTATCTTGTTTGACTTTATTATTTTAGTTTGTTTTTGGGACAATATAAATTATTATTTTATAAAAAAATTGTTTAAAAAAATATATTGGGCGATTCAACCTGATACAGTCATTTTTAATACCTACAGCAATCTATACATATACAATTTTTTGTTCCGTGTGTTTGGGTTCGCAAATCTCGGAAAGTAATCGATGGATTGACTCAAAAATTTTACAGAACATTGTATTTTAGCAGCAGAGTGTTTCTATATATAATCGTAAATTCTGGCGTTATGAAATTTGAATAAAAAAAAAATAGAGACAAAAATCGTCTTGGTGCTGAAGAAATTTAAAGTTGTTAAAGTAAACCCTGAATATATCACAAAACTAAAGTTGATGTGAAAACGTAAAATTTTGCCGTTTACATTCGTACATTTTTAAAAGTCTCGATGAATTCAAAACTTTAAAAAAAAATACATTTTGAAAAATCGTTACTTCAATATTTTTTAACAAACTAAAATACAAGTTAAATAGTTATGATAATCACCTGCTTTCCAAGATTTTATCATAAAGATACATAAAAACACAGTAGTTATAGTTGTAGTAAATTATCACGATGACGTGCACACGTCCATCCGCGGAGAGATCTAAACTTGCCTGATATAAAATTACTCGTTCGCGTTTCGAGGTAGTTCGTATTTACGATGGTGTCATACGTCACAAGCAGAAAAAATTTGATTTTTTTTTAAATTCTAACAAGATTAGACATTTAGGTATCCAATTAAATGAAAATGAAACATAGGATTTTATAATAAAGTATAGCTAGATACCTTGAATTGTTAACTGTGCGCCGTTCAGAATTGAAATTTGACTAAAATCTTCTAACCAAGTTTAGTTATGTTACAAAATTTGAATAACCGGGTTTCCTTAACCCTTTCTCCATTGTCCTCCTTCCTTGTATCGCCAAATTCCCTTACATTGGGATGTTATGAAGTATTTGTAGAAACCAATGTTAGGCAATTAATAGACGGAAAGTAATTATTATTAAGGAATCTAATAGCAAACTTTTGTAATAACAAATCGAAAGAGCGATTCATAATTTTATGACAGTCAACTCTGTGACTGTTTCTCTTGGTAGACTCGGTGCAAATACGAGCAAATCGTTTGATAGATCGTAACGGATTCTCCAGAACATGAGTGGGAATGCTGTGTTCATTCTTCTGGTATTTCAATAGACGCTGCTCATCAAATCATTGACATCGTCATACCTTTGGTGCAGTAAAATAATTATAGTGGTAATATGGGGGGACTCTTGTTCGATATTAAAAAATCGAAGCATCGAGGTGCCTAATTACGTATCTTAAGTTTTTGAAATTGGCCTGTTCACACGTACGTAAGATGATGCGTATGACTATAATTTAATTTAAAATTATAATTACGCACATGTAACATATATTCAGTATTTCAACTCGCCCCCCCCCCCCAGGACGAAATCCTGGTTCAAAACTACTGGTCGAGAATTTATTTCAAAGTCCAAGACTCACTTGCCACCTTTCCTTTCCTTTAAAAAAATAGAGTGTGCAGTTCACACACGGTAGAAGTGAAACCTTCAGAAAACTAAAGTAGACAAGAGTGGGGAGACTACGAAGCACAGCATAAGGAGGAGACAGATAAGCTACGAAGAACCGCACAAAGAGGAGACCGATTATACTATCTCCTTCTCACGCAGGCTAAATCCTAACGGTGTATGTGTTTATCTCTTTTTAATGTCCTTTCCGTTTCACTGAGTTTCAAATCACAACGGAGCTAAAGAATTTTTCACTTCTAAAACCCTCTGTACATCAATATTAAAATATTTTCAGGATTAAACAACATGTGTTCACAATTATGTCCTCTGCGTGCGAACTCTATCTAAATTTATTTAAATAAACAGTATTAATTTCAAGCGACCTCCCAGGTAAGTATGGTCCTGTTTTAAATCATTTATAGGCAGCATCGCGTTCATTGGTCAAAATATTGTACATATATTTTCGTATCGGTGATCAATGAACCGGTGTATGCAATTTTTAGCCATAAGTTGTTTTTAATTGTTTGTCAAGCTTGTAGTCTTCCTAGATTTTAGGCATGTATGGTAAGTTTGTACAGCGCCCTTGAGGTGATTTTTCACAAAAACGGCGCTATATAAATCGTCCAAATATTATTATTATTATGCTGAAAGTTGACATAGGCTCTGAGGTTTCCCTTAGGACCTCCTGTGTCGAGTTTACATATTGTATAGATACTTCGTCTGCATTATGGAGTAGATAGTTTGTCCTAGAACTGCAGGATCTAGAGTCAGGCAGAGAATACTGCACAGTGCACAGTTGCACAGAGAGCGGGAGTCTCGTGTTACTCGCTATGCAAGTCGGGCTATGGGCGCGGACCGTTTCAGCAGAACGGGTTCAGTGGCGCGCGGCGTTTTGTCCCGACTCTAATTCCGCAGTCTGTCAACAAGACACCGGGTCTTGTCCGACTCGATGCAGGATGCCGCTGTCAGTAAGTTCATTGTGGCGATACCTCGACCAACGACTTAAAACAAATTGAAGGTCTGGCTATTATAGACTTAGAGGTTTTTTGTTTTTGGGAAGGGAAAAAATGTTTCTAAAAAAATTCTTTATTTCCACAGATGGACCCCAAGTGTGAAAGACCCTGAAAACTTAATAAAAATATCTAACAGTTATCGTGAGAGGAACTTAAAAAGGAGGTAGTGCAATACTGCATAGTACACCAAAAATAAATCAGCATAATACTACTCTGACGTGAAAATCTCAAAAAAAATTATATGTCGTGGGCTTAACGCTAGTATGCCTATGTTTGTCAATTTTCTGAATCACCCTGGGGTGAAGATTGTTTATCGATTTCTTGGCGTAAAAATGCGCTGACCGAAAATTTTCAATTCTACATTAGATAGGTCAAAATTTCATCAATCTAGAGCACCTGATATAATTATAGCATTCGAACAGGGGAGACTGAAATTTGAATTTCTTACATAAACCCCCAAATGTCTAAATACATATACACATGTAAAAAAATATATATGCAGGGAGTAACAACACGTACCCGAAGGATTTTAACCTTCGATTCCTGAGAATATTGAAGTAAAATATATTTACGTCATTTTGCTCTCCAATGATTTTTTTCAATTAAAAACATAAAAGTTGTTTCCCTCACACATCGCACCACGGATACACACTAATACGCATGACGACGGGATCACTTGATAGGCGCCCTCTTTCCTGTGTTTCCGTGTTGCTGGAACGAGACGGAATGCGCTTCAACTGACCCGTGCTGGTTAGGTACGTTCAACTACTCAGTTACGACGTGTGATAGAAAAAAAAATTAAAGAAAAAAAACTAGTGTGCTTTAGACCACACAACTGAAGTAAAACTTCTGCTCCATCTATATGATAGGAAGAGAGAAAGAAAATGTGCCCGCGCACCTCTCTCTCTTGCCCCCACAGTTAATATACGAAGTGTAACTCTCTCTCTTTCTATCTTCACTAACTTACATATATCTCCCTCTTAACTACAGTTCGCCTCGATTTTCGTAACGCTCTCGTCACGCATTCGCCAGCTTAGTGCGCGTTCACACTTCCGTCGTAATAACGGAGGTGGGTTCCGTCGTTATGACGGAAGCCCTAGGCCCCTGTTCACACTTCCGTTTTCAAGACGGATCCTACTCTACGAAAACAACGACCAAAACATTTTATCATTCTTCAGTAGACGGTCGTGCGCACTGAAAAGTTCCTCTTAGTTAGTTAGCCATAAATAGTTATAGGTGCTATTTGAAATGTACACATACCTACTTAAAAATAAAACAATTTAAATAATAAACTTTTTCTTCAAATCGGGAATGTATTGATGTAATACCAGCCATAAAATTACTTCAGGGGTCGGACCTTATTTGTTCAAACCGTGGGAGAATATTTTGTTTGCATACTTGAAAAGGAGAAAGTACGCGAAAATCATCCAGCAATTATTATAACTAAAATGACTAAAAAACATGAATGATATGACTAAATATTTTCTTGAGATTAAATAGAAAAAATCGCATTCTGGAACGAACATGTATATTATATAATATTATTATAAATGCCAAACGTGCGCCCCATAAAAACACAATTTGCCTGCTCGCTTGCGTCTGGGAGCGGGCGGTGGTGAAGTGTGAAGCGGGGTGTGGCGGGTTCAAAACGGATCCGTCGTCCCGCCGTATAGTGTGAACAGCTCCATTGAAATGTATGAGCCAGCGCGTTCCTTTCCGGCTTCACGACGGACACTCTGCGTAGGCGAACTCTCCGGCAAAAAATGACGGATCCGTCTTCACGCCGGATCCGGCAAGTGTGAACAGCTCCATAGAGCCACTACAGCGGCTAGGGCCTCCGTCGTAATGACGGAACCCACCTCCGTTATTACGACGGAAGTGTGAACGGGCTCTTACTCCCCAAGTCAAGCGTGCGTAAAGAAGTTTTACTTCGAAAATCA
Organism: Limnephilus lunatus; assembly: GCA_917563855.2. Lineage (NCBI taxonomy): Eukaryota > Metazoa > Arthropoda > Insecta > Trichoptera > Limnephilidae > Limnephilus > Limnephilus lunatus. The sequence goes on from OU830595.1 coordinate 72,440,063, forward strand.
TATCTACAACTTTTCTACAATTTTTCTACAATTTTACTCCTATAAGGAATCGTTGCCATAAATCTTTCGGGTACGTGCTGTTATAGCCTGTATATGTACATATTATTAAGTAATAAACATTTGATCACGATACACGTATTACAATTACATTACTAAAACAATAATACCTAAAATAAGATGTTATATATTGTTCCGAGGCAGTTCAAACGATTTGAAACTAGCTCATAAAGCCTCAACTTCCAAGAAAATCTAACACTCAGATTTGAAGTAAACACTAAACACATATCAAGATTTAAAACGGGATCGTTAAAATAATAATGGCTATTTGAGAGCAGAAATCACGGTTTCGTAACGTGATCATATTACACCAGTAAGTGGCTTCGTACCAACAATTCGGGAAACGCAAATATCTGTTGACAGCGAGGGGAGGAGGCTTAATTAGAGTTCAAACAAACCGGAGCCTCCAATTATTCACATTATTAGACTTACCTGTTTTGGTTACTTTTACAAGAAACCGGTTTTAACCGATGACTGGTTTCAACATAACCCAACTCAAGTTTTTGGTTCTATTGATTGCGTCGTGACTTTCCTGGAATATCACGAACTTTTTCTATTCAATAACATTCACATTACGTTATCCAGACACTCCTGTCTCCGTCCATCCGCTCCACCCATACACTTTACACATCACGGCAGCTTTATTTTCATTCTTATTTATTTTATTTCTGTTTATCTTGAAATTGGACTTTATATGAATCTCCTCGGTCATATATTATTTTTTACATACATACATACGCACCGTGATCTTATTCCCACTGCATTATGTCCACCCTCGTCTTTCTTCTGATAAAAAAAAGTATTATGTGAATACCGTCCCAGAGTGCTAGCTGTTCCAACCACTTGGAGCCAATGCGACTATGGCATTCCCCATTGGGGCTGAAGGTAATGGGGAACGGAAGGAGATGGCAAAGAGGAGGGTGGAGATACTTCTCCGATCCTTGGTACTCCTGGCTATTTAGGTCTGGACACAAAAAGAGCTGAGACCTTGAAACGCCTGAACAGGATTTTCATGAATTGTAGCTAAGAACCATCTCGATCACGTCAGTTTTCAAACTAACAAAAAAACGCATCATAATCGGTCCATTCGTTTAGGAGCTACGATGCCACAGACAGACATACAGAAAGTCAAACTTATAACACCGCTCCTTGGGTCGGGGGTTAAAAACAATTACATGATAAGAATTCAAAAGCTCATCTATTAACGTAAATATTATACTGTTAAAAATCCTTGAGCAATTTTCTAATTTCTTTCTGTACAATATTACTGTCAAGATTCTATCGGATAATTTAAGCATAAACTAATTAGTTAACACTTCTCTATAAGACCTTGTTTGCCAGAAATGATTTAAAATATTTCTTTTCAACCTTTCTAAGTAATGAAAGTGGAGTTAACTATGGAAGTAATAGAAGCCCGTACTCACATAAAAAAGAAATTAGAGAATTAATTAAAAATATAAAAGTTTCTCAAATAAAAAGGCTACGTAAGGTGGAGACACTCCACAGACCCTTTCTGGGAAAACTATGCATGCAAGAGAAATACTTTTTAATTATTATGGAAAAATAATTTTAATGGTTAATTATGGATGTTAACATTCAAATATCAAAACTTTTATAATGAAAATTTGTAACAAAATAATCGATTCACTTTTTTTTAAACTTCGTCACTGCGGATACGGTTTGCTTTTATCAAAACAAAAGCTTCGAATGACGCGGGTTGAAAAAAATCCGAATTCCCCGAAGAAAACAAGTGGAATACCTGGAGGATTCTATTGTTGGTTTATTATTGCGGACCTTTGTTTCTGGGATTTAAAAGAGTGAATAGAATATCCAGTCGGCAAGTGGCTAGGGCCTGTGCTAGTAGGCCTGAGAGAGACGGCAGCTCATTGGTATGAATTCCGCGATACTGACGACCTTTCTTCAGCGAAGGTTGACTTTTTCTTTATAAGAATCCTAGGATTTTTATTCCGATGCCCACAAAGCAAGACCCAATTTGGATAACTAACTATTTCCAGTGTAATCTCGCCATGAATGAATGTTAATTTTGAAAGCTCGGTATTTTTTTATTACCTCATTTAGGAATTCAGAGGCCTTGAACAACGTTTTAAGATAATAAACGAATTACAAGAAAACATGTATTTTATCTTGAAAAGTCCACTTTGATGGTAAAAAGCCGATCTGATTTGGTCTTGCTGAGGACATTAATTGTTTTTACTATTAAACATTCGCCGCGTTCACTTACATATCATGTTTTATTAATCTTCTTATTAAGGACGGGTTTGCTGCTGTCATTCACGACTTTAAATACGTATAAATATGTCTTCTGGAATTTCGCTAGTTAGCTAAAGACGTAGACTGATATCCCTTATAACTTACGTACTGTAGGCAATAATAATAATTATATCGGATGCTAGAAGCATGTGAAGTATGCGATGAGGATGCAGAAGGTATAATATAGGAACAAGATTCCCAAGAGGATCCCTTCTTATTCTCGAGAAGACATAACCCACGTTGCTGTTAAAGGGTGATTTATAGCCGATAAAATACTTTATACATCGATCCAAAATAGAACCGATCGGATGTTCGCCACAGACACGAAACACACATTATTCTTAAAATGTCGCGGCCGTAATCAATTTAGTGAGTAATTGACGTTGAATGAATAATGTTACGCGTTCTGAATTTCTTAGGGGATATGTGTCTGGAGAGAAAACTGCGATAAAAAGCACGAGATTATTTACTGAACCAGGAAGGAGGAAGAAATATACAAAGAATAATTAAACAAAAAATGCAGCAAGAAAGAAAAAGATGTTACTGTAGCTCCGCTGAACAAATGGAGCCTCGAAAAGGACTAATCGTATTTCAAATTTCTATCGACCAGAGAAGACAAACAATGAACGCTTTTTGGCCGGAGTTAATTATGACTCTATAATAACGTTTGGATCACTTCTATAGTGCCGTCTTCGTGAGAAAATCACCTCAAGGGCGCTTTAAAATTCTATGAGTTTATGTATTAGGGAGCAGGCTTGAAAAAGGCGCCAATAGAAATTTAATTCAGCCAGCACCAGATTAAAAACGTGGTCAGTCATTTCCTTGGAGACGCGAGCGAGACCCAGTCATCTAGATATCCCAAAGTCAACGAGAATCACGAAAATTACCAAGCAGAATAAAGACAAACATTGAAGTTTATCATAAACTTCCAGGCTTCAATTATAATATCCAGTCGATTTTACTTGCTAGCGGTGGTGCTACAGCTGTGCGCTATTTTCTGGGGGATTCCTTACTATCCGTAGTTTGTCCAGAGGAGGTTAAGGTGTTGTGATAAAGCTTTACAGTGAACATACCGGAAAGCAGAAGGAGAAGCTAAAAGACTTCTCTCACAACGTTACGAGGATCCTATGTCAAAGGATAAGATCGTATTAATCTTTTTTAACTAACTTAAAAATAACGTAGAAAAAAATCTTCACAAACTTTCAAAGTACATGTTTGCGTAAATATTATCCAATAAATTGAGAAATTTACCGAGCGTATCTCATTAAACCTAAAGTTTTTGTGATTTGAGACTGATGATTTGTATTTCTTTTAGATGAAATAATTTCGTAAAATTTACATGTCAAATATGAATTTGAATATTTTCGTACAATATCCTTATCTCAAAATATGAATTTTTCAGAGCAATAAAATGATTATAAATTATTTTTTAATAGAATATTAAACAATGACATTTTAAGGCTCCGTAGTAAGCAATCAAAAATAATAAAAAGAGAGATATGTAAATACAAATGTTAGACAGAGCGCGCTAATACTAAAAACAATAATAAATTAAGCGAATATTGTGAAAGAATTTAATAAAACGTGACTCATCTAAAATAGCGCCAAAATCTCTCAAAAAATGTCAACATTTAAAAATAAACTGTGATTTTTTTTCATATCTGTAAAATGTAAAAAAAAAACAGCAAAATGTGTTTATAATAATTTTTGGAGCATACTTTGGGTTTTTTTTTCTGTCGAGGGAATTTCATACAATTACTGTCGAGAGAATTTGATACAGTTTCGGCCTTACAAATGTATAGATATTGTCTTAAAAATAACAAATATTTTTTTTGGAAATTAAAATGATGCAACTTAAGATTTTATACACCGGTAGAAATTCGAAATACGTAATAAGTTGCACTTTACGTTCGACTTCATAATAATATATATGTAGACGATACCTTAGACTTCGGATATAACTTATGAAAGCCGACATAGTAATACCCGAAACCTATACCTACACCAAAAAGGTGGGTGCAACTCCACAAGGGTGAATTCATGAGTGGGTGGGGGGTATGACACTTCAGAGTCTATATACAGAGAGAATATTACAAGGGTGGAGTATCAAATCTGGCAGGATTATCCATAATATTCCAGGTAAGCTCTGGTATTTGGAGCATTTAAAGTGGCTTCCGCAATAAATTGGAAACCGTGAAAAAATACCTCATTTATTTTAACGACACATCGGCAGTTGTACCGGCGATATCGTTATTGAAAGAGTATTCTTGGGACTATCGGTGCTAAAACGCAAAGGGGAATAACATAGAGTTCTTGACAAAATCAATGCATATTAATTACTTCTCTATGAAAAAATTCACAACCCAAAGGCAGTACGCCTTGAAAATAGGCGTTTAAAAAATATTACTTTGTCTTTTTTATAAAAAAAGTGGTACTTAGGCGAAAGGATTTAACCGCTGAATGCGGCTTTTTAATGTGCATTTTATGGTGAGGAAAAACGTGCTAAGAAATTTTCCACACATTCTACGGTAAACTGATTATTAAGCGAACTTTTCCTTTACCGAAAAGCAGATGAGAATAAGCCGCAGTTCTGAATCAGTTGCCGAAATAATAGAAATTATAAATACCTTCCGCTCGACTGAGTGTTTTTGAAATAATAAATTATTGGAAGATAACTTTTAACTAAAAAACCCTCATAAATAAAAATAAAAATAAAGTTTTTGTAAAACGTCTGAAAAGTTAAAACTTAAACCTAGAATTAAATATATTGAAGAATTTCGCTAATTTTGGTTTTCATTAGGCTTTTCAGAGACGATGTTATAATTAATGTCTAATCATTTTAAAGTAGGTTTATAGATTTCAATAATATTTTTACAGCGGTGTGCCAACAAGTGATTAAGTTTCATCTGGGTTGAATAATTTGCCCTTAAAAATAAGCGTTCAATGCAAAAAAAAATTTAACAAAAGTTGAAGGTTTTTAAGAGTTCAAAATTTTAATAAAACATAAATTTTGAGAAAAAGCATTTACAACTAGTGAAAAAAGACAAGTGGAAAGACTTACATCAAATATACGGGAAACCTAATAGTAAGTTTGTTCGGAGAAATCAGAAAGAATTCTCCCTATGGTCTTGTTGCTAGGAATATTCCCGAACCGGGACCGGAATGATCAAAGGGCGCCCGATATGACGCGGCGTTGCATCTTGCAAAGGAGATGGATTGTCGGAAGAGGAGGAGGCTGAATTGCGCCAAGCTGAGCTTCCAATAAACGGATAATCTACCTTCCTTCAATGGGCAAAACTCTCATCACCCTACTCGCGGTACTTCCACACTGGCGGCTTTCATTGAGATGATTGGAGCTCGTCAGGCCTTATGTCGCCTGCTGCCTGCTGCGTGCTCCGTGCCTACGAAGCAGCCGACTTAAGTGAGGATGTCAACTTATTAGGTTCAACTCTGTAAGGAAAAGGTGGAACATAAATAATTCAACGACGCAGCTGCTGTTATTTTCAACACCAAGACGCCCTTAATTTACCCTTTACACCACACAATATTATAAAAATGATTACGATCTAACTTTTAAAAGTTCTTGTGTTTCGATTGTTAAATGTTATCCTATTAGCCACGGCAAAAAATCAACAAGTTGCAATTTGTTTAACATTTTTATTTTGCTGACAAAATACATAAATCGCCATTGCCGAATAGCGTTCCGAACGGCTACATAAAGATATAAAAAAGAGCAGAAGAAAAGTATCCCGAACGAAGGATACTAAAGTTGTCGCCACCTGTCAGTGGATCCGCGAAAAAAGAACTAACCAGCGCAGCGCCAGCTTCTCGGAAATATCCCTCTGCAGAATCAACCAGCTTTGAAATACGTCAAAAAATAAACCAAACCAGAGAGAAAACTTCCAAATCTTGCAGACTGCAGGTACACCAAAGTAAATAAACATCCAGCTGACTACGGGATGGAGTACACTGCCTTCTGAAACGCACGGCTAGGTGAGAACGCGACAGAATACAGAACACGCTGAAAACTTTTGCAATTAAATACTAACATTCAAACACTAATCCGTGAGAAATACATACACATAAAGACAAAAGGAGATGGCTTAATATAATATAATAATAATTGTATTCTCTAAGGATGTTTAAGAAAATTGTGTTTCGAATATAAATTGAAATTTCATACACTTAAAAAAGATACTCTGTCAACACTGCAGAGCAGTGTATAAAAACGCTTCTCACGGAAAAGCAAGCGCAGAGTGGAGCTGGAGGATACCTCTTGGGGATATAATGATAGTAGTGCAAACACAGGGGCTAAAAGGGGCTATAAATCACACCGTAAAACCGATTTTTGATACATATTACACCGATAGTTCACAGCTTGTAATAAATCCATAATGTGAAATATCTATAATTCAATCACAGGCTGTCACACTATATTACATTTTTGGCTCAGAAGGCGAAACCTCCGAGAGCCTAAGCCATATTGTGCGTAATAAATTTAGAATCAAGGAGTAATGTTTTTCAAAGCGGACATTTTCCATTTTTTGCAATGTAATGTAGAAAATGTAGCGCACGGATTTTATGAATATTTCACAATAATGAAAAGTGACATTATTCGACTACACATACTAGCATGCGAGTGTCATATCGGAATTAGTTCGTTTCGAACAATTCAAACTTCAACAACTAATTTGAATATCAAGTTCAAGGATTTTACCCTTTAAAATACTCGTACATAAGTATCCTAAAGATATTTTAAGAGAATAAAACAAGCTTTCTACCCAGTTTTATCCAGAATTTATCATAAATATTTTATGTAAATGGAACATAACATGTAATGAATTTGAGCAGAAAAGAGCAAGAATAGTTTTTTTTTAAAGTTATTCAAGCGGACTCTTTGAAAAGAAATGGTGTATTTCGGAGAATGTCTATATTTTTTTCGGAAGCAGTAGTAAACATTATTATTTTTTTTTTTAGTACAACAGTTTAAATTTCATAGTACAATCCAATAATGTTAGTCTCACTGGGTGGCTTACCCGTGCTGAGGTGCTATTAATTACAAAACTTCATATGAAAGGGCTTCGTTTCAAATATGTTTGCTGTAAATGCTTCAAGAAACCTTGCAACTTCCACGGGTATCATAACAAATATTGGTTCGACCGATCCTACAATTGATTCAGACGCTCTTGGCGTAACTGACGGTAGTCTGTTTTTAAAAGCAAAAATTATAGCTTTTACCGTTGTATTATTGTATTCGAATTTAAATTTAAATGACGAGTAACTCATTGCAAATGTGTGTAGATAGTAATAAACAAAATATTTAATTGTTTCTAGGTAGTTCAATTCACACACAACTGGCATTCAATGATTTGGTGTTCCTTTAGTACAGTGGGTTTTTCGCGAATCTCTCGAGAGCCTGTATGAAGTGTTGTCTCTACGGAGCAGAGGCCATTAATCATCCCTCGAATAAAAGCGGCGCAACGATACAGCCAGACATTTGATTAAGTGGTTAAGTTGGCCAGGAGCATATTGACAGATACTTTATAGGAGATTATTGAGGTTCTAACCTCTAGCCGCTCTAGCAGGCCGGCATTAAATTATCCACTCATTTAGGTCGGAAGACCTAAAGAAAGAATGTCGGAAGAATGGTTGTATACAAAGGTACTGAGAGAAAAATAATCGTAGTTTTTGAGCTTCATACCTACAAACAATTTAGTTTTTGTCAGCAACCGAAACAATACTATTAAAATGAATTGGACATCTAATGAAGTACTTTAAACATGGCTTTGGTTTCTATACTTTTTGTTTGAGTTTCTGATAATATTAAAATTATTAAAATTAATTTATTTATTTATTGAAAAATTAGAAATACATAAAAACATAAGCTATCTCACTAGGGCATTAAACATCCTGTATCGAGATATGCAGTTTTACCTACGCATAATCATTATGACTTGCTTTAGAAAGAAACAAGCTTAAAAAAGTAGCAGGTTCGATTTCTGTAGCAGCAGCCAGCAAATAGGTTACATAATTACATCTCTATTAAATCATCAACCATCATTTTCTTCCTTGAAATTAGGAACGTTTATTTTAAAGTTATATGAGCCTTGAAAAATCGATTTAACAATCAATGTCGGCGTTTGTAAAAAAATTCAAACTCTTTGTAAATAATGCTTTTTATCAAGTTTACGTTCTACTATATGATACTGTTCTACGATTGATAGCAATTTAACATATTCTATTAACGTTTGATGAAGAAACGTGCCAATCGGTAGTCAGCAGTAACGGGGTGACGATAAAACGCTCCAATTGAAGTGACAACCATTAAGATGCATAAATACCGAGCTAGGACAAAGTGGCGCTCCAAGTTTAGGACGGACGACCGCGGTGGAGCGTGGAGAGTGACGGAGAGCGTGCGGCGTGCATCGGGGAGTCTAGCCACGTGGATTGATGTAGTTGTCAGACATAGGGCATCGGGAGCTACAGTAGAACTGGCTGAGAAACACTAAAATAAATCATCGCGTATGGAAGACCTACCAGACCGGTGTGGACTCGGCAAAACACTGCGATTACATCACAACATCACATTATTATTGGTTCATTTTCACTGAAAACCAATTGAAGATTATCTTACATAGATATCAACAGTTCAAAAGTACATAAACACGCGAAACTTCAAAAAGAAAAATAATATTTTACTTCAAAAATATTCAGCTGAAAGATAGTTCAAGAGCAGCAAAACTGAAATGTTTTCATGGAATTCAAGAAAATGTCTCTAGGAAAAAGATTCGGTGAAGTCGAATCGGATTGTTCGCGCGAATTTGAAGTTCGACCGACGAAGGTTGCGATGTTTGCGCGATATGTGCGCGCTCTCTGGGAACGGAATGACAACTGGCGGGAAACACCTGCGCGCTGCGACGCCGCGAAGGGGACTGACGACGCCCGCGCCGCGACGCCCCCGCTCCGCGCTTCACCCCTCCCGCCCCACACAGCTCCTTGCGAGGGTTGCTCAGGTAGAAGCGGAAACCAGCCCTTTGGCTCTAGACTCTAACCCTGCAGGTGATGCGCGATGCGACCTGCAAAAATGCATTGCACCTACGTAACTCGGAAATAAATGAACAAGTGGTTTACTTGCCTCCTTACACCATATCATTTTTTGTTTTATTGAAGCGCTAAAAAGATAAAATACGCTTTCTTAGAAACTACATCCATTATATTTAAAAGTCATTCGGGATATGGCGTGGATTATTAAATGAGCAGTTATCAATATAGTATGACGGGCAAAATTTAAGTTTAATAAGTGGTATATAAATAAATAACACGTGTATAAATGAATAAGTGTAAATTATTATACACATAAATCAATAAATGGTATGTACGAAATGACACCATGCAGCGAATTTGCGAAAATATAATGTTTAGTCAGTGCGCATTTTTGGAAAAGCATGTAACTGAAAAATCCGTGCGCTACTTACGCGGCTACTTTTACATTGTATTTTTTATGTTTTTTGAGGTGAAAACTTCTTTTCCACTGTTGTGATTTTAAACTCGATGAATCGAAAAATAGCGACACTAAAAAGTGACAAACACGTACATCTAGAGGATTTAGCCCTTTAAAATGAGACAGTATAATTGGTTACCTCTTTGTGCGATGCTTCGTAGCTCTTCCCCACTCTTGTGTACTTTAGTTTCCTGATTCTTTTTCATTTCTACCGCGTGTGAATTGCCCTCGGTTTTTCTTTAAATTTATTTATTTAACATAGTTTTTTTTTTTTAAATAAAAAAAGTTTTTCTAGCACGCAAATGAAACCACAAACCTAAACATTACATTTTTCTGGAAACCCGTAAAACTTGAAATCTATCGTTAATGCTCTCTCCAATTTCCGTTCTCTCTCACGCAATCCTTGAATGGTGCGATAGGTGCTCACACCGTTCCGTGAAGGCCTTATCTGGGTATAACATTTCTATGGTAACTAAATATAATAATTGTAACCTTATCAACGTGTAATTCCCAAGATACAAATCTTTGTTAAATAGCGTCGCCTTACAAGCTACTAAACTCAGATTTAGCGAATTCAACACGGTGTTCCACGCGCTTTATCGAGCGCCGCTTCGTGTTGTGTTGGAAATATTTCAACGATATGATATTCAAATAACTGCCTGGCGTAGACTACCAATGGAAATAAAGTGTGGAAACATGCAAGCAAGGCAAAATAGTAAACTTCATCGGAGAAAATGTCTTTGTTATTGCTTTCTAACTCAAACTCTTTCTATGAAATGTAGATAGGTATTTGAAAAGAAGGTACCAATCGATAAGAGCGTTTACAATACAGGAATACGTCTAGAATGAAACAGCATTAAAATAAGTAAAGAAACGTTGAAACATTTTAAATTTCATTTTATCAAAAGGTGCAAACATTATCTATGCACGAAAATGTATATCAACCACAATATTCATACTTTCAGGAAGAAACTCTTTAATAAAAATACAATTTCACCTAAAGTTAACAACCCCCCGAGAAGTTTAATCCTTTAGGACGAGCGCTAGGGCCGCTTTACGAATCTCCCGAGAATTAAGTAGGAACTTTACAAAAAAATACGAGCGCGCATACGGAAACTGGCAGACGGTAACATAAACAAGGCAGATATAAATGATTGCAAAGGGCTCAGTGATAAGTTGCTTATAAAACAGTAGTTGGTTATTAAAAACCTGAAATGATAATCATAAAACCAAGTATGGAATTTACTCAGAACGCACAGAATTTTTTAGGAGGAAATCACTTTAATAATAAAGAACAATTCAAGGATCACTTCATTGTAAACAATGAATTCCACGCAGATGTACAGTACATAGATCCCAGCCGATAAGAAATATAATTTTATCGAGAACTAAACCAAAATAATTGGAATGGGGAACTAGTAACATAAAAGGTCCTTAATACAAAATGAGGCCGATTTAAGTCATAAGCTTTTTTATGGTAAATAATTTTAAATCCCTGAAATGTCATTTAATGAAATGTGACTGACTTAAGGGAAAGAAACACAATTTCCTTTACGGAAATAGCAGCGAGATTGTCATTGTCGATAAAATGTTTCGATTGGTAGCTTATGCAGAGACGGAATAATTCGTGTCACGGGTGAAATCCGACAACATTAAAAAAGATTTCACTCGATAAAACCAAGTCGATTTATCAGATTGATGGATTTGATAATGTAATCCAAAAGTTAAGAAAATTTATAATTCGAAAAAAATTACCAAGGCAGATCAAAGAGCGCTTTTAATGGAATTCGATCGAATGATTAAAATTTTGGCCACCATCGGATGGTGGGGAGGGGGTGAGAAAACTCTAGTTATCTCAACGGTCGGAGGGGGTAGAAAAAATAAAACCATAAAACATATTGATCTGTACAAAATACGAGTGTGAAGCGGATTTAGGGGAACATTTGACAAATTGGATTTCCTTATTCAGATTTTTTTAACTGGCATTACCCCATCCGACAAAGATAAAAGAGCATACAAAGTTATAAGCGACAAATAATAATGTTGTATACATAGTTATTACTTCGTTTTTAAGTCGCATTTATAATAAAACTCAATACAACGAAGGTGCGGTTTTGTTGTGGTTTTTGATGAGGCGAGGTGAATCTTTAGAGTCCTTTTTTATTTATTTGTTGGCTCGCCAACAAAATGTATCACAAAATTATTACAGTAATTCACATTTTCAACATGATTGCAGCAATGATTCCAATTATAGGTGAACACACAATTCATCTCAACATTCTTTGTGTGACGATAAGTTTCAAGTTGTATAATGCAGTCCTTTGCTTTAAACTATTTTTCTCTGGACCATTCAATAGGCACATTCAATATTCCCACGTTTACAAAAAGGCAATAAACGTAAGGTTCCTTTTCACAATAATGCTACAGTTCTTTCTTACACATTAAATAATAGTGACACAAAAGATGAGACACACAATGCAAGTATGGCTATTTTCTCCAAAGGAAAAGAGTAATATTTTGGAGGAAACAGACATACGTACATTGTGCGTCTCATCTTTTGTTTCACCTTTATTTAATGTGTAAGAAAGAGCTGCAGCATTATTATGATTAGGTACGTATGTTTACTGCCTTTTTTGTACCGTCGCCGTTCCGTAAACATGGAAAGCGTTTAATAAACGATTTAAGAAAAATACAAATTAATCAATTAAATCGTTTTAAAGTTAAATATTCACGGCGACGTTGGTGTGGAAAAATATCCGATTGCAAAAATACAAACAATTTCTAAAATACTTAAAATAACAAACATGTAAGTGGCCCATTGAGAAAGAGTTAGTGCACAAGTCCTAAGTTATTCTACTCAATTTACATATTACGAGAAAATTTTCAGTCAGCTGTAACCACTGTGGCAGGGGCATCCCTTGTTCAACAAAGCTGAGTGTTTAGTTAGAAAATTACTTTATCATTTGCAAGGAATGCGTGCCCAGCTTTACATGTAACCAAACCCTAAGCTTACCATTTGCAAACGCAAATAAACAAGACTATTTTAATTCGAAAAATGAGTCCTATTAAATAAATGTTACTTCTCGTATCAGTGTAATATATCGGAGTTTAAAGATTTTTATTTTCTTTCAGCCTGTTTCAGAAAGCTTTCAACTTTCTATGTTCTTCAAAGGGCAATACAAGTTTAAGATGTAAAGATCTAAAACCGAATAGTTTTCCCACCAGTTCTATATCGGGGACTGGGCGCAAGTGAGCAGGAGTGAGAGTGGACTGAAATCTTTAAGGACAGGCAGATATACAGACAGGCCGCAGGTATCTCAAATAACGACAATGAATAATAAAGTAAGGGAGCTACACACGAGGTAAGGGCTCCGTTTGGGGCAATGCCATCCCTCCTAAAGAAGCATTCATTTAACAAAATTTTGGTGTGTGCTTTTAAATTATTTATTAAATTGCTTTGGAGTCCGTACCTACTGATTTCGAAGAAAAACATACCTGTTTGATGTGATGGATATGCATAATAAATTAGACGAAAAATTCAACCCTGATGAATAAATTTAGTTTATTATTGGCAGAGAAGAGAATGATATTGTGTGTACAGTGATTACAAACAAAGAGGCTAATTTTAAAAATAATATGAGATACCGATACGGTAGTAACACTAAGGATGGATTGTTTCAAAAAAATTTGAACAATTCAGCAATTTTTTAAAGTTAATTTTCACATTCTGGGAAAGTTCTTTTCAAGTTATGTGATGATTACAGTTTTATGGAGCCACTGGATTATAATGATAAAAACAATAGAACTTGAATAGAACTTACACAGAACGTGAAAGTGAACTTCAAATATTTGATGAATTGTTAACATTTTTTGAAACAACTTATTTTTAACAATTATTATAAGCAATAATTATTAGCCTGAAACACTCATCAACATTGAAAAAAATCTCCCGAGAAAAGATAAATGCCGCCGACGGGACTTGAACCAGCGTCCTTCTGATATCCGGTCAACTGCTCTAACAACTGAGCTACGTCGGCTTATCTCCCACCCGCCAAATAATTCAATATATACTAGTGTTTCATTCAACAATTACTGCTTATTACATTTTTCACCTGAAAACAACTAACTTTATTTTTTGTGAGAAAGGCATTATAAGTGCTAACTCTCCCACTAGATGACGTCGAGAAAAATTATGTCTACATTTTTTGGTGAAATACTTTAACTTGTCAAATATTATTTATTATTTTTAATTGGTAAACTAATGTTTAAGACAAGATTTTTATGCATAGCACAAAGGGTAACAATTATTATAAGCAATAATTATTAGCCTGAAACACTCATCAACATTGAAAAAATCTCCCGAGAAAAGATAAATGCCGCCGACGCGACGGGACTTGAACCCGCGTCCTTCTGATATCCGTCAACTGCTCTACAACTGGTCAGAGCAGTTGACCGGATATCAGAAGGACGCGGGTTCAAGTCCCGTCGGCGGCATTTATCTTTTCTCGGGAGATTTTTTCAATAATTATTAGCCTGAAACACTCATCAACATTGAAAAAATCTCCCGAGAAAATATAAATGCCGCCGACGCGACGGGACTTGAACCCGCGTCCTTCTGATATCCGTCAACTGCTCTACAACTGGTCAGAGCAGTTGACTGGATATCAGAAGGACGCGGGTTCAAGTCCGGTCGGCGGCATTTATCTTTTCTCGGGAGATTGTTTCAATGTTGATGAGTGTTTCAGGCTAATAATTATTGCTTATAATAATTGTTACCCTTTGTGCTATACATAAAAATCTTGTCTTAAACATTAGTTTACCAATTAAAAATAATAAAAACTTTTTTTTAGTATTAAGATTTAAATACTCGCAAGTAATATGTAATACATACGCAGTCGGTTATAACATTAATTAACTTCAGTCGAGTATTGCTTGGTAGATTCTTCAAGAAAACTGGAATCACGTGAGTCCATAACGTAACGCAACAAAATAATACATCAACCAAATCCCCTAACATTAAACAATGTAAAATAAAATGATGTTTACGTACCTAGTGAAATATGCAAAAAATAAGAGACGGTTAACCTTGCAATCCGTAGAAAACATACTTTTGATAAACAATGATTCTATTGCACAGTGATCGGGGAAATGTAAACCGCAGAGCGGAGCAGAGAGAGAGTCGGGAGCAGAGTCGGGGTCTCCCAGGGGACGGAGAAAGGCGGTCGTATCGCAAATTGCAAAGGATGTAATGTTGTTTGGAGACTAAGGTTTGGGATAGGACATAATCTTACTCGAAAGACGTCTTACCTTCCGCCTTATTGGAAATGTTATGGCTGTTCTTGTTTGTACAATGGCGGAATCCTTAATATTTTCTACTAAAATAAAATTTATTATACGAAGGCATGTAGGAACGGGGATATTTTAAAAGTTATATTTAGAATAACCACAAGGTGTACGCTTTTATTAGGACTTTCCCAGAAAAGGGTCTCCTAAAGGTATAGCAAAGTACATAACATAATAGGGTGCAAATAGACTATTTTCAGTAAATATCGCGACATTTGAAAATAAAGAAAATATTTTTTACATGATGTATATACCACATAATAACATCAAACCGTGCAGGTACACTGTTAATATGTATATGAAAATAAAGATGTAAACTTAAGTAGGTAGCTATTTCAATTGAATATCACTACAGGAGATGATTAATATGTGTGATTAGGATCCAGTTCCAATAGAAGGTAAATTTAAAAATTAGACCAGCAAAAATTGGATCTTCCTTACCTTATTGCACGAAAAACGAGTCACGCATCTTTTCCAGCAGGACTATTCAATTTAATAAACTTACCTTTCGGTGAACTTTGCGCGACAACTTTAGTTATTTGTAAAACTTCGGGTAGCAAAAGTTCTGTTTACCTGCGGACAAAGAAAGACACAATTAATTCAAAATGAACACATTTGAACATGTCATGCAGAAGTGGAAACATTCGCCATCGCGTCGGGGAGCAGATTTAGAATTTACGTTATTAATATTCAGCGGGCTGCTCTAGCGTGTAAGATCCCCTTGATAAAGTTTATCGTACAATTAGCATACAATTTCCTGGGAAAAGCTCTATCGGATATGTAGGCGAGCTGGGAGCCCCTTGTTCATATTCTCCCTTGCGGTTGATGTCCGCGAGTGCCTCGGCGGGGTGGCGAAGTATGCAGGAATTCAATTGATTAAAGTGTTGCCGGTCAGGGGTAGAGTGATTTAATGAAACATTGATGGAATGGGTTAGAAATACATTAGGGGTTTCAAAACTATATTCAGCAGAAGAGGAGAACGCTGTTCTTGCACTAGAAATGTCCAGTGATAATTATCACATTAACGTTAATTCATATAACAGGGCAATAAGAATAATACTTCGGCGAAATAGATTTTTAAAAGTAAATATAATATTAAAATAACTGAATTGGTTAACCGTGTAACATGTGCTGACCTTAAATACTAATGATATTTATGCATAAAATGATAAACCACTTTTCATCAAAATACTTCTCAAATAAAATTATATTCAACAAGGACATTCACAGACATAACACAATGACGTGCAAAGAAATCAGGCATCAAAAAAAGGACAGAGCGAATACGCAAAACAGTTTACTGTACTAAGGGATGAAGTAATATAACACGCTATCAGAAACTTTAAAGTCCGCACCAATTGGAAAGTTCAAGATGTATTATAGGAGCTACATAAAACTGGAAAAATATAATTTGCACTGTGAAATATTATAATTACTTAGCAATTTGTAAATTTAAATGCACAAATTCCTAAATTAAAAGTTAATAAAAAAATAAAAACTGATTACTTCCATATTCATAAGAGCTTGCCAGTTCATTTTTCATTCAATATACAATAGTCACTGGTTAATAATTACACGAACGATATTTACCGCTTATACGTGTATTACCGTAGTCATGTAAGCAGGAGGAACTTAAATATTGAAAGGTTATTATTATTTTTTTACTTGGCTTGTGTGCCATTTAAAATATAACAGAATAAATCGGTTCCGAGATAAACGCATCAAGTGTTTTACATTATTAAACCAATTAAAATAATATTCAACTCTCAATAAAATATGTAACAATAAGTATGAAAGAAGAAAGACAGAGGAAGGATAATGGTCGCAATTGGGCCTAAAACCAAGGCTCTTGGTCCCAGTACGATTTCAGAGCGGAAATTCTGAAACTAACTATCATATATGTATTCCTCTTTGCCAAGAATACTAATGGAGGGAAATAATTATACCAGGTCAGTAGACATCTTCAATGTATCTTTAAGAAAATACAAAATACTGTTACTGAAGCAGTTTAGTTATGTATAAATAAATGTATAGTATTTATATGTTTATTGTAATTTTTATACGTAAATGTAAAAGCCCCGAAAAAGGGCGTGAATAAATATATAAATAATCTGGGATAAAAAATTTTCAATGAGAGTTGTTAACATTATATTTATTGATTAAATATATATTTTTTGGTCATGAATACCTTATCAGAAAAGATGAACTCTTGAGCCTGATAAAAGAGCCACAATTCTTAGGTTGTAAGTTATATTCAGTTCAGTTTTCAGTATCAGTGCCGGCAACCCGGGCGTTTATTTAGTTTCATGGTTTTTTTATTTTTTTATTTTTTATTTGGTAACAATACATTTATTATATTTTACATTTTTATATGAAACATGTTAGGTATAAAAAATAAGAAAATATATTCGTAGTCCTCCTCACTAGGAGATCCTGTGCTGAGGGGGACTATGCTTTGGATAAGTTTTCAGCGACTTCTATAGATTAACTTATTGTTTGGATAAGGTTTTCCAGAAACTTCTATGACGATGTTTTAAGTATACATGTAAGTTCATTTTCCGATAGTTCCTTCAGCCAACATTTAATGTCCTTAATGTAGCTATTTTTTGTTTTAATTTGTTTGGTACTAAGTGGGAGTTTGTTATATAATTTTACTGCTAAAAATTCTGAACTTCTTTGTCCAAATGAAGAGTTACACTTTGGTATATTAAGTATGTCTGTTTGTTTGGCTCTGGTTTTATGAGCATGTGAGGTGTCTGCCTCTGAATAATTTTTGTGGTGATGTACTAGAATGTTTTTGGCGTAGATTTTCTGTATGCTTGGAACATCAAACTGTTTAAAAATTTCTGTTGTTGACGTCCTTATGGGGACCTTCAGTATGGTCTTTATGATGCAATTCTGAGTTACTTAAGTTGTTTTATGTGATTAGATGCTGCTGCGCCCCATCCTATTACTCCATATTCTAGTCGAGAGTGGCATAAGGCATAATATACTCTCTTTAAATGCCTCATTGACAAGATGTTACGTAATTTTTTGAAGAAGTAGATGAGTTTTGTTAGCTTTTTTGAGGTAAGATCAATGTGTGAATTCCACTGTAGTTTTTCATCAATTTCAATCCCAAGATATTTAATGCTTTTTGTTTGGGTTAAAGACGGGCAGGAACATTGTGGAAAAGTTTTTTGACATTCATGTAATTTGAGGTTATGCTCATTCATCGGTTGTCCTCGTTTGTTTTTGGAGAAAGTTAGATATTTAGTTTTACTAACATTTAATGTAAGGGAGTTTACTTTTAGCCAGTTTTGAAGTACAGCCAGGCCATGTTCCGCCTCCTTGTAGGTTCTTGTCCAATCTTGTTCGTGGAATATAATAACAGTATCATCTGCAAAGCTCATAATGTTTCCATTGATGGGAAGATTCATAAGGTCATTTATATAAATCAGAAATAGTATAGGTCCTAATACGCTTCCCTGGGGGACCCCGAATTTAATTGGTAGAGATTTGCTCTTTCTTTTACCAATTTGTACAATTTGTTCTCTTCCAGTTAAGTAACTTCTAAGTAGATTTAGGGTTGATTCGGTTATTCCATTTTTTTTTAGTTTTAAGTACAGTATTTCATGGTCAATTGTATCGAAAGCTTTTTGAAGATCAATGAAAACCGCTAAGCATTTTTTGCCTCCATCCAGTTTTCTAATAATTGTATTTGTTACATTGGCTATAGCGTCACCCGTACCAAGGTTTTTCCTAAAACCATACTGCGTAGGTGATAATATTTTATTAGTATCCAAAAATGTAAGTACTTGTTTTTTTATTACTTTTTCCAATATTTTCGATAAAGGAGTTAAAATGCTAATTGGTCGATAATTTGATATATCATTTTTGGGACCGTTTTTATATAATGGTATGATCGTAGCAATTTTAAGACAAGCGGGAAAAACACCTTTTGATAATGATAGATTTACAAGGTACGTCAGTGGTTGGATTAACTCATTTTGTAGGTATTTAATTGATTTGCTTGATATCAGTTCATTTCCCGATGAGGTATTTGTTTTTAAGGAGGCTATAATATTTCTTATTTCATCACTTGTTATCTTGACTATATTGAGTCTGTTTTCATGGTTTACATTATCAATCCTCATTGTTTTTTTGACAGTAGTAGTATTTACATTGTTTTCTTTTCTTTTACCCGCCTCACTAGACAAAGTCTGTTCCGAGGCGGGTAAATCACATCTATGTTTATTCCAAAAGAAATGTGTGTGTTTAAACAAATATATATATATGTATGTGGAAAGATAAAAAAGATAAATTATATGTTGGTATATTAAATATTTACATACATACTTTTTTTATTTATTTTTTTTTTTTTTATTAGTTACATTTCCGTGAGAAGATTGCATATGTTATATAGATAAAAGTAAATTAAAATTTTGTGACAGTTGAATATAGCGGTTACATAATAATTAATATTACAACGAGGTTTATAAAGATCAACAAGTTCATGCCTAAACCGTTTGAGTGAGTGTAACCTTTGAACCGACGAAATTTCAAACGTCTGTTTTAAGGAGTAATTCAATGTTATCGCATTTCGCACGACTCCTAGTGCTTGAACTCTCGGAATGAAAATTCCATTAATGAACGCGGCCAGCGGAAGTGTCGGCAACTACAAATAACAGATTCTGTTGCACTGGTTCCAAGCGGGAAAGCGAAAACATTTAAGCCCCGCGGAAACCGAGATGAATACACAATGACCCGATTTGGGACAACAATGGGACCCCGTTTGTCGCGCTTTTGCCAAAACTGCTTCATATACTAACATTTTGTTCGGCAGTAAATTTTGCAGCATTTAACGTACTGAAGTAATTTTAAAACAGATTAAGTAAGTGCAAAGGTGTCATAATGGAATCGTTTGATTAAGAGCGTATAACCAGAGAAAACCAGAAATATGTCATTTTTAAATCAGTGTTTAGACGTTTTGACTCTTTTTCACAAAAAAATATAAATTGATTTCGAAAGATTGTTCTTTTATCTAGTAAACGTATGTTTTAAATTTTTAGAAAAAATGTTTATTTTTAGTATAAAAAGGTTATACCATGGCAGATTTGTTAAATTTTCAAACAAGATTTTGTATTATTAAACACCCATTTCAAATCATATAATCATTCAATACATTGTCTGGTAAACGTATGTTACAGAATTTTAATTTTAGTTTAAATAAAATCATGAAAAAATATATACGTACATGTGTTCCTTGACGAAAATTGGTCCGTTTGTGTGTTTATTTGTGCACTTACAGACTAATATATTTCAGATTTTTTTACATTCTTATTTTGTCAGACATTATTGAAAAATGACAATTACTTATGATCAAAAAATAATTACAAAAAGTATATAATTTTAATAGTTTTATCAACACGCCTTTCAGCTTTTTTGGAAGTAGGTATAAATTAAAGCCAATTTGGAATGAAATAAAATCGATATTGAGTTATAATTTTAAAAAGCTGGTGTGGAGAGTAATTAATATTTCTTATTAGAACCGCCCTGTACGATCGTAAGAACATCTTTCGACGAAATGTGGATTTTCGGCCGGTGGCTGGTTAAACGCTCTTAAGTGGTTTCTCAAAGTACCAAATTTTAATGTTTGGTTTGGTAACTTCTAGTGAAGTTTTTTTTCTTCTATTCAACTTCATTCCACATTATTTAGCCTCTAAATCAATAATGAATTCCTTAATAATAATAATAATTGGACAATTTGTAGAGCGTTATATTTATTGTAATATGTCATATTTGGGGATGCTGTGTGGAGGATTTTTTAAGGAAAGATGGGAGAGGAGAGTTCTGGGAAGGAGAACGGTTTGAGGTGGAGTGGGAATCCGGGGTTCCACGGGTAGGTTTTGGTGTCCAGATCATCCGCCGCCAATACTTAGACAGACCTCACCCCATGTACCCGAGAACCCCTGCTAAATCATCAAACGTAGCGAACCACTTGGGGTGACCTATGGCAGAGGTGTTCGTTATCCAATAAATGGTTCCCGAGGCGGAGTTACTCATTCCCACCCCCCAAATAAAAATGTGATAAAAATTGACTTTTTTTTAATACATGAATACTTCACAAGAGTCCCAACTGCTACGGTCTGAAGCCAGTGAGACTATGGCATCCCCAATTGGGGTATGCTGTGAGGCTGAAGGTAGTGGGGAGGGGAAGGAGATAGGGAAGAGGAAGGTGGGAAGTACCTGGCTATTCAGATCTGGTCACCAAACACGGATAATGCCATTTCAAGCAACGTTTCAATTCTGAATGGTGGTCTTTCACCAGGGTGATAATTATACCCACGCACTCACAATTGTGGGATTGTCTTTTTCATATTAACTTGTTTCTATTTTGATAATGGTTCCAATGAGTGATTTCAATAACGTTCAATAAAAATAGGTGTGAGAACGTTCTGAATTTGTACACAATAGCTGCCATTTTAAAAAGATTTATTAAATTACTTATGCAATTACACTATATTATGTATAAGTACTCGTAAGTGAGGTATTGCAGCAGGATGAACAAGAAACCGTTTGTGAAAAACGCACCTCCATCGGATCGGACAACTGAATAACAAAAGTTCCGCGCACTCTGTAGGGATTTCCCCCAATATATTTTATTTCAACCATTTTCCTTTTACACCGCGCGGCAGTTGTGCATTTGTACTTTGCACTATTCCGGGAATGAACTAATGGGGAAATAAGCGCTAAAGTGTGCTTGGTACTTAACAGCACTTGGTGAAACAATGAAAATATAGAACAATAATTTTTACCTTAAAAATCGTGCAGTTAAACACGGTTTTAATAATATTACTTAAAGCACGTTACCCAATTGAAGAAACTCAAACAATTTGTACAATTGACGAGCAGCACTTTGCTTTTATTGGAGTTTTGCCCAATTTTGTGTAAAGTGGATGTTTTTTTGCGCTGCATGAAAAGCCTTTACGTCAAATTTAGTGCATGCAGAGGATTTTCGGAACAGGGGAAGCGAGCGTTGTATTTCCCTAGTAAATCACGCAAGGTAATGTTTTCCGATTTAAATCAGTTAGTCTTGGTAATAAAATATAAACATACATGTGTGACGTGGCACAATGGTACGATTGTTTAAAATATTATGCCTGTAATGTAAATTAAAAGGAAAACCAACCAAAAAACAGTTAACACGCCTCACCGCTAACACATTATTACCCCTCAAGCTAAATTGTTCGGTTTTCGGAACAATCCAAATAGGTCTCGTAGAAATCATCGTGTCTCCCTTACTATAATGGTTAGAAATATGATCTGTGGTGTTAAAACGAGAAAACACCACGCTTTATATTCAAATCTAAAAATTAACCACAAAATAATTCAAAGTATACCTTTAAAACCAAAGTTTCCGACCGCAATTTTAAAAATAATTACGAAACTTTGGGTGTTTTTTATGAATTATTTTTACATGAAACTCCAAAAATATTGAGTTGACGACAATGTTTGTAATACAATTGCCCATATTAGTGCGTTTTTATTTATTTTTCGTTATCGGTAATTTTATATAATTAAAAATTATGTATATTTTGAATTATAAAATTTGAAAGCGTATTTCATCACATTTCAAAAACAGTTTTTTTTTGGATGCGAAAAATATTTCTCAATGATCTAAGATTCGCAAACATTTTCCAGATGTCATTTATAACGTATTTATAGAAAAAGTAAAAATGCCAAATGAAAATCATGAAAATCGTACCGGGTAATAGCATTGTAACGGTGCGCCGGTGTATAAAAGTATAAGAATGATAAAATAGGCAAATAAAGACATACTTCGTTGCAAGCGTGATTTATTCTAATAGCGTTACCATTATTAACCTTAGTAGACTAATCTGAGTTGTGTTGACTAACACTGGGTGCATTTTACGTTGTATCTCTTTAACGAATGCGCCGCGCCGGTCACGCTAGTTCTCCGTGATAACTCAGCCGCCGATGAGGGTTTGCAGGGAGTGAGATGACGGTTGGATAGTGGGGGCTTGCATTCCTATAGGTAAGGCACCCTTCTAAGGTCTAATCTACGGAAAACACAAGGGAGGTATAAAAATGTGTCAATTTCACCAAAGATTAATGGATATTTTATTTTACAAAGATATAATCTGTATATGTATAGGTACACAAATCTCGTGTTCTCGTGTCACGGTGTTTGTGGTCGCACTCCTCCAAAACGCCTTGACCGATTTTTATGATTTTTTTCATGTATATTTGGTAGGTATGAGAATAGGTCGTAAAGTATATTTCATACCGCTAGGTGATTTGGGTGTCCCTAATTTAGGTTCCGTATGTTTGTGTCCGTAAAACTCGGAAAGTAATCGAAGGATTGACTCAAATTTTTTATAGAACATTTTAGCAGAAGAGTGTTATTATATATAATGGTAAGTTCTGGCGTTATGAAATTTGAATAAAAAAATTACTACAGACAAAAATCGCCTTGGTACTGAAAAAATTAAAAGTTGTTAAAGTAAACCCTGAATACATCACAAAACTAAAGTTAATGTGACACATTAAAATCCATTAAATACAGAAAACGTAAAACTTTGCCGAAGAGTGTTTCTATGCACACGGGCGTTATGAAAATTGTATTAAAAAAGTACTACATGTGGTGCGCGAGTTGTGAGAAAATGTGTGTATTTCTCCTGCGGCAGGGAGGGCAGGCAGGAGGGGAAGGGTGACGAGGGAGGGTTAAGGCGGGGAAGGTACAATGGTAACGCAGGAAGGGAAGGGGACGCGGGAGGGGAACGGGGACGCATGGGAATGGACAAGCAGGGAGAAACAATTTATTTCTTTGGAAGGCATTGCAACGCACCCCGGGTATCAGCTAGTAATTTTATTTTACTTTTTAAGTTAGTTGTGGAGAACGAGAAAAACTTTTAGTATCGTTAATTTTCTAATCTCGAAAATTGTACCTCATTTTAAAAATATTAATTTAGAAAAAGATAGACAATCCTTAAGAGCCATTAATAAGACTAAAGATGTATGATCAAATGCCTGAAAGACTAAAGATGTATAATACGAAATGCCTGAAAGTATGAAGAATGAAGAAAGAATGAATATATTTGAAAAGAAATGTTAGGCTTACTTACTGTTAAATGTTACTTACTGTAAAAATAATTAAATTTATCAAATGAAATGTTACATCGTGCTTATTCGTTTATATTCGTATAGTATAAGCTAACTCATTAAAAAAAATGAATCAGCGGCCGCGAATTTAAATTTCGTCGAACGATGATCTTGCGATCGTACCCTTGCAACTGTAGAAGGCGGTTCCGATGAGAAAGATTAATCATTCTCCATACCAGCATTTTAACATAATAATATCGATATCGACTTTATTTCATTCAAAATTTGCTTTGATAAATAGCTACATTCAAAAATGCTCCTCCAACTCGTGATGACAAAACTATTAAAATTATCTACTTTTTGTAATTATTTTTTGATCATAAGTATCGAATATTTTTTCATGGTGTTATTTGAAGTCAAATTAAAATTCTGAAAAGTAGCATTCCCAAATAATTTATTGATTTATTTTACAGCATTATAAATATGATTTGAAATGTAGGTATGTTGTATAATACAAAATTTCGTTTGAAAATTTAACAAATCTGCCAACGACCTACGGTAAAACCTTGTTGTACTAAAAATAAACATATTTTCTGAAAATTTAAAACATAGCTAGATAAAAGAACGGTCTTTCCAAATCAATTTATATTTTTTTGTGGAAAAGAGTTAATAAGTCTAAAATTTGTTTTTTTAAATGACATATTTCCAGCTTTGTCTAGTTATTCCCTCTTAAGGCTCTAACCTTCAAGTTCAAAATTAGCGGTGGCATACCTACAATTAATGAAAATAAAAGTTTGTCTCTTTCTCAAGTTCATAATCTTTTATAAATATGTAATAATATATTAATCTTTGGTGATGACAAGTATGTATGTACCCACATACTTGTGATCACCATGTTTTTATTGTTCATCCTGTATATAAAGTTGATGTATAAAATAATATATACATTTTAAACCTTCGTAAGTAACAAATTTATTTTACGAGGTTTTACAGTATATGTAGTGTTAGTCAAATTCACAAATGATTGGTCTTTAGGCATACAAATATATATTAACTCTTTCAGGGTTAAATATATTTACCAAACACACAACAAAAGCAACCCAATTAAACAATACGCTTAGTAATTCAAGTACGTAGTAAGATTCAACAATTTGCTATCCAGCTCAAGATTTTATAAAAAAATAAACATAATACGACACTAAATTCCTTGGATAAATTACACCCCGGATAGTATTGCAATTACTATGACAAAGACATCCTTCGAACTTATGTCAATTAATATCCATCAAAGTGAATCTTGTACAAATCGGTATATTTATTCAGTCTATGAGCCTAGAAGATTTCAACATTGACGTCAGCGTAAAAAGGCATCGTGTAAATCTTTCAAAATATCACGAATTTAACATAAAGTTCTTCTTTTGGCTATTTTTTAAGTACATAACCAGAAAAGTTTAATGAGTCGAAAAAAGTAAGACTTGTTTTTTTATTTTTTTTATTAGTAACAATAGACACATAAATTACAAATAAATTTGATACAGTAATTAATTACATAGTAGATATACTTGATGTACCCCCATAAGTAAGCAGGGCTTGTGTGTATGGGGGGGGTGTTACAATGTTTGCCATTCATTTTCGAAGGATGAAGACATTTTTTTACGAAATGTATGGTTATTGTAAGCTTTCAAAATAAGATACAGAATATCAAATCTTGCGATCATTTGTTACAGTTTGCGAGTGTGACAACAGGGTAAGACTCAATACAAGTATATATATTTATAGCGTTATGGTAAGTTTAGAAAATTAGATATTCGTTGGCACATCTCTACGCAACTATTGGCGAGTGCTGTGAGTGAGTTACAGTGAGAAATGAAATAATATTATTAAAATAATAGACGGCGCGTTATCTCGGAGCATACATGACATAAATCAACACTGACACATCGATTAAGTATCTGACGACGTTCATTGTAGGAGGATTGCCACCGCGACCAGCCAAATTGTTACAGAAAGTTATTGCTTTGTTTTAATACATCGGGTGATTTGAATTTTGTGTTGAAATTTTTGGAAAGAGTTGTGAAGTTATTCTGGGAAACATAAATGCTTTACATGACATTCTGATAATACGTCTGGCAGGCAAACCAGCTGTTGTGTTTTCCTCATAAAACTGACAGTGATTTATAGGTATGTCGTTACTAAATCATTTTAACTTTTCATAATCGTAAATGAATATTTACTTATATAAGACTTTCAACTTTAATAAAAAACATTACCTCGGTAGTAATATCAGCGAACTTAATCTTGGGAGTAAGTAAAAGTTTCATGTTCGTGGAAAAGCTTGTTTTTCGCGGAAAACCACGGACGGTGAACTTATTTTAATCGTCCCTTATTCAACAGTATCAGGGGTTCCTATAAAATATAATGAAGAATCGTATATATTGCATTCGCAGCCAACATTTCATTTCATTACACGAGAAAGAGCTTTGGAAAACGTTGAACGTTATTTTGAAATGAAACTACATGACAAAGAAGCAAACATATCTTAATAATATCTTTGATCGAAATTTCAACGTACTTCAGCAAAGAAATTGCAACGTACTTCAGCTGAAGAGCAAAGCTACCGCGTAGAAGGGTATTAACACTAATATGCGCTCATATAGCCGCAACTTAATTGAACCGAACCGTTCACCCGATGCATACAAACTTGACGAGACGTTTGAATAACTGAATGTGATTTTATGTATTTCGGGACTGCAGACTTGAGGGCGAGAGACAGGCAATAGGGGGAGCATCCGAGCCCGCAGAATAATAAACTGTATTCAAGACCAAACTCGTGCGTCGAACTTCGTCAATACTG
Organism: Limnephilus lunatus; assembly: GCA_917563855.2. Taxonomy (NCBI): domain Eukaryota; kingdom Metazoa; phylum Arthropoda; class Insecta; order Trichoptera; family Limnephilidae; genus Limnephilus; species Limnephilus lunatus. The sequence continues at coordinate 72,467,194 of OU830595.1, forward strand.
TTTGGCAGTCAAGGAATGCCGTATAGTTTTTTAACCGTCAAGGAAGACGAAAATCTTCTATTATCTAAAATCAGAGTAATAAATTATGCGGGCGTTTTATTTTGGTTGCGACGAGAGAAGAGAGAAGTAGAGCCGATCGTCTTGACGGCTGACAGCGCCGCGCAGGTCCGGCATACGCATACAGCACTAGTCTATAGATAGAGCGGATCCAGAGCAGTAATATCAGGCGAAGACAATCGGCCAGGACAACAGGACAATAGGAATAGCGGGGAGCGTATTTGGGATTCCGACACCACATACGTCGGGATACGGTAGCCGGGTAGCCGGGCAGGCGGGAGCGGTAGGTGACCAAATGCTAAATCCGTGCAGGGTACTCGGCGCTAAATAATTAAACTGAAACTTTCATAGCTCATTTAACTTTGATAAGGTATTATACAACACTGGACATCATATATGGTAGTCTAACGTTACTTCAAAATGTTGACGCTCAAAGTTAACACCAACATTCCGTAGCGGGCAGATAATAATTAGAGATAATTTCAAATTGCTGTATGAATATGTAGAGGAAATATTATTAGGAGAAATACCGAGTCACGATCGATCTCACCCCTAATCCCGTTCCACCGCGGCCCACGCCGGCTGCTCTTTTGTGTCATAATCTCGGAGTAATGTAAGTCCTCCTAACTATTGACTTACCGCTACCCTTGCCGTGCCACCGACACCGCAGTACCGCAGTACCGTAGTACCGCAACGAAGGTTTTCGCACGAAGATTTGCGGTGTCTTTATTTCATCGCAGCCGCATTCATTCCAAAAGCCAGATTTCGTTGAGACGATTACGAGGGATTTAATTTTAAGAGAATAGAAGACGCCGGAGTGCCGTTCCGCGGACAATCGTCGCTTGAGATTCGGATGAAATCGCTGTTTTCAAGTGTTCTAAAGCCTACTAAGTACCCAGCTTCAGCCACCCGCTGTTCAACAACCGTGAATAAGAATTTGAAACAATCATTTCTAGACATTTCCATAATTTAGCTATAAAACATTCAAATACGAAACGTAACTGAAAACTTCTAGTACTTGGCGGACATACTTTTCCTCAACCTGTCAGAAATCATCTTTAACTAATTTTGAAGTTAAATACAAAAAAAAAGCCACACTGAAATAGAGCTTCAGAGTTCAGAGACTAGACAATTATTACCAAAGCGAAAAACGCAAGTTTTGAAAAAGTGATGTTTTGTAAAAAACAACAACTTCGAAACTGCCCTTTTTCTCCTTTGAGGAGTGAAATTATTCCTCATTCAAAAATGGACATTTCGGGGAAATCTGAGCGCATTCGAGAATATTGAATAACAGATGCTTTATATTTACGAGGAGGTTTTAATAGGTTGGATGGAGAGAGGTAGAGAGATGAGGGTCGGGGAGGAGAGGAGAGAGGAGGCTAGATTGGCGAGCCGACTAATTGCATCTGTCGTCGGAAAACATTGCACCGGGTAGCGGGGAAAACATTTAACATGTTAAAAAACAGATTGTTAAACGAGCAGATGCCGCGATACGTTTTTTATACTGTTTACGGTTTAAAAATTGAATTAAAAGCGCTGTAAAACTCTTCGCTAATACATGTATAAAACAAAAATAGTGAAGATTTTTAGAAACGCAATATTATTCGAACTTTGTGTTTAGTAGTGCACTATATACCTATTTTCGAATTATACACACCAATGGAATCTACTACACTATATAAAGAGGTAAGATTTGTTTGTTTGTTTGCATTGAATAGGCTCCGAAACCACTGAACCGATTTGAAAAATTCTTTCGCGGTTGGGAAGCTACACTATCCCTGGGTAACATAGGCTATAATACATTTTCAAAAAAAATAGGCATCCTTACTAAAACTTCAATAATGTAACCCAAGGTGTAAAAAAATTACCTAAAATATTCTTTACATCGCGTGCGCTGCGAAAACTATTGATGATAGAATAAAATAATGTACTACGACTTTGTAGAACACATCATTATTTACAAAAAAAGTCACGACAGCATACGTCTAACTATTATGGTTAGGCCACAATAAGTATTCTTTTATTTTAAAAATTTAATTAAAATGTCGTGGCATGAAAACGATCTTTATTTGTATCTTGGTTTTAATCCTAATCAAAATAAATTACTTCATATTCAAGACAGCTTAAATACCTTTATTTAATTTTTTGAATTTTTCAAAACGGATATTTAATTAGAAATATATCACGAGTTTAAAAATGTTAGTATTAGAAAAAAGTTTCAGCTTCGGGCTGGGCGGGAGAGTAGTCAAGAAATGAAGTGCCAGGGGGGGTGGTGGGACGGGGGAGCGGGAGAGCGGTGGCGGGGAAGGTGGAAGTGGAACGCTGGAGGGGAACGCACGGGAAAGGAAATGCAAGGAGTAACATTTTATTTATTTGAATATGGCATTGCAACGCATGCCGGGAAACAGCTAGTAATTTATAAATAAGCAACCTTTGTCTGTGTTAGTTCAATAAAATAATAATCCTTAGATATATTTTGTAAATAATAAACTTATTTTATAAATTAAAATAATAAAGTAATAAGTTTATGGAAAATAGTCGAACAAATCAGTATTTTTATACAAAAAAATCATTTATTTAAATTTTTTTAGACAATAAGGGGAACGGCAGCGCGGCCCGTTTCATACAAATATTAATTTTGGATTTGAGGCCAAAATTCCCAACCAAACTGAAAAACGATTTTTTTAAATCAAAAGGTAAGTAAATCAAATATTTAGGATGAACATGTGCTACTTTATTTAATTGTTAATTTAAATGTAAAAAAATATTTTATATTTAGTTTGGTCCGGTATTTTGACCTCAAATACAAAATTAAGATTTGTATGAAAAAGGCCGCGCAGGAATTTCTCTAGCACGAATCTGGCGGCCTTGTCTGGCTTTTTCAATTATAAAATCAATTTTTTTTTATGATTATTAAGTATAAAAAGAAGAGGGTATAAATTTAAGCATTTGGAATTCTTTTTTTGTCTGGCAGTCCTGAAATTTTCTCCTTAAAATTTTAATGGTCGAATTTTTTACCACATTTCAAGAATCAGACTAGTTTGGTAGCATATTGTAGACTAAAGCGTAATAAATTTAATAAATACTTTTAATTCATAAGAGGTTTTTTTAATATTTTATTCGGCGCCGAGGATACCCATTGCACCAAAGCAATTTAAGCTGTCAATCAGTTCCATTACAGCCATAAACTTAAATCAGAAAAAAATGAATTATTTGTAGATTTAATTTAAGAAAATATTTGTTGTAATTTAAAAGTCAATGAAACGAAAAATAGCGACACTAAAAAGAGACAACAAACACATACATCTATAGGATTTAGCCTGCGAGAGAATAATTTGTGCAGTGCTTGGAAACCTCCCCACTCTTGTCTACTTTAGTTTTCTGAAGGTTTTACTTCTACCACGTGTGAACTGCACACTTGTATTGTTGTGCTCTAAGTTAACAATAAAAAAATTATTTGTACATTATACAATTTACTGCACTGGCCGGTAAAGATAGGGCTTCAAGCAAGAGAAGTTAGTGTCTATTTACTATGTATAATACACTATAAAGATAAGTTAATATTATTATGTTACAGAATGCATGGCAGCTCGAATTGTGGAGTTGGTGGAAGTTATCTAGTGAGACAGCTCCCAGACGACAGCAAATTAGCAAACAGCTGTTTGTGTGGGCTGGATGCTGGATCAGCCATCGGCCTAACATCCTTCAACAAGCAGTTCAACGTCGATGTGACATTTACGACAGAGAATATTATTGCTGGTTTAAAATCGATGCGAGTTTTGTCAACAAACAGGGGAAATGGTACATAAATTGAAATATTTAACAGAGGTATTCGAGAACTGTGCTTAATGTGAACATGAACCAATATAGAGATAAGAATACAATTACACCTAAATGAGTATAACGGAAAAATCTACCGGGATCGCTTCGCTAGAAATATTTCGATTCTTGCGTCTTCAAAATTTAAAATCGAGAGTCTTATTTGCACGAGGCAAGTTAGCACCAAAGTGGTTTTTTATTTATTTTGCACATAATTTCATAAGAATGAAGAAAAGTTAGACCATACAAAAGGTCAAAAATAGTCTTAGACATAAAGGGGTATTTTTTTAAAAATTTGCTTCTTACATTACTTAGCCATTAACGAGCAGCCGAGAATTAACATTTCGTCGAACGATGATCTTGCGATCATATCCTTGCAATTGTACAGGGCAATTCCTATGAGAAAGATTAATTATTCTCCATACCAGCATTTTAACACAATAATTCACTATCGATTTTATTTCATTAAAAATTTGCTTTACCTACATTCCTACATTCAAAAATGATCAAGCTCGTGATGATAAAACTATTAAAATTATGAACTTTTGTAATTATTTTTTGGTCATAAGTATTTATAATTTTTCAATAATGTCTAAGTAAAATTTGAATGTAATTTTTTTATATATTATTTTGTAAGACCGTAAATAAATAGACAAACTGAAGTATTTTCGTCACAAAATAAGGGCGCGGATATTTTTTTGTTGATATTATTTGAACTAAAATTAAAATTCTGAAAAGCAGCTTTCCCAAATAATTTATTGATTTATTTAACAGTATATGATTTGAAATGTATGTTGGATAATACAAAATTTTGTTAGAAAATCTAACAAACCTGCCAATGACCTACGGTAAAACCTTATTGTACTAAAAATAAACATATTTTCTCAAAATTTAAAACATAGTTTTACTAGGTAAAATAAGAGTCTTTCGAAATCAATTTATAATTTTTTGTGAAAAAGAGTCCATACGTCTAAAATTTAAAATGACATATTTCCGGTTTTGTCTGGTTATTCCCTCTTAAATCATGAAAAAACAATTATTATTATTAAAAATTTGGAAATAAGAACTATTAATGAATTCGTGATGTGATATCACAATATCTTGTTGTCATGGAAATGAAAAACACAAACATTAATTTTCAATCTGTCACATAAGATTTATAGTTGACATTACAATTTTTACTAGTTATTGTGTGTTGTAAAATGAGTTCAAACATTGATAATTTAAATACCAAAGCAGAATCGCGGTTAATACCTGAAAAATCCAAAGACGTTTATAAAAAAGAATATGAAAGGTTCATAACATGGATGGAGGAGCAAAACGTAGTAGATGGAGATGAACGAGTTGTGCTTGCTTACGTTCAGAAAATGTCGGAACAGTACAAAGCATCGACTATGTGGGCCATACATTCGAAATTGCAATGTCTGTTGAGGATAAATAAAGGGGTTGATTTAAAATCATTGAAACATTTGTAATGTTTTATTTGACGTTTAAATACGTAAATAATAATTTTTTTTTATTCGTGCCCTTTTTTACTCATTTAAAGTACGCTCTAGCGTGTTTAAATCGCACTTTATGGAACGCGCGTTTTTTAAAGTTACCATGGCAACATCAACAAATCAACAAAATGTGAAGTCTAACGGTGAAACAACCCAAATTTCGTTGATTGACGATTTTGACGGTCCGTCAGACGTGATTTTTTCCGAAACAACTGGCCCTTAATGTCAACTTTTAACTATAAATCTGACAGGAATATTTTAAACGTCAAATAAAACATTACAAATGTTTCAATGATTTTAAATCAACCCCTTTATTTATCCTCAACAGACATTGCAATTTCGAATGTATGGCCCACATAGTCGATGCTTTGTACTGTTCCGACATTTTCTGAACGTAAGCAAGCACAACTCGTTCATCTCCATCTACTACGTTTTGCTCCTCCATCCATGTTATGAACCTTTCATATTCTTTTTTATAAACGTCTTTGGATTTTTCAGGTATTAACCGCGATTCTGCTTTGGTATTTAAATTATCAATGTTTGAACTCATTTTACAACACACAATAACTAGTAAAAACTGTAATGTCAACTATAAATCTTATGTGACAGATTGAAAATTAATGTTTGTGTTTTTCATTTCCATGACAACAAGATATTGTGATATCACATCACGAATTCATTAATAGTTCTTATTTCCAAATTTTTAATAATAATATCAATATTTATGTTTTCAAAGTGTACCATTAAAAAAAAATTGCGTAAAATATTCGTGGATAACTGGTCTTTAAAACACTTGCTTTATTTCGAGCACTCGGCTACGCCGTCGTGTTCGAAAAATCGCGCGTGTTTTAAAGACCTGTTTATCCACTTATATTTTAATATACTATTATTGTAATTTTAATCCATACAAAAGTTACTAAAAACTTCAATTTTTTGATGTTCATAATTTAAACCGATTCGAAGATTAATTAATTAATTAATTCCGATTAATCTAAATTCTAAACAGTAGCTGATATCTAAATAGGATTTCACGTGTAGCTTCATCTTAAAAAGCAGTGTCGTGGGCAGGGTGACGATTAATGAGGGTAACGAAGGTCTAACGATTGCCGAAATGTTAAAAAGCGAAAGAAGACAAACTTTAAAATAATACGTAACAATCGGATACGTAACCTAATCCAGGATATCCAGCCAAATCGCTGCAGAAGAAGCGATGTCGGGTACGGGATCTTTTGATATGCAAATGCTAGTTGGGAGTGTCTTTCTCAATTAATAATACACATTCGTAACGCGTCGACCTAATACTTCTTTGAGTTGGCTGATATTAATTCTGAACACAATATGCGCACGCCTATTCAAAATAAGTCACTTTGAGTGCATTTGGCATTGGTCATTTGTAGGCGGAGCCATCAACACAGAATATTTCGCATAGAATAATCTACTTGAGACTCAATACCATGCTCGTATGTGTTGCTTGTACAGATACGTATTATCTATTTTTCTATTACAATCTTCAACATAATCAAAATCCAGTCACCCTGTATAAAATGCACAATTTTGGTTCGTTTTTTTTAATCGACAATGGAGGACGTAAGGTGACCATGAACTACACTTTAAAATAAATTAAATCATCTAAGAAAATGATAAAATTCATTCATCGAAAATTACCCACATTTAATTCGGTCGAAAAATCGTCGAGAAAACCGTTCACACCTCGATCTTGAAATCTCGCTTAAAAGTCGAAAAAATACTAACTAATGCAAAAGCGACGGTAAATTGTAACCACCCTTAGTGCTATCATCGTGGAAGAGCAGCCACCACCAATATTGGAAACCACAGCATATGAACACAGCAAAGGTAGGGGCTTTCTCCTTATCAAATCGCCATTTCCTGTGATTTGATTTTAAAAACGCTCTTAATTGTCTTGCATCATATAAAATCAGATTTACAGTCCGTCCTCTCTCCTGTCACGATATTGTTCGTGATAATTATAGTTGGCTTCTCTCTCTCTCTCTCTCTGGTGACTTAACTAGACGTCGGTCCTACTAAATATAAGGCTAGAAGAAAAACTGAAATAGTTCACAGTTACACCCACTATTAAAGCTGGATCTGCATCGAGATGACCGTCCTTAATTTCACAACCATGTATTGCAGATTACGTTAATTAACAGCCATGCTTGATGTCCGCCTACCGGCACTGAAGAGCTGACAGAATCAGAAGATTCCTTTAAATCTCACGTTAAAAAAAGATGCTTTTAAAAAGCTCGCAGATTATTCAAATGTATTTTATTCCAGCGTCTATTTTGAACAATATGAGAATGAGATACGCGAGAAGTCTAGAATTGAATCGTTGCTTCTTTTGTTGGGATGGATTTTATCTCTGAGGATAAGCGTTTTACGGCATGCGGGTATTGCGGTAGGCATTGAATGTGGTGAAAAGCCACATTAACTCTCATTTCGTAAAGGATAATAAAACGAAGTAAAAAAAAATGGTAGCATCAGGAAAATTCAATCCAATCTCTGTATAATGGAAATATGTATATTAAGTATTACATTTTTCATTACTTTTCTTTATAACCCGCATCTGACATTACGTTAAATGATAATAGATTATATTTATAATAAATAAAAGTATCAATGCTAATCTAATACCGACTTGATTTTTAGCCCGAGACTCTCGATAACCTTCTTTACCCTTGCCGACCTCCTAACGCCATCACAACTATTGGATCTGCTCTGCCCGTATTACAAATTATTTAAGAGGAAATAGGAGGGCGGTTTGCACATACAAACTTATTCCTTAATTTCCTCTTTGGATTTTGAGATCAGTGCAAACATTTTTTAATATAATGTAGATATCGACTACTAGGTTGTCGGTACGTTCTGCTTTTTTGATAAGTTACTTTGTTTGAAGATTTAGAACCCAGCAAAAATCGTTAAAATTGCCTTGCTTCAACGCCATCAACAGACGTTCAGTGTAAAAACCAGACAATATATAGGTATTTATTAAAAAGCCAAACCAAAGACATAGAATATTTTGTTCCAGTACAGTTTGTAAAAAAATACTTAAAAATCAGTCCAGTTTTGGAGGAGAAAAATGAACAAAAAAGACGATTTTATTTACATAGGTATTATCAGCCTGAGGTGCAGTTGTCCCTTACGCTAAGTATTAGAAGGGGGGTCACAGCGACAGTTTGATAAAACACCATAGACATACAAATAGATAGACCAGAACCTACAGATGAGGGGTAAAAACTATGGCGGGGCGAAGAGAGGGACGATGACTGTGATTCGCCAATAAATAAATCTAACGGTATATAGGCATCTCGCATTATAATATGACCACTTAGTTCTTAAAAGTAAAAGCTGCTTTTGAGTGAATCGACCTTTTTACATGGGAGCGCGAATTGATCGCCACGATATGAACAAATATATGAAGTCCAAATTTGGCAAAGTAAAGTTTCACTTATTTTCGGAGTGAAATATTTTGTTTCCGTATTTAGTTAAGACACTTTTACAAATGCTTCATAATTTACTTAGCTCAGTAAACAGCGGCTTTGTGTTTCGCGTCGCCATGTATCTTGATGTGTTATCATATTATATGATCTGAATAAGCCTAAAATAATGTTAACCTATGGAATGTAATACGAAAATTGGATTTATTATCTTATGCACTTCTATTTTGACATGTTTTCATAATACAAGTCACCATTTTTGCCGTGTTATTTCATAAAATATACCGATGAGAGCTCGACACTGGTCCGGACAAGAATGATGACGTCACATTTTTTAGATTCCCGCGAGGCTCTCGCAAGCCCAGCCGGTTCCGATAAAATGGTTCCAATGGGAGGGGAAAATCATATGCCTTTTATCACTTAGGGCAGGTCCATCTATTTGTATGTCCATGTAAAACACCATTTATACAAATTTCTCGCGACCTGATTACTTCTTCTTCTTCGATGGCGCTACAGCCCATATCGAGCTTTGGCCTCCTGCAAAAGTCGCCTCCAACTTCTGTCCTCAGCGGCTGACTTCCAGTTTGGTACCTGGAGAAGCTGTGATGCACCCCCCCTTACCTCGTCTTCCCACCTCAGTCTGGGTCTTCCCACTAATTACATTTCGACCTGCTTACATTTCCCCCTAATTACATTTTTTATCTGTAACTCGTAACATAAACTTGATAGAATTATATTGAATATTATAAATGATTAACATTTGTCTTGACGAAGGCGTGGTTGTGTCGTAAGTCGTAACCGGTTAACGTGTTGTTGTAAATTAAAATGTGATGCATACAAAGTTACAGCGTTCTATTCAAATAAATATTAATTGATTTACTAAAAAATACGACAACGTTATTATTTTGCCAGTAAAATTAAATAAAAAATCAAAATAGACGAATCAAATGCCAAGGTTTGAGGTAAGGGAGCCGCATGCTCTCACACAAAGCAGAGGCGGTATAGGTATACAAAGTTGTACAATCTACCTACACTATACATATACACTTTGGTACATATTAACCACAGAGAATTCGGTGGAGTTGTGTTGCGGCGGGGTGCACTTAGTAGATTTCGTCTGTGGAACAGGCCATCGGAATTAATACGCCACGAATTCTTGTTCAAATATTAGTGTAATACCAAACTTATCCAGCGCAAAATTGTTAAACTTGTATTAATTACACTGTATATTTTGTCAGTTTCTATTTAATGATTTTAAAATCACGAAAATTAATAATATTCAAATTATGGTTACGGAATTCAACATTTCACAAGCTTTCATCTATATATCTCTACATATTATAAATTAAAGTCCGCCACCGTGTCTGTCTGTGTTCACGATAAACTCCAAAACTACTGAACGGATTTTCATGCGGTTTTCACAAATAGAGTGATTCATGAGGAAAGTGTACCTACGTATATAATTTGTCAAGATTTTGTGTAAATTGGTTGAAATAAATAATATATTGTGTTGGACGAGCGGACTGGCAGCGGTCGGTGTGAATTTAATTTGTATGGAAATCTACAATTTTATGCCGAGGTTAATGAAATTTTGCACATGTGACCTTCAAAACAGGAGGAAGGTCACTGTTTACATTTGATTTCAAAACCCCTGTTTAAAGCCCGGGCATCGCCAGGGACTTCAGCTAGTATATTATATTATTGATTACGAAAACATGATTTTTGAATTTATCTCAGCAAATCCCCGAAGTAAAGGTCCATTAAAGGTTTCGTAATAAACAGGATTAACTGAAATTTAAATGCCTATTGGGGGTTACAATTTTACGGAATTTATGAATTCTGCTCAAGAATATTTCGTGAATAAATTATTATCTCTCCAGACGTTCGATGAAAGGTAGGTATTTAATATAATTTGATAATTTGTAGAGCGCCGTTTTTGTGAAAAATCACCTCAAGGGCGCTGTAAAATTTATTACGAATTCTTAGGATCTATCTAAGTTTATTATTTACAAATAGATACAGAAACATACTTAACTGGGAAGTGCCTTCCGATAAATACACTTTATTTAGAAAGTTTATGTTTGGAGAAGATACGAATTTGTACGCGGAGGACATTACATTTAAAATACTGAACATTGCATGATGTTTCATTTGCTACCCCCATCACTGTTGGTATTACCTTTATACGAAGATTAATGCCAAAGTTGAGTAAATATTTATTTTGAAAGTCTTGAGAATATCGGATTCTTTAGGACTGGAGAATTTTCATGAAGTGACCTTTACAAAAGCTTACAAATAAGAATATGATTATATTTTTACACAGTTAGTTTTTTTATAATGACGTGGGCAGTGAAGGAGAAAGTGAAAGGTCTTTGACTTTATGGATACGACTGTCTGAAAAAGTGAGTTTAAAGTTTAACTCTTACTTTAAGATTATTTCTTGACTTCTATTACGCTGTAACAATAAAGGATAAAGGTGCTATTTTGTGAACACAATCCTTTCCTCAATCCAGATAAGCTGAAAAACAATGGCTATTTAATAAACATAAAACATTGTTTAGGGGATAATCCACAAATTGCGATGAGGTAAACACACTTAAGCGCACACGCAGTAATGGGAGTAAGAGTGTTCAACAGCGAATGCGTGTGGGCTGGTTGGCCGTTAATCTTCCGATTAACAGAAGTTTGGCTCTCCCTTCATGGTGGTTTCTTCAATCTGCATGGTAGGGTAAACGGATACAAACCATTAATATGTATGTCATTGGTATTTTAATTATGCTTTGGTCTTATATAACACAACGTTACTCACGGACAAGCGTCTGAACAACTATCGGGAATATCAAAATGAAGAAATAAATATTACGTGCCTATTCATTGATACAAACACTACCGTTACACCTATTCTACACTTAAATGTGAAGGAGCCAGAATGTTAGTCTTTACATTCTTTTATAGCGCAGTTGTTGTTTGGATCATAAATTGTGTAATGGTTGCGTTCAACCCTTTCACTCCATTATATTTATGGTTTTCTCTTCAATTGTGTAAGAACTCGAGACCACGAGTTCATCGCATCTACTACTCCGTCACTCTCGAGAAGTCTCACCAAGACTTGTAGACTGTAAAAAAAGCACAAAAAAATAATAACGACATCTTTCATAAACCCGATGTAAATCTCGACAAATCTGCTTAAAGTAATCAAATCATTCATAGCATCTCCGATAGCGTTCATTTCCAATCTAAGTCTCAAATCAGGAATATTCCCTAACCATCTAAAACATTCAATTGTTGTATTACTGCACAAAAATGGAGATAAATCTGCGATTCAAAATTACAGGCCGATATCTTTGGTCAATTCGGTGTCAAAAATTATCGAGAAAATTGTTAAAAACCGTCTCAGCTTTTACCTTGAAGATAATAACATTCTTTCTGAGAGACAATATGGCTTCCGACCGGGTTTAGGTACAGAAAATGCCATTGGCAATCTGACTAAAGTTGTTTCTAATAACATCGATCGAGGAATCAAAAGCATCGCGCTCTTTCTGGATCTGGCTAAAGCTTTCGATACCATCTCGCACAAAATCCTTTTGAAAAAATTACAGCTAATCGGTATACAGGGGCAGTTACTTAAATGGTTACGAAGCTATTTAGAATATCGGAGCCAAAGAGTTAATATTAATGATACTCTAAGCGATCCAGCAAATATCGAATTTGGTGTACCACAAGGAAGTACTTTAGGACCGATATTGTTTAATATCTATATCAATGAAATTTGCAACAGTAACCTTGCCGATCATATCATCACTTTTGCTGACGATACGGTCTTAATATTTGAGGGCAAAAACTGGTACGAAGCGCATAGAAAAGCCGAAATTGGAATAAACAATGTCAAACAATGGCTAGACAATAATCTCCTTACTCTTAACACGGATAAGACCAAATTTATACGTTTTAGTGCAACACAAGCGGGACAACCCAAGGTAATTATTAATATTACTATTCACATTTGCAATGAACCGAACACTTGTACTTGCAATAAACTAGAATGCGTTGATAGTTTAAAATATTTAGGAATCATCATAGATAAATATCTGAGATGGGAAGAACACATTAACTCAACTGCCTCAAAAGTCAGAAAACTTACTCACCTTTTTATTACCATCAGAAATATTCTCTCTGTAAAAGACATGAAATCAATATACTATGCCATGTGTAATTCTTTACTTGAATATGCATCCCTAGGATGGGGTGGATGTGCCAAAACAATATTGGACTCCCTGGCTAAAGCACAGAAATCTTTACTAAGAGTCATCCTTAAAAAACCATTCAGGTACCCCAGTGATGCATTATTCACGGAATTTAAAGTTCTCGATGTTAGACAATTATATATTAGAAAGATTGTATTACATGCTCAAAAACGACGCCAGCACTACCCTTCCATTGACCACCTTCACGACACCCGACATTCAAGGAACAATCCAATAGTCCCAATAAAAACCACGACGTCCCTTGGACAACGTCAATTTTCGTACTTAGGACCTAAATTATTTAATATCATTCCTAATGCTTGGAAAACGAAAAGTACTAATGTTTTGCGCAAATTAATCAACGACTGGCTCCTTGATTTAGGGAGGGTCAAAAGCGAAGATATGTTGACCAAGAGATAGGCTTCTTATTATTACCATCTGGCTTGTATTTGCTTTATTTACTTTACCGGTTTTATTTACTTTACCGATTTTTGTTTACTTTACCGGTTTTATCTTTTATCTTTTATCTTTTATTTGTTTTTATTTTTAAGCGCTCTAGGGGAAAATATCTGAATTTGATTTTAAGATATCATTATTTGTCTTCTTTTTCTTATGAGTACAAAATTATATACTGTTAGGAATACATAATTAACACCTTTTCCTGCTATAAATAACATGTTATGTTAGTAAACAATGTAATATGAAATTAAATTTGTCAATTTGACTGGCCTAAAACAGGATCCATTCCTAGTTGGCTAGTCAAAGTTTCCACATATGTTTTATTGTTCAATTTTATGTGAAATAAAGTTATTATTATTATTATTATGTATTTTCCCAAATGACGCACATACATTCATCATCCATTACATATGTGTCTTTACAAAAAAAGCCAGAAGAGTAGCCCGGTCTACCACAATTAAAAATAACAATGCATTCGGAAAGGTTATTCGTTTGCGGGACGGGCTGCCTTTGGCGATAGCAGTGGAACAGGGAACAGAGAACAGGGAATGAGCTCAGTGCAGATTATAACAGGATCAGGCACTTCAAAGAAAGTGTCCAGCGCCGTGACGGTAACAATATTAACGGCCGGTCGTTGCATTCAGCAAAAAGTCCGAAATCTGTTTGTCTCGTAATTTGGTCAATTTTAGTCGCTGTTATTGCATTGCGGAGCTTCGGTTAAAAAAGCACCACAAAGGCCGCGACATTCTAAACTAAACTAAGCCCAGCAGAGTCGGATTAGATAACAAACATTTATTTTAATACAGACACTTATTTATAAGAAACATTTATTTTAATACAGAAAACTTCGGTATTTACGAAATATAGAAACGAAAATAATTAAGGTCAGCGTCTATAATACATGAAAAAACGCATTGTGACGACAGAGTTATTTGTTTCCATGAACAAAAAAAATCGCAATGCGTTTTTGATGAAACTTGTATGAACTCTCGTACGATCACAAGCTTAACACAAACTCCACAACAATGCATTGCGCTATATAGTTGTAGTAAGCAGTATTACATAATATCAACATATATTGTTAATATTCTCATAGTGTATATTACACGGATATTTATAAAGCTTAAGTATTTTAAAAAACATGTTTAAAATACTAAAGCATTCGTCTTGTTTTATTGCTGCGCTGTCAATATACGGCTTGATTTGATAGACTTGAGTAAAACGTTAGCAAAAGCAAGCGATACTTCAGCATTTACCCACGTCGTAGTAATTTCCATGAAATAAGTAGTTGGCGATTAATCTAAAAGCCAACTAAATTCATTGAAACATTATTAAAGACCAATTAAACTATTTTACAAGCTAGCGAATTTAAATACGAAGCGGTTAATGAAATTATGTATTCTTTGGATAAAACATCGCAAAAGTCAACATTTCATAAGCAATAGACAGACTTCTGAAGATGTTTAAATGGCAATTTGCACGTCAATGGCTTAAAAGCCCCCGAACAAAATGCCGAACATCAAAAGTGTTTAATTCGAGACTGGTGCACTTTAAATGGCTCGCTTTAAACGACTGCTCATGATGATGCACATCAGCAAGAGCTTTGAGGTTTTCGCGTAAGACTTCATGAGATAATACTGTGCTTAGAAAGTACCTACAGGAAAACGGTGCATACATTGAACTGCATTTGTTTACGTAGCAAATATAGAATGCGTTCGAATCAAACGACGAAGATTTCTCAGACACCAAAGATTTACGTATTAGTATTAAAAAAATGAGTAACAAAACATTAGACATAATTTTATTATTACGTATTACGAAATATGAAGTTGTTAAGAATATCCAGGATAAAGACGTTCGCGTGAGTAGGCATGTGAAATCTTTATTTGCCAAAATAATTTCTGACAGATGTGCACAAATTAATCCACAACACTTACCAATTACTTACTAAAAGCTTGAAACAAAATATGCAATTGATTTGTGCGAATGTCAAACATTAAAATGTATACAAATTTAAATTGCTTATTTTAAATAATAATAAATCGACACCAAAATCTCAAGGATTCATTTTGTGGTTCAATCTAAAGTGGTATATATTGTGAAAATGATTAATGCACTTTATCTAAAATTGTTGCGGAAGTCCAAACCCATAAGCCTACATAAAGTAGATCACTTTAATGGATGAACACTGGAAGGATCTAAAAACAACAACATAAATCTTTATAAAAATTATAATACTTAGCTCAACAGCAAAGAGAACGGAGTAAGTATTGCTATTAATAGATCCATTAATAGGAATGTATTTCAATATATTTATGGAATAAAATAATATTCAAACGCAACAGAATACTACGAGTATTTCAAGGAGAGCGTACGTGCATTCCGTCGAAGCCGTTTTCAGTAACCACCTACACCTTAAAAGGAAAATTAAAAGGTTTTCAAAGGAGAAGCATTAAATTAACTTATTATGGTACGAGATGCACAAACAGGCCACTAAACTATAAATAACAAATCCGAGGTAAGTAGTAAGTAGATAGGTGAAAATCTAAATCATCTGAAAATTTTGAGGAAATTATTGTGGAATCATATGACTTGGAACAGTTTCAAAGTTTCGCCGAGATTTATGATGTCAATAATATCGTAATTGATCATATCCAAACCAGATTGCTGAGACATCACCTGAGATTACGAGGTCCTAAATACCTCAGAGACATATTAATTTTTAATAAATCAAATCAAACGGTCAAACCTGACGTAAACATTATGACTTCACACGTAATATTTTTTTACAAGTAATAATGTTTACACGTAATATCTTTACCGGATCAAAGCAAACGAACATTTATATGAAATGGAAATTATGACTTGCAATACTTTAAAGTAAATATGGTGAAGTGAAGCAAACACACGGCGTAACACTTCTAGGAAATGGTGAAGTCGGTCATTCAAAGGAAAATATATATTTCAACGTTTAACATTTTGTATTTCGTTTTTTTTAAATTCCTCCCTGGCCACGGCAATAGCTGTTGCGATCGATAACGGAAAATGGAAATGCTGTAAGGGACAATAAATCCAAAAAAGAGTTAAATATGTAATTTATCGGCGTTTTTTTTTCTCCTTCATCTGCGTCGTCAATATTTCTACGAAAATAAGTGTGCCCTTTACGAGCTGCGTTTTAAGAGGATTTTGTTTCTGAAAAATTAAAAACAAATAAAAGTTTGTTATGAAAGACATTTACAAAAAATGTTAAGTATTCTGAAAAATGTATTCAATTGCCATTTTATAATAAAACTTCATAATTATAGGCCTACAAAAACCGGTGATACGATTTTTTGAGAAAAAAAACTTTCTTTTCGCTTTCCTCAATAACATTTTTTCCTTTACAGAATTTTATATTTCCGTGATCGATATATACATAAATTATGAAAGTGAGGTGGTTTGCCATGTATTATTTTATTACATTTCAATTGCCCGCAATACGAAGGTAGAAAACAATGCCAAAAAAGATCCGTCCTTCTGGAAATACAGTTCCCACAAGAAATGTGACAGAGGTTTTTAAAGTAATTTTAACTTGAAAGATTGCACACACAAAAAAGGTAACAAATCGGAAGCTTTCGCAACAATCTTTGGAAAAAAAAGGTTGATTTTGAATATTATGTGCTAGGGCTGTTCGAATGAATAATATTTGAATTACTCAAAATGTTTCTATTGAAAACATCGAAACCCTGGATTTCAGTCTAGTAGTAAAAATTAAATCTAGGCCTTGAAAGACTCGCTAGGATAATTAACTGCCTTTCAGAAAATGAGAATATTTTCCACATGTTAATAAACAAGCTTAAAAACGAAATATCCTTTAACTTATAAATATTTGTTACTACATGTAACCTTTTTCGTCCTACATATAAACCAATATATATATTATGTTAACTACATTTTTCGATTTTTCAATTAATGTATTGATCCCAAATATTTTTCCAAAATAAAATTATAGAAAATAAATACATTATGAGGCAAAAGGGCTAAGGCTCATTGGGCTTTGAGCAAAGAGCGTGGGCCGCTTTGACTAGAAGATGTAAAAAGCGTACAAATTACGTCGTATATTATTATTTCGACAGTTAATTACTTATTCGAAAATATTTACGGCCACTCGCAACAAAATAGGATACTAAAAGAAGATAACAGTGGCCTACGGTTAGTTTTACAAAATTTCGAGATTTTTCGAAGCAAAAAAAAGGTTCGCATTTTTAAATTTTTTTAAATAACATTATGAATTTTATTTTAATTAAATTTAAAAAAATGAAATGGGTGTTCTACGAATTAAACACAAAAACAATTAATGGTTCGCATTTGTTTGAACCATTTTTTTCCAAATATTAAATTTTTAATAGCATTTTTTTAAACATTCGCGTTATCTTTGGCTTTGTTAAAAGCCACCGCTTATAAGTAATATTTTGTTCCGGTAATATCATTATAATTTTACCATATTTTGCAATAATAGCAATTTTATGTGGGCTCTTTGGTATTCGGAAGCGAAAGATAGTGGCGTACAGCGATTCTGAATTTCAAAATCAGAAAATTAATAATTAAAGTAGGTTAGCCAACTTATTGACCGACAGTTAGCTGCATTCTGATTAATGGCTACAGCTTGTCAAAACTACAGACAAAGAAATATTTTTAAATTACAGAAAATCACATGAAAAACACGAAAATTCACATCTCTTAATCACGTTTTTTTCGATAAGAATAACGAATTTAGCGTTAAAATTCGCGTTATCTACGTATCCCTATTACGATGAATCACATAAAAAGAAAATAATAAAAGAAAATCACATGAAAAACACGAAAATTCACATCTCTTAATCACGTTTTTTTCGATAGGAATAACGAATTTAGCTTTAAAATTCGCGTTATCTACGTATCCTTATTACGATGTATTGGCCACCACACCATTCAACCATCTAAGCTTCGTTTATTTAGAAAATACACGTTATTTGCTCGAAATTAGCGAATTTCGCGAAAAATAGCTGAATCACGTTTTTCGCATAAGAATAACGAATTTACCATAAAAATTCGAATCCACACCATCCAGCCAACTAAGCTTAGGTTCCCAAAATTATTTCGTCCTGCAGGTTTATTGAATATGAGTATCTTTGGTGGCCCGTTACGCAGAAACCTGTTTCACGAAATTTAAATTTTCTAGTAAATATTAAAGCAAAATTAGTTTTTTAATCAAATTAAATTAAAAAGCAAAATTATTTTTTTTTTAAAATAAAAGTGGTGTTTACAAAGAAACAGAAATTTACATTTTCTAGTATTAAAGAAAAATTAGTTTTTTATCAATTTAAATAAAAATGCAAAATTATTTTCAGTAATAAAAGTTGTGTTTTCATAGACAATGGTGAATTTAAAAATTTTTATAAAAAAATAACATAAAAACGGATCTATAAAAATCAAGATAATTAAAAAAAAATCACAGCACGCCTCTGGTAGATGTCTACCTGTGTGTACGAAATAAATAAGGACTTAGCTATGCTTCGCAGGAGTTTGACGTTGAACATTTAGTTCTTGCTGGTGAAAAATCTGTGCAGTATTATTTTGCGGCTGTCATATATAAATCTGCGTCTGGAGTGGGCCCCTAACGACGTATTGTTCGGGGCACGAAACCCGAACAGAATAAGTTCCGATTCTCATTCTCCTTTGAAGGTATTTCGTCCACAACAAAGTCCACTCGTGCAGGGCGGCCTAATTATTATAAGTGGGGATACAAAGGTGCTAATTTAGGAAAAAATACACAATAAAATGCCGGAAAATGTTCTAATTTACATGTTTGACAATGGTGGGTTCGGGGAGGTGGGTTAACTTCCTCTCCTTTCTCAAAGATCGCATTTGCATTTGAATTAGATAAATTAATATAAGAAACGATTTTCATTTAAAAGAAATAAGGGTACACTTACGTAAAATATTTTATAAAGGTTTTTATTTTATTTTAAAATGCGGGCGCTCTATAACTTTACTAAAATATTGAAACAATTTTAAAAATCACCAAATGTATCAGGTACACTAAAAACATGCAAGAAACGAAACCTAACCTAACAACAGAGCTAGATCGATAGCCTTCTAACCCGACTTCTTTAATAATGTATATTAATTTATTAAGGCGGTACACAACCCCAATATTTTTTGTTTGCTCAAAACTCATATTTTAATCATTTCCGGCGAATTCGAAACTGCAATAACTTTTTATTCCAACAGAACGCTGGGGAGGTAAGTTCTATGTATTAAATAAAAACAATACCTTACCATAAATATATTTTACGTACAACGATTTTAAAACTTTATAAGCCGTTTTTCAACTATAAAGTTAGCGGTAAGCACCAGATTTTATTTTTCTAGACGATGAATTAATAACTTCGGGAGAGCGAGATGTAGACACTTTAAAAATATTTGTAACACGTTCTTCAGAAATAATTAAAATTAACGCGGAGGAAAGGTAGAATCTCCAGGCCTGGTAGGGTGAATTCGACCGAACGTCCGTCCAATACGCCGTGCCTCAGGCGCATATTTGTTTACACCTTCACTTACGTCGTTAAGATTCCCAAATTGTTTGTCTTCTTCTTCTTTTCCTTGATAGGGTAAATTCGACAGAAGGTCCGATCAATACACGGGTCGCGAGTTGCAATTTGTATACACAGCTTCTTTACTTACGTCGTTAAGATTCTGAATATATTTTATGATATATTGTCGTCTTAACATTCCGATTAAATAGCCCGTAACACTCATGCAAACCCTGCGGAGCAAAAAGGTACTATCCAACACGGCTGCCATCTTGACAGGATTGACCAACACGGAAAACAAACAAATTTGCAGAGAGACGAAATGCAAAGCACTTCGTCAAAACAGGACTATGCTACGCTCACTCAATTAATTGAAACGTTAACGATGGCTATATTAAGCACCTCATTGGGAATATTTCAATCAATTTCGGACTTCTGTGAATCAGATTCGACAGAAAAAATTGACACCATTACACTTCAGCAAAATTAGTGCCTCAATGTAGGAGCCTGAAAAACCTTTCCCAATGAAGAATGACACACATTTATTACATTCAAGCACGTGCTTAAATAAAATTTTATATATTATATTGCGTACAATATTTCATGATGAAAGTACAACATTAAACAGCCATGCGGGTGGTTGTTAATGGAACCCGAAAGATAAGGGAATAAAAGGGATAAGTATCTACCCATTGTATTATAATAAAACCAACCTTGTAGACACGGCCATGTTTGGCTTTCACGCGTTTTAATATAAAAATTAAATTCCGGCCACGTATGCGTTCTATAGATACAATATATAACAAGTCTGGAGGAAATATATTCCATAACAAGTTTATAGGCAATTAAATTTCAGTAACATCGAAAAAAGCCGCATGTTTTAAGAAAGTAATAAAAATCAATTAAATAATTATGGCAAAGTTACTACTTCGCCTGAGTTTCAAATATTCTCATCAAATAATCGATTGGTTAGTTGGTGGAGTGGTTCAGAGCGTCGAGTTCCCACCTCGATGTTGTGGATTCAGTCCTGTGGTAGCTAAGTCCTACGTCATTGTACAAGCAATATCTTATGATGCTAATATAATTCAAAGAATCTGAAGTCATTCGCAACAATAATATTTTATACGTGTGAGAGAAACAATATGCCGTATATATTTCAAAGTCCCGTAGCTTATGATAGAAAATATGTGGAGAGATAAACATAGGAAGCATTAACCTGAAAAAATCAGACAAATATCGGTACCAATTTAACGCCGCGTCGCACTGTGTACCGTCCAATACAAAGTAGACAGAAATAAATAAAAAAATTCACGGCCAAGAGAATGTTTGGGGTGTTTTGCCGTGTTGTGCTCCTCCTCCTTCTTTAGCCAACGTTTCGGACAGCGTTACAGTACCTATCCACAATCAGGGCAGATGTGTTTCAATCGGATTTAAAAAAAAATTGGAAAGTATGAAGTATGGTGTTTTTCTAAAATTTTAATATGAATCAATTCAGATTAAAAAAAAAAACAATATTTAACCTGCGTGTTTCTTTAGGTTATACGGTTTAAAAATATTTAATTTCTAACTATTCGACAATTTACTTCGGAGAGTATATCAAATAGAGCAATACTGTTCAATCAGATCCGATATCTTTCCACGAAAACTTGAGTCAGCTTATTTTGTCATTTTACAGGTACCACATTTTTACCACAAAGAATTTCTAGGGAGGTTTTAGGTTATTTATTGAATCTAAGATTGTATATTATACCAGTTCTGAAAAAATGGAACTTTCTTTGGAAGGTATGCGGTACAGTTTTTACGAGTCAGAATTTTAAAAATAATAATAAATACTTCTTCAAACTTCGCAAAATTACTGTGTGGCATCATTAATTATATAATGAATAATATATCACTTTGTTTAAACCACTATATATTAATTGACATATCCTGATGAATATAAGATTGTTATCGAAACATGTAGATATTGTTAATAATATAGTGGTTTAAACAAAGTGATAATTCATTATATAATAATAAATAACTTGCCTGTTTTACTGTGTTCGAAAAATATTATAGTACTAACCTACTGAGAATTTATTTCAGAGAGTATTTCAAAATCGCACGATAATTTTAATTTTTTAAATAGAACAACAATTTTTTTATTCAAATACGTTTCGATATTTTTGCACACGAACCTGCGTCAAGCTTATTTAGTTTCATTACAGGTACCACATACAAGATATCAAGGAAGAAAGTTCATTACATGGAGGAGTTTGCCGTTGAAAGAAAGTCTTCAGGAAATGTATGATAATATTTGGAGTATATTTGAACTTGAAAAGCTCAGTATAAGTGGTGAAAACAGATGAAAAGCAGAGGAGGGCTAAATTTAATGCTAAAATGAACGTGTTTCTGATAGACCAATGTGTTTACAAGTTGTTGGCTAAAATGGGTGTAAATAAATAATTAACAACATAACATTTTTACAAAAGGTAATTTAGAAGTACGCGTGTTAGAAAAATTATGTTTTTTTTTCTTAAAAATTAAATTATAACGTATATCACAACCTTTTAAAATTAAATTAGGATTCAATTCACCCCGAAAGTGGGTTCTTGATTGATGTTTTAGAGTATTTTTACGTCCCTCTTGTATGAAACGATACACTTAAATTTCTGCTTTCCACGAGTTTAGAAAAGAGTCTATGAATTGTCAGGATTACGCCAAGAGCTCACGGGAATACCCCATGAGTGGAGATAATACATTAGAACTGATCTATTTCAGTGGGCCACTTAAAAGCACCCTCATTTGCAAGCTCGAGCACCGGGCAAACACAGGCTGAGTGATTGGAATGAATTCGACCCACTGCACTCACCACGCCAAGTGCACCAAGCCGTACAAACTGTTCACTTGAGGGGGATTTACTCCAGAATAAGATTAAGCCGGAATAACAGGACTCAAATGCCCTTAAGTATCCAGTAATGAGATTTCTTCAGACAAACTCCCAGCTTCCTTGAAACGTCCCATCTCGGTGTCCTGTAATGGCACACTTTACCCCGCGCGGCGACCGTCCACGAGTAAAGGGCGAATCTACTTTTAATGATGCCTAAGAGGTTTAAATACTTGATGGCAAAAAATGTCTGCGGCGGAATTGTGCTGTAAATAAATGCACTCGGGAATATTTAACGAACGGTGCAAGCATCGGGATATGAAACTGGATCAAATGGGCCAAATATTCACACACATTGCACACCATTGATTTTCAATGTTGGTGTTTAAGTTGAAAAGTTCGAACACTTTTTTAAATGAAAAACCAACATTCCACGTGCAAAAACGTATTTGTATTTTTTCTATTAATTTTTTTTTTAATTAGCATTTTATACACAGGAGACCCTGCGTCATCTTTGGGGATGTTGAGTGGAGAAATTTTTAGGAAAGGAAGGAGAGGAGGTTCTGGGAAGGAAAGAGGTATGAGGGGTGGGTAGGAATCTGGGGGTCAGTATGTCCAGGAGTGGCGGACGTAAGAATCTATCCCTCCCTACTGCAGTGCAAGGCGATGTTCCGAGAGAGTCCGGCTGGAGATGTCAAAAGGTCTTCCTCAACTAGTCTCCTCCTAACTGGCCTGCCACGCAATTGGCAGTTGGCGGTCGGCTCTTGAATTGCAATCCAAAGGTCGCGGGATCGAATCCTGGCGTGGCAAATAAATTTTATTTGATTAATTTGTGTTATTTCACAATTTATTCATTTAAAATAATATATAGTATATTTGCGGCACGTTCCAGAGTGGAAGATACTATCAGAATCGCCCTAGTGTAAGACCACCATTCAGAATCGAAACGTTGCTTGAAATGGCTTTAGCCGTGTTTGGTGACCAGATCTGAATAGTCAGGTACTTGCCCGCCTTCCTCTTCCCTATCTCCTTCCCCTCCCCACTACCTTCAGCCTCACAACATACCCCAATTGAGGATGCCGTAGTCTCACTGGCTCCAGACGGGAGTAGTTGGGACTCTTGAGCGGTATTCAAGTAAAATAATAAAAAAAAAATGTGGGAAGACGCATCCATCGCCAAGATCCGGTTAAACCTCATCCCACGAACCCAGTCATCCCTATCAAGTCACCAAACGTAGCGAACCATTTGGGGTGACCTACGGCAGAGGTTATCAGTTATCAATAATGATTTCCGGGGCGGTAGTACCCATATTGAGCCTCTTAAATAGAGTTTTAGATCGTTTCGTAAGTAATGCAAACAAATTGGTAATAATTTATGATAAGTAGATGTAATTGATACGAGCATGGAGAATGACCCAAAACCCCGTCACTGGAAAAACGCCAACGGAACCCGTCACGGCTCGAGTCGAGCTACGCAGTGTAGTTTGTAGCTTGCGAACTTTGTTACAGGTACTTCGTACGGTGGTTACACGAATCCATTTTTTTAAAATAACGAACCAGATTTCGAATCGAAGTGTTTTGTTTGATTTTATTTATTTTTGACAGATAGCAGTTTGGAAGCAATGTGAGACTGAGGACTGTATAAACATTAACTGATATTCTGTGTAACTTGTATAATAAACTATCGTACCGAGAGACTTGTATTTTGTTAGTGAGCCCACATTGACATGAGACCCTATCATAATCAATATTAATTTTACCCCACACAGCTGTTTCGTTTCCCTGAAGAAATATCAAACTGTAATGACGTCACTGAGAAATGATCTATTTGAAGTATCTTCATTAGGTTTTGTAATAGGTGGCGGTGCCAGTGGTAGTGCATTTCAAAAGAAGGTCGTTAGTTCCGTATAAATCAGTTAAAATCCGGACAATATTTGAAAACATCTTAACACCGCTTAGGTAGAGGACTTGTACTCCAGGCAACGAAGGAAAAATAGGGGAAATAATTTATGTAGAAGCCAATTTGGCACAGTTGCAGGGGAAGGTGTCCTTAACAACATACTAAACGTACCGAGAGTGGGGGGGTCTCTAAAGATCCTTTTTTTAAAGTTTTTTCTTAATAACTCGAAAACTACTGCCTTTAGCGAAAAAATGTTTATGTACTAAATTATTACATAAAATTCTCTACAAAAAGGTTCTATAGAGATATGAAGGGGGGAACATGACAAAAAAAGCATTTTTATTATTAAAAATAAAATGTTTATTGTTAAAAATAAAATGTTTATTGTTAAAAATAAAATGTTTATTGTTAAAAATAAAATGTTTATTGTTAAAAATAAAATGTTTATTGTTAAAAATAAAAATTTTATTGTTAAAAATAAAATGTTTATTGTTAGAACCTTTTTTGTAGAGAATTTAGTTCATAAACAGTTTTTCGCTAAAGGCATTAGTTTTCGAGTTAATAACGAAAAAGTGAAAAAAGGGACCTTTAGAGACCCCCCACCCTTAGCTCCACCCCCACCCTAGGTACTTTTAGTATGTTATTAAGGACACCTTCCCCTACAACTATGCCAAAATTGGCTTCTACACGAATTATTTTCGCTATTTGGTATTTTTTGGTCTTCGTTTCCTGGTATTAGCCAGTCGAGGAATTAAACAGTCGACGCCTGGGCGAGACCCAAATGCGATGCTAACTCGGCCACCGACTTTAAACCAATAGAAACTAATTGTAAAAATTTGATCAGGAGATGAAAAGAGATTAACGTGTATTTTTTTAACAATACTTACTGGTTTTAAAATTTTTAAGGTCGGTAAAAAGAAAGCAGTGACTTTGCCGCAGATCGGCAATACGAAAGGCGAAACAGCTGTTACGCCTAAAATAAATATATACCTTAGGATACCTTAATAAAACTAAACGCAAGCGAATGAATTATGAAGCTCGTCGCCTATTTAAGTGAAAGATCAAAGTCAGCTGGCGGCGGGTATTCATTAAGATGATTAATGCGTTAACAAACGACTGGAGACTGAAGTACTGACCGCAGGCTCGTGCTTAGAGCTTAGGTAAGCTGTGGCTTTAGGAAACACTTAAAAACGCGAAAATAAACTAGTGTCAGCGAGAGCTCCCACGGACATATACGTTCGTCCTCTTCCTTCTCACGCGTCATGTTTGAAAACGAAAAAGATGAAATACACTGGAACGATTATTTTCTCATTTTCACTATGTTGTTTTTCTTTTTTTATCAGGTTTATTTTATAGTTAACATTATCTTACGATGTGAAAATGTATTATTTTCATATATGGTTTCATTTCACATTACGTATCTTATATACTTTAATCATTATATTACATTATTTTTTTAACGGTAATATCATAACGACACCTTCAAAAACATTTTTTTGTTTACCTATACATGTATATATTCACTGTGTACTATATTTCACATTCATAAATATAACATTTTTTTAAAAAATCTTAAAATGTGATAAATATTCTGAAATAACCCTAGATGTAAACATTCAATTTATTTTATATTTATTAAGTCTTTATCAAAAAGTACTTGTACCAAATAGCTCTTGACACAAGCACTTTTATATTGCTAAATATTTAACATTAAATCCTTCAATCTATACTCAAAATACTTCTCTTTTTAAACAAAACAAGAAAAGAATTCATTCTTACGGGCTGAAACCTACAAAAGATATTAATTACTCTGGTTTCATAAATGGAGTTATTTTATATTGCTCTCTTTTCATGTTTACCATAAAGATAAAAAGAATATGTGTTAAATATACTATTTATGTATGGAATTTAATCAACCTAACAAAAATATTAAATTTTATTGTTTTATCTATAAATGAAATATTTGTAATATTATTTAATGCTAAATGCATTGAAAACCATTTTGTATCATTATGTTATACCTACTTTTACTTTAAGAAAAATAATTGTGGTATCTTTGATAAAAACGAATGCTTTATCATATTATCGTGTATAATAACTGTTCATTGCTGTAATATGCTAAGTATAAAAACAGGTGTTAGAAAAAAAAATTATGTAATTATATCAAGTATTAAATTGAACCTTATACTGCATTCTGTAGAGATATTTCTTTTAGAAATATTTCTATCAAACTTCGTACCACAATCTTATTGTATTGTTTCAAATTTAACTACGAATTAAATGGCACAGAATAATTTTTCGTATATAGATAATGATAATGAAATAGAAAGTAGTACAGTAAATAATTTAGAAGATTGGATAAAAAAACAAAACATAAATGCGTCTGATAATCTTGTTTGTATTCAATTAAATATAAGATCTATACAAAAATATTGGGATATATTGCATATATATTTACTTAATTGTTTGAAGCATATTGACATTCTAATGCTATGTGAAACCTCTATTCATACTGAAAGTGCGTCTATGTATAATATTCCCGGATATAATTCATATAACTACTGCAGGACTGATAAGTCAGGAGGAGGTATTATATTGTATATAAGAAATAAATTTGAGTTTAGAGTAAAATCGTTCCAATCACTACATTTTGAAAATATAACAGGAAAGCTCATACTCCAGGACAAAACTAAAGTTAACGTAATAGCTACCTATAGACCCCCTAATTTCAGTAAATCTTCATTTTTAACGGAATTATCATCATATCTTGATACAATTAATAGTAAGGAAAATATTATCTTACTTGGAGATATAAATCTGAATTTGCTTAATGACCAAGATTATATCATAAGCTCATATGAAAACTTACTTACTAACCATTATTTAACTAAATGCATCAATGTAGTAACCAGAGAAGCTGTATTAAATGGACAAATTACTCGTACGTGTATTGACCATATATTTGCCAAATTTAGAGGCAAGAAAATAACTGCTTGCGTCTGTGAAAATAATATCGCCGATCATTTTATTACTGCTATTAATATAAGATCTCATAAACGTCAGGTAGACCTTGCAAATAAGTATATTCAAATCATTTCACAAAAGGCTATTGATAGATATATCAGAGATTATAACTGGAGTAAACTTATAGAAGAGAAGGATTGTATTTCATTATATGAAAAAATAAAAACTTTATTTAACAAATTTTACAAGAGTAGTTCTAAAACGATAGTGCAAAAACCGAAAACACGACCTTATGCAATAAATGAATGGATAGGCAGTGAATTATTATGTCATATAAATAAAAGGGATAAACTTTATAAAAAATGGAAAAGTACACCAACAAACAAAACATATGAAACAGAATACAAAAAAACTCGTAACCTTGTCAATAAACTTATAAATAAAGATAAAACTAACTACTATAATAATAAATTTAAAAACTGTTTTAATGATACTAAAAAAACCTGGGACGAGATAAATAATATCTTAGGACGTAAACCCAAAAACGATTGTGATGAAACTATAACACGATATATGTTAAAAGATAGAACTGAGGATTCTGTCTCAAATGATTTTGTGAATTACTTCTCGGATAGCATCAGCAACATGTTACATAAATGCAATCACAAAGCTACTAATATAGTACTGGAAGAACTACCTCACAGTTTATATATACCAAGAGCTACTATAACTGATATTGAAAACATTGTTAAAAAAATGAAAAACTCTAAAAGCACAGGTATTGACAATATAAGAATGTTTGATTTAAAAAGAAATATAAAAACCCTTGGGCCAATAATTACTTATTTAATCAATATGATAATAAAGCAAGCGAAAATTCCACAAGAGTTTAAATGTAGTATTACTAGACCAATATTTAAAGGTGGAAAACACATTGAACTAGGAAATTATAGGCCTATTAGTATACTACCAGCATTAGAAAAAATTCTCGAAAAATTTTTATCAAATAAATTAAATAATTACATTGAAAAATTCGCTATCATAGACCCAAATCAATATGGCTTCCAAAGAAAAAAAAATACTGAAAAACTACTGTAAGAGTTTTCCAATTACATAAATAATCAATTAAATAATAAATTACATGTCATTGTTTTATTTATCGATAACTCTAAAGCTTTTGACACAATTAACTCAAAAAAACTGCTAAAAACTCTAGAAAAAATTGGAATAAGAGGAAATGTGTTAAATTTATTTAAAGATTATCTTAGAAATAGAAAAATATGTACCAAAATAAATAATACTTTTAGTAAAACAAAAAATGTATCTGCAGGAGTTCCACAAGGTTCCATATTGGGACCTACACTGTATATAATCTATGTAACTATAATGAAAAAACTTTTCTCTTTTGTAAAACATTTTGTATTTGCAGATGATACAGCATTGGTCATATCACATAAAGATCTAAAAACTGCAATTGAACTCATGCAAATTGACTTTAATCAACTTTGTAAATGGTCTCATGATGCAGGATTATTAATTAATGCCAAAAAAACCAAAGTAATGCATATAAGATCACCTAATGCCAAATTCCAATTTAATCCTAATATTATTTCTCATAATTTTAATTGCATCCATAAAAATATTCCAACTAATTGTAAATGTGAAAGTTTAGAATTAGTTACGGAATATGTGTATCTTGGTGTTACCGTAGATTGTTTTTTTAAATGGGATAAACATATTAAAAAAACCTGTAAAAGACTCAGATCAATTGCTGGCAGAATGTACACATTGAAATTTTTCTTACCCATTGAAACACTAAAAATAATTTATATGTCACTGGCAGAATCCATTATAAGATATGGATTAACAATATGGGGAAATACTTCTGTAACAAATCTGAAACAAGTCCAAGTTGTACAAAACGCAATTGTAAAATTATTAGTTGTTCCGAATATTTTCAAACAGAGACATGATACACCATTACTGTATCAGAGTGCTAAAATTTTACCTGTTAAGGCAATACTATGGCACAAAATTATAATTCAGTATATATTTACCCAGCAGCATAAAGAGAAATTAGAACATAAATACAGCACTAGATTCACGCGCAACGACGGGTTAATAGTTCCGAAATTTAATAATAAGTACGGACAGAGAACGTTTGAATACAACATACCGAAAATATTTAATTTATTACCTGATACTATAAAGCAATGTAATTCTATGAATAAGGTTAAATATATGCTGAAAAATTGGCTATCGGAAAAAAAATATTTATACTTAGATTGATTTATATGAATAATGTTGAATTTGTAGATATAAGATGTAAAATTATAACATTTAAAATGTATATGTAACTTAATTATAAGCACCTGCTGACAAGCCAATTGAATTGGCTTAGCAGGACTTGTTTGTGATAAAAAAAAATATACATATATAAATAAATAAATAAAAAAAAAAAAAAAAAAAAATTATGTTTTTCTGTATGGTTTCATTTCACATTATGTATCTTATATACTTTAATTTGTGTTATTTTTATTTTATTTTTTTCTATTTCTTTATGCTTGCTTTAATCGTTTTTCTGTATGGTTTCATTTCACATTATGTATCTTATATATTTTAATTAGTCTTTTTTCTTTTCTTTTTCTACTACTTTATGCTTACTTTAATCGTTATTTTTTTTCTGTATGGTTTGATTTCACATTAAGAATCTTATATACTTTAATTGGTGTTTTTTATTTATTTTTTTATTACTTTATGCTTACTTTAATCATATGTGTTTTTCTTTTTCTGTGTATGATATACACAGAAAAAGAAGTTATGCGGAAACTTCGCTGGTTATTGCAACCATGTAACACGTAATTACTATAATGAAATATGTATCATTTTTTGTTTACCTAATAAACAAAAATAAAATAAACCAAACAAAAACGATGACGCTACGTACGATCACTCGATATGAACACCATACATATCCCAGCGCCTTATGAACGCCATAAACACACAGGAAAACTAATAAAAAGCAAAAATGTTTTCCTTAATTTTGATTTCCTCCAGAGTTTTTTTTTATCAAATTTCAAATAACAAGATAAAAGTTAATTAAAAAACCTTTAATGAGGACGGAACATCTTTCTGAATTTAAAACGAGATACCTAATTTCCAATAATTAATTACAAAAATTTTAAGGTGGGCGAAAATATTGAAGGCGGAAATTTTTTCGATGACGGCCTCAAAGGAAGCAATGAAATATGCAAGCTTGATAAGCTTTAAAACGTCGGAAAAATTAAAAAACGGGAGGAAAATTGAGCAAAACAAAAGAATCCCCTGGGAAGATCTAGAAAGATCCGTATGCGCCAGCGAGGCGGAACTTTTCATCAAACCAGGAGACCGTCAAAATGGTGCTCCCAACCTGAATTCTTAATTGGCAGCAAATTGCAAATTGAATGCGGCCTTCAAGGGAACAACATGCCAACACAAATAATTTACACAAAAATAAAAATATGCAAGCAACAAAAGATGTAGCCTTAGTAAAAAAAACCTCGTGAATATATATTTTATATAATTAATAAACACCGTGTGTATGAAAACCTTACTTATATAGAAACTGAAAAAAAATAGTTCATGGAAAGATATATTATATACATTGCTTATCCAGCCAAAGAAGGTTTTAAATCTGTTTTATACACCGTTATTAATTTATGAACTTACTTGAACTGTAATATCTAATATTAAAAGTATATGTATATACTGTTATTGTCCTTACTTGAACTGTTATATCTAATATTAAAAGTATATGTATATACTGTTATTGTCCTTACTTGAACTGTTATATCTAATATTAAAACTATTATTTCTAAATTATGTACCTTTGTCAAGTAATATTTGTATTTATTTTCATAAGTTCTTTGATGATTGTTTAAACATCTCACTAAAACACTATTAATTTTTTTTTTTTGCATGATAATACTCCTCCCATAAACACGAGCTCTTGAGCTCAATTTATGGAGTAGTAGTAATATAAAATGAATTATTGTATAACCTTGCACATGTAATCATTTGTATTGTAAAAACAAAAATCTTGAAATAAATAAATATTCATTAGGCTCAATGTATTTATTACAATAGTTCCACACAGGAGGCCCCAAGGAAAATTCCCTCGGGACCCATGTCATCTTTGGTGATGCTTCATGTAGGGTGTTTTAAGGAAAAGGAAGGAGAAGAAGTACTGGGAGGGAAAAGGGTATAAGGGGTGGGTAGGAAGCTGGTGGTTAATGTGTCCAGGAGTGACGAACATATGGATCTATTCGGCCCACTGCGGTGAAAGACCATGGGTCAAGAGAGCCCGGCTGGAGATATCAAAAGTTCTCCCTCAACCAGTCTCATCCAATCTGGCCCGCCACGCTGTAGGTGGGCAAACGCATCCAGCGCTAAGATCTAGACAAACCTCACCCCATGAACCCGGGCACCCCTGCTAAGTTACAAAACGTAGCAAACCATTTGGGGTGACCTACGGCAGGGGTTTTGGTTATCTAATAAATGGTTTCCTGGGCAGCGGTACCCATACCCGCCTGATTATTAATGGATTAAAACTGACGATAAACAACACAAACAATAGCAAATATGTTGAATTATACTAATATATTAGTGAATTGATCATTAGAATTGAAATTATGAAAAAAAAAACGAAATATGAGTTGGACATCACAAATCAGAAATAAAAACTTCCATTTTGGCGGGAGAATCTACCAAAATGCAATGTTAATAATAATAATAATATGTATCTTTAATTTTTATTTCACCATTAAATTTATACGACGAGAATGCCAGCATTCTTATAAATACCAACCAGGAATTATTAGATTCCTGGTCAAATAAAATTCTTCACGCAAAACACTTCAATTATCTCAACCAAACATATGTTGACAAATTTTCGTCAAACAAATGGTTGAGTATTGGAGAGTTGAGCGCAGAAATAGAAGGCTTTATGCTTGCCATACAAGATAGAGTCATTAATACTAAAAATTATAGGAAGCATATCATCAAAGATGCAAATCAAATTGATGATTTATGTAGAAAATGTTTGGCTTTTCCGGAAACTATAGAACATATTATATCGGGATGTTCTGTATTAGCACCGTCCGAGTATACATTTAGGCACAATCAAGTTTTAAAAATTATTCACCAAAGTTTGGTAATTAAACATAACTTGATTGACTGCCGTAATGTACCATATTATGAATATGAACCAAATTCATTTTTAGAAAATGAATTTTATAAAATTTATTATGATAAAACTATTCTGACAGACAGAACAATAAGTCATAATAGACCCGATATAGTTTTACATGACAAAATTAAGAAAATAACTTATATCATTGATGTCGCTATTCCAAATTCTTGTAATATTCAGAAAACTGTTTCTGAAAAAATAAGAAAATATACAGATTTAGGAAATGAAATTAAAAGAATTTGGCATTCTCAGACTATAAAAATATTACCATTTGTTATTTCGGCTACTGGCATTATACCTAGCTTTCTCATTCAAAATTTAGGCGTATTAGATTTGTCAAAAAATTTGTACATAAAAATGCAAAAGTCGGTCATTTTAAATACATGTAGGATTACGAAAGATTTTTTAAATAATTATATTGAGGGATCAGTAGGATTTATCGGACCAGTTAGGATTTCATCAGAGCCGAACCCTCTGATATGAAAATATCTGGAGTCGGTGAAATATTTTCCCATTATGTTTCTGGTGGATTGACGTATTGTTCTTGTATTGTTTTATTCTTATATAGTGCACTTACATTTCGTTAATTTACTAGATTATCATTTGTGGAAAAGTGTGTGGAAGGGTTTAGTCTTTCATTTGGGAAAGATTCAACCCGGACATAAAATCTGGAGCACCGTAAAAAAAAAAAATCTTTATTGAACAAAAATTTAAAGATTTATAACTACAAAAAAAAGTACATCTTACAATAGTTTAAATGTTGCATAAGTATAAAAGTAAATAAAAGAAAATAAATTTTTTCATGTAAACAGTAGGTACTTAATTAATAGAGATTTATAATTATAAATTTAGGTATCTCGTTACCTGCCTCACTAGGCTTTGCCTGTGTTGAGGCAGTAATTTTACATCAATTTGTAATACTGTGAAACATACCTACACTTATATTTGATTATAATCACACAATAGATAGGTTGCCAGTGTTATAATGTTTTAATCATAGTTAAATACATTTTTATTGGTAGATAATAATTCGAAATAGAAAATGAACAGTATTTTTCAATGTGTAACTAAAACATAGTTTAACAGTTGGGAAGATTGTTTTTAATGTGCGACTGTAAAAGTTTTGGAGAGAAAAATAAAAAAGTATTTTGTATGTTAATGGAATTCACTAAAGTTTCAAGTATATTTTAATATAGAAAGATGAAA
This sequence comes from Limnephilus lunatus, assembly GCA_917563855.2. Lineage (NCBI taxonomy): Eukaryota > Metazoa > Arthropoda > Insecta > Trichoptera > Limnephilidae > Limnephilus > Limnephilus lunatus. Next base: position 72,501,443 of record OU830595.1, read on the forward strand.
AAAGCTTGAATTTGAAAGACTCCAAATAAATACCAATCTTAAAATACATCAATCATCAATCATACACATCCCGTCAACGGCTAAAAGGAAAGTAAGAATTCTCAGCTGTACCTATGGAGGTACCTACTATTACGAATGAAAAAACTTTTACAAACTTCATTCCACTTCTTTGGTTGCTTTTATATAAATATCAAACGCTTGATAAAATATTTCCCGAACAAATTATAAAACCATGCTTTTTAAAAAATTGTGTGAAATTTGAAATAATATTTCGGATGTGAATTTGTAAAATGCCATTTCTTAGTGTCTATTAAATCTTAATGTGCTGAGAGCTCACGCCAGTTTACGTATATTTACAGCACATATTCGTATTGCACGTGTGACAATATGAATTAGATGTATTTTAAAACACATGTTCCGTATAGACCTTTAGATACAAAATTAGATTCCCTCAGAGATATGACGGAATGCTGGTGCCGGTGAAATAAATGCGTTGAGTAGCCGCGACGCGTCGGTGCGGCTCTGAAGCCGAAGGAGACGAGCCAGTCCGAGTCAAAGAGAGTCAGAGGACAGTAGTATTAGCTGGCCGGGTGCCACGAGGAAGTAATTACTAGACACAATGCCAACCCAGGTCTGGGAGTCTGGGCAAATGAACACGGATAATGGACTGCCAAACACTTGTTACAGAATGTCATCTTATGAGACCTGCTCCTTAATCAAATGGAATAGACATCTTAAACAATAGATGAGTCATACCAACACACTCAAATAAAATATCGTAGCCAGTTTTAGTTCCTTCACTTATTTCTTTAATTCTATATCATCAAAAACGCATATAGCTAAATAATTTACATTACTTCTTCAATAATTGTAATTATGAATACACAAATCTTTTTTTTTAAGATTTGAGGATAAGTTGAAATGCATAGAATAATGAATACATACATACTGCAGATAGCTCTCGCAATCCCTTCCTATTTCCGATGAATGATGGCGAAAAAGACGTTGACCGGTCAGTGGTTGAGTGGGAATAGCGCTTAAGTCCCACCCGGGCGTCGCATGTTCGATTCCTCGGCTGGCTAAGTCCTCCATCACAACACAAGCAACATTTTCGGCTTTCTGTGGTGGTAGTAGGAGATTTTCAAACATTGTTGAGTTATTCGTAACCCGGGAATGTGTCTTTCTTTTAAAAAAAATACAGAAATTTGAGAGGCAGGAGCAAAAATTAATTTTATTATCAAACAAATACTAGAAAAACAGCGATAGGATTAAAAGTTCAAGCATTGTGGTAGCCTGGGTGTCACGGACATAAACAGTAAGCTGGAGGAAAGGCAGTTGAGATGATATGGGCACATAAAACAGAGACCACTAGACCACACAGTGAAGCAGGCATTATCTACGGAGCTTCATCGACAATCATCCAGAGGAAGACCACAGAACTCCTAGATGACTCAATGGCCTGGATGAAAGCGATACTCAGAACCGAAGAAGTTGGAAAGATCGTTGGCAACACTGGAGCATCTATAGCCTGAGAACGAGAACAGTCGACTTCAACAGCCCACCTAGGCAATGCGTTGGGTTAGTTCAAGGAAGAAGAAGAAGAAATATTAGAAAAACATCGGAGTAAAAAGGTTATTGTCACTACCGACCGACTGAGCTTTAGCGACAACCTTGAGGATTATGCATAGGTATGCGTCGGCCGGCGGGTATGAAGACCTGTAGTTTTCTAATGCGTAAATATATAAATACTGATGAAAAATTTTAGTTTCCGCTACGGAATGAAATTTTTTTCGGGATGTTCGCTCCAATAACATGTAAGTTGGTAGAAAGCACATTTTCTTGAAACATACCTTATATCACATTTGGTTCCCAGAAACCACCCCTTTCACGACGCCCGTCCTTGAGAGGTGCTTTTAAATCTTCACTTATCCGTACCCAGCGGAGTGAATCAACAAGTTTCTACGAATCCAACTACTTTGTGATTGAACAAAACAAAATAGCACTACGTACTTCCTCACAAAATATTATTACGAGTTGCGAAAAACTTGGCAAAGCAAATTGATCAGATCGCGAAAGGGATATTATGTAAAGCGTTGTATAAATAGTTATGAGCGATATTAGTTATATTATCAATTCCAGAGAGCACAAATTTTCAAAGATTTTTTTTTGTAATAGTACTGTCAGACAACCCTATAAAGTAGCAAGAGTTTTTGGCTTGACCTTTTTCAACATACCGCTTGTCATATATTCCCAATGGTGGTCTGACAAGAGCATAAAGAGCGAATAAAAAATGTTAAAAAGAAATGGGTTCAGGAAAAAACCTGAGAATGTGTTTTTCATTACAATCTCTGATTGATGGGTACCTAACCACAGAAGTTTAATAATATGTGATACTTAAAACCTTAATTTAACGAGTTCTTTAAAACAAAAAATGGATAATGCATATTGATGTTATGATTTTTTTTTTCCATGAAAAATTGAATCAACAAATAATGAATTTATAATAATTATGATGCACAATAACGTAAAAACAAATAAGTAATAACTTTCAGGCAAAAAGTAAATACGTAAATAACAAAATCCTAAAACTGGGTAGTATTTCTAGTATCCAGTGAGAGCATTAAAATTACAATAATTGTTAAATGTTACAGAAGCTGTAAACTTTAGCTAAATACCTCCAGGATAAGAGCTTTTATGAGCCGTTTAAGTGCGTCCCTATACATTAGCGTATCCGAAACTATATGTAATACAGCCTAAATAAAGCTCGTATCAAAACTATGTAGATAATAATAATAATAAACATTACGATAGCGTAGGAAACCAATGAAATTAAAGCGAGAATTTGTACATATTTGAGAGGCGCTCTCGGAGAACCAAACTGCTTATAACCATAACACCCAGAGTTGTGGCAGTAGCTAGTACTAAAACAAACACCATTACAGATTTTACGAAGCGGTAGCAATATATTGAGGGAGGAAGAAAAGCACAGAGCTTTTCCTTATCACCCCGGAAATGCTGACATACAATAAAACTGAGTTTTGTACTGGTGGGTGTGTTTTAGCATGTTTTTCTTGGATATGTGCTGCACGAAGCAAAACACATTGGGATAAATTCACGAGGGACTGAGATCGAGAATAAATGGATCGATAAAGAGATTGCACCTCACTGTTTACATATGCGAGTGAAATTACACGTGACACAAAAGGGAAGGTGGAACCAGTGGGATGTAATATATTTACACGTTTGGATGGATACAATAATAACGTGTATAAGAATAAAAAGTAATGTGGCATATATATATATATATTGCTTGAGTATAAGCAAATAGGGGTCACATATATATCATGCGGGTTGCAGTAAACATTCCAAATAATTGCTATGGTACATACATACGTTGCCGAAGAACTCAGAGGAGAAGTGTTAGGAAGCATAGCTAACATAAGATTTACTTTTTTTGGAAAACATATGAATACTCTGTAGATATACATAAAGCGTACGACTAAGTCGACAGGAAAAAGCTATGGTTGAAAAGTTGTCCAAGCAAGGAGTGAATACAAATCTCATACAGGCAATTGCGTCTCTATATAAAAGAAGCGCGGTTTTACGGGGTGGTTTGACAAAGCAAAAGGTGTTGAGCAATGCTGCGTAATGTCACCGTGGTTATTCAATTTAAACATGGATAATTGTAAGCAAGAATTGAAAGAGGTGGGCTTGGGCGCGAAATTGAATAATCTGAAAGCATGTTGCCTGTTTTATGCTGATGATGCGGTGCTGACTTTAAGTGCAGGGAAGATCTGCAGTCTCTTGTGTCTAGGATGAACGAAGTGTGTATAAATAATGAGTAAGATTAAGAAAGGGACCCTCAGATGGCTTGGGCGTGTTGATCGAGTGAACGAAGAAAGGTGTGTAAGAATCAGAATAATAGAAGGGTATGTATGAATGTGAATGGGGCAAAGAGTGTGTTCTTGAGCCCAGACTGAGTTGTTTGGTCGTCCACCCTCTCGGCTTACCCCTACGAGGAAACGGTGTGATGGTTATTTAGATAGTTACCCTCAAGAAAAGCACTTGCAAAAAACAACACAATGAAGTAAAAAATGTTATTCCATACTTCTTCAGAGGAATAACTTATGAAGTAAACGTTAACAACCTCAAATTGTAAAATTTAATCACTAACATAATAGGTGACCGGCCAACTTAGAATGAAACCAACTCAGAACCACCTCAGAAAGGTCATTAAGAGTGATGATAGAAAATTGGTTAAATAGGTTAAGTTAGGTTAGGGTTACCGGCTATTTTAAAATATTTTTTTCCTACCAACATAATATTAACAACTCTCAAACGAAAAAAGGGGGTTCAATTCCTAAAAACATCCGAAACTTTTTCTGATTTTTCTGTTTCACATTTTTCATTTGAGAGTTGTTAATATAATATCTTCAATGATTAAAAAATGTTAGCACCAATAAAAGCCATTTGTGAATTATGGTTTTCTTTTAAAGATATTTCCCGCGATAGATTCCGCAAATTAATGTGTATCTCGTATAACCGATTTCCCACTTTCACGAGTAATAACACGCTAAACGATAATAAACAAAACTGCTGACGTGCAGGATTTAATTTTGTTATTCATTTTAGACCACGAGGGTGTAAAGCTTAAAGGAGAATTTATGGTCAAACAATCAGTTGGCACGTCCCTAGCGTGGCCGGAAACCTCGCATTCCTTTAAACTTGTGAAAATTCCGGAAAATATTTGGAAAAAAAGGGAGGAAAAAATAATTAATGGTACATATTGTGAGTTGTATTTAACAAACAAGACGAGAATCAATGGTTAAAGATAAGGAAAGCTGTAAAATTATTAAGTTTAATTGCGATCAATATTTATACTAAATGGCTATTAGGCGACCTCCTTGGTAAAGCAGTACGATCCTTCGGTCTGGACCCAGTGGTCAGTGGGCAGATAGGTACAACAAATAAATATATTCATTCATACGGGTTATGCCCATGTTTAAATTACCAGATCTAAATAGCCAGATACTTTCTATCCTACGTCTAAGTATTTCCTTTCCTGAAGATGGAACTTAATTGATGCCTGGTTAAGTGATGAACGCCTATTAAAGCAAAACAGAACATGCAAAATTCTAATATAATGATACTAATTTATTTAATATATTCTAATACATAATTCAATATAATACAATATTCTTGGCATTCGAAGAATATGACGTCAATCTAATTTGATGGGAGTTTATGTAAATGCAATGCAAAACTATTGTACAAGAACACTGGTTCAGAGCTACGGTTACTTCGACTTTCAGCGAGCTCTTTTAAACCCTCCTTCGACTGCGGACAGCGTTTTGGATCCCATTAATACAAATAACATAAATAAGTCCGGCGGTCCTGCCATTGTGTCAGCGGAGGAACAATAAAAACAGACAAGAATGAATTGTATCGAGACGGAGACGATCTATTTCGGAGATTCAGCTAGCGAGAGGAGAGAGGAGAGAGGACAGACGAGACAGCGGACCGGAGGAGCATCACAGCATCCGAGCACCGGGCACTGGGTACCGGGTTCCCGAACCGACGAGGATTCCTGAGCCGCATGTCTTGTCCGAAGAACTAGACGCCATTAAAATACCAATAAAAATTAACATTTCACATATCCAACAACACCTTTAATATGTAATCTGTTAATTAAAGACGTGCTTTGATGTCCCCATGAAGTCGTTAAACACAAATATTTCTATTTGGTTTATTTGATAAAAGCATGTCATGGTGAAATATATTATGTTCTCCTGTAACTTCTCTTTCAGCAGCAATCGTCGTTCGTCAGAAAGAATGAGAGGTTATAATGGATCTATTAGCGGACTGTCTTTATTTTGTGTTGTTGGTGTGTCTTATTAATCGTTATTTAAACTTTCCTGATACAATACCAACATAAGTAGTAAGGATATTGATTCGTTGGGCACTATAAAAGACTTGTGCAAAAACACAACGATTTGCTTAATGTTAATGGCTAAAAGACGGCGCTTGTTTTAAAGGTTAATTACTACTTATTAATGTAGACTATCTAGGCGTAAATACATCTAATATCTACTCTTGAGAGGATATTGATGTAACCGTATGCTAATTCGAGATTACTGCCACTTCACAGATGGGTGAATATATTTCCCTCGCTACAATTCTGCTGAAGAAATGTTCCGGCGTTAAACTATACGGCGTAATTTATTGCAGGAATCAATGTTTAGATTTGTACTTGTAGAGAATCGATAACTCTCATCTCGTGTAACTCGAGAATGATTGAATCGGGGAGATCTGTAAGACGTTAGGCACTAAAAATCAACACCTGCTTCCGTTTAACCTTTAAATAAGTTCTAATTTGAGTTCTTACGTAAAATTTAAAGCTAGTTTTTAACGGTAATTTTATTACTTTCGACAAAACGCTTTTGTTTCCTTTCAAATCAATCATTTCGAAAAGCTGACTAAATTTCCACCGAGAAACAAGTATTTTTAATTTAAAGAAAGATTCACGCATCAAGTAGCTGGCATCTTGTATTGTTCTCGGAATGTCTTTGTAATCTGCCTCGATGGCGACAATGGTCTATTTTTTCAGGATTGATTAAGATGAAGCAGGTCTCAGAGTAGCAGTCCATTAAAATACACGTCACGTTGAATGGCGTAAACCAACAACCTACTTTTTTACTTAATTTTAATTTCAGGCGAGGTTACGTCTATATATCTAAACAACTGAAAAGCTAAAACCCTGAAAATTAGAGTGAACTCCACGTTTATTTTAATAATAGAAGTTTACATGTGTTTTGGTGTGACGGACCGACGTGAACAAAATATTTCACGTTGATTGACATTTCCCGTAGAATCATCTGTTGTTAATGCTTGCTCCGTAATGCGCGATAGGGAGATGACTTCGATTTCAAAGGATTTGAATTTCAAAACGAATCGACGCTAATACATTAGTCTATTAAATTTCACAATGACTTTGTGAAGAACAATAGACATATAAATATTATGCGGGTACACATGTGTAGATAAAATGATACAAAAGACTAACATAGCTATAGTGCTCTTTATACATTAAATAATATTTGTCTAAACTCTAACATTGACATTTTCTCCGATTCACTGCCCAAATTTAAAAAGAACATCATGTCAACAACATAAACTGTTCAATGAGCATACGTATCCCTTCACACATCACCACTTCTCACATCTACAAACACACTCACACATACCTACCTACTGCGAATATGACCCGATAATGACCAAATATACATAAGTACCATAAGGCACTACAAAGAAACATATCATAGGTACCCACCATGAAATATTACTTAATAACTGGAAATTGTTCTTATCACTGTCACTAATGTGTTTCTGTTTATAAATAAATAAATGATAGAATCCTATTGCAAACCTCATGTGTCCCTACAGTAACGCAACCAATATAATACCACAAGCTTCAAAGCAAATCAATACTGAAAGCCCCAGGTGGTATTCCACAAGGAGCGAGCAAAGAAAAAAAAACTAAAGAAACTCATTAATTGATGAGAAAATTCAGCTCGTGAAAATCATATTTTACGTGAAGAACTATCGAAAAGCTTCTAAACGCGAACCCTTAAATGATATAAAAGACTAGAAGAAAAATGTTGCAATGCAAGTGAGTACTGGGGAATACATTCGCGAAATAAGGTTTCCCCTTCAGACGTAGCAGATGCCAAGTATTTCTCTCTGGCGAAGCAAGTAATCCATTGTCGCTGTATTGATATTCAGGCCATATTTCATGGTTAACGGCACCGGAGCACATACAAAAATAATAAAAGGAAAACACACACAGGCAACTTTCCCAGACCAAGAGAAATCTTCTACGGGAAGCAACAGATGTATAGACTATAGACATCTCAAGGTTTACGATACAGATACGTTATATTGAGAAATATTAGTATGTCATTAGGAGGAACAAACAAGGAAGAGATAATTTCATTTCGTATTTTTAGAGATGAATAGAATGAATGTCGTAAAATTATATTAAAAATAATGTTTCAAAGATAAATTTTCTTGATACATGCTATCCAACGAGGTGTACATATGTCGTACAGAGGTTAATTAATGCGTTTGGAATATTATGAATACGAATAACATTGAAAAACGCGTTTCTTTTTTATTACCATTATTTTTTTTTATTACGAATAACCCGACAATGTATGAAAATCTCCTACTACCAACACGGTATCGGAAAATGTTGATTATATTTGCAAAAATTATATATGCATATTTCACATAGCCCTTCACCCTTTTTTATATGAAAACCGCACAAGAGTCCCAACTGCTCACGTCTGAAGCCAGTGAGACTATGGCATCCCCAATTGGGGGATGTTGTGAGGCTTAAGATAGTGGGGAGAGGAAGGAAATGGGAAGAGGAAGTTGGAGAAGTACTTAGCTATTCAGATCTGGTCACCAAACACGGCTAAAAGCCATTTCAAGCAACGTTTAGATTCTGAGTGGTGGTCTTACACCAGGGCGATACTGAGAGTATCTTCCACTCTGGAACGTGCCGCAAATATATTATATACATATATATAATAACACAAAATAATCAAATGAAATTTATTCGCCACGCCGGGATTCGATCCCGCGACATTCGGTTTGCGAGTCAAGAGCCTTAACGCTGCCTTAACGAGCCTTCTCCCATCTTAATAGACGGATTGCAATCTTTAGAGCACAGGCGTCAGGTGGGAATGCTGTCCTTGTTCTACCGGTATTACAATGGAAAATGCTCCGAGGAACTAGCGTCGTTGATCCCCTCGGCACCGGTGCATAGTCGGGAAACACGCCAAACACGCGCCCAACATTTGTACACGGTTGACATTAGTCACATGAGAACGGGTCGTTTTTACGACTCAAAGATGACATAGGCCCTGAGGGAAATTATTTTCCTCAGGGCCTCCTGTGTGGAGTTAATGTAAAAAAAAAATTAAAAAAAACGCTGGATTACGCCTTGATTAGGTATTGTAATTACTAAACGAACTTATATGTGTTACCTTGAAAGGAGTTTAAGTTTGGAAGCCCATACCTGTAGTTAACTGCTAAAACAACATACAAATTTAAAAAAGAAATTATTAAAAAATCAAAAACAAAGCTTAAAACTGAGTCTAAGCTTGTAAACCGATGTCTTAGAGATATCTATAAAACCAAGATGATACTAGGAGAATGTAAAGATTCCGAAAAACGAAAATTTCAATTTCAACACAATGTATAAAGTATTTGATTTCATATAAAGAGACCGCGGTGACCCAAAAGCTTTATTTCGGCATCTTATGGCCCCTAAATATCCGCGGCAAGTGCAAATGATGTCTTTACTGCCAGCTTTACTGGAGCGGTCGGTCAAGCAAGAAATAAAAATAAATTAAAGATATTTTGATTTTATAGCGAACTCATGAATAAATATACCTACCTAATTTAATAATATGAGATGACGTATTGTATCATACATAGATATATAACAAGTGAATAAAATAATTTTTCATGTGAAATACTTGCCTCCAACGCTGTAAAACTAAACAAATTATTTAAATTATAAATTTCTAATATCGGTAGATTCTTGGATTAGTTAATGACATCCATTTTTATTGAATAACCTATTAAATTAAAATAGATAAGTAAAAAAAACGCCCTAGAAAATTTCTAACAACTTCTAACAACAATTTCTAACAACGTTTTTTCTAACAACCACTAGAAAATCATTATTATTTAAACGCCGGAATATTACCTAACACTTTCCTTGGGTATTTTTGATTGTTCCAATCCAATGTAGGTATATCTTACAGATATTATAAAGGCGAAAGTTTGTATGGATGTGTTTGTTATTCTTTCACGCAATAAATACCGAATGGAATTTAAAAATTATTTCACTAATCGAAAGCTACATTATTTGCGAGTAAAATAGGCTATATATATTGGTAAGTTCTGGCATTATGAATAAGCTGTGGCGTTATGAAATTATTTATTACACGTTTATTGGCAAAGCGTGTTGCTAAGTAAATGTTTGACGTGGGCTGTCATTTTGTTATTTTTTTAGGTTACTGTGTAGATTTCTTTGACAGCAAAAATTCAAATACGAGTATTCTAATACGAATATTTAGTGACAAATATAAAATAGGTACTAATCTACATTTTGACCTACTATTATGAATGCGAAAAGGCCCGTATTTGATTGTTGATTGATTGGGGGAATGGGAGGGGGGAAGTGGGGGAGGGGGGGGGGGTTGAAGTGGGGGGGGGGGGTTGAAGTGGGGGGGCGAATATGCGAGCGAAGCCGGGGGCAAAAGCTAGAAATATAATAATATTACGTAAAACTAATGAAATAACAACGATTTAATTTCTTGAAGTCAAATGCTGCCATCAAATAAAGAAAAACGGTTTATTTTAAATAACAATAAAAAAGGGATTTCTGGGCAGAGAGACGTGTTGTTGTTATTCAATTTTATTATTTGGATGTGTAAGAAGTTATCTGTATCGATGCCAAGCAAAATATGTGTGGCGGCTCTAGACAATATTGTAGTAGTAAACAGTAAACAGAATGTTCAGAATGATTTTTTTAAAATAAATCATAATAGTATATTATAATACATAATACAAGGGAGTAAGAAGAAATAGAGACAAACATATTTTTAAATATTTCTACGCCAATGAATAGAAGTAGATCTCGAGTTAGATGTAGGAGTGAAAAATAATATTACAGAGAGTAGGTACAATGTAAGTATGGGATGTGATAACCTAAAAAAAATGGTTTGAAATAAAATAACTGTATTTTGATCATGACCTTTTGGGCTCTCCGACGTCTCTTTCGGAATAACTCCTTGCGCACCAGTGGCAGGGATGGATTCATCTGTCCGTCATTCCTGGACACACTGATCCCTAGATTCTCCCGATTCCCATACCTTTTTCCTTCCCAAAACTTCCACTACTTATTTTCCTTAAAATACCCTCCACACTACATCCCCTAAGATGACACAGGCCCTGAGGGGAATTATTTCTTATAATAGACTTAAATAAAATCTGCAAAGCAAAGTTTGCTGATAAATGTTTATCTAATATTTCACAGAATCATAGTGAAAAGGTGCTATTCTTTTATTCAATGGCCACATAATGTTTAGGATTCAGTTTGCAATAGGTTTTGTTGTCATCTTAGCTGAAATAATAAACGAGTAGCTATTTTTCAATATGTGTTATTTTCAGATCAATTTTTACAATCGAAAATATATATTTTAAAATTAAAATTAAAATTTTTTAATTTATTCACTAATTAGTGGATAAAAATTCCTTAAAGCATCAAATGAAAACACTAAAATAAACTCGTAACTAAAGTCTTAAGTCCTATAATTTAAAAAAAAAGTTCCATTAGATTTGTATTTCTGGCCATGCATGTTGCTTCGGACAAAATCTTGTCTTCATCAGGATAATATACAAATCTTAGACAATTAAGTGGTTTATAGAGTAGTAAGATACATAAAAATGAATACAATTTAATTGTTACTAACTTAAACTGCAGCGGACGTTAATTAAAGCGAAACTTCCAAAAAGAGTAGATAAACGAAGACTGAATTTACAATATTTTACGTGGCCGGCTGTCATTCTGTAAGATGGTTCAAAAGTTTGACATATATGATACAAAATAGATACTAAATATTAAAAAAAGGATTGTCTCAGTATTTCCAGAAATAAAGCGTCAGCTAGAAATAAATACCAGCGTAGAATTCCAGTTTCAAGACCTCTTCAAGAAAATTGTGAAAATCGTAGAAAAAAATTACTTAGTAGGTAATCATTACAGACGGCCGGCGTAGTCCAGCGGCAAGGCTCTTGACTCGCAATCCGAAGGTCACGGGATCGAATCAATTTAAAATAAATTTTATTTGATTAATTTGTGTTATTTTACAATTTATACATTTAAAATAATAAATAGTATATTTGCGGCACGTTCCAGAGTGTAAGATACTCTCAGTATCGCCCTAGTGTACGACCACCATTCAGAATTGAAACGTTGCTTGAAATGACGTTAGCCGCATTTGGTGACTAGATCTGAATAGCCAGGTACTTCCCTACCTTCCTCTTGCCCATCTCCTTCCCCTTCCTCATACTACCCCTCCATACTTCCCCTACTTCCTACTTCCCCTCCATACTACTTTCAGCCTCACAACATACCCCAATTGGGGATGCCATAGTTTCACTCTCTCTCTCAGACGGGAGCAGGTGAGACTCTTGTGAGGTATTACTATAAAAAAAAAAATTACCGTACACATTCCACGAGCTTGGTTTTTTTTTTGATAATTTCTGACAGCTTGCAGCAGCTGTAAGTGCGGTTTTTCTTTCCCACGAAAACTTTACCGCGTGCAACAATATTAGAGATAGATGGTACTTCCACAATACGCAAGTAAAAAAAAACACATTAAAATAAATATAGAAATGGAAGAATAAATCAACAAAAAAAATGATTGAAAGTAATTTCAAGATGATTACCACAAATTTATTGTTATGAAATTATTATATCAGATGTACCAAAAAAAAGATAAAATAATAATTTTCAATTGAATGTTTGTATTCACCAACAAAAAATATGGACAGTAATTTAAAATTTATTGCCTACAATTTAATATAAATAGTAAAACTTCATACTTAGCGCAGCCATGAAACTAGGAATGAGGTAGACGCCCAAGATTGATTTGTTCGGCGCCCAAAACCACAAGCCATCGTGAGATTGGCCTTGAAATAGAAACAAGTTAGAAGAGTCGTGATAGGAGGTTGACGATCCAACATAAATCGTGAAGTTGTTTACAGTAACCATAAAACAACAGATTATTTTTAATAAGTTTGACGTCACCTAAAGTATTTCCGAAATTGCGAAAATAAGGATAGTTGCATAAGCAAAATTAGCACTTCATACAAATTGCTATTTTTTTACATCAGCTCCACACGGAAGGCCACGAGGAACAAAAATTAACTCAAGGCCTATGCCATCTTAGGGGGTGCTGTGTGGAAGGTCTTTTAGGGAAAGGAAGGAGAGGAAGTTCTGAGAAGGAAAAAAGGTATGAGGGGTAGGAAGGAATCTGGGGGTCAGTATTTTTTTTACATGAGTTCCACACAGGAGGCCCTGAGGAAAATAATTTCCCTCACGGCCTGTGTCATCTTTGGGGATGCTGTGTGGAGGGTTTTTTAAGGAAAGGAAGGAGAGGAGGGTTCCGGGAAGGAAAAGGGTATAAGGGGTGGGTAGGAATCTGGGGTACAGTCTGTCCTGGTCATCCGCCTCCAAGACCTAGACAAACGTCATCCAATGAACCCGGGCACCTCTGCTTCATCACCAAACGTAGCGAACCATTTGGGGTGGCCTATGGCAGAGGTGTTGTTTATCCAATAAAGGTTCCCGGGGCGGCTGTACCCATTCCCGCCTCCCAAATTAAAAATAGAGTAGAAAACAGTATGTCCAGAAGTGGCGAATAAATTAATTCATCCATTCCAATGCGGTCCAAATACTGCTGAGAGTCCTGCTGGAGAGGTCAAAAGAACTCCCTCGACCAGTCTCTCCCGATCCGGCATGCCACGCAGTTGGTGAGCAGACGCACCTGCCGCCAAGATTCGAGCGAACCCGGCCCCATTAACCCGGGCACCCCTGCTAAGTCAGAAAAAGTAGCGAACCACTTGGGGTGACCTATGGCAGAGGTGTTGGTTATCCAATAAATAGTTTCCGGGGCGGTGGCACCGATCCATACCCGCCTCCCAAATAAATAAAGCGTTGAAAGTAATGCGAAATCGGGTAGTGAAGCTTAAAGCTAAAATTGGTCAATTACATTGATTCAAAACATTGTTCAGTTTCGTACAGGTCGGAATAAATCCATCAAAGAAAAAAAATTGAGATTGAACAAAAACATTTATTTAAATAAACAAAAAATTGAGATCGATCAAAAATATTTATTTAAATAAACAAAAATTGAGATTGAACAAAAACATTTTATTTAAATAAACAAAAAATTTAGATTGAACAAAAACATTTATTTAAATAAACAAAAAATTGAGATTGAACAAAAACATTTATTTAAATAAACAAAAATTGAGATTGAACCAAAACATTTATTTAAATAAACAAAAATTGAGATTGAACAAAAACATTTATTTAAATAAACAAAAATTGAGATTGAACAAAAACATTTATTTAAATAAACAAAAAATTGAGTTTGAACAAAAACATTTATTTAAATAAACAAAAATTGAGATTGAACAAAAACATTTATTTAAATAAACAAAAAATTGAGATTGAACAAAAACATTTATTTAAATAAACAAAAATTTGAGATTGAACAAAAACATTTATTTGAAAAAAAAAATTGAGATTGAACAAAAACATTTATTTAAATAAACAAAAATTTTAACAAAACAAAAAACGACTTCAAAAATGCACTAAAAAGTAAAAAAAATAATTTCGTACGATTGTTATTTTTGGAGTCAGTATCAGCCAAGGTAACTACATACATAGGTAGTTATAGGTGAGATGTGAAGATCTTGGCTGACACCGACTTCAAAAATAACAATCGTACGAAATATTTTTTTTTTACTTTTTAGTGCATTTTTGAAGTCGTTTTTTTTGTTAAAATTTTTGTTTATTTTTTGATTTTTAGTGACGAGCATGCGTAAAGAAGTTTTACTTCAAAAAAAGAATCATCGAAACCTGTTGGCGTAATATTGAGTTATTCGTCCATTTTTCGCGCACATACTTATTGCAAATTTCAGACATATATGGTTTTCTCATGGATCCCATTGTCAGAACTGAACCAAATTAAAATGGGACCACACGGGAAGCACCAGCTTTCTAATAAAAAAAGAATCATCAATATCGGTTCACTCAATCGAAAGTTCTGGGGTAAAAAACATTAAAAAAAAAGTCGAATTGATAACCTCCTCCTTTTCGAAGTCGTTTAAAAAAAACACACACATATTTTCCCTCAAAAAACGAAAATACAATTAATTAATATTATGTTAAGTGTTGCCAGGAATACCATTTATGAAAATAAAGTACGTTAAGTTGTAATATAAGACAGCCTTCGGAAATCGTAATGGAAAATGGTGTAATATTTCGAATCAAATAAATATCTACAGGCAAATATTTTATCGTAACTACTCCGCTAATGAGCAACTGAATTACACAAGTTCTGAGGTTTTAATGTAACAGGACTGTGTGAATAAGGTACTAAATTTTTGCAAGGGTCTCTAAAAGCTTTTATTAACTTATAAATACGTTTTAGATATGAAATATTTCATTTTAATGTCTTCCCCACCGGATGTCCCATATTGAGAAAAATGTTTAAAATGCAAAAAAAAAATAATTTCAATTGAACTGCGGGTTTCTCGAGTTAATGATTGGTTTAATTTCTATCCTATATGCTTATATTAAAATTCAATTACAAACATTTACGCCGACTCACGTATCAGTTTCTTTGTCTACATGTTAAAATCTCTTTCGTTGCTTGAATGTACTTTTGATTTTTTAACGTAATAATTCCATGTGTTAAGTTTATTGATGATTCAAAATGCACTTCGTTATTCTGAAGATAAAGGAAAATGGTGAAGAATAAAATAAGATATTAAGAAATAGAGAAGCGTTTATTGATTTTTATTTATTTTATTTTATTTTTATTTTTTTTAAATTGTTTATTGGATCTGTCGATGATGTCATTGAGTGAAGGAAAGATTAGATCCACGGACGTACAAATAGATGGAACTGCCCTAAGTGATAAAAGGCGTATTATTTCCCCCTCCCATTGGAACCATTCCATCGGAACCGGCTGGGCTTGCGAGAGCCTCGCGTGAATCTAAAAAATGTGACATCGTCATTCTTGTCCGGAACAGTGTCGAGCTCTTATCGTACATTTTAAGAAATAAAACGGCTAAAATTGTGGGTTGTGCTATAAAAACGTGTAAAAATAGAAGTGAAAAAGAGAATAAACCCAATTGTCGTATTACATTCCATAGGTAAGCATTATTTTACTTTATTTTATGTTTATTCGTATCACATAATATGATAACACATACTATGACATCGAGATACATAGCGACGCGAAACACAAAGCCGCTGTTTACTGGGGAAAGTAAATTATGAAACATTTGTAAAAGTGTCTAAGGCAACAAAATATTCGACTATGAAAATACGCGAACCTTACTTTGCCGTTGGATTTCTCACTTTTGTTCATAACGTGGCATGCAATTCGCGCTCCCATATAAAAAGGTCTATTCATTCAAAAGCAGATTTTACTTTCAAGAACTAAATGGTGATATTATAGTGCGAGGTGCCTATATACTGTTTGTCCCGCCAAACTTATTGGCGATTTGATTGATTTATTGGCGAATCACAGTCTCTTTCCTCTCTTTGTCCCGCCATATTTGGTTTTTACACCTCATCTGTAAGTTCTTGTCTATCTATTTGTATGTCTATGATTAGAACTGAAAAATACTGGGAGAACAGAAATTACTTCCAGAGACTTAACATTGGGTACTTCGTATTGTCTTACATCGCAGCGGGACTCTCTCGACACATCGCCTTGCACCGCAGTTGGAGGGATGGATTCATACGTCCGTCACTCCTGGACACACTGACTTCTAGATTCCTACCAACTCTTCATACATTTTTCCTTCCCAGAACTTCCTCTCCTATTAAAAAAGGCCCTCTAACGTCTCCATAGGTGACATAGACCTTGAGAGAAATTATTTTCCTCAAGGTCTTATGTATGGGGTTAGAGTAAAAAATAAAAAGGATCATAAAAATACAAAAAATTGAAAAAAAAATCAAATACTTTGAACGTATAACTGAAATTTTACTTTATTTAAATTAAATACGTAGGTACTTTTTCGTTATTTGTTTTTCGGGTGTTATGCCGTGTTGCGCTACCTCTTTCTTTAACCAACGTTTCGGACAGCATTGCAGTGTCCATCATCAGGGCAGATCCGGCAGATTCGAAAGATGTGTGGTTGTAGTTATGAAAATTAACACTTTTCTGGTACTTATTTAATACGAATACCGCACAATTAATAATCTCAACTACTCCCTGCCATCCGGGGCCAGTGAAACTATGGCATCCCCAGTTGGGATATGTAGTGAGGCCGAAGGATATGGGTAGAGGAAAGAGATGGGAGAGAGGAAAGCGGGAAAGTATTTGGCAATGTAGATCTGGTCACCAAACATGGCCAAAGCCATTTCAAGCAGAATTTTGGCTCTGATTGATGGTCTTTCACAAGGGCGCTACTGAGAGTATCTACCACTCTGGAACTAGTTTTACTTAAATATGAAGTTTAAATGAGACTAACACAATTCGATTAAATAAAATTTACTTGTGCAAGCCGGGATTCGAGCCCGCGACCTCCGATTCGTAGTCAAGGAATTATAAGGACACGTCCATTTACTTCATTTTCATAATATCTACTTATAAATACATACACATACATACATACATACATACATCTTCTTCCCCTTGTCCTATTCGGGTCGGGGACCCATTGCATCGACAAGGCAAGATACAGAAAAATAAAAAGGTTACCGTTTTATTTTCTGTCTCTTGTTCTTTTTCATATTTTCGTTTAGATTTATTACTATTATCTTCTTCTACAATGATATATTCCATCGACAGGCATAACCATCAAAGTTTTTTATGAGTCATTCCGATAAAAACTAAAAATTATTTTATTTTGCGAAAATTTTACACCTCTCGACTAATTTTTACCAAAATTTTAAGAATAAATAGAAACAATTAAAATTATGATTTAATAAAAGAATACAACCATGTAGGTTCCTTTCATATGACCACAATATTAAAAGGCATAATAATAACGTAATAGAATAGCTAAACAAACAAAAGAATAGGTAATGAATAAAAATAATCAAAATAATTGGATAATTTGCGTAGCACCGTTCTGTAAAAAAATCACCTCAAGGGCTCTGTAAACAGCAGTAAAAAACGATAACAATTATATACTAAAAACAGTATGGATATCTGATACTCAGAAAAAATATTTTCCACCTTAAAATATTTCACCACAAAGATATTATGTTTAGTTTTGATTTGGGCATAAATTCAAAACAACAATAAATATTATTCCAAAATGAATAGGTAGGTATTATAACCGAGATGTTCTTTTGAATGTAAAATAAACGCATAACCTTGAAAGCACGTTGTCACCTCTCCTCCTTTCTTATAAACGAAGCACGTAACAAAAAGAGAGGTTACAGCGGAGCTCTCAGCGGCAGTACCATAACCCGAATAAGGTTCAGCGAGCGGGTGATGGTACAACGCTGCGCTGTGCCGGCTTTTATGCTAATTAGTTAAATGATCTACATTTGACACGAGGAAACCCTCTTCTTCTCTCCCTCCGAAGTGTCATGATAAACGAGTCTCGCATAATGTATCGGCCGGTCAACCCGCCAACTTGGCGATAAGGGAATATGAACCACGGGTCTCAAAGCAATCTTCACTCAGATTACGCATTCGATAATTATGTTTCAGGAACCTAATTACATAATATATTATGGGTATAAAAATGTACTCATTAAAATAAGCATTCATATTTATGTGTTATATTACATAAAAACGTATAAATGTAAAGTTAAATCTAAAAAAAGTAAGGAGTTAAGGTAATATACTATAGTAAGTAAAACAAAAGATGTATAAAGTATGAAGTAAAAAATATACATTAAAAATTAACATAAAATGTTAAAAGTTAAGAAATAAATTAGTAAAAAGTAAAATTTAGAACTATAAGATATCTTAAAAATAATAAAAAGTACAAAAGTTTTAAATAAAAAATATAAAAAGTCAGAAAAAGTACGAAATGCTCTTACGAGGAGCAAAAAAAACACAAAACTCTTTTTAAACGAAATTATATACAACAAGGAAAAAGAAAAATAGAACACAATTCATTATTCAATTTATTTCACACAGACGTAAAACACAAGAACGTGCAATGATATCAGACTACAAAAAAGGACAAAGCCAATACGAAAAGTTTACTCAAAAAACAGGAAACTATAAAGACTGCACCAATTGGTATATTTTTGATAGATTGTAGGAGTTACATTTGGCAAGAGAAATGTAATAGTGTATAAGTTAGAATAAATTAGTCATTTGTAATTTTACATGTACAAATAACTAAAATTAAATTAATAAGTAAATAAAATAAACAATGCGGTCTGTCAATCAAATTCGCGTAGATTTTCTCTCAGAAATATCGAGGCTAGCTAATTTTAGCATGTTTTTTTTCTTTGTGAGCATAAAAATCAATTTACACAAATATTAAAAAAAAACAGATTTGATGGACTAGATATATTTCAATTTGGGAGGCGGGATGGGAACCGCGCACCGCCTCGGAAAACATTTATTGGATTACCACCACCTCTTCCACGCGTCACCCCAAATGGTTCACTACGTTTGGTGACTTAGCAGGGGTGCCCGGATTCATGGGGTGAGTTGGTCCGGATATTAAAAAAAATATAGAAAAAAAATATTTTTATCATACAGTTTTCAAATATTTTCCAGTACGACTTATTGGAAACTTATTAAAAATTAAATGGTAATAATAAGAGTGTTAAAACACTGGTAATGCCGGTACAATATAATAATATCTTCCAAGCTTTCCAATTGTTATTATTAAGAGGAAAACAGGCAGCGCTTTAACCATACAAACGTATTTCCCAATTTCCTCTCTGAATTTTAACACTAGCGTAAATATTTGAATGTTGATACGGTTTGCTGTTTTTGATAAGTTACTTCTTATGTGAGTAAGGAACCTCCAAAAATCGTTAAAATTGGCTGTTTGGAACGGCATCAACAGACGTTCAGTATACAAACTAGAAAATATATATATTGTTAAAGTAAAGCGTACAGATATAAAGTATTTTCTTCTAATAAAGATAGTAAAAAAAAAAACTAAAAATCGGTCCAGTTTTGGAGGAGAAAAATGGGGAATACAAAACAAAATTTTAATGATTTTATTCGGGGGAGTAAGAGCAACAGTTTGGTAAAATACCTATTATTAAATGTCTAGGGGACCGGGTTTCCCCTAAAACGCTCATGAGATGGAGTCACTTACATTTATTAAATCAACATAACTTAATAAAGGACAACCAACTAAAAACACCTTACCGTTACAACTTTGGCTTGCTTCTAAACGGTCAGTGTCAGTTTTTTTTTCAAAATTCACTAAGTAGAATTTGCTCCTTTTAGCTATTTTAAGTTTCAATCGAAGTGATTTTCTAATGTAACAAGAATAAAATAGATAGGTTCTTTTAGAATTTGTAAGATAACACAATTTTTAATCGCGAAAAATTTACAAGGCGAAAAACTGACAGAAATATATACATATATATATAACTGCTGTATTTTAATTTCGGGTGATAAATAGCCAACCCAACGTCTTGGGAAAATTCACATCACATAACACGCACACTTTTTCTAAAAGAAAACGAAATAATAGAGTTCCGCTAATAACACGTGTACATAAGAAATAGCATGTAAATTACGCGTGGCCGCTTATACCGAATTAAAACGTTGTATTTTCCCCCTTGAGTCGGTACATTTGACAAAGATAAGTCACACCGTTTTAAATTTATTTTACATTTTAAATCCTCCACGTTCATAAATATGTATTCTGTGATTTATGGTGGAGCAGTGATATCAAATAAATTAAATTTAAACAAATAGTATTTTAAACAGTCTTGAGGTTTCACAAGAAACCCTCTTTCGTCATCGTCAAGTAATCGTCCAGTGCCGTAGTAGTGGAGTATAACACAAGAGGCAAGGGTTGCGGGAGGAAGCTAGTCATGTTGTAGCTTTATTTTTACGAATATCATAAAATGATGTAAAACACTAGTTAAATTTCATTAAAAAATACTAAGCAAACAACAAAGATTTTAAACAAGGTATTATTTAAGTAATATCTTGCCAACTATTATGGTGTGAAAGGGTAAAGTTTAAAAAAAAATTCAATTCACAATGTGTGCAATTCACAGGCGGTAGAAGTGAAATTAGAGTACTTTTTCTATCAATGTGAAGGATAATTTATTCGATATTTTTGTCGTCGAATTCCGGTGCACATTTTTCTATACATTTAGACATCTTATTTTTAGTACTTGTGTTGTCTTCTTCGGAGTCGGTAAGTGAAGCTTTTTGTGTTTTATTTGCCTCTTTGTGGTTTGAAGATTGGATTGATTTTACCAAAATATAAAAACGTCCACTTTTTTTAAAATTTAATAGGATTCGATCCTTGGTCCTCTGAATTTCTGGCCGCTAATATTCATCAGGCGCTTTATACCACTGGACTATATAAGGAGACTTGTGTGAGAATGTGGATTTATCGTATTATATTGGAACCGAGTACCGCGCAATAAATAAAATATTTTATTCTCACGCAGGTTAAATCCTATAGATGTATGTGTTTGTCTCTTTTTAGTATCGCTCACTTCTGTTTCATCGAGTTTCTAATCACAACGGCGCTAAAAAGTTTTCAATTAAAAAAAAACGGACAAAATATTGTACCTAAAAATAAAGAAGATCTATACAATAGTAAAAACACAAAATATAACGATACATTCTTAGGATTGAAGCCGATATTAGAACCTATGCGTTATTACTGCACGAACCAGAAAATGGTAACTTTTGACCATTTATGACTGCGTCAGTACAGACATTTTAAAATTAGCGAGGAACAAAATTAGGACCCAAAAGCTCTACCTCTACAGTCAAAATAATATGTAAATTAAGTTTGAACTTGTTAGAGCCGTGTCACAGTAGCCTCGCGACAAGATGTCTACGCCAACAAATCTACATACGAGTTCATAAAGTTAATTATTGATTTATGTTTTTTGCTTTGTTGTGCTGTATTTGCGTACATTATTGTAAGCAGGGCCTTGCATAATAACACAAACGCGTGGCGCACAATAGCACAATACTTAAAGGAGCAGTATAATAATGAAATAAAAACAAGTTGTTAAAGTGATCGTTTGATTGTCAAATTTTGAAAATCAGTATCATCAAATAAGAAGAAACAACGCTATAACCCTGCATAAATCGGGCGTATTTTGTCAGAAGGTTAAAATATTTCCGCTTTGCAATAAAATCCAAATAAATGGAATATTTGTGAACGTATCGGAAAATTTAAAAAAGTTTTTGAAAGGTGACGAAATACGTTTTAAATCTTTATTATTACAAATAACTATAAAATTTTTAAATGTAAAAACTTCAAAAAGTTTTAAAAATTGCTGACCTTACGTTTTTTCCAACTGAAATTACTAGTAATGAAAAAAAAATACAAACACACACAGATATTTCATTAGACAAATAAATTAAAACGATATAGTCACCTCACTTTTTTGTCGTTTCATGTAATAATAATTCTAAAAAAATTCACAAAGTTATCAAATCGCGGTCGGAGACTTTGGTTTCATAAGTGCCTCCGTACATGACGCTACTTACAAGCTACTCGATCCTCATGAGCGTATCATACGCGCCGATCGTAAGTACGATTTTGCTGGTGCCCGCACACGGCGCTACGCGACGTCTGTCGGTTTCAAACCAGTTTTACGCAATCGGCGATGCTGATCGCACGCGACGCGTAGCATCATTTGTGTCTGATACTTTGACGTTTGACCGAAATGGCGTCGGAATATGAAATAAATGTTAGATTTGTTCTGGAAGTGGAAAAAATGCATGTTTATATAACTATACTTTACCAGAATACGTAAGAAAGGATTTTGTGGAGAAGGCATGGATTGATGTTGGAAAAAAAGTCATATGACATCGTGTTAACTCAACAACTGCACGTGAAAAATGATCCAAGTTCAGTATATTTCGGGTAGCGCCTTGTACGGAAACCAGCATTAAATAGTGGTACATCTATCTGCAGGGTACTTGAGGTGTCGTCACAATCATGTAGTTTGTAAGCATCTCAATGAACGGAGGGCCTAAAGGTGTAAATTTGAGTTATTCTGTGGTTAATTTTTAGATTTGAAAATATAGTGTTGTTTTCTCTTTGCAACGCCGTTTAGTTCATGTTTCTCACTATGATAAGTAAGGGAGACAACGATTTCTATGAAACCTATGTGAGCTGGGACAAATGCGATTAAATGGGTTAAAATAGAGGCGTAACATTTATCAGGATGAATGGGAGAAAGACATCCTTTTCACAATGGTGGTTTTGCTTTTTTAAAAGCTTTGAAGAGTCAGTTGAACGCATCTCTTTCATTAATTCGCAGTATAATATCCCCGGGGACCACCGATCACAAGGTTCTGCAATAGACCCACTCTTATAAATTAGTGGCGCATACTAGCATTGCTATTTTTCAGAAGTAGTCATTAGAGTTGGCGCGCCCTGGTCGTGTGCAACAACTGCTAATAGTGATAATCGATTTTTAGTATGAAAACAGAATGTGAACTTGCGTGTTGACAAAGCGAAGTTTATTTATAAAGCTTGGACAGAAATAATGGAAAACCAGCATGTTTTTACACGTTATTTGCTTACCGCAATACCGCAGACAATGAAATTTTAATTGCAATTGAATAGGCACGTATTGTAATATTATACAATACATTAAACATTTGGATTTATTATCAAAAAATAATTAAAAAATAAAAAACAATACTCGCAACTGTCGATCGGAAGTCCGCTATTCGAGTAACTGCTCAGCATGATTTGATTACCCACCGTGATTTGTACATACAATTTCTTAGTAGTAATGTTAAACAAGTTTCTAATAAACTTAAGGGCCCATGTCACCTTCGGGGATGCTGTGTGTGCTGTGATTTTTAGTCAAAGGAAGAGAAGGAAAAAGGTATAAGGTGTGGGTAGGAATCTGGGAATCAATGTGTCCAGGAGTGATAGACGTATGAATCCATCCATCCCACTGCAATACTAGGCGATTGGCCGAGAGAGTCAGACTGGATAGGTCTAGGTTAGGTCTCCCTTAATCTGTCTCTCCCGATCCGGCCCGCCACGCCGTAGGTGAACCAATGCATTCGCCACCGAGACCTAGACAAATCTCACCACATAGTTCACATAGTTTAAGCTGTCGTATTATCACGTAACGTGTTATAACATATAGTTCTGTGTCTTGTAATTTGTCTCATTTAATAAATGAAAACCCTGAAATCATAAGATTTAGAAGAAGGTACATAAATATCAACATTACTTTAAAAAAAAACATGTATTTTAAGTACCTTACTTTAAGAAAAATTCAAAAAGGAATTATTAGGAACAATTTGCCCAAGAAATGTTACTGCCTCACTGACAATTCTTTTTTTCAAATTTTTTATTCAGGCAGGTTGGTAGGTACAATAATATTGAAAAAAAATCATAGTGTGCAATTCCCACGCGGTAAGGTGAAACCTTTAGAAAACTAAAGTAGATAAGAGTGGGGAGGCTACGAAGTACCGCACAAAGAGGAGACCGATTATACTATCTCATTCTCTCGCAGACTAAATCCTATAGATGTACGTATTTGTCTCTTTTTAGTGTCGCTATTTTTTGTTTCATCGAGTTTCAAATCACAACGGTGATAAAGAAGTTTTCATTTAAAAATTTTTTTATATTTTTTTTTTTCAAGTATGTTTATTCAGTTATTAATTTTACAATGTTTAATCTTACAAAACTGATCAACGTAAGAATTAAAATGGCCACCATCAGATACGGGGCAAATCTAAAACAAATCAGACAAATATATAAAACTGTTCATTCAAAGTTGGACTCCCTGATGCTATTAACTTGTTATTCTTACATATACCTCCAAAATATAGTAGGCGGAATATTTTATTTTATAACAATAACTTCGCTATGTATTCAGTGTTAGAAAGAATTCATAGATTGGGAAATTAATTAATTGATATTGCTGACATATTTAATTTAAACTTTGTAACATTTAAAGCCAAATTGGTCCACAATTTTTTAGCTGTAAATAATGAATGTTAAATCATTTTATTTTAATTCAATTCTTTTTGTTGTTTTTATTTTTTTTCGTATTCTAATTGCATGTGAAATTAGCATTAGATATATTCTTATTTATTATTTTGAGTAATTATTAGTATATTTTATAATCTTTTTATTTATGTTTCACTGTTGTTGTAAATGAAATTTTTATTTAATATGTAAAAGCCCGATAAGGCGTTAATAAATAAATAAATTGCAAAACGATCGATTTAAAACAGGACTTTCAGTGAATTATAAATTGTTATAATCAAAAGTTCCAAATTTCTCGACAAAAATTTAAGCAAATTTCAAGTGAAACAACTGAGGTAAAACTCAATGCGCAAAATTTGTAAAGCAGAGCAGACTGCATTCAACCTTTGATCGCATCCACTAGACTTCCTATTCATGTTGGTCTATCCTATATCCTCTATCCATTGGTGGTCGAGTAACGCTCAGTGGAGCTTCGTTCAGGGCTTCGGAGCTTTGAGCTTTTGTCACAGAGTAAATCGAGAAACAATTAACGGCTCGTTATTGGGGATAGTATAACGGCGCACTTGGGTTTACATGCTAACAGCAGTTAAAAGTAATAAGTAATAATAACAGATTCGAAACGTCTTGTTTCTAGTCGTTGAGGAATGGCAGGCACAAACCTACATTAATATCGATATTCTGGTAACAAAGAGAACATTCATTTCGAAACTTAAATTTATTAGATTGAATTATGTTTGAAACTACGCGACGCGACGATTGGAAGTAGAATGATATTTTGAAATAATGACTTATGGGAAGATATTTATTTATTTATTTTGTAAGAAACAAACAGCTTTTACATAATATACAGTGATAAATATACAAGTGAATTGAAGTCAAGCCACGGAAGTTTATTATGCTAAAGTTCGTTGGAAATGAAGTTTTAATATCTAATCTAATAATTTTGGGTTATAGGAAGGGGAGAGGAAGAGGAATATAGGAATAGGATGGGAGATTCTCCCGATACATTTCATACTCTGATGTTATTAATAATCGATCGTACGCGTTTATTCGTAACGATATTTCTTTAGGTTATTACTAAAAATGTCAATGCTGTGAAATTTTGTATTATATTGTGCACATATACGAGGAATTCTAAATGAGGGCAAAAAAAATAAACCAGATTGTCGGGTTGATCTTGACGGAATATGAAAATTTAATAAGCTGGTGAGCTCTGGCGAGTCCAGACCATTGCATTATAAATTGTGAGCATGAGGTGTGTAAATTCCCCAAGCTCTCTGGGCTTAATACCCAATATACGATTAGGAAATCCTAAAATGAAATTCTACCTGCGCGAACAAATATATCACAAAGGAACAGAGCAGTCTTACACTCCAAGAAAAATAACAAATTCACCAACCTTGATTATGCAATTCTCTGCAGCTCGGGAGGCCTCCAAATTTCTGATCAATAAGTGTAATCCTTTTGTCTTGAATCGCGCAAGTAATTAGTTGTCCATTACAACATGTTCAATTTCACAATTAGTCTGTTGTCAACATTTTATACAACAGAAATCAGCAAAGAGGAATTTTCCATAATGAAAAAAATAACAATATCCAAACAAACGCACAATGACAGTTTTTTTATTTGCTCTATTTTTGAAAATCAATCCATTTCAGGTTCCTTGTTAATTTCAAAGAGCGAGTAACTACCGTTCCCTGTGATAAAAATATATTTAAATATTTTTTCGAACAAACAATAAAAAACAAATTATAATGCTTAACCATGCTCCCCGCCTTGGAAGTTCGCAGAACTTTCAAAAAAAAAAATCAACGAATATGAAAACAAGTAAAGATCAAATCAATAAATAGAAACATATCTTGGCTAAGTCAGAAACAATTAGATCATAATAGAATATTAACATAAAATAAAATAAAATAAAGACAAAATTATTGCGTTGGGATGGGATATAGTTTAACAACAGGACGTTTAAAGAGTCCGTATCTAGTCTTTACCGTCGCAACGCGAATGATTTTATCAGTACCATACATCCGTGATTACGCCCAAAGGCCAATTTAACGGAGGTGAATCCTCCTGTCCCATAAGTACGACAGTTCCAACCTTAATAGGATGGTCAGTGGTAGCCCACTTCTGCCTGACTTGCAACGTATGCAGATATTCCAAACGCCACTTCTTCCAGAAGGATTGAATCATGCCGTCTAATAATTGCTTGTGCTGAGCAAAGTTTATTTTAGCGTCTGTCAAAACAGAAGCAGGTAAGTACTGCAAAGGAGTCGACATTAAAAAATGTGCAGGCGTAATAACTTCCGGATAGGGTTCAGAAGACACGCCTGTGAGTGGGCGCGAGTTCATTATACACTCTATTTGAACCAGAACGGTCTGTAGTTCTTCATAAGTGAGGAGCTGAGTTCCGATTACACGGTACAAATGAGTCTTCATACTCTTTACATTTGATTCCCATATACCCCCGAAATGGGGCGCGCGTGGTGGAATCATTTTCCACTCAACCCGGCGATTAGCGAGTTCACGCTTTAAAGCGGGCTCAAATTCCGACTCAACCAAAAACTTATAGAGATCATCTAATTGTGCCTTGGCACCAACAAAATTGGTACCATTATCTGAATACAAGCATGACACAGGGCCACGCCGAGAAATAAAACGGCTGAAAGCAGCCAGGAAAGCATTTGAAGTTAGGTCAGAGACCAACTCAATATGAATGGCCTTGGTTACAAGACATACAAAAAGACAGACATATGCCTTTTGTGAATGTTGTCCTCTCCGACGAGCAAGCGTGATACGGAGGGGACCTGCATAGTCTACACCGGTATGAACGAAAGCCTTTGCTTCTACAACACGATAGGAAGGTAAATCTGCCATCTTCGGTATAGGATGCGACGGATTTAAGCGGAAGCAGAAATTGCATTTCCGTACTTTTGCCTTAATAACAGTCCTGGCATCTAATATCCAATAGCGCTGCCGTAAGATGGACATAAGAAGTCCAGGGCCTGTATGACAGTTCATGACATGGAAATGATCGATGATAAGATTCACAACACAGTCATTTTTAGGTAGTAAAACCGGATGTTTAACCTCAAATGGTAAATCCGATTTAGAAAGCCGCCCACCAATACGTAACAAATTATCCTCATCGAGAAAAACTGATAAATTCCTAAGCTTTTTTGAAGGCAATTTGCCTTTCTGGAGTGCAGCAATATCTTCTATAAAATGAATACTCTGCACGGAACGAATCACAGCCTTTTCAGCAGTCATAAGATTATTGACCGTTCCAGAAGAGGGTGATACCTTTTTTGCGAATTGGAGGACAAAAACGACAATCCTTAAAAGTTTATTCCATGTGGATATACGCTGAGCCAGTTCACTCAGGACCGATTGTTCACGCTGAACTATTGCAGTGAGCACATTAGTTTTGTGCTCAGGCATTTCACCGATATTTGAGAAATGAAACGGTCTTAATGGCCATCCCGAGGGTGGGCTGCGAATCCACAATGGTCCATTCCACCATAATTCGTGTGAAATAAGCTGGGAAGGAAGCATGCCACGAGAAAGGCAGTCACTAAGGTTTTCACTACCGGCGACATGATAAAAGTTTTCAGGAGACAAATTCTCCTGACATTGAGCCACGCGATTACTAACAAACACCGACCATCGATGAGGCGACGAATGTATCCATGAAAGCGCAATGGTAGAATCTGAAAACGCATAAGTCCCTGCAATAGTAAGACGCGATCGATAACTATTTTGAACCGTCCGAATTAGTTTGGACATCAAGACCGCGGCACACAGCTCCAAACGAGCGAGTGTTGTTACTTTGGTGGGAGAGACCTTTGATTTTGCACACAACAATCTCACGGTTATATTCCCAGACAGATCAGTTGTGTGTAAATATATCACACAGCCATAACCATTCAGGCTCGCATCGCAGAAAGCAACGATGAGCACTGTACTGTCTTTTAGGACACCTACATGACGCGGGATTTTTATCGTAGAAATTAAAGGAAATTCCTGTGTGAGTGCCGAGAACCTTTGAATAACGCTCTCAGGGGGAGTATCATCCCAACCAATGTTGCACAGCCATAGCTCCTTAATAAGCAATTTAGCGTACAGAATGGAGGGGGCGACCAGGCCGAGGACATCAAATAAGCGGGCGACTATAGACAGTATATTCCGCTTTGTACACTTCTCCTGGACATAATAAGTCGTAAAGAAGAAGCTGTCATCAACTGGTTCCCACGAGAGGCCTAACACCTTAGAGGTATTGTTAGAACCAACAGTAAAGTCCACCGTACTGCGGTGAGAATCTGGAAGGTTTTCAAGTACAACTTGAGAATTACTAGTCCATTTGACCAAATCAAAGGCACCGGACTTGAATAACGAGATTAATTCTCGAGAAAGACGTACGGCGCTGGATTCATCTTCAATAGAATAGACCAGGTCGTCCATATACAACTTGGACTCTGCCACATTGGCAGCATCCGGTAAATGTGGTCTCATATCTTGGGCTAACTGACGAACAGTCCGCATTGATAAGTACGGACTTGCCGTTAGTCCGAAAGGGACCCGATTAAATTGAAAAGTCCGTATGAGATCGTTGTTGGAGAATCGAAATAAGATTCTCAAATATCTACGATGCTTGCTTGGAACTTCAATCTGTAAATACATTTGCTTTATGTCCGCAGTCATAGCAATGGGAAAAAGACGAAAGTTAAGTAAAAGCAAAAACAAATCAGCTTGTAGATTGGGACCAGTATGCAAGATGTCATTTAGTGACAGCCCTGTATGTGTCTTAGCACTAGCGTCAAGCACAATCCGAGGCATGGGTTTATCAGAACGAATGACGGCGTGATGCGGGATATAATATCCATCATCTATAATATCAGACTCTGGGACTTCTGACAGGTAATTGTTTTCAATATATTCACTGATAACTTTATTATAATTCTCATGTAAAGAAGGCGATTGTTTAAATTTCCGCTCCAAGGCCATAAATCGACGCTGAGCGGTAGTTCGAGAATTCCCCAATTGGTTCGGGTCTTTACAGAAAGGTAAAGCAACAGAATACCTCCCGTCGTCAGCGCGAGAAATAGATGAAGTAAACAGATTCTCACATTCCGTCTCCTCTGGACTCAGAAATTGTATGTTAGGTATTTCTTCTAACAGCCAAAATTTTTGCACTAAATCATTTAGCGCGAGTGCGGAAAATGACATATTTGTATTGGTCACTTTATGAGGGTAGTCACCCATTAGAACGAAACCAAACGCGGTCGATAATGCGGGGGGTGCACTAGTCCCTGATTCAACCCTGTCCCCTAAATAGATATGTGGAAATAATTGTGCCCCTAAGACGACATCTATATTCCCAGGAATATTCCACGTTAAATCAGCGAGGGGTATGCCCTCTAAGTACTTCATATCACCATTTGCTATATAGTGATTAGGTAACTTATCGGTAATGCACTCGACAACGAGCGCATATATGTTATATTTATTATTTGGGTATACGCGAGACTCAATGTCCAAATAAACGTAACCAAAAATTGGTCGAGATACTGAACCAATTCCTTTAACAAAAGAATTACTCAAAGGAATTATTGGCAAATTCAGCGACTTGCAACAATCTACCGTAATCAAATTATTCTGCGATCCATTATCAATTAAACATCTAACAATCATTTTGTTACCATTTTTAAGTTTCGCATATATTTGAGCGGTTGAAAGTAAAATTGTCGAATTAGGTGTTACTTTGGCTGACAGCGAACACGAAGGGCTAACGCGCAAGGGTTCCTCTAGTTGCATATTGCAATTATCCGTTCCACTGACGCTGGATGGTACCAAAGGGGGGGAAGACTGCTCCTCATTGGTAAGTACTTCCGACGTATGTACATGAGTATTTGTTTTCAAATTATTCCCACTACCAAAATGTAGTAAGGTATTGTGTGGTTTTTTGCACAAATCGCACATAAGCGACGATTTACAAGAGCTTACAGCATGTGATGCGCTAAAACAATTTATACACAAATGTTTTGATTTTATAAAATCAAAACGGGCTCGTGGAGAACTTAGCCCTTTGAACCGAGAGCAAGCAGTAATTGCATGATCAGTTTTTTTACAAAACATACAAGATTTCGGGGGCGGAGTTGGTACTCGAGGTACATTCTTATTACTCGCGACGAAAGATTTATAATTGTTCGAACGGGATGAAGTCGCCGTAGGCGGCTTATTCATGGCACTTGATGACCTCTTTGAACGCTCTAATATTTTCACTTGATCTTGTACGAAAGAAATTAATTCCGTGTATGAAGGCACTTCTTTACCCCGCACAGTCAACTCAAAAATCTGAGCAGTCTGTTGATCTATTTTTCTTAACGCACAGTTCAAAATTATAAAATCGGCTAAGTCATCAATGTCTAACTGCCTCAATGCCGAAACGGATGCGGAAAAACTTTGAATAAAAACATCAAGACTGCTAGGTGTATTTATACAACCCTTGGCATCTAGAATGTTATTTAAATAATACGTACCTAACGCACGTTTATCCTGATACTTTTTTACTAAACCATCCCAAATAATATTATAGGTGTCGCTTGCAGGCACAATGCCGGCCGTGACCTTAAGCGCCCCGTGCGTCAATTTCCCAACCAAATATTGAACACGTTGAGCGTCCGTTAGCTGTTTATTATTGTGTATATTAGCTTTAAAAGACTCATAAAATTTTGCCCAATTTTCCATCTTCCCGTCGAAGCTCGGCAAATCTATGGCGGGAAGCTTGATGACGCAAGGTTCGCGAGAATTATTTTGAGTCGAGAGTGTACGTGCCGTGGCCAGTATCTGGTTACGGGTTCGTTTCACTTTCAAGAAAAGATCTTCAAAGGCGTTCAAAGCCTGAAATTCCGGTTGAAAACTTGGATTTAAGGACAATTGACGATCATTTATATCGTCAATAATGCTTTCAAACTGTGTTTGCATATGATCAATTATTTCGGACTGCACCATAAATGTCTCATTCCTTCTGGAATCGAAATCCGAGATATTCTTTGTTAAGTTGAATAGATCGTTAATGCGTGAAAAAAGTCTTTCCCTTTTAGCTGTTAACATAACAAGCATTCGATCCGGTTGATCATCTGAAGTTTCTTCTGTAATTCTCGGCATTTTAAAAAAAAAAATACAATAACTTTATCACAAAAATTAAAGTTTACAATAATTATAATTACTGTAGGTACCTCAGAAATTTACAGAAGAAAACGTAAAATGCTATCAATAGCTTTCAATGAAATTTGTCAATTTATTACACAAATTCTTGCTAGACTTGCTTTTTTAAACAAAAAACCTGCAATAATACAGGTAGGTACTCCGATATTTACCGAAAAAAGTATGTAAAATCGAAATAACCAACAAATTCCATAAGAGGAAGGTATTTCAAGAAAATCACCAATTATTACGTGACTCTGAAAACCTTCATAAATAGAACCAGCAATATAATATAGGTATTCCGGATTTACCAAAAATTACGTAAACCGAATGTCCATTTATATTATATTAACTTGCTAGAACGTATCCGGCTATGAAGGACCATAATTATGCATTATAAATTGTGAGCATGAGGTGTGTAAATTCCCCAAGCTCTCTGGGCTTAATACCCAATATACGATTAGGAAATCCTAAAATGAAATTCTACCTGCGCGAACAAATATATCACAAAGGAACAGAGCAGTCTTACACTCCAAGAAAAATAACAAATTCACCAACCTTGATTATGCAATTCTCTGCAGCTCGGGAGGCCTCCAAATTTCTGATCAATAAGTGTAATCCTTTTGTCTTGAATCGCGCAAGTAATTAGTTGTCCATTACAACATGTTCAATTTCACAATTAGTCTGTTGTCAACATTTTATACAACAGAAATCAGCAAAGAGGAATTTTCCATAATGAAAAAAATAACAATATCCAAACAAACGCACAATGACAGTTTTTTTATTTGCTCTATTTTTGAAAATCAATCCATTTCAGGTTCCTTGTTAATTTCAAAGAGCGAGTAACTACCGTTCCCTGTGATAAAAATATATTTAAATATTTTTTCGAACAAACAATAAAAAACAAATTATAATGCTTAACCAACCATTGACCATATGATAGAACTCAGTCGTCGTTTCGTAGTCGGTTTTGACTCTCGCAAAAGTCTCGTTATCATTTTATTAAGATACAAAAACTGTTTTCGTTGTTTTTTGTAGAAAGATGTCAATATCTGAATGATTTTTCACATATTTAGTTTTTATATTAAAATCATCAATAGTCGGTAAATACACACAATAAAAATATATCAGAGTGTGCAATTCACACGCGGTAAAAGTGAAACCTTCAGAAAACTAAAGTAGACAAGAGTGGGTAGGCTACAAAGCACCGCACAAAGAGGAGACCGATAGACTACGAAGCATCGCACTCGAATTCCAGTGCACCTTTTCCTTATCTCATTCTCTCGCAGGCTAAATCCTATAGATGCATGTGTTTGTGCCACTCGTTACCGTTTCACCGAATTTCAAATCACAAAGTTGTTAACGAAGTTTTCGCTTCAAAAATGGTAGTTATTGGTACAATTTTTTACTTTTAGGTTATTTTATCCAGGGTTGCCAATCAAGTCACCTGCACATATATACGCTAGCAACTAGCAACAGAGATTAAGCCACACACATTAATATTAATAACAAAGTTAAAAAAAAACAACATAAAAATACGCCACAATCCACAAAACGTGAAACAAAACCTTTCGATGATGGAGATGAGCATTAAAATATGAAGTGCTTTTAAGCGTCGAATCTGTAGACTTTTAATTCTATGTTTTTTATTTAAGGATGGTTAGAAGAAAAACAATAATCGATTGGGAAACACATTGGTCCGACCCACAGATAATGGATTCCTTCCCAGCGTTAATCTGATAGGTTGAATTAATTTATGAAACGTATTTTTTAATGTTTTATTGATTTAATATTTTGAAATTAAACAACGACAAAATGGTTTTTAGTGGGATAACCCAGCATTTTCGAGCGAGAGTTTATTCGCGACAAAATTAAATAGCCATAAAAAAATAATGCACTTTCCTGAATATTATTTTCAAATAATTTAATAAAAATTAAAACTTATTTAAGAACTTAAGGAGGTTGCTATATTGAGGATAAAAACCAATCTGTAGATCAAAAGTATCTGCGTTTCGTGTTACGTTATTTTGCACCACTACCTGCACAAATAGATACTTTTGTAGATATAGGCGGAGTTACAGAGTTTTATTATATTTGCATTTCAAAAACTCATTTCCAAGCGGACTCTTAGGCCAAGTTGTTCAGTAGAAATTCAAAAGTAGCATTGCCATTAAATGGCCATTCAGCGCCATTGTTTGTTTGACATTTGAAAGGTTCCACGATAAACCAGTCGATTACTGGAGAGTATCTGCTTCAGTTGTCCCCTTCTACTGATCACAATTGGTTCAAAAGCTGAAGCGAACTAAGAATCGGCATTTAACGGGAACCTTTCAACTGTCAACAAACAAAATGCCGCTGAACAGCCATTTGATGACTTTGTCACAGGGAAATTACTGCGCAACATTTGGGCCTTCATTTTTTAGAACAATCCTTCGAGTCGGGTTGGCAAATAAACCCGTAATTTACAGATTCAACTGATTTGTTTAGTCGATCCTAATGTTGAAAAAATAGTTGGTAATAAAAACAAACAATTCAAATAAATAAAATCCTTTTTAAATGGTAAAGGTTTTATGTTGACAATATAATGATAACATGGTTTATATATGTAGACAGATAAAAACAACTAGACAAAGCTTTTTGCGATCACGATTAATCTTTGTATATTTTCATCCGACAGGATTTCAGCAGAAATGAAGAAAAAACGTCCACGAAACTATTGCGATTGAAAAAGAAAAAAGGAACCATAAATCTTAGCCGGTGTTGTCGATTCTTGGATAATATAAATACTCGAATGAGACTCGACGGGAAGCTTACATTAAAAAAAAGGTATTGGACGGAATCCTAATCCTAATCAGATTAGTTTCGGATCGATTATTATTATAGGTCTGACATCTTGCGGCGACTTTGCGCAGCTCAGCGTGAAGGTTACAACATCCGAATGCCCCCCGGCACTGGCCGGCAATAAATGTCAAAATTTCAAAACCGCAAAAAGTAAACAAAAATCTCGAAGCCACATCGTAAAAAAAAAGCCAAGATGAAGAAATATTTTCGCTGAAATTAAAAATACCTACCTACGCAACGGGGTCAGGCGGAGAAGGACGGGAAGAGTGGCGGGTGCGGGGGAGGGCGAACCTTTTAAATAGGTTGGGCTCTGTTTGATGCGTGGAGGGTCGACAGGGCCTATCGAACATGATCGATGGGATACTTAATTAAATCAATTTGAACTTAATATACCTTCTGTAGGTATATTTTCTAAATCAATACACACTCCCACTGGGTTTTCAAATTTTTGGTTAAGTTTAGTAAAATGACTAATCGGTGGGTTAAAGGAGATAATTCATTAGCATCCCATCGAAACAGGCATTAAGAAATTAAAACCATTTTGAAGTAGTTGCTCGTTATATTTATTTGACTCGGTTAATTTTTCGTAGGATCAATACCCAATGTAACATGTAACTTTAGTGTTCTTAGGTCAATATATGAGAAGTGGGTAAACGCTAAATTTGTAGGTAATAAATCGGCCACTTCATTATGTTTTGCGAACTCCTTCGATTGATGCAATAATGATAACTCTAATAACATGCGCTAACTAAACCAAAAAATCAGTGAAATATTAATTTTACAAATTAACGGTTTAAGTTACTGGTCCAAAAAGTTCTCATGAACAATGTCATTTTCGTTATCATTTCTTACATACATGTTTAATATATTATAACGTGGCCGCTGCAAGTAAAAATGTTGAGAAATATATTTTATATTTGACGGACCTCTCATAAATGAACAGATATCTATCTATCTATAAGCTATATGAAACATTGACGAATAGGACATTGAAAAATAGGTAAAGAACAATAATAATTTGACAGTACAGTTAATTCGACAGCAGTTGTTGAAAAATGACTGTTAAATAACCCATCGCGGTACACCATCAAAGATAAATTTTTATTAAAAAAAAACAAAAATCATATTTTAAAAAAATACTGACAAATTACCTACAAGTAGGTACTGCCAAATTACCTTACCTTACTTATTGCTTAGTTTGTATAATACAATCCATGCCAACTCAGAATCAACTCAACTCAACACCTCTTTGAAAATTCATTAACCAATGGAACGATTTTTGCAATTTTAAATGTCTGCGATTGCTTTCCGGGTAAAAAACGCCCATTTTCTCTTGATTCGGTAATTTTTTTTATTAATATTTGTAACTCCCACGTTTCTTATTTTCCATTTGGCAAGGAGTGTGTGCCAAGACCGAGGTGTTTGGCGGTCCGTCCTCTCTGCCTACCCCTGCGGAGAAACGGCGTGATGGTTAGTTAGTTAGTTAAAACGAAGATATTGAAATGCTTCATCTGTTATGACCATATATGTCGCAAATCCGAACTTCGTAGAATATTTAAAAACGATGTTAAAATTTTTTTTTTCATAAAAGATTTTTTATCAGCTGTTTACAGTTAAAATTAAGTCCTTTTTCCATAGATATGCACCTTTTATTATCAAGTATACCACAGAAAACATACAAAAATACAAAATATTCTATGTTGACTCGAATAAATACCTCTCACGGCAGTTTCAAAGTAACAAACACGCAGGATTCGCTCTGTTATAAACTTTACGATTTTTTTAATATCTATGTTTTTTTATAAATCCTAGGAATATGAGATAAAACGGTAAAATACAGGTTAATTCATTGGCTATACATATATCTCGGTGTTAAAATTCATTGTTGGCGAAAGATTTAAAAAGTGATCTTCTGGAAATCTCGAACAATCGAATTTAAAAATAAATCTATATATTCCGCGTGGTCGCTGCAGTGCTTAAAAGCTGTGAAAAAATAGCCCGTAACCTAACCTAAGGTAACTTTTTATATATTTTTTTCATCACTTTTAATGACTTTTCAAAGGATACATTTTGAGTTGTCCGGCCACCGTATTATTGAATCCATGGGCTGGTGAAGTGACACCAATACTTATGTCAGTAACTAAAGATGTTCATCATCACATTCATCCAATTTCCCCAGTAGGGTCGACGACCCATTACTTTGACAAAGCGAGTCCAGGCATACCTATTTCGCGCTATTTCGGTGGCGTCGCGCGACGGTCCATTGTACATCCAGTCTCTCCTCTCTCAATGTCTTTCCATTTGTTTTCACTAGCTTTGTCTGGAGATGACTAACTTTCTTATGTAATAGCCGGTTTCTGTAAGACAGAAGATCTAATGAACCAGATTATTTGATTGTTCATTCACTTTCAAAAATATAACATCAAC
This sequence comes from Limnephilus lunatus, assembly GCA_917563855.2. Classification (NCBI taxonomy): domain Eukaryota; kingdom Metazoa; phylum Arthropoda; class Insecta; order Trichoptera; family Limnephilidae; genus Limnephilus; species Limnephilus lunatus. Next base: position 72,538,904 of record OU830595.1, read on the forward strand.
AAATATACAATTAACATTCAAATAAATTCACAAATAAAAATTAAAAATACATTCTTCGGGATATTCACAATTGGCTCCCATATCCCAACGATTAGTTGTGAAATTTCACAGATGAATAAATTCAGTGGTATCGGGGTGTAGAGGTTGCCAAGCCAATTTTAATGAACACCGTTGTTATAAAAGAATATTCCTCCGAGATTATTGGAGATAGCGAAAAATATGAAAGTCTAATGCAGCAAGATCATGAGAATAGGACGGGTATAACAGGAACTAATAATTGTTTTAGAATTTTCCGATGCCTCGACTTGTCGGTTAAACTTTGTTTTTTTTTTTTTATCATAAAAAAAAAAAACAATTCAAACACTGGAGACACGGATTCGATAAAACAATACTAACACATGCAAATGTTATTGACACATCTTTCTAAAGCATTGTTGGCTAGCAAACCAAAATTTTTACGAACTTTTGCATCAAAAACTATTATAAGAACATTTTAACACCGTCTGAAACCTTTTCCAAAGTTCTGGCTCCAATATCGTTGTTAATATCAAAATAAACACTTCAAGTAATGAGGCAGGTACTTGCTAGCAGGTGTAGGATCGCTATCAAATCAAATGTGAAGGCTAAGAAATTTCCAAACTAAGTCTTTTTGGTAGTCCTTTTGTAAGGAAATGTAATGTGTATTGCCTCAACAATATATGACAATAAATTATTGCCTCAGGAAATTGTTCACATCTTTTTTAATAAATCATTGAACACAAATGCGTATTTAGTCATTGTTTTAAAGCGTATTTCAATTAAGTTGATAATAGTATATATATATATTTTTTTTAATTTTCTTTATTCATTACTTACACAATAGGGTTACATTATTAGATGATTATTCGACCACCATGCTAGGTTGATGCCCGTGTTATGGTGGTCGATTTTACATAATTTAGTGCAATAACAATCAGACGTTCGTGTAATATTTGTGACGAAAATAAATATAAAAACTCTGTCAAGATTGCATTAGAAATGTATTAAATGAGTACAAAACTGCATAAATATATTGACATATATTTTGTACTACTTCCCTCCTGTTATAATAATGTAATATGTTATAATAACTCTCTCTATGTGATTTACCCACACTTTCAATCATCTTTATGTTTAATTGTTAATTATATTACTCTTATATATGATATGTAATTATGTACCTCTACGCCTGTCTCAACACAGGTATACCCTAGCGAGACAGGCATTGAATAATATATTGTAAACATCACGTATATAGAACAATAAAAAAAATAAAAAATAAATATTTTTTTGTTGCAAGATTACTGTTTAATTTTTAGGCACAATACAATGGTATGATGAGGAAAACTATAAATGGTTTCACAGTTTGGTATATTATACATGCATAAATTAATCCAATTGTAATCTGTAGATTTCCCTAAAGTAGATAATAACTAAAAGGAGTTAAAATTTTTATACTAATTTTTGTACAAATAAATTTATGCAATTAACCTATTTATACTGCAGTGAATTCTTATTTTAACAATTTTTGTCTCGGCAGAATACAAATAAGGCAGAATGCAAATAAGGCAGTAGAGTACATTGGACATATCAGTGGTACCAAACAGTTTAAGGTCATGAATGAAAAAGAAGATGGTAATTATTAATAATAAACGGAAATATTACGTTTTACGATACTTTAGAAATCAAACCTTCAACAAATCAACTTACAAATACGATACACGATATAGAGATTCAGAATAATAGGTTGCAAAATATATGACAGCTTGAAAATTTTTTCGATTCTTTTCAAATTGAATATATCTATTTTTATTTTTAACTTTATGAGTAAAACCTCAAATTGTACTATTTAATTAAATGAAGACAATATTAGCGAAATTCAATCGAAAATCTGGAAACTGATTTTTTTTTTGAAATAGCAATTCTGCCTAAAAATTGTATTAAAATAAAATGGATAAAAAATTACCCAGATACTATCTAGATAGCATTTAGTTCGGGTATGAATCTTGCAATTATACATAAAGATAGCAGCCACTAAAATATTCGTTAAGAAAATGAAGATAATGTTGGTAGTTCTTACCTAGTCGAAATACGATATAGATAAAAATGATCGAATCGGATGGAGATACCTTATCTCAGTTGGTAGAACCGCGTCTCGGAAAGCCAAAAGTCCTGGGTTCGAGTCACAGAGGTGCCATTATATTTTTCAGATATTTCTGTATCCAGATTTTCAATTTAGTTTCGCTAATATTGTCTTTATTTAATTGAATAGATCTAGTTATAACTAAAAGTCGAGAATTGAATAAGTCAGTTCATCAGGAAACTATGAGCTACCCTCTGGGTCCAGCCGCCTCGAACACATAGAAAAAATAATAGTGTGAATTTGAACCAACCGCGAAAAGTTAACGAAAAGCTTGGAGAACATATACGAACAAAGAGTAAATTAATAAACTTTAACAATTGAATAAAATAGTGGTATTAAAGCAAATGTTTTGAGGAAACTTTTCCCGCTTTCAAAGCATAATGTAGCCAAGTCTTTCATATACAACAGAATAAGAAGATTAACCGATAATTCCGGATTATCGCAATATTAGAAGTTAATCATCAAACTGAGTAAACCTCTTCGAATGAAACATATTCAGTAAAATTTGTATGCAGTGGTTGCTGGCAATAACAAATGGATGTAAATACGATGTCTAGGACCAACATCGATAGAACAATGTTGTGGGGAGCTTAAACTGCTCCCGAAGCTCTCGGTGCACGGGAAACTTTTTAGATTGAAGTAATTGTTTATGCAGGTGGTTGTACGTGATTCGCAGGTTACTTGTTCCATCGGGAGGCTTATTCTAGACCACGGAATAACAAGGGACTAACTAAGCCGGCCGATCTAGTGCGGGCTCATGAATAGGTGTCGCAATATTTCGCACCTTGTTCCAAGTTCGTGAAGAACACTTCGAATAGGGATTGGGCATCGACACGGTGTTCATAAAGTAAAAATCTATTGTGTCGATTTACGAACAAATAAAACGTTAGAAAAGTTAGACGCTCGCACATCACTTCCGACTTCTTAAGATTTCCTTCCTCTGCCAACAAGTGCAGGTTTATTGAAACCAGAAGAGGAAGCACGTGGAATTTTAAAAGAGAGATCAATAAGAGCATATCTTATAGTTTTAAGATAGTTGAAGCTGTTGAAAGTTAAGTAATTAATTGCAATATCAAAGGGCACATTAAATTCGACCCAAATCATTCAAACAAAATATAATTTAATAATGAGCGTTGCAAAATAAAATAAAACACTTTTAGATGAAGAACCGTGGGTGCATATATTCTTTTGTTGAAATAGACCGTGCGTTGTACAGATATCCTTGTTTGAGAGTTACACTTAATGTTCATTTCAGGCCTCATTTAAAAATTGAAATGATTACTCTGATATAACTTTAGCAGAATATTACAATGAATGTTATTATCATTATCAGAAAACCATTTTTTCAATCATTACAATAGACACGAAATAAGAAAACTTACCGGAGATACTCGTATCGGGATTCATTCTGTAATAATGTTGAAATTTACCTGAAACAAAAGAATATAGTTATTGATTATACGCTATAAGACCAAATTTTAATTAAACATTACACGTAGTAAAAAAAAAATAACTGAGTACACATTTTAAATAGGTACAAACATATTAGAGACATTAGTTAGAAATAATCAGTAGATGATTTTACTAATTTTATTGCCTGATTGAAATGATGAAAAAAGTTAAATTGAGAGTGACTATATGCTCAAAGAACCTACCCAATGAATTACAAAAGCCGACGGCTTTACACATAATTACCATGACCTCATAAATCTCAACATTAGCTTAATCATCATGTGCGTTACGTCTGCCCACCAACTGCGTGGAAGGCCGAATCGGGAGAGACTGGTTGAGGGAGACCTTTTAATCTCTCCAGCAGGACTGTCTCGAAAAATCGCCTTGCACCGAATGGGAAGGTTGGGTTAATACATCCGTTACTCCTTGACACACCGACCCCCAGATTAAAACCCACCATCATACTATTTTCCTTCCCATAACATCCCCTCCTTCCTTTTCTAAAAATACCCTTAACACCGCATCCCCAAAGAAGAGATATACGCTAAAGGGAATTATTTTCCATGGCCTTCTGTGTGGGGATAATTTAAAAAAAAAGGATTCGTTCTAATCGCGTAAACTTTTTGGATTAGGTTCTTTAGCTCTTAGACCCGCAGCGTCAATTCAAATAAATACGAACTTGGTGATTTTTTCCCTGTAAATACATAGATTTTAAAAAGTAAAGTTCTCGTTGGGAATCTTCTCTATGGCATATTTTTTTCTGCTAGGCTAAAATCTTTATTCTCGCTACAAATATGTACCGCAATCCGCATGGTTCGAGATCCTTCTTATCCAAATTATCTTTATATTTATGCACGTTAAACTATAAATAAATCTATTTTTGAATAAATTATTTGTGTGTTAGATTTTCAACTATTAAGTTTTTAATAAAAAATAAAAATGACTCGTTAAGCCCTAAAAAGAATCAACAAATTAGTAAGAACTTTGTTGGTCCCTACGCAATAGTGAAAAAAGTGACATCAGTGCTTTTAGCACCAGGCCACGGAAGTTATAAAGGAAGTGCCGCATAACTCTTATTAACGAAGCAAACATTATTTATGCCCCTCCAAAGCACAATTTGGCTGATTATTTTCTCCTCGCATTCATTATAAAATATGTGACTACAAAAATAAAATTGTTCACTAACCTGCTTGAATTCACCAGCTAAAAACTTTTTTTTTTAAAGTCTGAAAATGAAAAATATAAACAAAGAAAACTGAATATCTTAGAGCTTTATAGGTATGACTAGCTGAAATCCCCAGTATCGCCCGGTTTTATGCGGATATTTTGGAAATCAGATGTAGTAAATAATTTTCTTAGATATTTTCCCTTGAAATGTCCGTTCTGTTTTCCCCACCCACTCTTCATTAATCCCTAGCCACGCCCCCACCCCTACCACAACGTTTTGTAATTGTAATCTCATGTCATTATATGTAATGGTCAAGTTATTATAGGTACGTATGCCCTGAGGAAGGAACGGTCGTTCCGAAACCTAATGATATGAATGGTTCTAACAAAGATATATGGTTTCATTTATTTTTAATGGATTACCACAAAGTTATAGCTACATTCAAAAGTACAATAATTTTCCTCTTATTATGAATGTCAAGTGCAAAAATTATCAAGAAGTATCAAAATTCTGTTTAAGGGGGATAAAAGGAGTGGTTTTTTGAAATCTTGTGTTGACAGTGTCCTTCCTCTTGTTTTGAAGGTCTAGCAAATTTCATCAGTCTCGGAATAATACTGAAGATTTGTATTCAATGAAATCCAAGCCCGTCCCAGTTACACTTCTTTATGTACATAGATAGATAGATAGATCACATTGTGAAATGAAAACAGTTGCGCTGACCTACAAACTTTAGACAGAAAGGCTTTACGAAACGACGCCAGAGCTCACCCATCGAGAGTACCTAATTTGACATACACACAGGTTTTATATATTGAAATTTAGGTAATAAATAAATTTGTTATGCTATAAACACCCAGATTCCTAAACAAAGACATCAGGGTTAACAATATTAGCATATTTATAGTAATAACAAACGTGCTGAAGGGTTATCGTCATAGAAATAGACAGTTTGTTTTAGGGCGGACATCGTATCGCCACCGCTAAGTTATAATGAAAGCTATAAATAATTAAAATCGTAACCTTAGGGACACACGCTCATCCGCCCGCCGCCCGCCCCGCCCCGCCCCCGCTCTGATCCCCGCCCTCGCCGACGCCCCGCCCGCTTCCAGCATTCATGACTTCATTAATATTACAGTCTCGATTTTGAAGTCCTACAACCGCAGACTGCGACGTCTTAAAATTAATGCCGGCTTTGTTTTGTCTCCACACAACTAGATTCCATGCACGATGGACTGTGTCAATTTGGATAGAGACGGCGAATAAAACGCACCCCTATTTGGTGCTTTTGATAAAGTCCGCTAATAAATTGGTTATATTTTAACAAAACATTAAAAAAAATTAAACAATTCGACGACTAAAATACAAAAATTAAGTTAAATAAAAAAATCACTTTGTAAAAAATGACGCCGTAAAATGATTTTGCAAAGATTGAAGAAACAAATATTAAGATTCACGGCACACAGGGTCAGCAGTGTCAGCACCGTAGCTGAATTTTCCTAAAATTTATACTAAGAATTGAATTTTTTTTTTAATCTTAGCGCTCTACAGGTATACTCAAAAGCCACCAATGGTTGATATTATTATATACTCCATTTGAAATAACATTAGAATCCATTTGAGAGACCTTTCGAAATTAAACGCTTGGGGTGATGATCAGATCTGAATAGTCAGGTACTTCTCATCCTTCCTTTTTCAAGCTTTTTTTCCCTCTTCAGCCTCATCCAACATACTAATTTCAACATTTAATAGTTATTCACGTGTGGTATAATATCTCTTGTGTAAAATCTGCACCAACATACTCAAATTTGCTTTGAATTTAAGTATAGTTTTCAAATTTGGAATTGTTTGTGTGAAGAATAATTTAATCCAAAGTATTATTTTGATTTTTCACGGTTCTACGATAGTAACTTTATAAATTAGAGTGCTATATTACCAGCCATATATATATAAAAGTTTTAAAAATAACCTTTGGTATACGTATAATTATTTCAATACATATAAAAAAACTAGGACCACGTACACCATAATTACATGAATTTATTTCAAAATACAAGAAAAATTCTAATAACTATGCCCACCGTATAAAAATTATTGTTGTTGAGAAAAAAAATATTAAAAAATCCATAAATACGTTTTTTTTTTTTAACCCAAATATGTATTGTCTGTCTAAAATTATCTACCTATAAACTTCACGTTATATTTTGTGTTGATAATACAACATGCAATATAATAATATACGATACTTTGATCAAATACCTACGCCAAAAAAACAGGAAACCATAATACACAGATAGTTACAATCAATAAAGTTTTACAGTTTCAACGAGAGGATAGGCAACTGGATTTTATGTGAATTTTAAATAATTGTTACGTAAAAAGCATTCAATACGTATTTTTCGGGGAATAATAATTTTTGATTGCCAGCATCGTTATTTCTACGTAATTACAATGTGGGAGGATATTCTAGGAAACTCGAAAATAATATAAAATATTTTTTTCAAACAGATTTACTCGTAAGCTTTCCTGAGTGGATTTTCAATAATTGAATGGGGAAATGAATGACATCATGTTTGCAGAGCTTTATCAAAACTTCTGACTGACTAAAATACATAAATTCGTGTACATTACAGAAGGAAATTAAATTATAAAATATGTAAAATTTAATTTAAACACCTTTTTGTGATAAAAAAATCTTAAAGGCGTTACAAAATCGACGCCCAAAAAAAAAAAATAATACAATCTGATTTCCACTTAAGAAAAAGGCTCTTTTGATACCAACTAAGATTATTATTGTAGATCTACCGATAATATTTTTGGAAAATTTTCAAGCAAACATAGTTATTCCCCGAGAAATACTGACGTCTGGAAATACTGAAATTAAAATAATTGTTGAACTCTTGTACCTAATTATGTAAAATAATACCAAAGCAATCGTGAATAAAAATGGTAACTAGATCAAGATATACTGTAGGTATGGCTGGCATAAATCAATATCCCGGAAAATTATTTGAGATGAAAATAGAACTTCCTACGTAATTAACTAAATCCGGAATGTATATTTATCATTTTGCGGAAATAAAAAAGGCTTTTAGGACTTTCGTAATCTACCCTGTTCATTATAATTTTTTGATGATATCAAATGTCCAAATTTCTTTATCAAGAAGCTGCAGTTTTAACCTCAAGCATTTTAAATTTTTCACATTAATGGGTACTTTTTAAATGCGCTAATTTCCATAAATAAAAGAAAAATTTGAATATGTCTCTCAAATATTCTAAAGCAACATTTATATATTTTACAAATGATGTTTCTAGAACTCTAGACCCTAGATATTATACTGTTGAAATTATCGAAGGGTATTTATTACAATACGAAGATCTATTGAAGATTTATGAAATTTGTTATTGCTTATTTTTCATATAATCATAATATTTGGATGATTTGTATGGCGCCGTTTTTGTGAAAAATCACACACTTATACGTAACATATTTCTACGATCCTACTTCCAACTACAAACCAGACAAACCATTCTAACGAACTTCGTCAAAATGTGATATGATTTTAGATTTAGAGTGTTATAGTGATTTAGTTGTGGGGTATTATGTCGTGTTGCGCTACCTTCTTCTTTAGCCAACGTTTCGGACAGCGTTACAGTGTCCATGATCAGGGCAGATGTATCATCATGCCCTATACATATACTATTTATAACGCTGTCCGAAACGTAGGCTAAAGAAGGAGGTAGCGCAACACGGCATTTATACCTCACAAAGCGTAAGTATACAACACCTGCGATTTCACCGCAGACAAAACAAAACGGAAAATCCGGATAGACTAAGTAAAATTAAACTTCTTTTCATTAGAGCTGGTCTATTTATTTTTCTTACTTAGCATTAAAAAATTCCCGGAAATCATAAAAAAAACAGTTCGCATTTCCAAGTAGCAAACTAAACGCAAAATCCACTGTGGCAGCTACAATTAAAAAGCAAACAAATAAGTTGAACATAAGATTAACAGTAATGTTCTGATGCTGATCAAGAGGAATGCCTTTTGTATTAGTCAAGGCGATGCTTTTGTAATAAAATAAGTTTTAAACGGCCCCAGCTGTTGGTCTTAAATTAATTTAATAGACCAAACTATTTTCTCCTCCGGGCCGAGATTTTAATTGTTTCGATAGACTGTTTTCTTTTCCGTCGCAACCGTTCGGAGTTCGGATGTTTCCAAGGCTACCCTAAAAAGCATTTTTCATATATTTTTGTATTAATCTCACAATGTCAGGGAAGCGAGTATTTATAATGTCCCTATAATATCACATAGCACATTGTTTGAACACAATGATTTACAAATAGCAGTATGTTCCGGATTAATATACTTCCTATAAGAACCTACTACATAAGTCTTCGTAAATAAACAACAAGTATTCCTTTATTTAACATTTCGAGAATTATCATTTGTTTATTTTTTTTAAATTTGAAAAAAATTGTCAAGAAAGAATCTTGGCACTCTTGTAATACACTTGTTCTCGATTAGATTTTCCGAAAGCTCTTTGAGTATTTATTTTATATTATCTGAGTACTACGCAAGAAACAAAAGAATTCAGGTCGATTGTTACTACAATACCCCCGAGAAATTGTGGAATGTTGTTTGATGCAAGGATTTTTTTTTAAAGAAAGACAATCTACCCGGATTACGAATGTTTGAGGATCTCATACTACCATCGCAGAAGCAGAAAAATGTTTTGAAAAATTTTGCTAAGTTTGAAGAAGAAAAATGTTTCTTGGATTGTCAAAAAAATTCTCAAATATCTTTTCCAACCTTTCCAAAAGCTTTTTCTCGAGTATTTTTAAACTCCTCCCATAAAAGGGCGTGAATTCCGATTTTGATTTTTTCCTGTACTAGTGGATCGCCTTAATATATATATATTAACATATCCTGATGAAGATAATATTGTTATTGAAACATGTCGTCATGTCAATATTGTTTATTAATAAGTGGTTTAAAACCTCCTCGGACCCAGGGAAAAAAAAGTTTAGAATTTAATTTTTTTTTGTGAATTTGTATTTCAAAAAAATAACAGAAATGTAATAAATTTTGAAATAAATAATCCTATGCATAGTTTTTCCAAAATCGTATGTCTCCTGTAGGAGACGCGGGGTCTCAAGCATGTAAAAAAATAAATAACTTTATGTTTATTAATACTAGTTTATAAATGTAATAAAACAACATTACTACGAATTTACAAAATGTTTTATTGAAGCTAAGAGAAACATTACAAGTAGGTTTCATTTAAAAAATATATATGTTTAAAAAAAAGATTTTAATTAGTTATTCTAATGAATACTTACCTACCTAAGCAAAATGAAGTAATAAATTTAATATAATTTTATTTATAGTTCGTGGTAGAGTTGGTAACAATTTTTTTTATCCTGCAAACATAAGAAAATTTTACATGTTGAGCACTGGACACAGGATGCATTAGAACTACACCCAGGGAAGCGATAACGATTTTTGGTTGGTGGATACGGGAAAATTGGCATGTGAAGTACGTTTTTCTTTCTTAGAGAATATGGCGGGTGTGGAAAAGCAGCTTTAGAACGTTTTGCTGCTGGTTCAGGCTCCCATTCGGAATCATAGTTTGGATCAGGTACTTGTGAATGATTGTGGATTAGATGTTCTTCGATTTGAACTCTGAAATCTAAATAATCTAAATATCCTTCTTGGGAGTTTTCCATGCCATCTGATCTCGTCTGTATTCTATCCAAGATGGAGTTATTATCTGTCAATGCTATGGATGCTTCCAAAACGGTATCATCTGTTCATCAATGGATACCGCTGATGAACTGGATTCACTCTGAAAAAGCCATTTTGGAAAGTTTTAATTAATGGTTGAACCTTCCAAAATGTATTACTTACCATTTCTTCTGGCAATGAAGCAGCGTTGTATATATTTTAAAATTATTTCGAATATTAAAATCCCTATTCCTCATCATGTTATCGGCTATAACTGGAACTCTAGTATCAGCTGCCCAATACATTATAATTCTGAGTTATTTTAGCTATGACATTATTAAGGTTAGGAAATGTTTTCATTTCAGCCAGTGAGCAATTCAATGGTCTTCTCCTTTGATTTAAAAAAAACCATTGGTTTGTATACTTGGTCTTGGAGGCGGATTGTCTAAGATGTCTTGGAGGCGGATGACCAGGACACACTGAACCACAGATTCCTACTCACTCCTTAAACCCTTTTCCTTCCCAGAACTCTCCACTCTTTCCCTTAAAAAATTCCTCCACACAGCATCCCCAAAGATGACATAGACCCTGAGGGAAATCATTTTCCTCAGGGCCCCCTGTGTGAAGCTCATGTAAAAAAAAAATATATATATATATTTACGAAAGAAAAACTTCAATAATTTCGAATATATCTTCATGGTTAAAGTCTGACAATTGTTGACACTGAGACCCGATGTCTCCTACAGGAGACATACAACTTTGGCCATTTTTCACACACGTGAATGACAAAACATTGAAAATCTATCAATTCGATATTATATAATAAACATAATAGAACAAATAAAAGTGCACGTGGTAAGAGTTGAGTTACAAATATAATAAATATAAAATACTTCCCAATTTCTGAACCAGCGAAAAGTTCTTTCCCCAGATCTGCTATTTTTAAACTACAAAAAACCATTGTGTAAACATTTATTTGGAAAATAAATTATTTTAAGAATATTGCTGACTTTTATGAGCAAAACTTCTAACTCGAAACTAGTTTGCAATTGATATTAACCTTGGAATCACAACACTTTTAAGAACCCTTTTTATGTCGCCCACAGGAGACGCGGGGTCTGAGGAATACAAAGTGATCTGTTATTAATTAAATCGCTAATACCTTTTATATTAATCTCTTATCTGGCGGAGAAATCTTTGATATTGAAACATGTCGATAATATTAATAATATAGTGTTATTACACAAGTACAAAGTTATTTTTTTCATTAAATAAAAAAAATATATACATTTCTTGTGCGTCACTTGTATTAGGTTAGGTATTTACTATTGAAATTGCATTTATATCGCGAACCCGTTGGAGATCTTTATTACTCATAACTTAAATAATAATAAATCCTAAGAATTACTTATTACTTGGGATTAAATTATGATACTCTAGCAGCTGATTGAATGTTTTGAAAATACCATTGATAAACAACAGAGTACATTGAAATTAAAATGCTTATCATAATATAATTCAACAATAATAAAAATGAAGAAAATCTGCAAGAAATTAGAACATACGATTTTTCAGGGTAGTTTGATGCATCACTAAACGCGATTATTTTGGAAGTATTGTTCTCAATACCCGAGATCAAACCACCATTTTCCCCTTTCCAAAAGTCTCTCCTAAATTAAACCATCCAAAAGCATAATTATTTTGGGCAAAAAAAAACTGCTCCATTCAGCTTCCTATCACAGTTCACTCGCTTTCTATCAAAACAATTTGAAAGAGATGAATACAAATAAAAGCTTTTGTCAGATCAACACCTCTCTTCCCCGGAGAGATAAGAGTAGATTCACGGAGAAGTGTTCTTTTGTATGGAAAATAAAAATAAGATTTTTGCGTAGAACAGAAATATATTTTATGCCTTTGGTAGAAGCAGTTCGCTCAAAAGACAAAAAAACGCTACAGATTTTTTTAACACCATGAAATATTTAAAAAAACACTTTTGTTGAAATTGGTTATAAAACTTTATTTTTTTTAATACATATCTTAACACAGGCCTTGAGGGCAATCATTTACCACAGTGCCTACGCCATCTTTGGGGATGGTATGTGGGGTCTTTTCAAGGAAAGGAAGAATAAGAAGTACTGGGGGAAAAAGTGTAACGAGAAGGTAGGAATCTGAGAGTCACTGTGTTCAGGAGTGTATTGATCCATCCCTTTCACTGCGGTGCAGTTGGTGGGCTGCTGCCAAGACCAGGACAAATGATTCATCCCATGAACCCAGGCACCTCTCCTAAGTCTCCAAACGTAGCGAACCACTAGGGAGTGACATATGGCAGAATTGTCTGTTATCCAATGAAAGGTTCATGGAGCGGGGGTACCCATACCCGCTTTCCAAATTGAATAGAAAAACTATAAAATAGAATTGATTAGAAAAAGGTTTGAAGATAATAAACTCATTGTTAATAATAATAATAATAAATAATAATAATACGAAAGATTTTTTAAATATTTATATTGAGGGATCAGTAGGATTTATCGGACCAGTTAGGATTTCATCAGAGCCGAACCCTCTGATATGAAAATATCTGGAGTCGGTGAAATATTTTCCCATTATGTTTCTGGTGGATTGACGTATTGTTCTTGTATTGTTTTATTCTTATATAGTGCACTTACATTGCGTTAATTTACTAGATATTCATTTGTGGAAAAGTGTGTGGAAGGGTTTAGTCTTTCATTTGGGAAAGATTCAACCCGGACATAAAATCTGGAGCACCGTAAATTTGGATGACTTGTATAGCGCCGTTTTTGTGAAAAATCACCTCAAGGGCGCTGTACAAATTTATAAAACGTTTATACAATCTTATTTTAAACTATATACAACAACATCTTATGGCTAAAAATTGCATCCATCGGTTCATCGATCATCGATACGAAACTATATGTGCAATGATTTGACCAATGAACGCGATGCTGCTGTAAAAATGCACTGTACAGGCAGAAAATATATACAAGACCATACTTACCTGGAGGGTCACTAGAGATTAACACTGTTATTGTTTATTTAGAGCAATTAAGACACAGTTCGCAAGCAGAGGACATAATTGGGAACTATAATTATAATATATAAAATGTTCTGTAATGAGCGTATTTTGAAAACAAAAGCAAAATTTTATGATACTCCGATAGGTATTTTTATTTAAGGGTATGAGAGCCCAAAAAGGTACGTTTTTAATTTGGACCTAAATTCTGTTGGGCTTGTTATGCATCTAAGTTCCGGTGGGAAATTAATTAAGGTGGGTGTTAATCGTAACAAACGCATATCATAGGTACCTACATAGTTTATGTGTCCGGTCGGTGGCTGAGTTGGCATCGCGTTTGGGTTACACCTGGGCGTCGCATGTTCAATTCCTCGGGTGGCTAACCCAAGAAACATTTTCTGCTTACTGTTTTGGTATAAGATTCTTAAATATTGTCAGGGTATTCGTAACCCGGGAATATTTGTCTTTCTTTAAAAAAAATGACAACTTTGACAAATGAATCGTTTTCTTACTTAAATTAATGTCCTGCACAAGTGTGCATTCAAATTTAAAAGGAATAAGGAAGGTACTAGCAGGAAATAATATGAAATAGTGATAATCATCTTACTAACTAATTGAACCTGTCTAAGTAATCCGTTGAATCGTTCATTAAACACGTGAATTATTGGCTCGGGTTTCTCGGGGCGGGGAGTAATGTAATAAGTTCTCTCCGCAAGTGATCAGGCTGGCGTCACAATCCGCAAATAAATAAATCCGCAAACGCTAGTTTCATTTATTAAAACCACGCCAAATATTACGCGTTCTGAATAAGCTGGCAGCCGCTCAATTCTCAAGTGTGGACACGTGGTCGGTCCATCGCCACGGTTTTAAACGTACTCCATTCAAAATATAGACATCGAAAAATGATAGGTATTTTCTAAATCGCGCAAAGCGTTGACAGGGGTTTGAATAATCGACTCAAAATATTTACACGTGCGATTAATAATAAGCCTTGCTGGAAATCAAAGGAAGCGTCTGCGACCGAAAACTTAAAATAAAAACAGGTCAAGCTAAGATGTACCCACGCTAATTAACATTGCGAGTGATATAATTAATTACTCGGAACAAATTAACATCTGGTTATCCCTACTGTTTTCGTAGGAGTTGATTATCTGTCAATAAAACGCGAAACAGTACAAAAATAGCACAGTGCGCTGGACTTAAAACTATTTGGCAACGGCCATTAGATTACATCAGCCCCGCACAGCTGGAGTCAACCGAATAATCAGTCTTTTTTAATGGAAATTCTTTTTTCGTGGCTTTTCCTACGCACGATATTATGTTTGAGAGAATCCAATGAATGCTTCCAGTAAAAGTTACATAACTCACACAATCACACGAAAATGTTGTAGTTACAAAAGCATTTGTGAACATTTTTTATCAATTTATGAAACATTCTTAACGAATGGTAGTTTTTGACGCATTGCTTGAAAATGTGTCGCATTAAATCATACTATTTTAATTAATTGAAATATTTTTTATGCATGTTTAAAGCACGCGAAGACATCAAATAAGATGAGGCGGTGTCTACTTTACGACGTGATGTGACAATCTACTAGTAGTCCACTAAAACACCTCAAACTCTGATTCCGATCGTAACAGAATTTGAACAGAAATTCAATGACAAACTGTCCGAGATATGCCAAGATATATATCTAAAAATATGATTTCTGCTGACAGCTTAATACTCGCGGGGATGTCGCTGACGGAAAATTCAATTTAAAGTTTGTTCAACTTCGCCATACTAGATTAACGCCACGATACTACGTTTCTAATCGCAAACAAACCTACTGGCAAATTGAAGGTTTTGCAATAGTGTTAGAGTCTCAAATAATCTAAGTGTAAAATGTACATCACTAAACTGATTAAAGTTTAAAATCGTAAAATACGAAGGCACAATCATTTGTGATGACGTTGTCTGGTATTACTACGACCAACAAACTGGACGTTTGTGTATAATACACGAAACCAGAGCAGAGGTTGAATGAATAAATCCAGAGAAAGCCAACAACACATTACATGAAGCATAAACTCGTAAAACCAAACCAACTATAAGCAAACGTTTATTAAACATTTGATCGTGTGGTGGGGAGAAAAGGGGTCATAAAAATCTTCGATGGCTTAATAACACTGCAGAAAAATGATTATAAAATATTATTTTCTCGTTTATTTGCCTTCAGATCGGGCTACGTTGTACTAAGAGAAAGATAATAAATATATGCCTGGAAGTCCACATTACATTAAGGAGAATTCGACAGACGTGTCGTTTTTATGTATTCGAAGAAAGTATAATTTACTCTGTGGCTTGGTAAAATATATTCGCAATTCTTTGTTTTAAACCACCTTATAAAATCAATGCACGGTGGGGGTGTCTTGAAAAACGAAAGCTTTCATTGTAACACATATAAAACAGACCGGAGACAGAAGCCTAAGGATCTTTTAATAACATATTTTTAATGGATTATAAGTACTGGTCGTCACACTATTGCAAACATCTGTAAAATAAACTACAAATAGACAGAAATATCCATCTATATACGTCCTTACCCATATAAAACAAATTAAAATTATAAAATCCTAAATAAAATCTAAATCCATAAATAGATTTGACAGGATTTACTACTGTACTGTATCTCTTCCCTCATTTATAAGAAAACTCTCTTTATGTGATTTACCCACACTTTCAATCATCTTTATGTTTAATTGTAAATTATATTACTCTTATATATGATATTCAATTATGTACCTCTACGCCTGTCTCAACACAGGTATACCCTAGCGAGACAGGCATCGAATAATATATTGTAAACATCAAGTATATAGATCAATAAAAAAATAAATAAAAATAATTAGACAAAACAATCTATTTATGAGTCAAGTGATGAATCAAGTATTCGGCGACTGTAGCCCAGATGCGGCAACCAAATTCAACAGTTGGGCGAACTTGAGATCTGTAAAGGGTCAGCAGCTGGAATCTAATTTAGAATCTGCTTAGCCCTAGACCGAAAGAAAAGCTTTTTGCTAGACTTTCTCGGGCTACAATGCAGATCCGTCTAGTTTGAGATACACATTGCATTGCGAGAATTGCTCCATTATGGGGTCATTGTTCTCCACTTTTTTAATCCCAGGTTTTAAGACATTAAAGGAAACCACACTTCAGGCACGAACCTTTGAGGCGGTAGGTTAACCTTTATAAGCTACGAGTACCTGTCATCCGTGTGTTGCATTTCTTCTGTCTGTGAATTTGTTTTTGTGTTGCGCGTCCGATCAATCCTATCAAGATGATGGCAATGTTGAATAGTACCTTTTAACTTCTCCAGGCTTTGAACGAGCGTTACGATATGTCAAATCGGAATAATCTATACTACGCTAGATCTAATAGATTATAATAAAACAAATAAAAAACTTTATTTCACTTACTATTTAGAGGTCTGCTGTTCACAGAACTACTAACATATATAATTATATTAATTTAATGTGTTATTAAAAATATGACTATAAATGTAATAAAATGTACAATTATTATTTTTAATTGATAAACTAATGTTTAAGCCAAGATTTTTATGCATAGCACAAAAGGTACAATATTTGCATTAAAAAGGCAATGATCCTGATACCAATATTTTAAAAGACATCTCAGCTTCACAAATCCTACAATTATAAGATTCTGTGATTTTTCATGGGTCCTGCGCTAGTTTTATATAAAGCATTAATTCTTCTTCACTTTTCATACTTACACCGGGAATGTTCAGTAGGGTGTATCAATTATTTCAACTTTTGAATTCAGAAACGCCTGGGGTTTCAAAAGTTGCGTCTTACAAAGAAAAGTGGATTTAAATTTATTTAAAAAAATGGTTATTGGCTCGCTAAAATGAATTGAAAACCAGAAAAAAAACCTAAAACATGTATTTTTGAATTATGGTACTTAATTAATTTTTTTTCAATAATTTTATCTTTTAACGTTTGTTTCGTATTAAAAACTGCGTATAGCTAACTAAAATGAAAAAAAAAAGTTTATGAATACAAGTAAATCTACAAGAATACTGATTTTATGCAGAAAAAGTGTTATTTCCCCTTTTATATTTTTAACAAACACAGCACATATCCTCAAAAAAAATATTTTTGGCGTTCTTTGTAATGCAGTTATGGAATAAAAATTAAGTTTGCTATAAAATATAAAATTTCGACCTTTTATTTTTTTCCCAAATCACGAAATTTTATTTTTGATTCAAAACTTCCGGCCATTTTAGCGAGCCAATAGTGAACACCAATTTCATTAATTTTTACGCGTTCGAATAGCTACAGATCATATGCAACTTTTGAGACCCCAGGCATTTAAAAAGAGGGAATTTTTTTTCTCTCTGTGGAGAGCGACACAAGTTCAGTTGTCAAGACCTGTAGGAAAGCATGAAGCAATTCTGTGATTCTATTTTATGAGAAGTAAGCCAATTACATATAATAATTTTACGGCAAACCTACCCGAAATTTCGCCCAAAAATCCAGAATGAAGAGCTGCTTTTAAATACATTTTCTTGATATGGTGACATGAAAACTTCCCAACAAAGGTTAAAAACCAGATAATATACAACTTGGCATTTTCATGAATGTGACAAATTTCAAAGAGAAAATTCACAGTTCAAGAGTGTGGACTTCATCGTATGAAGTGTTTCCGTTGAAAAAGTTCCCCGTTTTTCATCTGATTTCGAGTTTATCAAAAGAGTAAAGAACCAATTTAATGATGGCAGAGCCTGGCCTTGGGCCAAAGTTTTCGCTTCGGTATTGTTTGAAATTTAATTTATTACGTTCGAGATCTTCTCATCTGAACTCAGAAATCCGAACGCACCGGACGCGGGACGCGGTGGCGTTTGTTTACGTTTACTCTGAGATATTTCTGTCATTTTTCTAGTGAATTACGCGTTACGCAAATTATATCATAAAAGTGATCTTATTTGACAGGCGCGAATATTTCTGAGGGATTTTTACATATTGAAATCTTCAGCGATAATTTGAAATCGTTTTTCATATTAACAATTTTTTACTGAGCTATTCAATGTTGATAAATTATATTACACAGACGTGATTTTCCAGTTCAAAAATAAATAAATACCGAATGTAAGAATAATATCACAAACATAAAACCTTGATTAAAATACAGATTTATTAGATGTCCGTTTTAACAATAGCTCCACACAGGAGGCACTTAGTAAAACAATTTCTCTCTGGGCCTATGTCATCTTTGGAGATGCTGTGTGAAAGGGCTTTTTAGGGAAAGGAAGGAAATGAAGTTCTGAGAAGGAAAATGAGGGGTGGGTAGGAATCTGGGGGTCAGTGTGACTAGGAGTGACGGACATATGAATCCATTCCTCCCACTGCGGTGCAAGGCAATGGGTCGAGAGAAACCGGCTGGAGAAATCAAAAGGTCTCCCTCAACCAGTCTCACCCGAACCGGCACGCCACGCGGTAGGTGGGCAAACGCATCCGAAGACTTAGACAAACCTGACCGGGCACCCCTGCTAAGACACCAAACGTAGCAAACCACCTGGGGTGACATATGGCAGGGGTGTCGGTTATCCAATAAATGGTTCTTGGGGCGGTAGTGCCTTTACCCGCCTCCCAAATTAACATAGAGTGAAATAATTGCATTCATTCATTCATAATTAGCTTCAACTATCTGATTTCGCCGAGGAATTTATTTTCTCTCTCGGTAGATTTCAAAACTATATTTTGCTATAGAAAAAACAAAACGACAATTTTTTAAGAGTAAAAAACTAATTTCAAAGCTACTTGTGGTCCTGCCACTGAAAGCTCCGTTGTAAGATCTCTTTTAACATGCGAACAGGTATATGAAGGTTTTCAGCGGAGCATTCACTCTTTCAGCGCGTTATGGAATATTACACAGAAAAAGCTGTCCAAAATTTTTCAATATTCACATAAAATAACATTTTTAACAAATAAATATACAATAAATTTTACACGTTTTACACTGTGTAGTATAAAGTAAACATACTATAGTTATAGCTGTTCGTCACCATAAAATGACAAGTTTATTACGTTTAATGAAGGAATTTACGAACAAAGTAATAAAAAAATTAATAATGTTTAATTTTTAACATGCAGCAGTGAAAAATCCAAAACAGTTGTGCAAAATTAGTTATAGTATTAAATATTCCATTTCTTATTTTATAAACCATTTCTTATTTTAAATTATAAATGGAACTTCACTGGTTTATAAATATATTCACTATAGTAGGGGAGGAAATAACGCTAAATGGGTAGTTACTCAAGCGTTGTGGAGACCTATTGGATTGCAAAGATTAGATGCTAAAAAGAAAAAAAGTTTATGTGATGTATGCCATTTCAGTGGTGGGGGGAGCGAGTATAAATTTTCAAAAATGTAAAAAAAAATCGTCACAATGACTTACTCGAGCGCGTCAGATATAAATAGCGTATACGCCCTACGTGTTTCTGGTAATGGAGAGATATTAATCTGACGAGTTGAGTGGTGGGGGTGGCCGTATGAAGAGGTAGAAAATTGAAAAAAAAAGGATTTATTCGAGCGTGTCAGATTAAGGTAATGTGAGTTAATTACATGCAGAAAAGTTTAGATTTCAATAATCCGACGATTTGGACGTAACCTAAACTCGTGGCAGATTTTTGAAAATGTAAAAAAAAATCGTGACCTTGACATACTCGAGCGCGTCAGATTTTTATACAGACGGTTCAGTTTGATGTTCTTGTTGTGCTGACCTATAATCTGACAATTATGTGGAGGGGTTTTCTTAATCTGACAGTTTTAAGTTTTTATTTTATTTTTTATTACTGAATAGAATTACAATGAACAAAAATAATATATACCTATTATAATGATAAAAAGAAAATCGCTTAATTAAACTTCTTAAAAACTTCACTTATTAAATTTCTTTACACAATGAATAAATCAAAGCGTTGTACATGAACACGCGGCCTAAGGGCCTCCGGCTCTGCCACAGAATATAAAACAAGCAAGCGCCTATCAACGTACGACTCAACCATAGACATGAATTTTACTAGACCTGCCCTAAGTGATAAAAGCGGTCTGCCTATATATATAAAGAGGAAAGATTTGATTGTTTTTTTGTTTGCATTGAATAGGCTCCGAAACTAATGAACCGATTTGAAAAATTCTTTCACTGTTAGGAAGCTACACTATCCCCGTGTGACATAGGCTAAATTATATTTTCAAAAAAATTAGGGATCCTTACTAAAACTCCAAAAATGTAACACAAGGTGTTAAAAAATTAAATAAAATATTATTTACATCGCGTGCGCTGCGAAAACTATTGATGATAGAATAAAATAATGTAGTACGACTTTGTAGAACACATCATTATTTACAAAAAAGGTCGCGACAGCATATGTCTAACTATTATAGTTATGCCACGATAAGTGTTCTTTTATTTAAAAAAATTAATTAAAATGTCACCGCTTGAAAGGGCTCTTTATTTGTATCTTGGTTTTAATCCTTATCAAAATAAATTACTTTATATTCAAGACAGCTTCAATACCTTTATTTAACTTTTTGAATTATTCAATTCGGATATTTCATTCGAAAGATATCTCGAGTTTAAAAATTTTAGTATTAGAAAAAAGTTGCGTGGTCACGGTCACCCCGCTCGGCTACGGGAAGGGCGGGAGAGGAGTCAATAAATGAAGTGCCGCGCGGCCAGGCGGGTATAACACCGATCCAAAAAGTCTACCGAATCTTTGGTGATATCATAAGTCACCTTCGATTTGTTTATGGTCCCCGGATACGGTACGGTACGGTACGATACAGTGCGGCTATGGTACCCGGCTAGGACTGAATATTTGGAACGCGGAAGGGGGTTGCCGGGACGGGGGAGCGGGAGAGCGGTGGCGGGAAAGGTGGAAGTGGAATGCTGGAGGGGAACGCACGGGAAAGGACATGCAAGGAGAAACATTTCATTTCTTTGAATATGGCATTGCAACATTGACAAGGGCTATATTATATTTTCATAAAATTATGTCTCCTTACTAAAACTCCAATAATGTTACCCAAGGTGTAAAAAAAATAGCTAAAATATTCTTTACATCGCGTGCGCTGCGAAAACTATTGATGATAGAATTAAATATTGTACTACGACTTTGCAGAACACATTATTATTTACAATAAGTGTCGCGACAGCATATGTCTAACTATTATAGTTATGCCACAATAAGTCTTATTTTATTTTTAAAATTTAATTAAAATGTCGCTGCTTGAGTCGTAGTAATTTTTCAAATCGGTCCAGTAGTTTCGGAGCCTATTCAATGCAAACAAACAAACAATCAAATCTTTCCTCTTTAAATATAGGCAGACCACTTTTATCACTTAGGGCAGGTCTAGTAATATTCCTATGTCTATGGAGTCGAGAGTTAGTAGGTAGTTCTCAGCGCCGTCAGCCGCTGTATGCTCCACACTCAGTGATGATTTTAGCTTCTTCGGCATGTTGAAATCGTCAGATTATATTATTTCTGTGATCCTTACATTATTTCCTTCGAAATAAAAAAAAAATTAACCGCGCTCGAGTAAATCCACGTGACGTTTTTTTTTGCAACTTTGTGACTCGCTAATTTTCTTACGTCACGTTCAAATCGTCAGATTATTGAAATGTAAACTTTTCTGCATGTAATTAACTCACAATACCTTAATCTGACACGCTCGAGTAACTACAGGTATCGATTTTTTTTTACTAATCTGATCGGTTGCCCTAGCCGCACCCACCAATATTATTGGTTCATAAATGGTGGTAGTCCATAGCAGGGTCGGGAGGTATCTCCCCTTAGTTAATCTGACGCGCTTGAGTAAATCCCAAAATCCCTGCTCCGCCTCCCCTACCACTATTAAATGTTAAATGAATGTATATTAACAACTGTATGTTTCCTAAATAAACTTAAATAAAAATATATATATATAAGTATTTAAAGAAAACACAAGATTTGTGGAAACCATAAAAATTAGAAGAAAAAAAATCATTAAAGGATTTTTATATTGCTTTCGGATAATTTGATACTGAAAAGTATTAAAAATCTACTCTTTTCTATACGGCGAGAGTTTATTTTAGGAATAAACACTTCTTGCAAGTCGTGCTTTCAAATATCAATATAACATTTATTGGAAAACCAACACCTCTGGCATAGGTTTATCCGGGTTATGACTGCGGATGTATCTGATCACCAGCAGTGTGTCAGGCCCGTGCGGGAGAGACTGTTGAGGGAGACCTTATGATCTTTCAAGGAAAACTCTTTTGAAACATCGCTTTGCAGCGCAGTGGGAGGAATAAATTCATATGTCCGTTACTTCTGGCCCACTGACCCCCAGATTCCTACACAACTTCCTCCCCTTCCTTTCCTTTAAAATATCCCCCACACAGCATCCCCTAAGATCCCCAAGATGGTCCTGAGGGAAAATATTTTATTGTGCGGAGCTAATGTAAGAAAAGATGAATTAATTCAGTTATGAATATAAATAATGAATATATGTCAATAAACAATTTTCAAAAAAAGGCTTAAAAATACAATATCGAATTGAATCACCTGTACGGAGGCTACTGCAAAAAAGATGAATTAATTAAGTTATGAATATGATGAGGTGACGATTTTGTATTTATATGCCTTTCTTGAAAGAATAAAGTTGGTTTATGGACAAAACTATTTATTCATGTTCATATTGCGTTTGTACATACGGAAACAATTAATTCATTTTAAAATTTTAAATCATAACCTGCAAAAAGTATTATTCCCTAAAGGAACATAATTAACGCCATATATGAAAGAGCAGATTATGAATTATTATAAGCAGAAATTCCTGAATGTGTTCGATGAGTTTTAGATTTAAAGGCATAATTTTAAAATAAATAATTCCTAGATAAAATAAAATTTTACGATATTCATTTTATTCTTATATCTTGCAGAATTCACTTGAATTTTATTTAAGTAATTCTCTACATTGAATATTGTAAAAACAGTTTGAGTTATTTATCATTTCTTGCAATTTTTAGCTTTGGCGATGTATTTTCTCATGTTCAAACTTATTATGTATCATGTTAAATATATAATAATGCATTATGTAAAGGCCTCTGAGCGTTAAAAATCTATATAAAAATCAACGTGAAACCTACTCAAAGCAATCAGAACCAATAAAGGCCAAAGAACAACATTTTACTTTTAACACTAAATCACTGAAACCCTTGCTAGAAGTTTTACGCAAACTCCATTCGATTATGATAACTGATTATTACAGTACTACAACCTCTGTTGTGGGGAGAGATACCATCCGCAATCCGCAGTCCATAACCCGTAACCCGCAATCCGCTACCCGTTAGCCGCCACCGGCGCGGCATGCACAGTGGTTGCAAATGCTCATTATTGTCTCACAAATCTGTAACGTCTTTGTTTCTTATCATACAAAAAAAAAAATTGTTATGCTGATTAAAACCCAAACAATCTTTTAAATTTACGGTGCTCCGGATTTTATGTCCGGGTTAAATCTTTCCCAAATGAAAGACTAAACCCTTCCACACACTTTTCCACAAATGAATATCTAGTAAATTCACGCAATGTAAGTGCAATATATAAGTATAATAAATACAAAACAATACAAGAACAATACGACAATTCACCAGAAACATAATGGGAAAATATTTAACCGACTCCAGATATTTTCATATCAGAGGGTTCGGCTCTGATGAAATCCTAACGGTCCGATAAATCCTACTGATACCTTAATATAAATATTTAAAAAATCTGTCGTAATCCTACATGTATTTAAAATAACTGACTTTTGCATTTTTATATTTAAATTCTTTGACAAATCTAATACGCCTAAATTTTGAATGAGAGAGCTAGCTAGCTAATAATAATAGCTAGCTAATGCCAGTAGCCGAAATAACAAATGGTAATATTTTTATAGTCTGAGAATGCCAATTTTTTTTAATCTCATTTCCTAAATCTGTATATTTTCTTATTTTTTCAGAAACAGTTTTCTGAATATTACAAGAATTTGGAATAGCGACATCAATGATAATTTTTTTTTTTTTAATTTTGTCTTGTAAAACTATATCGGGTCTATTATGACTAATTGTTCTGTCTGTTAGAATAGTTTTATCGTAATAAATTATATAAAATTCATTTTCTAAAAACGAATTTGGTTCATATTCATAATATGATACATTACGGCAGTCAATCAAGTTATGTTTAATTACCAAACTTTGGTGAATTATTTTTAAAACTTGATTGTGCCTAAATGTATATTCGGACGGCGCTAATACAGAACATCCCGATATAATATGTTCTATAGTTTCCGGAAAAGCCAAATATTTTCTACATAAATCATCAATTTGATTTGTATCTTTGATGATATGCTTCCTATTTGTATTTAGTGAATTGTTATTATTTTGATATTAAACACGTCATTTAAAAAAACAATTAATCCTTTGTGGTTACTGCGACAAGGTAATTTTCTGATAAAAAAGTAATGAACACATTAATAAAATGTTTTTTTTAAATAAAATGCTGTTTTAATATTCACAGGGGCAAACACTGCGACTAGTTGAAAGTTAACCCTAACTTTGTCAACGTCTGGTTTTGGAATCATTTGCTTAATCTAGTCTAGAATTTTTTTTTTCATATTTCGCATTTCCGTAGTTAAGATTTTCAAAAATTTCTCTTTAAAAGGATTTTTCGAAATTCAAATCACTTTAAAAATTATAACCATTTCAATAGAACAAAATAGAAGAGTTATAACCATTTTAATAGAACAAACTAGAATCTAAATAGATCAAAACTTTAAAAGCATTTTTCTCGAAACTAATTTTTTCGAGACAGTTGACACGATATCTCAAGTTCCACTAAACCAATTTACTTGAAATTTGGCGTGAGTCTTCTCTATACATTACTTCATCGCACGAACCAAAACTATAACACAACATCCATTTTTTATATTTTTAAAACATTCAGAAAATTTAAAAAAAAAACTGGTACAAAAATGTCTTTTTATTTCAGATAGCCGCCATTTTGCGAAAAATAATTCTTCTGATTTTTTTTCTTCTGATTACTATGAGGGTTGCAATCGTGTCAACCAGGGCGCGCCATTTTTTTGAGTCCCCCACTTCAAACCCTTGTAACTTTTTGAACTTTTTTGTTAGATTTTATTTTTTAACGTATTATTTAATGTTTAATAAATATTTGCTGAAAAACGGCTACTAAAAATATTGTTTTTTTTTATTGCACCTGCAAAAATACCTAAAATACATGCTTCTAGACTAGAATAAAGGGAGCTTATAACTCGTTAGTAATTAAAACTAAAATATTAACAAATACTTATTATTAAAACTTAAAAAAACCTTTGTGGTGATATATAAGTTATATATAAACCAGCTCAAACGCTTTAAATTTGTACCACGAAATATTCCATACTTTGATTCAATTAAATATCGCAGCCCGAACGCGTACTTTGACATTATTTTAAATATACAAAATAACAAAAAAAAAGGTATAAAATTTATCGATTATTTTTTATCTTATTAAAACCGCTTTATGTATATCTGAAAAAAAAACAGTTTTTTGATTTATGAGACGGTCTTGTTCCGGGCCATTCCATAGTGCGGCAGTACGCTATTCGTTCACCGCGCGGATCCAGGTTGACTTGTGAACAAATGAGGGGAATCAACGCAACGGAAGATTGATGGGCTCTACGCTAACATCGGGTTGTTAATTGTATTTTTCCGTGTTCCGTTGCGGGAATAAGACTTGCGTTGACCCCGTTAAACAAGGTTTAGTCTAATTTTTGCATCAACAAGGTAAATTATTGATCACAAAAAGTAAGCGCCGAAAGCTTTTACCTTCATTTATATGTAATATAATAGTAGTGACCACCAATCTTCGTCCATTGAAAATATTGAGAAAAATTCTACTTTTGAAACTTTTTTTTACATTAATTCCACACAAGAGGCCCTGAGGCCAAAATTAGGAGAAAGTATTTTTTCCCGGGGATCATGTCATTTTAAGGGATACGATGTGGCGGCTCTTTTCAAGGAAATGAAGGAGAGGAAGTAAAAGGTATAAGGTATGAGTAGGAATCTGGTGTTAATGTCTTCAGCAGTGACATACGAATGAACCCATCACTCCAACTGTGGTGCAAGGCGATGGTTAGAAAGAGAGCAGGAGTGCTCAAAGGATCTCCCTAAACCGACCTCTTCTGATTCGGCCCGCCACTCAGCTGGTGAGCAGGCGCATCCGCCGCCAAGACCTGTACACACCTCACCCGATGAACCCCTGTTAGTCACCAAACGTAGCGAACCACTTTGAGGTGACCTATGGCAGAGGTGTTGGTTATTAAATAAACAGTTCCCGGGGCGAGGTCCCTGTACCCGCCTCCCAAATTGAGACATTTTTTATAAATTGAACATTTGTAAAACATGGAATAATGTGAAAATATAAGTAGATATTTCAAAACTCCATTGCCCATGGTCGCATTGAAGTTGATCTGAAGATAAATGGATTAATCCAGAAAAAATAATGCGAAAATCATCGTAACAGAGGTCACCGTTCGAAGTTGCTGCTAATAAACAGACTTCCGACTTATTATTATTCACAATTTTTTCGAATGGGTACAATTTCGGCTTAATTTCTAAGTAAACGCGGGAAAAACGCACTGAAATATGGCACATTTAATAAAAACTACCCACGCCTTTAAAAAGACCGAAAAAATACACTTCCTAAAGACGACTTTTATTTACGAGAAACGACAAATATAAAGGCATTTCTGTGTGCTGTTGAAGACATCATCATTAACTTTAATATGTAGTGTTCAACACCATCTAGTAAGAGAGGCCAAATA
The DNA here is from genome assembly GCA_917563855.2 of Limnephilus lunatus. NCBI lineage: Eukaryota > Metazoa > Arthropoda > Insecta > Trichoptera > Limnephilidae > Limnephilus > Limnephilus lunatus. The sequence goes on from OU830595.1 coordinate 72,566,357, forward strand.
ATTCAAATAAATGCTACAAAAGTCACAAATAAAATGCCAGCATATTTTTTGTTTTGTCCTTGAGCAGTTATATTTCTTACCCATACATCTATGGTTCCGCGACTTTTCAACCCGCGACAAAATATCCCCGACAAAATACCCTACGGACACAACATCACCCAACAAAATATCTACCAAAACCTAACCAAACCTAACAAAAAAATTGGACAAAAATAATACAGACATCCTGTAAAGACAATAAATTATTGTTCAAAAATAGTAAAATGAGACAAAATAATGCAAACATCCTGCAAAGTTACGTTAGGTTTGGTTTTAGTAGATATTTTGATAGATACTTGGAGGATGTCCGTGGGATATTTTGTTGGGGATATTTTGACGAGGGATAAAAACTCGAATTATCTACCCTAACCGCGCCGATGCAACATCTAACTGAATTTAACTCTAAATAACGGTAACCAGATAAGACAGAATAGTGACAAAAAAAGAACATAACATCATGGTTAATTTGAGTTAGGTTAGCTGTTGTTTTTATCTTCACTTCCTTAATGTTCTGTTTCGTCACTGGTCTGTTTTCTCACGGAACCCATCATATCGGAAACAACGAAATCATGCCGTTCTTTTTTTATTTTATGCTTCCTACTCTCAAATAAAGTTAATGACCTTCCACTTCACCTGGTCCAAAGAAAGAAGAAGAGTTTCTCAAATAGATCCGTCGATGAAATCACAACAAGAAAGCATTATCAAAGATCTGTTTGCGTGCGAAACAGATGCTTTAAGTTATGCCTTCAATATAGTAGGTATTTAAAATGCTGAATTAAAATACAACGGTAAACATTTCAGACGAGTCAATTATTTATGTCTCAATAGCATTATTTATGTAAAGAGACAGATATTCATTTTGTGAAGAAAATGTCTAGAGAATTTATTCAAACATCCGGAGCACTCTGGTGCAGAATTCAAACGAAAAGTTAAAACAATCATTTATAAAGGATAGAAGATTTGGAAAAACGATGAAAGTAATAAATCCAATTAGAAGTAATTAAAGATTCTAATTTCCAAAATTTATAGGTGGGAGTCTCCTACGGTATGGAGCCTTAAAATACTTGAAAAACCCTGGATTCTTAGTAGACACGATTCCCCTTTTTTAACGGATTGCAATATTAAGAGCGCAGGCATCATATGGCAATGTTGTCCTCGTTCTACCGTTATTTCAATGGAAGATGCTCCGAGGAACTAGCTCCTTTCGATCCCTTCGGCACCGGTGAATAGTCGAGAAACCCGCCAAACGCGTGGCTAACATTTGAATACGGTTGACATTATTTGTCACATGTCGTAAGTCGGCACATGCTGTCGTATCTACGAATCGTTCTAGTTCAACGGCTGTAGAACGTTTTGCCGGCCTCTGTGTTTCCTCCCTCCTAGAACATGGGTCCCTTCAACGCCTGATGATTTCTTCTGAAAATATCAACCACAGAAAATCTCTACTTAACGCCTTTCCTAATAGTAGTTTAGTAAAAAAATTAAATAAATTTAACCCCTAAGGCCTCGGGCCTATTTTGTGAGAAAGTCAAAATATTTCCGCTTCGCAATAAAATCAAAATAAATGAAATATTTCTAAAAGCATCTGAAAAGTAAAACATGTTTTCACATTTAAAAAAATAATCTTTACAGAACCAATTAAACGGCAATCTGGCTTCCTTTGTAAAATTACCATATCTCCGATAGATTAATCCCGGAATAATTTAAATTAATTGAGGAATATTTATTTCTCGGTCTGTTAGGCGTAAAAATTAATAAACAACCTCGAACATATCAATGAAGTCACAATATAGAGTACATAGATATGTTACCACAAAAAAGGTGTAGCATTAAAATTTAAGAAAACTGTTGACAATTTAAGAACAATTCCTTCAAAATTTATGGCACATCCTCTCAAGTTATTGCGCTTTCGGGAAAAACGCAGAACACTACAGAAACGTCTCTTTTTCAACCCCGCGGAATTGAATACGCCATCGTCATACGATTTCATTATAAATTACACCAGCCTGAACTAAATGCACAACAGAATAAAAGTTGGAGTGCGAGAGAGTACAATCAGACGAGGGCGTGCACTGTTTGCACAGAAAATTGCGAAACACTTCCAACCGACGCGGCCGGGAAAACCCAAACACAAGACGTTAAAAGATAGGCAATACGATATATCGACACAACCCTTGGGGAAATACTCTGCACCACGTGTTTAAAAAAACACATAAACTTTTTGCACGTCTGGAAGAAAAGTATGTTCATTTTACTGTAAAGGAAAAAAATACCCATTAAAGGCCCCTTGAGGTTATATTTCACAAAAGAGTTTAAACGAACAATCGACAGATTTTTAAAAAGATCCACATTACAGGGTTACAAATAATCTGAAAATATTTGAAAAACTCCCACTACCATCATAACAAGCGAAAATGTTGAAGGCCTTCATCATAGTCGAGGGGTAAGGCTGTTGATTCGCAATCCGAAGGTCGCTGGATCGATTCCAGCGTGCGCAAATAAATTTTATTTGATTAATTAGTGTTATTTCATAATAAGTTCATTAAAAATAATACCGGGTATATTTGCGGCACGTTCCCGATTGGAAGATAGTCTTAGTATCTATCGCCCTGGTGTAAAATCACCATTCAGAATTGAAATGTTGCTTGAAATGACTTTAGCCGTGACTAGTGACTAGGTCTGAATAGTCAGGAACTTCCCCACCTCCTTCCTCTCCCCACTACCTTCAGCCTCACAACATACCCCAATTGGGGATAACATAGTCTCACTGACTCAAGACGGGAGCAGTTAGAACTCTTGTGAGGTATTCACATCAAAAAATTATGATCGAACTCAACACCACCTTGGGCGAGAATCGGACGTATTTGTCAACATAGCTATTAAACGGTAATACAAAAAACTAACAAAGTATAAATAGTTATATTTTATATATTTATATATTTTTTCATTCCGATACTCGTCCCTCTTCTAATCACAAGCGTCTGCTTCTTTAGAAGAGAAATATCATACAAAAGAAAAAAAAAAAATCAGTGAAAATTTATTATGTAGTTTATTTGTATCAAAAAAAGATTATTTTGAAATATTAATATTTTATTTTATATGTTATTTTTGCTGTTTAATAATGTATCTTCTGTAATAAATAAATGAAAAAAAAAAAAAAAAAAAAAAGTTGAAGTTATTTCATCTCCCAAAGGTGAACGTGGAAATTTCTTTATACACGAGAGCGAAATTACGTTAATGGTTTGAATTTTTTCGTAAGTTTGTTTTAAAAATTCAATTCTAATGTTTGTTTCAGTATTTTGCAACTTAGACTAGGGGAATTTAATGATAATATAAAAACGATTCACAACTGAAGTGAACATCTACCAAAAAGCATCGAATTTTATTTTGAAAATCAATCCTGCCATTTATTGATTGGGTTCTTATTAACTATCCCAAAATTATCGCTGTTGAGACTGGTTGAGGGAAGCTTTTTGATCTTTCCAGCCGGACTCTTGACCCATCTCCTTGCACGGCAGTTGGAGGGATGGATTGATACGTCCATCACTCCTGGGTACACTGACCCCCGGATCCTACCCAGCCCTTATACCTTTTCCTTCCCAGAACTTCCTATCCTTCCCTTCCTTAAAAAGACCCTCCACACAGCATCCCCTGCAATGACATAGGCGACATAGGCCCTGTGTCGACAATTTAAATTTTTTTTTTGTATTTAAGTATTTCCATTGTCAATAATAAATTTGTTTTGACTTATATTATTATTATGTAAATTAAACAATGGCCGAGTTAGTTAAGGCACTATCCTAGTAAGACAAGAGATCATGGCTTCTATTCCCAGTTGCGACCGTTACCTTTTTATTTTTCTGTGTCTTGTTCTGTTTCGTCATTATCAACGTCACATGTTACTATCGTCTACATTTTACTGAAATGAATATAACCTTGTTTAACCTGATAAAAATCTCGACATTTTTTACTTGTATTAAAAGTTGTGTAAAGAAAGTTTGTTATTTTCATGTAATAACATTGTTTTAATAAGAAGAAGACCTTTTTATATTAACGTCATTTTCGTCGTCATTATTATTGACTTATTAGCGCGCATATTTTCGATATTTTAATGGGCGGTAAGAAGAGTCGGTAAAAAAACCTCCCTGTTATCAGAAGACCACGTACGGCGCACACCGATGAAAACATTCAACGTGTACGGATACACCAACAAGCCGATGTTCGGCTTAAAACCATCCAAAACCGTGTTTTCAACAAGATGGAGCCGCAGCGCATACTTCCAGAGACACAATGGCTATACTCTTCAACAGGCGCATTATTTTGCGCAGTTGCAACTTTAATTGGCCGCCGCGTTCACCGGATTTAACCGCTCCCAATTTTTTATTGAGCCTTTTTGAAAAGAATTAATGTACACCAATAAGCCTGAAAACTAATATTCGTAATTAAATCCGTGGAAAAGTACCTGAAATTTTGAGAAGGGTGATGAAAAATATGTTGTAAGGAGCACGGAAGTGTGAAGCAGAAAATGAACACCATTTACAAGATGTAATCTTTCACGCTTAGGTCAATAAAATTCCCTATTAAAAGTTATTACATGAAAATAACAAACTTTCTTTACACAACTAAAATACATAGGTATATAAGTAAAAAATGTCGGGATGTATATATAAGGTTAAACAAGGTTATTTTCATTGAAGTAGAAAGTAGACGATAATAACATATGACGATGATAATGACGAAACAGAACAAGACACAGAAAAATAAAAAGGTAACGGTCGCAACTGGGAATCGAAGCCAGCATCTCTTGTCTTACTAGGATAGCGCCTTAAAGCCCATTAACCAGCCAGCGGCCGAGAATTAATATTTCGTCGAAAGATGTTCTTACGATCGTTAAAGGCGGTTCCAATGAGAAATATTAATTATTCTCCGTACCAGCTTTTCTAAATAATAACTCAATATCGATTTTATTTCATTCAAAATTTTCTTTTATTTACACTATCATTCAAAAATGCTGAAAGGCGTATTGATAAAACTATTAAAATTATGCACTTTTTGTAATTATTTTTTAATCAAAAGTATTTATAATTTATGTAAAAAAAAACTTAAATATATTAGTTTTAAAGACCGTAAACATATGGACAAACTGAAGTATTTTCGTCACAAAACACGTGTGCGGGTCTTTTTTTAAATGATTTTATTTTAACTAAAATTAAAATTCTGAATCATAGGTTTTCCAGATAATTTATTAATTTATTTTACTGCATGATTATATGATTTGAGATGTGGGTTGTATAATAAAAAAATTTGTTTGAAAATTTAACAAATCTGCCAAAGAACAACGGTAAAACCTTATTGTACTAAAAATAAACACATTTTTTCAAAATTTAAAACATAGCATTACTAGATAATAGAACAGTCTTTTGAAATCAATTTATAATTTTTTGTGGAGAAAGAGTCAATATGTCTAAAATTTGATTTAAAAATGACATATTTCCGGTTTTGTCTGGTTATTCCCTCTTAACCAACACGGCCATTGGGTCATTTTTGTGGATCTCATATTAAAATCCAGAACTAACAATATTATCTTCAACTAATTTATCTTACATTTTTGGCCGCTACCTTCGTAAATGATTACAAAGTTTAATGAATTTATATGTATCCTAGATAATGTCTCGGATAAACAGAATTTATTTATATAAACGTCTAAACAAATATTTTATTGGAATAACTTTTTATATCATTGAAGTAAAACAAATAAATCTAAAAAACGAAACATGAAACAGAAAAACAAATACATAACGGTCGCAACTGACAATCGAACCCAGGATCTCTTATCATACCGGGAAAGCTCCTTAACTAACTTTATTCTTCAGTGATATAATATTACATTGATGGGTATAACCATCAAGAGTTATTTTAATAAAATTGATGGTTATTTTCATTTCATTTCAACCACAAAGGGAATTTGCAATTATTGAAGAAGTAATAATAATTTACTGAAATAAGTAAAAAGTTATAAAGAATTCAAACCATAAAGGTCATTTTTCCCCACCGAAAACTTAAGCCCTCCGGCTAATTTTTTCGGTTTTAGGAATAACTCAGATAGGTCTCGTAGACATCGTTGTGTCTCCCTTACTATAAAGGCGTTTAAGCAGCCAGCGGCCGAAAATCCTCATTTCGTTGAAAGATATTCTTACGATCGTACAGGGCGGTTCCAATGGGAAGGATTAATTATTCTCCGTACCAGCTTTCTAAAATTATAACTCAATATCGATTTTATTTCATTCCAAATTTGCTTTAATTTATACCTACATCAAAAAATGCAGAAAGGCGTGATGATAAAACTATTAAAATTATGTACTTTTTGAAATTATTTTTCGATCATAAGAATTTATCATTTTTCAATAATGTCTAAGCAAAATAAGAATGTAAAAAATCTGAAATATATTAGTTTGTAAATGCGTGAATAAATACACAAACGGACCAATTTTCGTCAAGAAACACATGTACGAATATATTTTTTAATGATTTTATAGTAAAATTAAAATTCAGAAACATAATTTTCCCAGATAATGTATTGATTTATTTTACTGCACGATTTTATGATTTAAAATGGGTGATGTATAATACAAAATCTGCCAACGACCTATGGTATAATCTTATTATACTTAAAAAAACTAAATTTTTTCTCAAAATTTAAAACGTACGTTTACTAGATAAACGAACAATCTTTCGAAATCAATTTATATTTATTTGTGGAAAAGAGTCAATACATCTAAAATCTGATTTAAAAATTACAAATTTCCGGTTTCCTCTGGTTATACCCTCTTAACAGAAATATGATCTAAACGGTGTTAGAAAAAGAAAATACCAGGCTTTATAGTCAAGTCTAAAAATTATCAACAAAATAATTAAATTGTAGACCTTAATGAATCCAAAGTTCCCATCGCAATTAGAAAAAAGAAATGGAGCTTTGGGAATTTAAAATTTAAATGAATTATTTTACATGAAACGACAAAAAAGGGAGTTGACCATAACGATATCATACATTTGACTAATAAAATATGTATGTTTATTTTTTCATTATCAGTAATTTCAGTTAGAAAGAAAGTAAGGTGAACTATTTAAAAAAAATAATGTTTCCATTCAATTTATATTTAAAAAATTATGTTTATTTCGAATTATTAAATTTGAAAGCGTATTTCATAACAGTTATTAGTTTTCGGATGCGTTCAGAAATATTCAGTTTATTTGGAGTGGTTAACACTTAATACGAAGCGCTCTAGTTCTAACTTTTGTAAGGGTATATTCTGTGTGGGTATTATTTGGGCCTTATGAGTAGTTTTTTTATTTATTTATTTTTTTATTTATTTATTTTTTTTTATTTATTTTATTTAGTAAAAGATTATACATTTATATACATTATTTAAGAAATTTTTTTGACTGCCCAACAGGAGGATTCCCGTTTTAGGACAGTCAAATTAGGATGCGTATTAACATACGGAACATTGTCTGTAAATAATATAAAAGAACAAAACAAAAATAAAAGATTAAAACAAAGTGACTGTTCTTTGTTTAGCAAAAGTTTTTTTAAAAATAATATTAATTACGTAGGTAGGTACTTAATTACAGAGGATTAAAACATATAGATATAGAACAAACGTGTAAGCATTGCATGTATAAAATAAAATAAAAAAGAGAAGAGAAAGAATTAAAAAAAAATAATAATAGTAATAACCAATTGATACAGAAAAGATAACCGTGCTTTGCTTATCATAGTTATTTAAATTATCATAAAAGTAATATATACATACTTAAAAGCAAATTATTAAAACATTATGCTATCTTGTGTTTGCATTTCAAATAATACCTAGTCCTACATACACATTTTATACAAATGAGAACTAGAAAGATAACAGATGGGTTGTATAAAATAAAATAAAAAAGAGAAGAGAAAGAATTAAAAAAAAAAAAATAATAGTAATAACCAATTGATACAGAAAAGATAACCGTGCTTTGCTTATCATAGTTATTTAAATTATCATAAAAGTAATATATACATACTTAAAAGCAAATTATTAAAACATTATGCTATCTTGTGTTTGCATTTCAAATAATACCTAGTCCTACATACACATTTTATACAAATGAGAACTAGAAAGAGAACAGAAACAATAAAATGAATCAAACATTTAATAGATGGTTATTACTGTTGTTTGATTAGTATAGTATTAAAATAATAGGTATAATGTGTACTTTTAACTGGTGTTGCATTGCATAAGCCTATTAACATATTTTGTATAAATATAAATAACAAAGAGAAGAAATAGAAAAAAAAAAATGAAATTAAACATAATATTAACGTAATAGGTAGGTACATATATACACATAATGATAAAGATTAGAACATAAAGGTATCTTTTACATGTTTTTTTTTTTTAGTTTGGGTTGTTGTTTTTGGTTTGTGTTTGATTTTATTTTTTCTGTAGTAAAAGTTCACTCTCCTTTCTACCTAATTGATGAAACCAGTTAGTGGCCAATTTACGAACAACACCTGTGCTTTCCTTTTTCCAAACATCAGGCATTAAGTTGTATAGTTTTGGACCTAAGAATGAGAAGTGTCTTTGAGCGAGAGATGTTTTAGTTGTGAGTGGTACAATTGGATTTCTCCGTGAGTGGCGGGTGTCGTAAAAGTGGTTAATAGATGGGTAGAGGTGGCGTTGTTGATGGGTGTTTAAAATTATTTTTCTCATGTACAGTTGTCTAACATCCAGTATTCGGAACTCTTCAAATAGTGGATCGCTGTGATATCTAAATGGTTTTTTGAGAATTACCCTTAGCAGAGATTTTTGAGCTTTCGCTTATTTGTCCAAAACAGTTTTTGCACAGCCACCCCAACCTAAGGATGCATAGTCTAGAAGTGACCCACACATAGCATCATAGATAAGTTTCAATTCTTTTTTACGTAAGATATTTCTGACTGTCATAAACATGCACGTAAGCTTTCTAACCTTTGTGGCAACTAGATCTATGTGTCCGTCCCATCTAAGATATTTGTCTAATATAACACCAAGGTATTTTATACTGTCTACGCATTCTAATTTATAGCAATTACAGGTAGTTGAGTCAGTGCATTTGTGAAAGAGATTTTCCAGTAAGTCTATGGTGAAAAACTCAGAAGAGCCGTGCTATTTAAAAGACATTTTCTAATTCACTTCGTATGAACGGAACGACATAACTCGTTAAACCTAAGCTTACTCGGGTGGTTTATTATCATTTAACAAAACCGTAGGTATAATCCAAAGTCAAAAATATTAATCTAATGCTAGTTCGTATGCAGTGAGTTTAATCAAATAATATATAGTACTAGTTGGTTCCCGGCATGGGTTGCAATGCCATATTCAGATAAATAATTTTTTTCAGTCCCAGTACATTCAGTTTTCAAACAGCTCGCGTGCCACCACCTATTAAAATTTTTTTATTGAAATTTTCATTTTTCATATATTACAAATATTCATATTTGTATATTATAAGAACAATCAATCGAATTTGGTACCCAACATAGATACCGATTTAAAATACCTATAATTTAAAAAATCCAGAGACAATTCTTTTGTCACAAAAAAAACAGATGTCTGCTAAATTTACATTCATCAAATGCGCGAACTGACAAACGTGCGAAGTTAAAATAGTAAGTAAATAATAAGTTTTCTGAAATTATCCCATTTTCTGCGCAATTTTCTTAATTTTTCTTTCCGTAAGAACCTTCCACAAAGTATTAGTAAACTTAAAAAAAAATAAATGAATGAAATAGGTAAAGCCGTTCTGAAGTTATGGCGTGACCAAGGGAAACAGGGATTCATTTATATATATATATATAGATAGATAACAAAAGTGATTGCTTTCCACGAAAATACTCGTACATAAATACCTGCGTAGTTCACATTATATAATTTAATTAAAACAATAATTTATAAAATAAGTTATTGCTGGCAAGAGCGAACTTACCAAAACATTGATTTTACACGCAAAAATTACAATTTTTCATTTCCTTTCTGTGCTGATATACATTTTAAATTAACTCCAACATATACCAAATGTTTTTAAAAGGAGAAACAGTTTTAAATTGATTGTGGCACCTGCGGCTAATTCAACTGTTGCTGACTTGTTTTAAAAATAATGTGGGCGCGCGGTTAACACATCATTTGTCAACCTGCTGGATTCGTTTTGTCATTTAGTTCTACGTACACAAAGTGATGTTCTGTACAAAACAATTATTGATGCTATATCTTTTCACACAACTTATTAGTAGACATAAAAAATGGAGTTTGCGGTAACGAGAGTTTTTACACAAAAATGCGAAATCTGCCATTAACTCGAAAATAGGCAGGAATTTAATGCAATTTAATGATAGGTAGGTATTCTAGAACCAAAAGTTGCAGTTGAAAAAACACTGCCTTACTAATAACGGCGTTTTACATTTTACATGACTGATAAACAAACGTTTAAGAAAAAACCACAATAAATGAGCGATAAATAGATTAAACTGAAGTTTCCATCTTGTTTATAGAAATGGAGGAAAAACTGGATAAATTGATGTATACAGAGTTGTTGGAAAGTTACACATGCTTACACAGTGGAAGAGGCTTGTTTATCGGTGTTTTAGCACCACTTCACAAGGCCTTCAGGCATTCTCAAAATATTTTTGGGACCGATGTATTTTCGTTGACCGAACAACTCAGAACCTCCTTTGAAAAGTCATTAAAAGTGATGTGGTTAGGTTAGGGATATTTGCTATTTTAAAATTATTTCTTTCACAGCTTTTAATGACTTTTCAAAGAGGTGTTGAGTTAACTTAATTCTGGCATGGATCCGTATTTTCGTGCTTATTATTAAAAGTTTTGATTCATGCATATATATATGTACTTCAAATTTGTAGGTACCACGTACTTCAAATTTGTAGGTACCTAAGTACTTCAAATTTGTAGGTACCACGAAATTCCAACATTCAGTTAAATATTTCAGCCTGAACCCCCGTACGTAATGATTTTTTTTAATAAAATTTTTCCTACCCAACGGATAAAAATATATCGACCAAAAAAAGTATAGTTTTTCGGGACATTTTATGGTGCGCGGTTTGAAAAAAATTCGCTTTACCCAAAAATTCACAAAAATAACGCGGTAAATAACCCGAATTTTAATCTTGAATAATAATACGAACTTTTCGGATCCCAATATATTAGTCAGGGGATATTTTATTTGAATTAAAAATGTTTCAGGACAAGATTTTAAAGATACGTCCAAGCTTTTTAGTAAAATTTTTTATTTATTAAAGAATTAGTGGCACCACCGCATTGTTATAATCACAAAGCATTAGGTACTCTTTCCCATGAATATATAAAATATTATATAAGGGGTTAGGTAAACACTTTAGCAAACTTTTAAGCCTAGGTACCTACCTATAAAATATATGTAATCCTTTTTGGCTGGCAATTATCACTGCTTCAGGAAGGTCGCATGTATCACACACTGCTGAATGCACTAAAACTACGAACAACAAGTGCTTAATAGAACACGTTTAGCGTTGATACAGTTGCTGCATGGTCCGTTGACATGTTCAACGGCACATAGACGTTTAACGACTATCTTTTGACGCACGTCTGAAAACAGTCGCTCAACTCTTCATGACTCCATCCTTGTTCCTTGTTAACTATTGTTCAATTCGGTTTCCATATTCTGTTAACCTACATAAACATTGATTTATTTACGTAGTGTAGAAAAAAATACAAGATTTTACAAATTTATAAAGAAAGTATTTTTTAAGAGAGAAAATATTAATAAAAAAAGTTTTGGGCTGGTCGTTATATCTCTACTCAAATTGTAACGTTACACATTATAAGCGTTTATCAATCAAATTAAATATTCTCGACGTTTTTATTAAATAAGGCTATGTTAGTAAGGCTGTTAAGGCATAAGCACAATGTAAATTTAATTTTTATACATTTCATTACATACAAAATAATACACGACCGTTAAAGCAGCAGTGAAACTCCATCACGACAGCATTAGATGTCTTCAATTATTTTAAATGCCCTCTGTGAAGGAAACGATAATAAAAACAACGTCATTCAACAAGACGTTGACTTTTGTTTGACGTTCAAATCCTCTTCATAGAGAAACACAGTGTCATGCGTCTGTGATAAAAGCGGTAAGTATTCAAAATTAAATTCTAGTCAAAATACACTTTACGATAATATTTGGCGCCAGTGTTGAAAGTATGGTCAGTTTATGAGATGGGTATTTTTTTCTGAGGTAGTACGCACAAACGAAAATTATTTAGGTAGGCCTACGCATTTAACGCAAGTGAATGATATTGAGAATAATAAGCATTAAAGGAAAGTAAATTCAGTTACAATTGATTTTTCTGACAGTGAAAGTAATATTTATTTTATTGGATTAAATAAATATTTGGTTTTGGGCGGACAGGCTGAACAGATCTGCCAATTTCAAATATTGAGATGAGCCAAGAATCGGCAAAACTGCAAACATTGAGGGAGGTCTACTGCAGAAGGTTTACGAAGGAGAGTTTTTATTACTTAACTAGAACAAGCGTACCTAGTAAAAATTTAAAGGTGTAAATCTGAAGTTGGCAATTATTATTTCGTGATTTCAAATTGAATAGGTCGATATAAATACAAATACAAATAAACATGATTATGTGCCTTGTGAGATAGCTAAAGTAAAAGGAGAGAGAAAAATAGACAAGAATTCATTACTGCCTAATGGAGACGAGATATTTCAACCAGCAGTTAATAATGAAATATAATAATATTATCCGAATTCCAGAAATGAGAAGTTTTCTTAAATAGCGTCGCGGTTATTATACAATGGGACATTTCCCGGTGAAATGGAAGTCTGACAGTGTCTGCGGACGAATGATGGATCGGGGTATGTCGGTGTTCGGGTTGATGTAGCGTGTAATGTGCGCAGTCTCCTCGGTGAACTATTAATCATCAGCTGAAACAATATTTAGTTTGAACGTTATCGCAATCTGCAGACTTCAGACACCATGCGCCGAGACATCACTTCCAACGGAACTGCCCCAATTTAAACACTGTCCTGTTCTTTTAAAAATAACATGTCTTTAAAACAACATGGATGGGGGATACGCGTTGGATTTTTCACTAGAACTTGGGAATATTTGCATTATATGTAAGCGTTGTAAAGTTCGTTAAAATACTCAGATTCTACAAAAGGGCAATTAAGATTAAAAAGTGAATCAGAATAAAATTACTTTTTGGAAATTAGTAACTTTGTGAGAATATTGTGAAATTAACTAAGAGTCATAGAGTTATATTAACGATTAAACAAAATTTTATGCGTGTTACTAACTCAGAGGCAATTAACAAAATTCAGTTCCACTAGGGGCGTTATACTAAAATATAAAATTTTAAACCGCAATAACGGCACGCAATTGGGTACATCACAATTACTGAAATTCTGAAAACAAAACATTATGACCGTTATATAATAAAATATTAAAGGACGAGGATAATCGTTGCAAAAATCCGAATACAAATTAGAGATAATAAACTTTATAAAGGGTTGGGTTATAATTATTATTAATTAACAAAAACACAATGAAACATTGAAATATAATCTACACTATCCAAAAATACGACGCCTTTCTTCGACGGAAAATGATATGGGGAAATTTAATCACACCTCCTCGCACCGAGTCCATTATCAAAGGAAAGGCTGACAGAAAACCGCTACTGTCTTTTGTTAGGGCAAAGCGGTGGAAGCTATACGAAAGCCTACACTATACGCCGCGCGCCGGGCTGGGGGAGATTATTGGCAGTCACGCAACGCATTTACATGATTCAAAAAACCACCATCAACTCTCGTTCAATGTACGCTAATATTCACCGCATTGCCTTCGATGCAAAAAAGATTAAACGATACAAAAACACTTACTATGACCCTCGCAGATGGAATTCTTCAACACAAAAACACAAAATCGTTATTTCATTCCCACGTGCACAATCAATCAATGCGAGTATAGAACATGTGTGCGAGATCAGATAAGAGAAATTGTCACCAGTCAACGTAAAATATTCAACTCATCCATGCTTCGCATTCGTCATTGAATCGGAACGTAATCTCTACGTGTTGAATGCTTCAAATGCTTCCGAAAATTAGTTTTTTAATGTGAAATGTTTACATACCACGCTGGTAGAGGGCCAAATATTAAATCGATCATAATATTATCATAAAAGTTAGCTCATCAAATTAAGCTTATCCTGAAGGAAGACGAAGTATTCACAATTTGAAAGACAGATGGACACTGAAAGGTTGGCTATATTAAATGAAATATGTATGTATGAATTAGACATAAGATTAATCGAAAAGTAAACTGATTCAATTTTGATAACATTAGCGTCATAAAAGCACTTAAGATTTTTTATTGGAGAAATCATTTGTTGGGGTGGGAAGATAAGGGCTCATTGCGAGCGTTAAACCGTTTCAAGGCGTGCCGCGGAAAGTTTGGGAGAAGTGTCTAACGGGCCTGGAGCACGATTGCCTTTCCATTTCAAACTCATTATACATTAACCCACCACTAAAGGTGAACAAAATCCAATCAAGTTCATACGTTAGAAGGTTTCACTGTGCGTAGTAGATAATTCACATCGATCAGGAAACTTTGTACGGAATAAAGCCCTTCAGAAATATTTTCACTGTGAATTAACTAACGTTTTCAAATTGTAATGGCTGCTATACACCAGTCATTCAGCCAGCCTATCCTTAAAGACTAGGATTACACCCGTTGATATCTGTTCGATGGTCACACCGCTATTTCTTCACTTTCGTTTTGCACAGTTGTTGCATGAATAACTATTTATCAATTACAGGTACCCCACCACAGCATTAGCGTCAACATGGTGACGATTTTACAAGGGCACAACTAACGGTAAGAAAGGAGCACAGGCGATGTGAGACGAAGAACAGAGGGGTAGCGAGCGTGTCAACCACGATCTTGCGCTAAGGCTTTCCTCATTAGCCTAGCCGAGAGCATTTAAATCAAAAATATTGTAATGTTCTCCATAACGCCCACAGTGATCCATTTTGTTGTAATAAATGCCTGCCCCCTCGGAACCGGCTCAGCCTAGTGAGATGGTATATATACCAAAAAAAAAGAAATTGTACTACAAACTGTAAAAAAAAGAAAGTATTTTGTGCTCATTTTAATAAAAAAAAAAAACAAAACAAAACAAAATGATTCATAGAGTTCGTACATAGCTTAAGGAATTCGATTGGAGGTGATACCAAACTTGAAAGGTATTCGGCACAGTACGAATTCTAAACATTCTGCTAAATTTGTAAAATCAATATTTTCACCCCCGGAAAAGCAATTCAAATTAGGTAGTAGAAGTGATATTGGTAGCCACGGGCAAACATTAAAAGAAATTTCGCATGAAGAAATATAAAAGTGGTAAATGAAGGAATAAAACTATCATGAACACAATAAAAGCACTTATTTGTTATTTTCTAAAACTGGTGAAGGCTTTTAAATTGCTAGATTATGATTATGAGTAGATTAATGATCAGATAACAAAATTTTAACGCATGAATGACAAGTGCATTCTTTGGTATGTACTATCGCCATTGAGGGTTAATTTATTAAAATATTGTAGAGTTTCTATTATATCCCTTTTAACTTAAGTGATTAGGGAATAGGCGGCTTTTATCTCGATTCAATGGGATATGCTCGATCAGCCATCAACCGAACATAATTGATTACAAAATAACGACAGCGAAACTTTTCGTGTGAATCTTTAAGGATGTCAAATGTTTAAAATTCCTTCTATTTTCGGAACTTTCAGGTTGTGGTTGTAATATAAAGGGACTGTTTGTTAACTATTTCGTGGTGAGTGGAAAGTCGGCTATGAAATTTCTAAACAAGTTTGAACAGTAAACCATAAGTTTTCTGAAAATATCGTAATTAACAAAGTCAATACCAAGTACCAAAGTACTTTGAATGAATACAACATTATTACAAGTTCAATATATTTAATTAATAAGAGATAACTTTGTATAAACCACTTTTTTTAATAAACAATATCGACATGTTTCAATAACAATGTTATCTTCTTCAGGATATAAAGAAAAATAAATGACAAACAAGTATAGACAAATTAGAATAAACTATAACATAGACGAAATATTAAAAAGTAGAGGTGATTAATTGCTTAAAAATCATAAAAATAGTTATACAAAATTAAATATAAAAATTATTTAAAGAAAAATAAAATTGCATTTAGATAATAAAAAACTTTTAAGAACAAATAATTAAAACAATTAGTCTAAATCAAAAAATAAATAATTATTGTCAGTATTAATAAGAAAATAAATTTAAAAGATGGCTATTTTTAAAAAATGTTTGGTTATTTATAATATTTAAATTACTATTAATGCTTTTTCTAATTTCTAAATTATCCAATTGTATGCCCGTAGTGTTAGTGTGTAAAATTTTAAGACCTGTATTAATATCAAAAGAATGACTTCTTTCCAAAATATGGTTGGCAAATTCAGAATAATTATTATTATTTAAACATCTTATATGTTCCTTAACTCTAATGTTAAAATTTCTAGAAGTTTTTCCAATATAAAAAAGTTACAATCATTACAAATTAATTTATAAACCCCAGATTTGTTCAAAAAATCACATTTATCCTTATAATTTAATGTATAATTTTTTAATTTGTTATTTGTGTAAAAAGCTGGCTGTACATCATTTGGCATGTTTTTAATTATTAAATTTGAAATGCTATTATTTAAAAATATATTTATATATTCATTTATTTATTTATTAATTTACGGACAGTCCATTAAAAACATAATAATAACACGAATAAAAAAGCAGAGGTGATGGTGAAGGTAGAGCACGTACAAATGAATAGCAATGACAATATAAAATGTAAAAAGTACATATAGAAGACACTACAAGTCAAAGCATGAAGAAGCATTTAAATATTGCTTATCGACTGCCGAAAGTCATTTAGTTTTACATCAAAAAATTCAATGCTTTGACTTGTGTTGACAAGTCTTGACATTCTGGATAAAGGAGAATGGTATCCATAATTAGTAGAATATTGATTGAGGAACAGCAATTTATTATTTCGGAGTCTAAATATAAATGAATAAATTTGTTTATAATCTAGCTAGATCAATAAATGAACAACCAAAAAATAATTTATTTTGTTATTTCTTCCTTCCTGACTTCCTGTTTTTATTGTGTGTATTAAAAGTTTTTTAATATGTAAATGCAATTTATATGCATCCTAAAATAGATTTTATATAATGGTTTTTTGTGATATTTGTCCTCTCCTTTTTTACTTTTTTGTCTATATTCTTATTTGTCTATACTTGGTTGTCTTTTGTTATTTTAATATTAATCTTTATCCTGACGAAGAAAACATCGTTTTTGAAACACGTCGATAATATTAATAAAAGTTATTTGTTTTCATTAAATCAATAATGACGCCACGAGGTGTATTTGCGAAGTTTGATGAAGTAAACAAAAAATAGTCCATAGCACATACCAAATTCAGATTTTATAAACAAATATATGACTTGATGTTTTCAAATGCGTGATTTATGGTTAATAAAAAAAAATTTCAGCGTATCGAAATCTAACAATAAACATCATCTAGGAACAGGCTGTTGCTCGGTAGGCAAATAGTTTAAACAGTGTGGATATAAAATGTGCGAATCAAGTAACAATTTGAGGAGTTTCATTTTATGGTAAACTTGATAATTGTTTTTAAATCTAGAATTTTTGTATTCCTACGTAATGCGAATTATGAAAAATAAGTAAAAAGCGTACCTACATTTTATATATAGAATAAAACTATTCAAGAAATAAAATATTTCAAAATTGCAACATATTTAAAAAAAAAAAAAAGTCGAATTGATAACCTCCTCATTTTCGAAGTCGTTTAAAAAACAGAGAGTGTGCAATTAACATGCGGCAGAAGAGAGACCTTCAGAAAACTAAAGTAGACAAGAGTGAGGAGGCTTTGCAGCACCGCGAAAAGAGGAAACAAGCTCTCACCAAGAGATTCCCTGGCCTATGGATTGGGAGAAATGGTCCTATAGTGTTCCCAAATTTTGAATAATTTTTTTAAACTCTTTTATTTCTACTTTGCCAGGTTTTGATCTCATAGCCTCTTGCCCTCGTGCCAAGAATTGAACCGCTTTACTGAGGAAAATTTAATTTAGTTTTCTACGTAAAGCCTCGATTACATTGAGCGAGTTTGCAAGCTACTATCCTAGTGAACTCGCTCAGTGTAATCATATTACTAGCTAACTAGCAGATTTTACACTGAAGGAGTTTACTATCAGAAAGTGAATACGCCGACTCGTAGCTTGTAAACTCTCTTAATGAAATCGAGGCTTATCACAAGGTGCATAATATAATCACACAATATTTGAATAAAACAATGACATAATCTCAGAACGTGACGGAACAAAACATTAAATACATTTGCCATTTTTTATATGAATACCTCACAAGAGTCCCAGCTGTTCCCATCTGGAGCCAGCGAGACTATGAGATCCCCAATTGTGGTATGTTGCGTAGCTGAAGGTAGTGGGAGGGGAAGGAGATGGGGAAGAGGAAGGTGTGTATCTTCCACTCTGGAACGTACCGCAAATATATCTACTATATATTATTTTTAATGAATTAATTGTGAAATAACACAAATTAATCAAATCTTGCGCACGCCGGGATTCGATCCAGCGACCTTCGTATTGCGAGTCAAGAGCCTTGCCCCTCGACCACGGAATGTGTTTTATATATTATAGCGTGGTACAATAAATGGTGCGTTAAACAGATGTTATTTGAAATTAGCTGACAATTACGACTTACCAAAATACAACACTGCAAACAAGGAAACGCAAAGAAACATGGCGTGCAGATACGGAGACCTATGTACCAGGGATAGGCAACTGCACTAACGACCATTGTTCCCAACTTTTCGATCGACCAATCTGAGTCTGTCATCAGCTAAGCGATTTGTAACTATTTTAAAGATAACGATTCTCGTTGTTCCAAAATATTTTATCGTTGAATATCTGTGACCCCTGCACATTTTTGCCCTGCCCAAAATGGCGTCAAAGGAAAAACATTCGATGTTAAATTAATATTAAAGAGTTAAATGTTGTATTTATTATTACCACAAATAATTTCTTTTAAATGCTGTTATCCATAAACTTGCATTTAATATTTTTTAAACAAATGTATAAAATAAATATATTAAAAATTATCAGCTTGACCTTAGCCGCCGGCGCGTCGGTACCACGATACGTTAGCGCCACCCTGTTGACACTTATAACTTTGCTTTGCTCAGTGGAATTTAATCCACGTGTCCGCCTTCCTTAGATTAAGCGATTCTTAAGCGATGCTCGTGTGTTGGAAAGAGCGTAGTTAAAACACTATATTGGAAGGCAATACTCAGGGCTGGTACTCAGACCTATTCTACTGAAAAATCGAACTTATGGAGAAAATGGTCATATTACATTCTGTTGCTATTTTCGTTTTTTCACTTACATATTCATTTAGTGTCCAACATATAACATTTTGTTACTGTATTTTTTTGTAACTGTACATCGTATTTTTCAGCGATTATTTTGTTCCTACATTAATTATTTTAAAGTATTACTTAATAGACTAGCTCCCAGTTAGACCCGAGAATATGTCTCTCCTAACTGGGTAATTAAATTAGTAAATCCAGAATGTAATGTATCACATTATTATCTTTGCATCATAATTTCAATAAAAAAATAACAAATAAATGTTAACATGCATAATTATACAGGGTGTTAAGGGACGTGCTTTACTTACTTTAACAAGTAATTTCTGACATTATTTGGAGTAAAAAAATGTAAATGAAATTTTGGTTTCCGGTGTCTTTTTTGTTGTTTTTTTAACAAAAATATTTTAAAAAGTAGGTATGTGCAGTTGGGGGCAGGGTAAGAGGTTGTGCGGGTACTCGGCTGAGTGACCAGTGACCACATATGGAAGAATTTTGTTTGTCAGATTTTCGAGAAAAAAATTTTGGAAAAAGAAAAAAACATCTAAAAGCCACCGGAGACCAAAATTTCGTTTAAATTTTTTACTCCAAATAATGTCAGGAATCACTAGTTAAAATAAGTCAAGTACGTACCTTAACATTCCTTCACCCGTTAACAGGTAGTTATAGTTACAGGTAACATTATTTACAGGTAGCTAATAAAAAAATGTATATTTTGGTGCACTAACCACCAAAAATTGAAAATGTTTTTAACTAGGCAACAATAGAAGTATTAAAAATTACTTATTTTTTGGCTTTTCAAAAAGCATTCGTGGGCAACAGATTGTTTACCCCTAAACTGTCCAGACAAATGACACAATGTAACACTCAGAACAAACAATCACATAAAGTGTGACACGTGAATGTGCATTAAACTGGCAACGCTGAGAATCATGTTGTAATTTGTAGTGCCATTCCAAAATTCATGAACCGGGAACATAAAGTAGTGATCTTGATACTACAAACACACTTCGGCAAGGAAAACGTGGAAAGTGGGGTTAGCGAGGTAAACGGGAGGGGCGAGGAAAGTGGGGAAATCGAGGTAGGCGAGGTAAGCGAGGAAAGCGATGGCGACAAGGCCGAATTGCCGAGTTGGAGTTGCCGAGCTCTCATCGGTTGGGCGGACAAGGCGAAGAAAGGCGCGCGTTAATGAGGACCCCAGCTGCAGAGGATTATTACAGATTTATGGGGCAGCTCCAAGTTCACACGGCGCAGTTTAAATTCCCGAATAATAAATAATAATGGAATTTTATATTCCGACAGTCACCGCGAATTTTATGGTGGATAAATTTGTTATCTTTTATCTTGCAAACCTTTGAAGATAAAAGAGCAACTATAAAATCTTGATTGAGATCTGAAGAATTAGTAATTTTATGATGGAAAATGATTTGAATTGTGACGTTTATTGTAAGTTTTTTGCGACGCAGATGAATGAAATGAATAAATTGTGCGACACAATATTAATCAAGAAACCGTCGTATTAATATTGGTGATCGGATACAACAAAACCATGACATAAAATAATGCTTTACTTGTAAGGTTAGGTTACCTTAAGTTTTTTTTTGTAACCAGAACACGAAGAAGAGGTTCTTTACTTTTCTTAAGGTTCTCTTTTGCCACTCTTCTATCTTGTCACTGTTCTGTTTTGCAACTCTTCTGTCTTGTCACTGTTCAGTTTTGACACTATTCTGTTTTGTCACTGTTCTGTTTTGCTACTTTTCTATCTTATCGCTGTTCAGTTTTGTCACTGTTCTGTTTTGCAACTCTTCTATCTTGTCACTATTCAGTTTGGACACTATTCTGTTTTGTCACTGTTCAGTTTTGACACTATTCTGTTTTGGCACTTTTTGTTTTGTCATGGAACCATTACTATTGTATAGATACAATGATAAAAAAGGAAAAAGAAAAGATAATTTGAAAGCCCTAGAAATTAGTAACGTGGTCAAAAATCAGTTGAGCTTTATAATTAGATCCAAATTATAAAATACATGTTCACGATGAAACCTTCTGGAAAACACTGTGACTCTCGTTCCACTCCTTTGCCCCCGGCCTCTCCCATCTCATCTGTTGCTTCTGTCCCTCTTGCGCGGGCTCTAATCAAATGTTATTTTGTATTATACATGGTACACACAAAGTTACAGTTACCTAATTAATTTTAAAATGTTATTATTAACACGTTCGATATAATTTTATCGTCAATTACATAATAATAAATATGCAATGCGCAGAATTCTTGGTATAATGGTTTTCGGCATAAAATAATATGTTCTTCGAGCTCTTTCCACCGTTCCCTTTATTATTATAATATTACCAATATTATAATATGACCTGTAGTTATCCTTAACCTGTTGTTAATAGCTCAATAAACGCAATGTGTCAAATTGCATACAATTTCATGCTCATTAATCAACTACAATGTATATGTAGATAATAAATTTTCTATTGTTAACTAATAGGTTGGTATTAAATTCGTTTTAAAAAGAGAAAAATAATAAGTAATAAGTAGTTAAATATGTTTTCAACAGATTTGAATTGAGAAAGGGCATAATACATAATAATATACTATAATTATTATTTTATTGTTAGATTTGTATAAACAAGGTTCATATTTTAATTTGTTCACTGTGAAGCGCCGTTTGTCGTTGTTGATATTTTGAGGAAAACAGCATTTTACAAAATGATCTATTGTTATTATCAATTAAATGTATTATAATTAAATGTTTGTCTTGGATTTATATGCGTTTACAAATAGAGCGAGTATATTATATTGAAACGATATACTATGTAAGTACAAGACAATTTAGTACATACGTTAAGAATTTAAATGAGAATATTTATGAAATAAACAATAATGTTTTAGGAAAAGATAAACACAATGAAATAAAATAATCCTAATATTATCGAACACCAAAATATCTGATACAAAGCGATGAAATTTGAACACACAAGAAAAAGCTGAAGGAAACAAAGAAAAAATTTAGGTAATATGAAAGCAACTGCACACAAATAGGTAACGACTGCGTAATTTATAATTAAATGATTAACAGCTGCCTGTGCTAAGTATGCAAAACAATGCTCTGATTCCAATTGAGATTGCTGATGATTCATTTAATTGTGATTTCGGCATCATCAGAAGCAAACTGATTACTTAAGTTGTGAAAAAATGTGGTGTCTAACCCAACATAAGGAATTAGCAACCATTGACAGTAAAACACTGTTAGTCCTACCCTAGAAAATGCATTCTACCGAAATAAAATGTCTAAGAAAGGATGAAACCAATGTTTGATTTTGTAGGTTTCAATGACTTCGATGGCTGGCCATGTGAAAAAAAATATTTTGATAATTTAGGCCCGGATTCATGGGGATGAGGTTTGTGTAGGATTTGAAAGCGGATGCGTCTGTCCACATAGTGCGTGCGGTCCAAATCGAGAGACTGGTCGAACCGCAGTGGGAGGGTTAGGTTACGTTACGTCTGTCACTACTGAACACACTGAACCCCAGATTTCTACCCACCCCCACTTATCCACTCCTGACACCTTTTTCCTTCCCAGAACACATTATCCTTCCTTTCCTTTTAAATACCTTCCACATAGCATACCCAGAGATGACATATCCCTGTGGGAAATTATTTTCCTCAGGGCCACCTGTGTGGAGCTATCGTAAAAAAATTATAACACGGCAGAAAACCGAAAATCTTAACCAAGTGAGTGTACCAGTCGAAGCGACCCAGAGTCGGTCCAAGAAAGAGGTGGAATAAGACTGGAGGCCTAGAAAATACTGTGGACCAGAGAAGAACGGCTAGGAAGAGTAGGAGCCGAAGACGTTTGAGAACATTGCTGGAGGATAAATTTTAACATGAGATGTAGCTCAGATGTGAATATCTCACTTATTTATGCCAAAAATAAAATGTGGGTAAAGGAATACTTCTCAACTAACGGTAAAGAACGGGTATCCACCTCCAGTAGACCAAAGAACCAGACATGAAACACTCAGAACAGGAAAAAATTCTCATTAAATATATATTTATCCGCATCGACGGAAATAAAACTCTACTCTAAGTCAATTGCGACTATTACGTTGTGGAGGCCCCAATCAAGGAAACCATTTTCCCGTCATAACGAAACTAATTGAAATTTGCACAAAACACACCTTCGTTAAAATGTAACCACACTGTGCAGTAAACATTGAAACGATTAAAATACCACACGGTTCGAAAACCATTAAAACTCGGGCCCTATGAATATTCATTAGAGATTAACACGGGGACTAAAGCAGGTCGCTGCTGATTTTTCAGGCAATGCCAATTACAAAAGTTGTATTGAAAAACCCGTTGAATAGGGGACGTGGTACAGTCATAATGTCATTGCCTCCTTTCGCGTTATCGGGGGGGAGCAAGGCGAGGGTTCTGAACAACAGGTGGGGACGGAGGAGGACGGTCGAGCAGTAAAGTGTGTAGGCGTGTTCAAGAACAAGTTAAAAAATATTGAAACATAAGTGAAGAAAAAAAGAAGACATTTTTGGGTACATATTTTCATTGACAAACAGGCACGGTCTTAGTAGGGGCAATTATAAAAAGTTGCTAAGGATAGAGCATTGCTGAGGCGCTTTACCTTTTCGTTTCTCTTTCCCGTTTGCGCGCTCCGCGCCCGTACATGAACAGAACGAAATCCATGTTAATACGAGTATTACACACAGTCATACCCGCAGCTCTTGACTAAACGTCGAAATAGTTAGAACTCTACGCAATGGTGGTCAGGACCGATAAGGCGACGACATACATGCATACGTCTAAATAAATATTAAATATATATATATATATATATATATATATATATATATAATTAGTGAGCGCTTTAGCGCTTCTTGTATATACCTACCAAATTCGCGAATAGAAAGTACTGCAGTGACACTCCAAGCAACATGGAATAAAGGGTAGGTACTATCGCACAATTTTTCGTTACCGTTAGTAAAAGTTGGTATTTGGTACCTCACAAATAGGCAAGGTATTACAAAAAGGGAACCATTTAAAAAGGTGTCAAAATTGTAAGTCTTCTCCTCTGTGTTCGTGCTCGACGTAAGGTGCTGCAACAGGGTTTATTCATTAGGAAATAGAAAAGAATACATAATAATATTATGATTGACTTCGATAAAAATAGCGCCGCAACCCGTCCATTAACGATACAATAAACCCTGTCATAGTAATACGTTGGAGCCATAAAGGAAAATGACGCATTTCCGGCAGTCGGGAAAATCCCAGACATAAGGCGTATAACGCCGGCCTTAAGACACGTAAATACTGCATTGAATTGACGTTCCTACTTTCTTTTAATACTTACTTGTAAAGTAAATCCATGGGTGATAGTGTGAAAAAATCGGAGATTCGCAATGAATGCTAGGCTTCGCCGAATGGCTGAAAAATGCGGAAATGTATATATCTACTAGATGTAAAAAAATAAGAAAAAAATTGGTTACATTCTGAGAACCTACGAAAATAACCCGAAGATAATCCAAGGAAAGATTGATATAAAGCGCAAAAGGGGAATACGCTGCACCGCATGATTGAAAATAGTGCAGTTCCGCAGAGCTGATGCAAGATGAAGTCAATCCTCGAGAGGAGAGAACATCTAAAGTAGAAGAAATCTTGAATCATTCTAAGATTTCCAAAATAAATTAGCAGATGGATGGTTTACTCTCAGGGGAAAAACGATGTTTCCATCGATAGGTATCCGTTCATTTACTGTTAAAAGATGACTAACCTACACCGAGTGATCCAAAGATCAAAAGCACTGAATTCTAAGTATAATAATTCAAGGCATAACAAACAATTTCTAGTAAATTCCATAACAATAGTAGAACATCCTATTTGACAGGAATCAATCAAATATAAAACGATTTTCATCGCCATAACATCAAAGTGGTTTTTATCGACAATGGAAAACAGTTATTTTATAAACTAAAAAAAACTTTGAATTTTGAATTAGACATAGGATGTATGCTTGTAGTAGTAACACCGCTCTAACGATGAGCTCTGGCAACAGCAAAGTGGTAAAATAGGTAATTCTTTAATTTATAGGTCTAGAGAACTAATTTTTATTCAAAACAACAAAGTCATTTTTGCCATGCGCTATGACATTTTGAATTATCCATTTATTAAAAAATAAGACAAAAAACTTTGTTGAACAAGACTTTTTTATTTTACTAAAAATGGTATTGAAATCTAGTGCGAAGCCGGGTAGTAAAGCTATTCGATGAAGTATATAAATAATAAACCTTCCCTTTGCCCCTACTTAATAATAACTCTAGATACGAGTAATATTTTTTCGAATAAAAACGGTCGTAATAAATATTTATCTAGGAGCTGTGGAATTGTAAATACGAAAAGAAACTGTTTTATCCCGTCTGGTGGGTCGGTGATGAATTTGGTGAATAGGAAACGAGACGCTAAGAAATATGTACTGCGAATTTAATATTTAATATAAAGGTAAACCTGCAGATTGAATAAAAGTGTCTGACTTTGGGGGAAAAAAATTCTTCCTTTCCAGAATTGTTTTTTATAAATCACATAACATGATTCAGTTTGCTAGAACAGAATTAAATAAATACTAATGTTCACAAATCGTTATGATTATTATGTTTAATTTACGAGTTTTGTGCACACAAATAATGTAATTCCACAAAATCCAATTAAATCACTGCTGTGATGGTAGTAAAATAGTATTATTTGTAGAAGAGTAATTAATCGTCATTAATCGAACCCATGATAAAATCTAATTAACAGAATCTACCTAAATATACAGATGAAAACAGTTATCCGCCCAACTTATTTAATCTAGAACGACAAGTGCAAAAAGGGTTATATCGTAGAGGTTTTTGAAAATCTAGTGGTAATTTTCTATACGTATCTCCGTTAGAGGCCATGCAGATATTTTGTGGAAACATTATTCTAATTATGTTATACCTAGTTTTTTTCGCAGAAAATCAAATCGTCGCATTAATTCGTAGACTGCGTAACTCCAAATTTTTCGAAAATATGTTTTTAATGCCATCTGGTGTTAAAATTAGTCCCGCATCGACTAGTAAAACTCGCAAATTTCAAAAAAATATATCTTTTTAGATAAACATAAACTAGGAAACTAACCCCATGGAGCTATTTTCACTTGCGAATACTTCGAAACTCCTTAACTCCACATACTTTATTTTATTTACCATTTCACTTATTATTTAACTTCAAAATTATTCGTAGTATGAGAATTGTGCTGTTATGCCTTGTGTACTAAGTACTATTACATATATTTATCCTGTTATTCTTACATACTGAAACTAAATATAAAAGTCAATTACGATGTTATTGAGTAATTTATAAAATAAATATTGCAGTTGTGTATTGTTGTTTTATTTTTTTAATGTAAAATTCCTATCTCCCAAGTCTTCAGCTAGTTGTTCATAAAACTGTTCGCAGAAAAGTACGTAGGTATCTTTGTAAAATACGTATGTATCCATTCTCGGTTTTTATGCAAACTTCCTAACTCCGATTTGAAATAGAAAGCCTTAACTTACAAAAGTTAAATGATTGAAAATAAATTTCGAAATATATTATATGTTTGGAACATAAATAAAAACGATGACCCGTCTTTCATTTTTTTTCACTATGAGGTTTTTTGTGCCTCCTGTAAAATTTGACATTTGGTGGTTACGCATTCTACGAATTAATGCGACGAAATGTAACAGTGTCGTCAAATGGCCATTCAGGGCGATTTTATTTTTCTGACATTTGAAAGCTCCTTGTTAAACACGGATTCTAGGTTTGGGGTATTGTGCCGTGTTGCACACTTTTTTCTTTATCCAAGGTGTTTTACGTTTCGACTTCTTTCTTTATCCAACGAGTTTTATAGATACTAGATAGTAATAATACTATGAGAGATACGTTTTTAGATTTTCACGGCCAAAATCATTTTCGTTATTTATTTTGGAGGTGTTATGCCGTGTTGCGCTGCCTCCTTCTTTAGCCAACGTTTCGGACAGCGTTGCAGTGTCCATCATCAGGGCAGACCCGGCAGGTCAGACAAAGAAGAGGTAGCGCAACACGGCATAACACCCCAAAAACAAATAACTAAAAGTAGATATTATGTTTTGGACAGCATTGCACTGTCCATCATAATCATATTGATCACTATTCGTTCAAGAGTTGAAAGGGACTTAGAACCGGCATTTAACGGGAACCTTTTAATTGTCAAAAAAATAAAATGGCGCTGAATGGCCATTTGATGACTTTGTCACATATTATTGAAAGTGAATTTCTGTGAAACAACTGGGTCTTCGTTTGGTTCTGAACAAGTTTTTTGTTGTCTGATCAAAGGGAAAGAAGTGCGGACAAACGAAGCCAATGATAATAATTATGCTCCTTCAAACACAGCAAACTTATTTTGTAGCACCATTTTAATTCTAAATTAATAAAATACTTAGTTTTTACCACTTTTATTGTTATATCAAAAAAAAACCAACATGTTTCTTGAGCAACACTCACTTCTTCTGGGTTTTCTTAATATTAATTATAAATAATAGACATAGACAATGGTGTCAATGGAAAAATGAGAAAGGAAAAAGGGGCAATATGGAACAATTTACAATTTATTTCGGGATAATTATGCGTTTTGGTGCAAAAAAATGCGGGACACAACTGTGTGTATTAGTGAACGATGTTTGTGACATCATTGTGCTCCCGGATTCATCCTAATAATGGTTCGTTGCACATCTCCCTTGTTCGCATTATCTATGATATGCATTAAAAACAGATACATTATAAAAATCGAGTGAATCGGTAGGAACATGTTTTTGAAGGTGTAAAATTTCGGTGTCTATTAGTAATGTCGATGTTTAGTTACGCAAAGCAGAGAGCAAACTGGAGCAGTAGAAGAGGAGACTCGATAAAGGGAGAAGTGAACTTGTCCATTCTGTGTATCTTGGTCCGGGTCCAGTTTAGTTCTGCTGGCGCGGCGGGTTTTGGTGCCCGTCCAGTTTATGTTCCATCACTGTTACGACAACACTGCCAACACCCTTGGGATTGTGGAACGGAATAGGATGCAGACACGTCATAGAGCATCGATTTTTATATGATAATTTTAATATAATAATTTGGGAGGCGGGTTTTGGTAAACCCCGGGAACCATTTATTGGAAAACCAACACCCCTGCCATTAGGCCACCCCAAGTGGTTTGCCGACTTAGCAGCGGCGCCTCGTTTCATGTGGTGAGGTTTGTCTAGGTCTTGGCGGCACATGCGTTTGCCCACCTACTGCTTGGCGAATCAGAAAAGACTGGTTGACGGAGACCTTTTTACCTCTGCAGCCGGACTCTCTCCATCTGTCGCCTTGTACCGCAGTGGGAGGGATGGATTAATACGTTGACCCCCCCTACTCATACCTTCTTCTTTAGCAGAACTTTCCCTCCTTCTTTCCCCTAAAGCGACCCTCCACACAGCCTCCCAAAAAAAAATATTCCCCATAGGCCCCGAGTGAAATTGTTTTCCTCAGGGCTTACTGTGTGTAGCTAATATTAAAAAAAAAATTCAACAAAGGGGCCGAAGTTCTGCACGTTTCGTTACAGTCAAGGTTGCTCATATTATATTTCTCATTAACGGAATAACTATTTATGTTAAAAAGGCAACATTTCGTGCAATTTATTTTTTTATGATAAGGTGCCGGATAACTTTATAGAACCATTGAAACTATGGCATCCCTAATCGGGATATGTTTTGAGCCTGAAGGTAGTGGGGAGAGGAAGGAGATTGGAAAGAGAAAGACTGGATTCAGATCTGAACACCAAAACGGCTAAAGCCATTTCAAGCAACGTTTCAATTCACGCCCTCAAGCTTAAGTTTAGTCGTAAGGAATCCAATATTTCGTTGGTGTGAAAGCACTATGAAAAAATTCTAAATAGTGGTATTTCACTAGGGCCATATTGAGAGTATGTTTCTTCCAGTAAAGTGGGCCACAAATATATAATACATTATTTGTAATTAATTAACTTTCAACAACTCAAATTTATTAATTCATTAATCAGGAGACGCCTTCACATTATATCACTTACACCCTTGAGGTGATTTTTCACAAAAACGGTGCTATACAAAATTATCCAATTATTATTATTCGAGTTTAAAAAGCTTCTGTTCATTTTTAATAAATAGCTTAATAGCTCTGTAACTTATCTAAAGCTGTGTTGCAAACCTGGCATGTGTGAAAATATTATTAAAAAAATACTTATTTCAGTTTTGTGTGTGTCCCGCGTAAATCCGGTTCGATGAACTCAAATTAGCTTCGAATTTATGTGTCATTTTCAAAAACAGATCTAATTGTGGAAAGAACTGAAACAAGCGATTAGGTACCTACCTAATACATAATATTTATTAATAACAGGAAATTGTGTTTGAAATTTTTAAAATTGAAACCGATTTGTCTAGAGTTCAGAATACCCCGTAATTTTTTGTAGGTCTGCGATACCAAATAATATTGGTTTAAACATATTCTGCGTCAAATCATTAACACTAGGATCCATCCCGAAAAGCGGCAAATATAAAGTGACTTGAAGCAACAGTTTCTCCAATATCATGTACACTGCACACATCCTCTTTAGTTGTATGGTCATTGCAATAACCAGCTAGGAATATGCCTTTCCAAAAATAACTGTATCCATTCTTAATTGAATTTCGCTGATGGAAAAATAATGCGTGGTGTTAGATAATTTTAGTAATATTGATCGAAAATAAATTTTTAATGCAAATTGGTTTTGAACAAGCTTTTTATGTTATGGAATGAATTCCCTATACAAAAATTTGCCTTTGTAAGAGTACAGTTTGTGTTTGAAAGCGTTTTAGCTTGATTACATGTTTTGTCGTAAATAAAAATCGTTGTACATTATAAATAAGGGATTTTGTTATATTTCCTGTGCTGTAGATTTTTAATGAATAACATCTTGTTATTATTAATGTCTGAAAGTCTAATTATTGTTTGAGAATCTGATAATTAAATTCTTCATTTTAATGGTTTCTGCAGCATGCTTGTCAATAATTCCACAATTTTAGAAAGTTTCTTACAAAGTTTTATAATTTGACATTCTCATTGTCTTATGGATGTAAGATAGCCCAAATTTATGCAATTCGCATTTCTCCTTGGAAAATCTGATCGAATTATTGAATAATAAATTATTATAGGTACCTACCTAAGGAATTCTATTAACAGAAAATAACTGGCAGTTACTAGTTCAATGAAGCCTCCTTTCACCAGTGTCGTTTAACATATATGGTGAATACGTATTGTGTAAGGAAGATGGAAAGTGGAGGAGACATTGGTGGCCACAATATGTCAAATCTCCGATATGCAGATGACACCACCCTTATCGTCTCTTGTGAAGAAGAACCACCTCCTTACTAACATAGAGGAAGAAAGCCGTAATCTAGGTCTACTGATCAAAAAGGCCACAATAAAAATGATGGTGATCGACTGGGCAAACACCTTTGAAGGAACAAATGAGCTAACACAGACTTACAAACGGTGAACGAGTTTATTTACCTTGGCTTGGCTTGGCGAAGGAGGTTGTGAAACAGAAGTGAAATGAAGACATCATGAGTATGATTAATGCAAAATATAATAAGTGACAGAGGCATAAAGAAAACCACCAAGATGAGACTCGTCCAGGCGTTGGTTTTCCCCATATTTCTAAACGGTTTGGAAATATGGATACTTAGAGCCAGCGAAACAAAGCAGATAGACGACCTAGAAATGTGGTACTGGAGAAATATGCTTTGGATTCCATGGATCACCAGACGGCCAAATATGTTCATTCTGGAAGATCTAGATATCCACAATACGCTTTAAACTATCTGCCTACAACGTATTTTAAAATTCTTTGGAAACGTTGCTCGCTAAACTGAGGTCTCCAATTTAGAGAAATTCATTGTCACTGGAAAAGTGGAAGACAGAAGAAGACGGGGAAGGTTACTGGCTTCTGGTACGTCGGTGTCTGCAGCTCTCAACGCAGAACCGCGAGGAATGAAAGAGCCACCATGTCCATCATGAAAAAAAAGGAAAATGGAGTAGGAGTCACGATCCTCAACAACGAGGAACTGATTTAAGAAGGAAAAACTAGTTACAAGATACTAACCACCTGCGCTGGGATTCCAGCACGCTTTTTTTTAATTAAAAAAGTATTGGAAAATATGAAACTTGACAATATGGCTAATATCTTAATTATTTAAAGTTAAAATGATATTATTTCAAAGGTCATATAAATCGTGGATCTGTTTATTGTGTCGTCTTATATTCGCTTTATCAGCACCAAGACGAGAGGATTTTGTTATTTAATTTTTAGAACATAACCAATACCTAATTTAATGAAGCCTATAAGCGAAACTAAATAAAAAATTTGAAAAAAGAAAAATCAGAAAAAGATACGGTCACATCTAGGACTCGAACCCAGGGCCCTAGCCTTGCCGGGGCGCAGCTGTACCAACTGAGCTAATGTGTCCTTATCCAATTCGGTCATAATTAACTGTATACTTTGACTTACTACCAACACAAACTTCATTTTCTTACCGCATATTTTTAATTGGCTTACTATATGTTTGATTGCATGATTCTATGAAAATTCAATATTACAATTTAAAGTTTTACTCATCAAGTTAAAAAGAAAAATAAATAAAAAAAATATCATTAATTTTAAAAAGGCCTGCTGGCAAGATAAGAAAATAATATCCATAACAAAAAATCAATGCAATCAAAAATTTTATGTTTTATGAATAAGTTTTGCTAGGATATTATTTTTACAGTAATTAAGTACCTACTTCAAATGAACAATACCATGCAACAGAACATACAATATAAAAATAAATATTATTACATTTAAAATATGGTTTGACTGCCATAATTCCAATTTTGGAGGCGGTTATGGGTACCGCTACCCTGGGAACCATTTATTGGATAACTAACACCTCTTCCATAGGTCTCCCCAAGTGATTCGCTACGTTTGGTGACTTAGAAGGGGTGCACGGGTTCATGGGGTGAGGTTTGTCCAGATCTTGGCGGCGGATACATCTGCTCATTTGCTGCGTAGCGGGCCGAATCGAGAGAGATTGGTGTTGAGGGAGGCTTTTTGACCTTTCAGCCGGACTCTCTTGACCCATCGCCTTGCATCGCAGTTGAAGGGATGGATTTACACGTCCGTCACTCCTGTACCCAATGACCCCCAGTTTCCACCCACTAGTCATACCTTTTTCCTTACCAAAACTTCCCATCCTTCCCTTCCTCATAAAGACCCTCCACACAGCATCCCCTAATATGTCATTTTTATTATTTTCCTCAGGGACTCCTGTGTGGAGCTAATGTAAAAAAAATTTGCCATAATATTTAAAAATCAGAACTTGCTGACCAATGTTATACATAGGCTTATAAAAAGTGATAAACTTGACTCGCGTCAAAATACATGTCAACAAATCGTGATTTTCTCGTAAAGTGGTTTGGGCGTTATTACACATAAAAAAAGAAGAAAAAAATAAATCTAACCATGTGGAATTTGCGACCATCGTCTGGGGTTAAATTAGTACGTCCCGTGGTGCGTCGGCTGTGACGTCACCAACGACGGATTTAGAGACCGTCGATTTGAGTAAGCACACATACACACACACTCAAATACACTTACGCATTTTCACACATGCAGACATTAACACAATCAAACACAAATACCCACATTCATACCTCTCAACACAACCTAGACTCTAATGCTAGATACAAATAGCAAACCGTTCGAAAAATGAGCTTTATTAATACAGGGGTCTTAAAAACATCACCCATTATAAGAAAAACGACCAAGATTGCGTGCACGAACTTTTTTAGGTATATTTAATTTAACTACTTTCTCAGACATGAATTAAGTAGGTGAATTTTAAAACTCTTTTCCTGGTTGTCTGGAGCTGGTTGGCTACGTTTGGTGACGTAGCAGGGGTGCCCGGGTTCATGTGGGTTAGGTTTGTCCGGATGTAAGCGGCGGATGCGTCTGCTCACCAACTGAGATCTTTTGACCTCTTCAGCAGGACTCTCAGCAGAATTTGAACCGCAGAGGTAGGGATGAATTCATTCGTCCGTCACTTCTAGACAAACTGACCCCCAGATTCCTATCCACCCCTCATACCTTTTTCCTTCTCAGAACTTCCTCTCCTTCCTTTCCTTGAGGGGAATTATTTTTCCTAGGGCCTCCCGTGTGGAGCTAATGTAAAAAAATAAAACAAAAAATCTAAAAACATCACGGAGGCACAAAAATTGCATGATACCAATATTTTTTTTACTAGCAATTGAAACGAGCATAGTTTTATCATAAAACATAACGTTAAGCGGGTTTTATTTTAAAACAATGATAATAAGAGTCCATGACACGACACCGTTTATGCTTACAGATGCTCGTAAAAGAGCTCCAAATTACGATCAAGATTCCGAAGTCATCCGATTGAGAAGATAAATCCCAAGATTCCGTTAGTGATAAAGGTTTGTTCGGGTTTATTGGATGGTGTGGTGTTTGGGGTTGTGCCAATTAGATATTTCGGTCGCGCGTTATACAGATATTTCAGCCGATTGTTCTGGACAGAGCTCTGGGGAAAATCAACCGATGGAAGACGATACTTCGAACGATAATACGCACGATCCAAGAAATAATCAACCAGCTTGTAGTTCTTACATTTCAGAAATATTTTTCAGACATTAGAGACTCAA
The DNA here is from genome assembly GCA_917563855.2 of Limnephilus lunatus. NCBI lineage: Eukaryota > Metazoa > Arthropoda > Insecta > Trichoptera > Limnephilidae > Limnephilus > Limnephilus lunatus. The sequence goes on from OU830595.1 coordinate 72,600,782, forward strand.
AACCTCTCTTAAAATATCCCGCTTTTCAAAAAGATGACATCGAAGAAAAATATGTTTTTCAAATTCCTTTTCTATGTAACTACTCGAGGATAAACCAAAAGTTTTACGAGATCTTCCCCCATAAAACGTCTCAGTAAACTGACAGCATAAAACATCTCCTGGGTGCAAAAAATATTTATGGTCCATATTGCTCGATGAGGCGGCAATTCCACGTCGTAAAAAGACATCGAGTTAACAGGGATTACATGTAGATTTGTTTATCTTTAAAACAAGGACACTATAGCTTTTCTGCACATAAATTTAAAAGCTACATGTAATAGAACTGTAATGACACGATTAATACGAGAATCGCATGTTTCATGATAAAAGCTCGAACTAGACATATATAAATGCCATCGTAAGCTCTCAAGTTAAAGCTAGGCACAATGGATTTATGTCATAACTGGGGCGGTATTATTTTAATGTATAATTAACAATTCAGAAGCCTTCCTGACAATTGTATTACATATTTCATATTGTGGAACAAGAATATATGGAGCACTCTAAGAAGATATTACTTCGGTGCCCATATACGAGGTTAATGCTTCTCCTTTCGCAATATGGAGGTTTTAAAACGTATGATATATTGCAAGTAACGACCAAGAAATACCCATTAATCAACCATTTATAATTGCGTACATATACAGATAGACTTAAATAAATACAAGTAAGTGAAAGGGTGTTAATTAAAGGGATCGCGTTAATGAATTGCAAACAACTTAAATTTTACTCGTAAAATTGTTTCCGAGCTACAACGTTTGCAAGGAATTTGATGAAAATAATAATGATAAAAAATTAATTAAAAAGGCAAAAGCAATTAAAATTTAACAACATAAAAGCTATCAATATAACATAGATACATCCTACTATTCTGCACACTTCAACCGTTCAGTTTTGAAACAGGCCACCAATCGGACTCACATCTTAAAAATATAACAATGATACCTCCATTGGCTTGCCGCCAACGCTAGTCTTCCAGATGAACAAACTTCAGTAATATCTGGATCATTCAATCTCCATAGATTTACTGGAGCGATGAAGAGTATTGTAACCCCTCACTCAACTGGTATTCCCCGAGATTTGCTTGCGCCGTGCCATGTGCCATTCAACCTCGAAATATACATTTATCTAAAGGAATTATTAATAGGCGTGAAGTTGGGATTTCAGCTGAGGAAATGGAATGTAACTTTTTACTGGGTGGAAAAATGTGGATTTTTTGGCAAACGGGTTGGATGGCGATCGGGAACCACGTGTTGATGACGTAGAAACCTTGGAAAGTGCCCCACTTAAAGCAGCGCTCCCTGTTAACTTGTCCAATGTAGGGTTGGCTGCTCTGTTTCTTGGCACAGACGCAAAGCAGAATGTCCATCGAATCACTGGTTCGTGGTCGTTCCGATGCTGGGCATTTCACGTCTGGGTTACGATTAAAGCAAAACACATTTCAAAGTTCCTTTGTCATGTTAAATGAAACCTGGCACTATGTATAATTAATAGCGAGCTGGCGCAAGAATCGCAGATTCGGCAGCATGAGATAAAATTAATCTTCAAACAGCGACCTAAATAAACCGGTAATCATTGTGTTTAACTTTGAAAGACACTTTTATAATTAGGAGTGGCTTTATTAAATTACTGTCGATCCTATGTTTATATTCAAAGAATTTTCAAATAATATAGGTTTAACGCAAACACATAAAACAAACCGTTATATTTACAGAATAATAATATAATTTGTAGAAATAAACTATGCCATTTTGTGGGTGATTATCGTTTTCAACTTACTCGTTTATTAGGGGACCTATTCTAGAGGGAAAACTAATGTACTACTTTCCGTAAAGTAATTATTTGTTTATCGGTTTCCACAAATATCGTACAAACACACGACAAAGAAATATTGGTCCCCATCCAATAATCCAATAGAGTATTAATCTTGATAAGAATTATATTCAAGAATGAAAGAATTCTATAAAAATCATAGGCACATAAAAAAGTCCACTTTACGCTTTTGCCAAGTTGGCCGAGCCAAAAGCAATTCATCATATAACACTGCTGATATGTCATCGGGACGGCCGAAAAAAAATTATCAATATTTGAAGAATGAATCCCGTAACATAAATTCAATAAAAGTGATAAGAAATACATTTTTTCATAACAATTTCATTTCGATTTTCATATTCCGTTGATGGATTCCGCTATCACGCAATACGGTGAATAAGAAAAAAATTCAAACTGAAGTGAAGTCATTTAAAACCATTTAAACGGCAACGCACCTAATTATTTGTGTCATTTTATATTCTTTTATAATTTTTTTTTATTCTCTTACATTATTTTGATATTGTTTTTGTTTATGATTTTGTTTTATTTTTGTTTTGGATTTTGTTATCCACATTTAGAAGTTTTTTGTTAAAAAAAAATTACTTGTACAAAAAAATGATTGGCCGTAAAATTCAAAATAAATGAATCATTTTATATTTATGCACTGTATAAAATCGAACACCATAAAACGGGCATGTGCCTAGCTTGGTGGTTGAAAAATCCTCAGATTATGTAATTACAAAGCAATGAATAAAGAAAAATGATTTTTGTTTTTAAAACTACTCAAAAGATATTTAGAGTCGAGCCTAGGTATATGAAATCGTTCATAGTTTCTAAGTCTATGAGAGCATTATTTGTTATTACAAAGATGTTTACCGTGTCGTTAACCAGTTTTGAGTTGGCCTTGTTCATCAAGATTACGGCTTTCTTCCACTATTTTCGCAAAGAGGTGATTCATTTCTTCTCCAGAAGAGGCGATAAGGGTAGTCTCATTTGCATATTGAAGTTTTGAGATTTTTTTGGTCAACACGTGTTCACGCAATATGTATTCGCCATATATATTAAATAACATTGGTGCAAGGAGGCATTCTCGCCGTACCCATTTTTTCACATAAAATGTGTCCGATTATTGGGTGTCAATCTTACTACATGCATGGACTTTGTTGTACAGGTTTCCAAGGTTTTTAATACTAACGGATAGATAATTGCATATAAAAGTATTTCCTAATAGTTTTGAAATGAACATCGTATGGTGATAATAAAAAAAATTGTGGAAAAAAGGCGCACTTTTAGAAATAAAAACATCTTGTGTTGCAATTTTTCTGTCAAATAAAATGTGTTAGATTTGGAAGTCAAACAAAACTTTGAATTTGAATCTATATATTAGTATAATTTGTTCTAAAATCGGTGTTGCCGTGGAAATGAAAAATCTAAGTTAAAATTTATTAAATGGACTGTTGAGAGACCAGAGACCGCACGAAAGAAGGTGACATTTTAACATTTTATGTCCCAAGAAGAATTGACAGGCCTCGGAGCCAAGACCTGTTTTGCGGTGACCTGGCGACGTCAAGTGTCACTCCGGTTAGCGTCCAAAGTCGGTTCAAGCGGCAGACGGTCAGAAGTGCGTCACGACGGGACATGACGGGTAAAATAACATGTCGACCAGATTCACGATTAATGGCTTTTAAATTTGACAATGTTTTCATTGGTACAAATTTTTAATATATTGTCTTATAATCAAAAACCTCCTACGCCAATTCGCAAAATATGTTTGAAATGAGTGAACATTTTCCGATCATCACACTCCTTTATATATACATTAATACGTTATATGTGGAAATATTTTGTATTAAAAAAACACTATGCATATGTTGAATGCATACACCTAACACAATCTAAAAGAAATAATATCAGTAAACGTACATGTTTAATTTTAAAAAACCATTGGAAAGCGTAGTATGCATACATTGGATACTGTTGTCAACAGAGACTAATGAAGAGCTATGATCTATTATCTCTTTGGTGGCTGTCATAATTAATACAAAGAAAAATGGCGGCTTATGGTAATTAGTTCGTCGTTTTGAACTATTAATTTTTAAATGATTGATTTTAATCTGTACTTAATAAATTGATCAAAATTACACTTTTTCAACGACGACGAAGTTCAATTAGGTATCTATTTTCAATATTAACAAGTTTTTTTCATAAGAAAAAAAAAAATCACCATGTTCCTTCCAAAAGACTTCCTCTAAAGGAAGTTTATTTATTATCTTAGGACCCATAAGCATGTTTTCAAACTACCTACAACATTACCAGACATATGTAATGGCTAATGACGTATGAGGCGTACCTGACGTATTAATGTACATAGTAATTTCATCATTTAAAAAATGTTTTTAAATGCCCTTAATATATGAAACAATAATTTTAGAGAGCATTCCAAGATCATGCGGAAAACTGGGTCCGAACACTGCTAGGTAATAAATCTATAGAAAAATGAAGATAATAAAATCAATTATCTACTATCCTCCAACCTAATTGAATATAAGCTTTTTTTATTGGAACGGTACCTAGAGTATTGTGATTTATGCATGAAAGTGTACGAGCGCGAAAATATTGGTACTGGTATTTATTAGGGAGCTGCTCGTAAGAAAAAAAGAGGAAAAATCACACAAGCATTCCTTTATAGCATCTTTATATCACCATCCTATCTCGCTTGCGCTAGTTCACATTCATGCATACATCACGTATAGGTATTTTGAGAATATCTAGGTACACTCTTCAAGACACAAATATTTACAAATTTAACTGTGCAGACGCCAAAAAAGAAACTAACAAAGTAATTTTTAAAGCCTTAGTATTTATGAATCCACAATGCATACAGGAACAATGCCACCGACTGCACACATAGTATTGCAGATCTTTACCGTAGACGCATACAGATATGAAAATTTAAAAAAAAAATGTGCAGACGCCCAAAAAAGGAACAAAGTCATTTCTAGAACATTCATATTTATGTAATATCACATTTACAAAATAAACTTAGGTAATAAAGCCAATTGAATAACATTTTAGATGCCAAGATTACGAATAATTTATATTATTAGTGCCAGAATTTAAATTCTGAGCCATTATTGTTAAATCACAAGTCAGCTTCAAATTGACATTTAAGAATTTTGTTTATAATTAATTTTCAATTCAATTTCAGTGCCGGCAACCCGGACAGAAAGACAGAAAAAGACGAAAACACATAGACAGAAAATTTTCATGAATGTACAATATGTACATAGTTTTCTTTTACCTACCTCTGTTCCGAGGCGGGTCAATAACAAATTGTGTTTATTAAAAAAGATATGTATGCATTTAAAAACATAAAAAATATATGCATGTATGCACACAAACGAATTTTTGTTTTATTAAATATTTACAATTCGAGCTTCAGTTGACAGAATTTGAATACTTTATCTAGCGCTATATGATTCCATAGAAAAACTGATCGCGATAACATAGAACAGTGAAAAAAATAACTGAACCTAACATGAAAATAACGAAACCTAACTAACAAAAAAAAATTGAAAATCAGTATGTTTTTCTCCATATTTTTTTTTATTTTTTATAATAGCTGAAAAAAACCCTTTTCACTTATTCTACTTATGTAATACTAACTTTATATTTTATATGTTTTTTTAAGTCTATTTTATACTTTGGGTACTTGGAAATATAGTATTTTGTTTTAATATTACCCACACTCAGACAGTGCCTTAGTGGGTTTTCATTTCTTGTTCATACTATTTGTTATTATATATTGTGTTGTTACATACTATTTGCTATAATACATTATATGTACAAAGAAATGGGAATAAATAAAAATAAAATAAAAATATTAAAAAATGTACAGGTTTACTTTTTTGCTTTAAGCTAATATTATGTACAGGCTTACTTTTTTGCTTTAAGCTAATATTATGACAGGCTTACTTTTTTGCTTTAAGCTAATATTATGTACAGGCTTACTTTTTGCTTTAAGCTAACATTATGTACAGGTTCACTTTTTTGTTTTGTATAGAGAATTAAGAAGGTATTATTATGATTATCAAGACAAAAAAGAATTAATATTTCACTGCTCCATTTTATCAATGTGCTTCTTTAGTGTTCTGTTTAATGCATGTTTTGTTTTGTTATGTTCTATTTTTTCAGGTTATCGTGCATTACTCCCTCACCAATGAGCTGCGAATGATGTAATTATGAGCATGCGAATCAATATTCGAATCAACTGCAAGTATGCATCTGTATTTTACACAATCATGCACTTCCCCTGCGAGTATGTGCAGTGGAACAATAGTGACAAGTCTGAAGGCTCAGGCCGGATTAGCTGAGATTCCGCATTATATTGATTTCCGTAGGCTTAGCGAATAAATGCTGATACTTAACAAGGGATTTAAAACTGTTCCAAAAACTCGATAAATGAGAGTGTTTGCAGTGAAAAACTGGCATTTTATTTACAATGCACCATTTAAATAAGAACGTAAATGAAAATAATGGAAGCGATGAGCAGAAAAACACTTCCCCAATATTTGTGCAAATAAATAAATGAGCAATTGCAAATACTATTTTTTAAAATAAATGATCGAATGCACGAAGTTCCATTAGAAAACCAAACTGAAAAAAAATTGTGACGTCCATGTAAAACACAAGCACTTGCTTTATTAGGAGAGTATATAAAATATGTAATGCTATATTACGTTATATTGTGTAAATGTAAAACAAAAAAATATATATTTAAAAAAAAAAAAGTTAAACATTTTGGAAAAGGAAGGTACAGGTACCATCTACAATTCGCATACATTGTAAGCATATTTTACTCCTTTCTACAACTACCATCAAAATGTAATGTGTAATGTAATTAATTATAGCTTTTGATATAAAATATACCTGCAGGTAAACAAAGTTATAATTGTAACAATGCGACTAATCGAACCGGCCAAATTTAGTTCATTATTAGGTTGCCTACTTCAAAATGAAAGTGCCTACTCTCCTCAGCGTGATCAATAACTATTTTATTATTAGGGGAACGAGTTTGTTATACATTAAAAAAAACTATTAGATTATTTTACGCAAAAAATTTTATGAATTCAAAATGTTTATATTTTCAGCTTTTATTAGAGCAGTCAGAAAAAAATCTGTACCATCGCTTTTCAACATTATTTTTAAGTATTATGTGATGTGATTTATAAAAGGAACAAGTTATTCGTAACGTTTTTACGTCATTCGATTCTTGTTCCATTTAATATTTTTCAGGTTTTATTAGAAAAGTCGGAAAAAATCTGTACGCAAAACGGAGCATGCGTAAAAAGTAAGTTTTCAGTAAATTATCAGAGAGACGTGATTAGCATGTGACATGCGGAGAAGTATGTTGGTTTGTCACGGCCCCGGTGACGGGCCACGGGCAACGGGCCGCTGGCCACGTGTGGCGGGAATCTGGGAATATCTGAAAACTTCCGACTGGCAACCCAGCGGCGATTGCGTCATCTCTTTTTTCAATAAAAGAAACGTCCCGAGAGAAGATTAAATGAATAAATTTCAGAGAGCCGTAGAAAGTTAGTGTGTTTAATTCGCTAGGACTCCGCGTGAAATAAATTGCTTTAGAAATAATAAAAAAAAACTTTTCTTTCATTTTCTCATATATCTACACCAAAACTATTATATCAATAATTAAATAAATTCTTTCTGCCTACGCTCGAATTGCTACACAACGGTGGCTTAAGATACTGTCTCGCCCTGAATCATTAAACAATTTACACACATTTTTAATTCACTTTTCAACCAAAAATAAAACGATAAAATCGTTAAAAATGTTAACGAGACTCCTCTCATTGTGTTTAACCCTAGTTCTATAAGCCAAAAACGTTGATTTTTAAGTTGAAGCCATACTAAATAATGCAAAATCATACAAAATCAAATGTTTGTGTTTTGAAAATTTGATCGCTTAGAAGTACTATGGATGCTTCAATTAAATACTGCGTGTAGAACACACGGCCCTTAAAAATATCGGTCATTTTAATAAGCCTAGAAAAAATAAATTAAAAGGTCTTTAAAAAACACTTTGAAGTCCAAACTCTCCTATAAACCTCTTTTCGAGGGTGGTTTTATTGTTTAATGTGGCAAATTCAGTTTCTTTAATGATAATCGAAAAAAAAAATTTAATTTACGCCCGAACCTCACAAAATAAAATATAATATGCATTTTTGCGTCGTTATTTTTGACATCATGGCGACAATACGGCAGTCGACGAATTTGGAATTTCAAAGTGAACCTTATACCGTCCACGAAGAACGACTGGCAGCCACACCTATTTTCTGTAAGTACTCCCTCGGACGGAGCGGGGAATATACGTATTAGGCTCCACGTCGCTTGTTTTCGTGAAATCAATTTTAAAATTCCGTTTTATTACAATAAATAGAAGCGTAAAAAAGGAATTAATGTTTTTGACAGGCCCTTACGAAATCAACCTGAAAAAAAATTCTCAAATGCCTTTTCCAACCTTTCCTATTATTTTCCTAGTATTTTTAAACCCTCCCATTAAGTTTCGATTTTTCCTGTACTATTGGATCGCCTTAAGTTAATTTATTTCAATCGATAATGGTAGAATTGCCGGGATCTAAGAATTCGTAACGCAAAGAAAGCAGATTGAAGAAAAGCGGACGTAAAATGAATCCAAGGAAACTGGTTGGGAACACTGTTAATAGTCAAAGGAAAGTTATGGCAAGAAGGGGAGCTTCCAAACTACTCAAACATAAAAGGATTAACGTAAAACTACGTATAAATGTTCTAATAAATACAGCAGTAAAATTTAATGTAAGTGTTGGTATTGAATGTTCTTTGTATTGTATTAATGTACATATTATGTAAGATGACCCAGATTAGCCAAAACCCTAGAAAGTTTTTATGATTCATAAATGCTCCAATAAACCAATAGGCCAGAAATGTGTTTATTTACTGTTCGAAATAATCACGTCCATATTGAAACCATTAAAGTAAACCTATAAACCTTTATGGTAAACATATAAACAATGGCTGGCATATAAATACATTTAATCAACTGCTGTTTGGTGAATGGCGCGTCTATCTTGTTTAGATTAAACCCAAAAGATAAATCATTTAAAGAAGATGCCTGCCGGATGGATTCCAACAATATCAGAAGTTTCTTATTATCACCACCCTTTAGAAATCCCTCAATTAATAACTATTGTCAACGAAAAATATCGTGAGACGAGAGGGGATCGACTGTAATCTATAGGTTTGTATGATGCAAGACAGTTGATAGTCACAGGAATTGGCGATTTGAAAGGAGAAAGCCCCTACCTTTCCTGTGTTCATATGCTGTGATGGTCGAATCTTGGTAGTGGCTGCTCTTCCACGATGATGGCACAAAGGGTGCTTACAATTTACCGACACTTTTTGTATTAATTAGCATTTTTTACGATTTTTCAGCGAGATTTCAAGCAAGAGCTGTGAACGATTCCACGACGATTTTTCGTCTGAATTAAATGTGGGTAATTTCGATTATGTACAATAATGTGTATGCAAGGGCGGATCCAGGGGGGGTGGGGGTCATGGGGGTCATGACCCCTCCCTTGGGCTGGGTCCAGGACCTAGGTGGATCACTAATTACAATTGTTAAACATAATGTTTTTATACATTTGTTGTCACAATGTTGATTTTATTTAAGTACTTTCAATATTTAATTATTTTAATGTATATCTACTATTATCAAAATTAAATTATAACTTCTTGTGACCTGACCACGACTGTGTGACCCCCCCCCCCCCTGGCGCCAAAGCTGGATCCGCCCTTGTGTGTATGGGTTCCAAGTAGGTATGCATGATCTTCCTCTTCTTCTAGTAAGTAGGTAGGGCCTTTCAAGGAAGGAGAAGGACAAAAGGAGAAAATAACAGTCCAAGGAATTTGAGAAAATGGGTTTCAGTTCAAAAGTTGTTTCAGAACTAAACAACTATGTATTTTGGATGAAAACATGAAATAATACAGAATAAATAATAAATAAACGAGGTAATACAGAATAAAATACTGCACGTAAAAATTCAACAAAGAATCGAGGAATATGGGGCGAATTAAATTAATAAAATTTAGTTTGAACAAGTAACAATCAGTGGCGGTCCTTAACTCTGGTTAATTGGTCAAAAACCTCCCAAAATTATAAGGTGAAACATAATATTATTATGAAATATTAAGCAAATCAAAGAACTGTTATTCTTCTAATGAATTTTTAATGCACCGCGAGATAGCAGGCAGCAGCAAGTAGTGATATCTAACGTCTTTCCCACGCACTATGATTGGCTGGGTCAAATTATGAAATGCCCCGATATCATATCTTCTGCCTCACACAATAAACGAGATGGCACTATGTAAAAAGTTTTCGGATTCTGAAGACAGTTTGGGTCATAGCCGTGAGGGAGAGAGAGCATGCTGAACATTATGCGTCTGAAAGAGATGGTTTGATAAACGTAGGTTGATTTTGCATATTTTACGCATGTCGCATGAAATTATTTACTATATGAAATGTAATTTGACGTGTGTGGATGAATTAGACTCTCAAGCTCGTGAGGTACCTACAAATGAATATTATCATATTTAATTTGATATTGTATCATAATATCATTTTTTTAAATGACCTTTCACTACTGGATCCCTAGAGCCACCTCTGGTAACAATACAGTCCACTTTTCATGCAAGCAGCTAATTAAATAAACATTGTGAATGCGAAGCAGTGTGTTATTACCATAACAAATGGCCCAAGCAAGATGGCTGTATTCGGTATAATCCTAATTAATTGGACTCGGAGTTTTAAAAAAGCGCAATGGCTAAAATTGTGGGCAATCCAACAATCCGTCTACGCAACAACTCGCCATGTTACTTGTCGGTGAAAAACTACCCATTTCAAACATAAACGACTTGAGGCCTCTGCGGAAAAAAACCCAAAAAAGCTTTTTCCCACGCAAAATTTATCCACGTAGGCCAGTATAAAAGCCTGAGATGGAATTAATCCCAGTATACGAGAGTTAGTAAGGGAAACGAGTGAAACTCGTACTTCAATCGCTATTGAAAAAGTTTACAATGTGATCGCCATTTATTTAGATAAATACTTGTAATTTTGAAATGGAGAAATATAAAATCAATCTGCATAATTTCAAATACTTATTTTGAATAGATCGTTAAAACTAATTTTGAATATTTTCTAACAATCACTGATTATAAGCTTTTACGCAACTTTCTGTCGTGAGTAGGTGTATGTATATCAGAATAAAGATATTCTTGCTAGGGTAGAGGTGTACCATGGAGAAACTGAGGGATAGAAGGGGTCTGTGAGCTGGTTTTCCAAAGAAGTTTGAACCAGTTTGACGCTTTTTCGCGATACAAATACCTGCATTAAAATACTAAATTACACGGTGTGTACAAATACCTACATTAAAACGTGAGCGCATAGTTTTTTGGGGATTTTAATCAAAAATCATTCCGCACAGAAAAGGGTAGTAAGTCAAAATTCTCTGTTTCAATTTTATTTTTATCTTTGAATAGTAAAGTGATTGTGTTTTGCCCCACGAAAACCCTATTTGAGTTAGATCACTCTAACTCCACGATATGTCGCTAGTGTCTCTTTTCGAGGGGACCGCTTGTTTCACCAATCATCATTTGTTTTCGCTCTCCTGTAAATTTTGTTTTTTTTACTACGTGATATGCGTGTTGTATTTGTATAATTTTTTCTTCGTTTATTTATCTGAAAAATAATTTTTATAAATGTTATTGCTACGCCTGTCTCACTGGGAGAAGTACCCGTGTCGAGAATTACACAGTGCCCTTGAGGTGATTTTGCACAAAAACGGCGCTATACAAATTAGCCAAATATTACTATTTTTTTTTTTTACGGTGCTCCAGATTTTATGTCCGGGTTGAATCTTTCCCAAATGAAAGACTGAACCCTTCCACACACTTTTCCACAAATGAATATCTAGTAAATTCACGCAATGTAAGTGCACTATAAAAGCATAATAAATACAAATTAATACAAGAACAATACGTCAATCCACCAGAAACATAATGGGAAAATATTTCACCGACTCCAGATATTTTCATATCAGAGGGTTCGGCTCTGATGAAATCCTAACTGGTCCGATAAATCCTACTGATCCCTCAATATAAATATTTAAAAAATCTTTCGTAATCCTACATGTATTTAAAATGACCGACTTTTGCATTTTTATGTACAAATTTTGTGACAAATCTAATAATTTAGTAATTAATGAAATTAAGTAATGAAATTGAAAAATATTGTAATGTAATGTAATTAGGTGAAATTTAAGGTAAAATGTATTTACTTTAGTTACTTTTAAATAAATAAGTGAAAACGTCATTTTTTTAGTGAAAAACTTAAACAAAAAAAAAATACCGATAATATCATCAAATAACCAAAAAGATTAATTTAATGCCAATGGGGTGATTTTTTACCAAACACGTCATTAGTATTAACTATTGAACAATCCCATACTTTTATTTACCGATAATAATTTGTTCCCAGTGGGTTTGTTGCCGGATTGAGCCCAATGCCAGCCAATGGTTCACAGTGGGTGGGTTCTCTCCTGAACATTTGCACAAGTACCTAAATACACGTTTACAAGATGTACACATTCGGCGCTTTGGTGACAAAATTACGCACACACGGTCTTTCAAGATCAAAAGGTAAGAACAGAACATCTTACTCTCAAGAAACAGGAAACTGTTACAACTATCATCAGTTTTGTAAGTCATCGTCATAACCCTCAGGCTAAATTGTTTGCTTTTCGGAACAATTCATATAGGTCTCACAGAAATCGTTGTTTCTCCCTTACTATCATAGTGAGAAATATGATCTAAACTCTAAACGGTATTGGAAAGAGAAAACACCACGCTTTATATTGAAATCTAAAAGTTATCAACAAAATAATTAAATTGTAGACCTTAATGAATCCAAAGTTCCCACCAAAATAATTAAAATGTACACTTTTATGAAAACAAAGTTGCTGACCGCAATTTTGAAAAAAAAAAAACATTGTGAATTTTTTATTAATTATTTTTACATGAAACGACAAAAAAATGAGGTGACAACGTATATACCTAAACCATTTTCCTAATGAAATATGCTTCCTTTTTTTATCAGTACGTATATCAGTAATTTATCAGGAATTTTAGTTGGAAAAACGTAAGGTGAACCATTTTTATATCTTTTTAAAGTTTCAATTCAAAATGTTTATATCTAAAAATATAACAAATTATAATAACAAAATATGAAAGCTTATTGTATCAACTTTCAAAAACAGTTTTTAATTTTCGGATACGTTAAAAAATATTCTAGTTATTTAGATTAAATTGCACGGCGGAAATATTTTAACCTACTGACAAATATGGTCGAGACCGGAGGGGTTAAACAGAACCCAAAGGTCATGAATAATTTAAATTCAAGTTTAAAGAGAAATTCAAACGTAACTAAAGTGTATTGTCTGCACAGAAAGTACGAAACAAAACAAAAAAACTAGGCTTCGTTAATAATAGATAATATCAACACAATAAAATATCTACTTTTTCATAGTAGTGCTTTTACGCAAGTTCATGCGGGCAGGGAAGGGAAGGGGGGCGGAGAACGGGCAGTAGACGGCCACAATATCCAGTGTTTTAAATGTTATATCATCTATTCCCGTCCGCAGAGCTTCCCCGGCCGCTCAAAATAACTTCCATACAACAGAAAACAATCGGTACATATTAAAAAAAAAAACTTGCATATCAACATAATATTTATAGATACCTAAGGAAGAATTAATCTTCCTTGCACGAGTCATTTATTAAGTGAGAAAAAACTCTGACAAAATAATACTGTTTGTCACGTGCGTAATTTGCACTACTAAAATGTAGTAAACGCAAAAAAAAACTGTTTCCTGACCTCTATATATAAAACAACCAATTCTTGATATAAGAAAGACAAATGAAGTTTCAGAATACAACGAGTTTACATTGTGTTAGAATTATTCACGAGTGTTAGTGATAGACAGATTAACATTTTTTTTTTCAAACAGAGACCAATTATAATTGCATTCTCAAAACCTGTGAGTGTACGTAATAAAAGTTAACCTTAAATTACCTTTTCTTGCGATGGACCTTCTAGACATTTCAAATACTTTTTAATAGCCTCCGTTGATTATATGCAATTTATTGCATTTTTATGGGCTCAAAAAAGATAGGATTTATCTTGACAGATGCTTGGCTCATGGACTGCATTTCGACCAGCATGTTTTAAAATGCATAAATAAATTATTTTATGTTTCAGTTGCAACGGGGTCCATTAAAACGTTTTTGCAGATTCAACTTTGCCTAAAAGAAAAACAATGCTATCTTAATAGTTCCCAACGAAAAATATCTACAGCGTTGCTTAAAAATAAGGTTTTTACAGCCAATTAGTTTTGATCGGGTTTATAAAAATAAATACAAAAGTCAATCAGTAACTGGGATCTTGTTTATGATTGTGGCATCGTAATAAAGATTTTTTTCTTTATCCTGACTGAAAAAAGAAAATAAACTTTCGAAATGAGATTAACAATAAACTCGCCGATGCTACGGATTACCACAAGAAGGAATATAAATAATTGTACGAAGCCATTTATAGAAAGGCAAATAAAATAGAGGTGGAATAAATCAAAACCTGAATCAGTTCCTACGAACCCCAGGTTTGAAAATACATTATTCAGTGCTCAATCCTTCGAAATAACTTATCGTTTTCTAGGATATTTACAATGTAAATAAAAAAAGGAAATAAAATACACAACCAATGTTCGCGTAAGCACAACCACTTGTTAGTTTTGAATCCTAAACGTATAAACACCATTCTATTTTTAATTTGATTTGCTCAAGGTATATAAAAAAAATTAACGTTATTTATCATTTGCTATGTATTTAATGCACACATGACCGAATTTGATAAATCGATAACAACAAAATTATTTCTTAGAAAAATATGTGTTTGGGTAAAGAGCATCTATGTATTTTTTTTCATACAGTAAAATAAGTTTAATTAAACTTGACAGCGATACATTATTGTGTTTTGTGGGGAAAATATTAACCTTAAACACATCCCCAACAATTATAAAATTTTTATTTGATTCAAACGGTACACCAAAAAATTAGCATCTCAAGACGTTTCTAAAGTAGGAATTAAACAGTGTATACTATGCTCTTAGCTTCATAGTGCATCTTGAGCAGATAAAGGTTGAGTGAACGCTGGTTGTTTTAACTACACCTGTGTCTGTGGTAAGAATAGCACACGAATAGCTTTGCTACAGTGAATCGCGTCTGCTAAATGAACTTGAAGCTGAGATCAACTCCTACTTTAGCTCCGTCGGCGACTATATTCTCAAGATAAATCCGACAGACTAACAGTCAAACAGACAAACAGTCAAACAGACAACTGAAGCAACTTATATAAGTTAGCGTGGAGAAGTCGCACGGACGTCTGATTATGCGCTCGTTACACATTCTGTAGTGGCAACAAAAAACGTAGTACAACCAGCTGATACGTCATCAGTCATCATGCACCAGATGGTGTACGTAAATAATATACAGTCACATGAAAAAGCTCAATTTTACTCCAACGAAGAAATTTTATGAATGAATGCTTATGACACGATGAAATTACTCGGAACTGTCACCATTTATTTCTCCCTCGTCTTGTTTTAGTACACGTTTAAGTACGGTGATGGTTTAAGTAAAACATTACTCATCAGAAGTTATTAGTAAGAGATACGCTGTAAATCATAAGTTATAAAATAAAGTTTATTGTAAATATTTATATAAACACCACTATAATCGTATTTAAAACTTAAAGCCAACCAAACAGCAGTAAACGGACATTATTGAGTATGAGATTTTGTATGAATGTGGATGAAGCAATGAGTGTAGGTATGTGTGGTGTGAGCCAGAGATGTGTGGCGGTCTATAACCTCTTCCTACCCAGCGAAGAAACGGTGTGATGGTTAGTTAGTTGGATAGGAACAGAGATATCTAAGGATCACAACCAGTTAGTTTGACTCTATATTGAAATAAAGTGTCATATATATTTTTGTATTATAATTTTAAAACAATTTCAATGACTCTATACAGGTGGCAGTGAGAAAAAAAATTCTTCAAGGCCTAGATAGATATAATTTTTGGGGATGCTCTTTTTAGAGAAAAGAAGGATAGTACCTAAGTTCTGGGAAGGAAAAAGGTACGAGGGGTGGGTAATAATCTGGGAGTCGATGTGTCCAAGAGTGACGGAAGTATGAATCCGTCCTTCCCACTGCGGTGCAAGGCGATGGGTCAAGATCTAGGCTAGGTCTCCCTCAAGTCAATTCCGATCCAGCCCGGCACGAAGTAGGTGGGAAAACGCAATCGCCATCAATACCTAGACAAATCTGACCCCGGACACCTCTGCCAAGTCACCAAACGTAACGAACCACTTGGGGTGATCTAAGGGGTGTTGGTTATCCAATAAATGGTTCCCGGGTCGGCGGCACGCATATTTGCCTCCCAAATTGATTCTTTCCCATGTTGAAACACTGCACGGAGAAAAATCTTTTGAGAATGTATTCGGAATTCTTGTCTTTTTATTCAGAAATACGGTTAAAAACGGGACTGCAGTTGTTACGAACGAATTAACAGGAAACGGAGTCCTAATAGATATTCGGACGGGGACTGTCAAAATCTTTACGAATATATTATCATGATTTCAACACTGTCTGCATGACAATACTAATATTTTTGCATTCCAATTACGAATATCTAAGAGTGATTCATGATATTTTGCCAGTAGTTACTAATATTTTATTAGTTCTTTTACGAAAATATTGACAGTCCTCCTGATATTTTTTCAGCAATTACTAACCATTTATTCGTTCTTATACGAATACTCTAACGTTCATACTGATATTCTGCAAGTAAAATACTGATAATTAGTTCGTTCTTAAACGAATACTTTATTAGGTTTTTCTGGTATTTTGTTAGGTTCTTGTACTAATCCTTATGCATACTGTCATGTTAATTGCTCTTTGCGTACTGATAAAAGTATATGACTTTTTATTTGTATTTTTATTGATTCCACTGACATTTCATCATTCCAGTCCAAACTGCACTAGGACTGGAATGATGGAATGTCAGCGAAATCATTAAAAATGCAATTAAGAAGTCTTATAATTTTGTCAGAAAGCAATGGTAAAATTAACATGGCAGTACACAAAAATAATCATAAAAATCAAACAAATTAAAAATACTTACATTCTTTAATATCTCCCGTGGGGCCTGTGGGACTATAGCATCTCATTTGTAGTATGCTGTGGCGCTGAAGGTATTGGGGAGAAGGTAGGAGACGAGGAAGAGGAAGGTTGGTGAGAAAATAATTTATAAAGAGTTTTTTTAATTGCATTTAATTATTAATCGCAAATGACATATTATGTAAATTACACATTTCAACGATTGCCGAATCTCAAATTACTAAAAATAGGTTAAAATAATTACAGAATATACAATACCGTACAGCAGTACAATATATAGAGCAGTCACAGCGTAGTCAAATGACGACTTCCAATGATAATAATATGATTTATGGAGTGACGTTAGTCAATACTTCAGGAATAAAAGCATGGTTCTGCCGTGATCCATCCGGAGCTGAGATCCCCTCCTCTGTCTTATTCAGTACATCCATATCTTTAAAACAAAATTTTTACATACTTATTATTTATAATGATGGGATTATTGTAAATGGCCTCGTATGCAAAAGTAAATTTTCATTTTAAGGAATTGAAATTTTGGATGCATTATTTTCTATCACGCATAGTGTGAATCTAAAGGCTTTTTATACAAAATATTCGTATTAAGATTTTCCAGTTAAATCAAAAGTTAAAAAGTTATAATATATAAGCGCAGCTATTATTCCAGAACAGGATAAATTATTTGTAATAATACGATAAAATTTACTATGAGAATAACAAAATACAAATAACAAAATACTCACGTTTCTTAATATTGTGCCATTCCCGATTTTGATAACCAACCAGTATCTTTATCCTTGTTAGAGGGTAATTTATAGCTTTATAATGAAAATGTTTAATGATAAATGTTTTAAAACTAATAAACAGTGACAGCGCAGCAATGGCTACCGAGCGTCTATAACAGACCGACCGGTGTGAAGTTAGCTACGTGAACGCGGGAACGCGGTAATATGTAATATGCCGCACTGATATAATGTACAGAGAACGCATAATCTATTAGGACAAAATCAGGTATGTACAGAGAAAGCACAATTTAACAGGGAAAAATTGGTAACTTACAGGCATACACCTTACGTACATCAGGAGTATACCGCAATATATATTAGGAATGATATCGTAACGAAATTGCGTTCTGTACCCATAATTTAACAGGAATATATCGATACAGAGATACTTTTGTTCTCTCAAACATTACGACGTCATGATAAATACACAAAGCATTCGAGTAAGGTTGAATTATTATGACGTTACGAATATCTTATTATAACAATGACTGAATAAATTATTAGTCTTAAATTTTTAACTAATATAATGTTGGTACAACGTATTCTTCAACGGGATCGCCATGATATATTGTCATAGCATATGGATAATATATCTTTAGATTGAATTTTTATTCGTTAGACCTGTTAGTTTATCGTTAAGTCAAAAAACGATTTTTCTCCGTGTGGTGAAGCAGTAAAATAGCTAAAATATTTCCCAAGTATAATATTATAATTAAATGAAATGAAGAAGTGAATATATCATAAGTTTGTTAATATTTATGGGTAATTAACTTATAATGCATTACTTGCAGTAGGTAACGCCCACGTCTGTCTTTGAATCATCACACTTGCATACCTTATTGCAGTTAGTTTGTCGGCTACGTCTGCCAAAAATAACAATATTAAGAGGTAAAACTAGATTTCGCATACAATATTATTATTTCGGCAATAAGCCCGATCAGCCGTTTACATGATCGATCAAACGTCCATTGAGACGTTTTTATTAATATACAAACACTGGTGTAAAATTAAAGAAAATTAATAAACTGTCTGACTGCCCAATGTATATATACAAACACTGGATGTATTCACAGTGTACAGATAATAAAAACTAATAAACTAAACTTTATTTATAGTTAGCGCGTTCTGTCTTGACGCCCTGTGCTTTATAATCCCGCACGTAGCGGCATGCGGCAGGGCGAAAGTGACAAGAACTGTTTGTTCTGTTTTCATAAGTGCTCGTAGTAATCGTTGTCAAGAAGTCTAGATGAAATACGAATAACAAACATAATGCGATGCGCTATCTCTGTAAAGGTACACGGAGTTACATAAATGCATAAATAAGTAAAAATAAAATCACAAAAATATATATATTTTTTTACATTAGCTCCACACAGGAGGACCTGAGGAAAATAATTCCCCTCATGTATGTTTATAGTATATATCATCTTTAAATATAAGAATAATATAAGGTTGCACTATCTTACAGCATTTATTTATTTATTACTAGCGAGTTCCCGGCATGCGTTACAATGACAAATAAATAAAGAAATAATTATTATAAGCAATAATTATTAGCCTAAAACACTTTCAAATTTTTTAAAAATCTCCCGAGAATAGATACATGCCGCCAACGGGACTTGAACCCGCGTCCTTCTGATTTCCGGTCAAATGCTCTGACCACTGAGCTACGTCTGCTTATCTCCTACCCGCCAAATAATTCAATATATATACTAATGTTTCATTCAACAATAACTGCTTATTACATTTCTCCACCTGCAAACATCCAACTTTTCCATTTATTATTTACTAGCTGGGTTACCCGGCTTCGCTCAGGACAATAAGATAGTTTTCTTGAATGTTGCACAATGATGTTCCCGATTCCCTATTCCTGATCATTCCACGACATACTCCGCCACTCCTTCCACAACTTTCTACTACTCTATGGAACCTTCTAGAACTTTCCGGAAGACTGTTCTAGAAATTTCAAGAGGGCGAAACTTTTAGCCCTTATATCTTTAAAAGCACGCCCTTTAGGTAAAAACGGATACCCTTATTCACTAGGGGGGATAGAGATCTACCACACCATATAACTCCCTTGATCGAACCGGGACTCGTTTCTGATTTTTTGCGAGCTGCACGTTTTTTTGGACTTTCTTTTATAATATATTCCATATTCAAATAAATAAAATGTTACTCCTTACATGTCCTTTCCCGTGCGTTCCCCTCCAGCGTTCCACTTCCACCTTCCCCACCACCGCTCTCCCGCTCCCCCGTCCCGCCAACCCCCCTGGCACTGCATTTCTTGACTCCTCTCCCGCCCGGCCCGTAGCCGAAACTTTTTTCTAATGCTAACAATTTTAAACTCGTGATATCTTTCTAATTAAATATCCGAATTGAAAAATTCAAATAGTAAAATAAAGGTATTGAAGCGTCTTGAATATGAAGTAATTTATTTTGATAAGGATTAAAACCAAGATACAAATAAAGAGCCTTTTCAAGAGGCGACATTTAAATTAAATTTTTAAAATAAAAGAATACTTATTGTGGCATAACCATAATAGTTAGACACATGCTGTTCCGACTTTTTTTGTAAATAATGATGTGTTCTATAAAGTCGTCGTACATTATTTTATTCTATCATCAATATTTTTCGCAGCGCACGCGATTTAAAGAATATTTTAGGTAATTTTTTTACAACCTGGGTTACATTATTGAAGTTTTAGTAAGGATATATAGCCTATGTCACCCAGGGATAGAGTAGCTTCCCAACAGCGAAAGAATTTTTCAAATCGGTTCAGTAGTTTCGGAGCCTATTCGATGCAAACAAACACACAAACAAACAAACAAATATTACCTCTTTATATAGTGTAGTAGATATGTGAAAGGTATTAAAGTTCTAAATCTCTCACTAGGTGGCGTCGAGACAAATTATGTCTACATTTATTGGTGAAATACTTTAACTCATCAAATATTAATTTTTATTTTTTAATTGATAAACTAATGTTCAAGACAAGACTTTTTATGCATAGCGCAAAGGGTAACAATTATTATAGGCAATAATTATTAGCCTTAAAATTAATTTATTTCACGTGATCGCTCCAATGGTTAAATCTCTCACTAGGTGGCTGCGTCGGCTTATCTCCTACCCGCCAAATAATTCAATATATACTAATGTATCTTTTCTTTGGAGATTTTTTTCAATGTAGATGAGTTTTTCAAGCTAATAATTATTGCTTATAATAATTGTTACTGTACGAGACCTCTAGGCCTGCACAAAACTGTAGATAATAAGCGCTGGCACACAGAGACGCCCGACAATCGAAATGTCTTGATAGAGATGTGTTCTCGCCTTGACAGCTGTTGAAGTTCCGTAGTATGGTCACAAGCGTCTATGCTGGACGGGCATCTTCTGCGCTTTGGGGTGGAGTGGTATTGCATCTTCCACCGTGCATTGTGAAATGGAATACTCTTGCATCGGAGCATGTAGGCTGCGGTGGACGCTGGTTGCTAGTATTCGAGACGGGCTGCGCCCCAGATGGTGTATGTTCTCGTGGATTGCTACACATCTGGCATCAGCATCCAGGTAGGTCTGCATTCTATTGGGCGTCAGGACTGCTGGGGCGGTCGCAGCCACTCACATGTTGATTGGCTTCAGGGGTAATCGGTCTACATTTTATCAGGCGTGGCGGGAGTCCTTATCATGTATGTTGCTCAGGAGTTATCATCAGGGCAGAGAGATGCAAGGCCCGATGCAAGGGGGCCTCAGGCTAGCAGTCCGGAGCAAGATGGTCAGGGGTAGCGCAGCGACATCAAGAGCTTGGTAAGAATCAGCAAGTTCAAAGGAGCCCGAGGGTGGCCATGGGGCTCAGGCGTCAGCGTCTTCAAGGACTTGGTAAGAATCAGCAAGTTCAAAGGAGCCCGAGGGTGGCCATGGGGCTCAGGCGTCAGCATCTTCAAGAACTTGGTAAGGATCAGCAGGTTCAAAGGAGCCCTAGGGTGGCCATGGGGCTCAGGCGTCAGCGTTTTGTAGATATTATTCAGACACTTCGGCAGGCGATGTCGCTCCGACGAATTGTTGAGGTGAAAGAGACTGCAGTCTTGAATTCCAACTTGTAACGGCGATACTGACGTCTTGAATCGAGTAAGTTCTGTAGAGGTATTGCCACAATAACTGATGACTGGTGACTGAATGCAGCTCCCCCTTTTGTACTGGCTTTTATAGTAAAGGTCCGGTGTCGGGCGATTCACGTTTTAATAAATGTTATGAAATCAGTATTTTCGTACTGCCGCGTAATAATGGTGCAACAATGGTGTTGGCGGTGAGTCATCTAATTGCATCACACGTTCGATACAGTTACCCTTTGTGCTATGCATAAAACATCTTGTCTTAAACATTAGTTTATCAATTAAAAAATAATACATAAAGAAATTGTTTCATGACGCCAGAGATCATTGCTGTATACAGAAACCATTGCGGGCATGCGCACATCAAATCACCAACGTTTTATCGCAATCGGATGAATGGTGTAGGAAGTCATAAGGGACAAACAAACAAAAAATCATTTTTATATATATTAAGATTACCGACAGTCTGATTGATGGGAGCACATAGATTAATTGCCAGATGCAGAGAAAAGAGCAAACAAGTTTTTTAATTGTAATTTTTTTTTTACATAAACATAAACATCATTGTCACATAGACTTAGTGCATTATAAAGAGTTTTTTTAGACAATAGATAACGAAAAATAAACCATTGCTCCTGAATAATCTTCGCTGTGTTATATAAACGTGTACCGTATGTAAGTACATATCTCTTAAAGTGGGTAGACTTACATTAAAGCTGTCAAATTTCAAGGAATTAGTTTCCAAGGCAAGTTTTTTTTACATCAGCTCCACGCAGGAGGCCCAGAAGAATAAAATTTCTCTCAGGGCCAATTTCATCTTTGGGGATGCTGTGTGGAGGGAATTTTAGAGGAAAGGAAGGAGAGGAAGTTCTGAGAAGGAAAAAGGTGTGAGGGGTGGAAAGGAATCTAGGGGTCAATGTGTCTAGGAGTGACGGACGTATGAATCCATCCCTACCACTGCGGTGCAAGAGAGTCCAGGTGGAGAGGTCTAATTTATGTAGGTCTCCCTCAACCAAACCGATCCGGACAGCCACGCAGTTAGTGGGAAAACGCATTAGCCGTCAAGACCCAGACAAACCTCACCCTATGAACCCGGGCACCCCTGCTAAGTCACCAAACGTAGAAAACCATAAGTAGCGAAGCATAAGTCACCATTCAGTATCGAAATCACACCAAACGTAGCACAACGTAAATCACCTGGTTTAAGACCGCAGCATTCGGAATTGAAAAGTTTCTTGAAATGACTTCAGCTGTATTGGGGGACCAGATTTGAATAGCGAGGTACTTCCCCAACGTTCTCTTCCCCGTCTCCTTCCCCTTCTCACTACCTTTAACCTCATAAATATCTCAATTTGGGATTCCATAATCTCACTGGCTCCAGACGATTGGGAGCAGTTAACCATAATATAAACTAAACATAATATAAGCTAAACATAATATATATTTTTAATTCGAAATTAATAGATTACTTAGTGTTTACCATTCAGGATTACCTTCTTCAGGGTTTACTTAAAATGGTGCCACAAAATAAGTTTGCTTTGTTTGAAGAAGTATATTTTTTAAATTCATATAAACCACTTCTCATTTTCCATAAACATGAATAAAAACTAATTTTTAAATTCCGATTGTAAAATCTTCCTACAAAAAATATTATTAAGCCGTCATCGGAAGACCGAGAAAGATTATTTATGGAAATTCATTCACTTATACATAAAATTACAATATTAAAAAAGAGTGAAACATTAATTATAAACAAAAAATAAAAAATGTAGACAAATTATAACAGGCGTAAAATAGATATTTTAGTACAATATGACGAAAAAGTTGTAATACAGTAGGTTAGATATGCGTACACTAAATTATTTTAATAAGACGAGTAAGATAATTTTTCAATCAATGTGAACATAACTCACTCACGACGAACTGTGGCCATGAAATACTGAAATGCCACACGAATGTTCAAGGGTAGTTCAAAATTAATTTGTAAGATTTTATTTTACTTCATCGCATAGTCAACAAATGTTTATATAGATTTAAAAGAAAAGCTGATTTAAAGATCTTTTTTGAGCCACCTACTTCTTGAAAAAGGGTCCTATGAAAATAGTTCTGTGTTCATGAACGTGTATTTCAAATAAATTAGTAAAAGCATTATTTATTTCCGGTCTAAAGACGGGAATGTTGTCTGTTCATGTTGAAACCGGATAACAAAAATACTGTCTAACACGCGCCGTTTCCCCGCAGAGGTTAGCAGATATGATGGCCCGTCACACCACTCCTGCTTCTTCCACATTTAAACGTGCAATTGTTATTGGTGATATGACCACACTCAAAAATTTGATTCCATTGATCGTGCTACGTCTTCCTCGAGCGTCCCCGACTTCTTCTAGTTCCATTACTCTTTCGAGTCAAATAGGTTTAGGTTGGGTCTCTTCAAGACCCATATTCACTCCTTCCTCTCCTCAAAAAGACCCTCCACAAAGTATCTTTAAATATGACACAGGCCTGAGGGAAATTATTTTCCTCAGGGCCTCTTGTGTAGAGTTAATGAAAAAAAAACTTATACGCCTCACGAATCTCAACAAAATTACAGGACCGAAAAAAATACAAGTACCTAAAATAGTGGTATCATATCGCATTTTTGTAATAAATTAAAGTTCAACATTGAACCACCTAGGTATAACACGTGTCAAATTAAATGATGCAATGGAAAATTATTTGCGTAAGACACACAAATATTCGCACAGTTTTGATAATTTTCCCATACAACGAAAATAGACAACCGGTCATATTTTTTTATTTAACACATTTATTAAAAAAGTACCCAAAGTTAAATAATTTACAATAAAAGAAACAATGCTTTTATCACCTTGTAACAATGCAAAAATTAAATATACTAATTTCGGTTGTCGATGTATCGGTGCCGGCATGAAGTGACTTGCAATAATCCTGCGTATTCCTATTTACTTTCAAAAATGAAACTGATAATAGGAACCAAGCCTTAAAGAAGTTTCTTAAACTATTTCATTTGAAAAATAATTCTGCGCTTCTTTGAAATGCGTATTTCTTTTGTTTATTTTTTTACGTGTATCGTTTTTTTCCACAAGTTTACCACCGGTGTTTATTCTAAAAGTAAATTACCGAAGAAAATATAATTCGTCAAAAAATACATTTGGTTTTGAATGGCGATGTTTCTGAAGCTATTATTTTATATTTACTTTCAGCTTCACAAATCCTACAGTAATAATGACCCGTGATTTTTAAAGTCAAAATTAGTCCTCAATTGTGAAGCGCCTAGATATAGGCAATTTCACATACGTCGTGCAGAGTATTAGTGCCCATTTGATTGCGGTTAGGTTTTTAAAGAAGGTTTTGGGATTTGATTTCAGGATCGACGACGGATTTGTATTTTTTTAAGAAGGTTTAATGTACTTATAAAGTACGCCGTCACATGACAGTAGTTGATAGACAAAGATTTTGAACGATCCTGTAGCTAGCATACGAACTGGGCAGTATCGATAATGGATTTGTATTTTATAAGAAACTTTACTGGTCTTATATAGCACGCTATCATTTGACAGTAAAAACTTTTGACCGAGCCGATAGCTAGAATGTGAACCGGGCAGTATCGACGACTTATTTGTTCTTTTAAGATGCATTACTGTACATACACAGTACGCTGTCATTTGACAATAATTGATAGACAAAGATTTTGAACGGGC
Organism: Limnephilus lunatus; assembly: GCA_917563855.2. Classification (NCBI taxonomy): domain Eukaryota; kingdom Metazoa; phylum Arthropoda; class Insecta; order Trichoptera; family Limnephilidae; genus Limnephilus; species Limnephilus lunatus. The sequence continues at coordinate 72,626,582 of OU830595.1, forward strand.
CGGTAGCTAGCATACGAACCGGGCAGTATCGACGACGGATTTGATATTTTTTAAATTTTACTGTACGTATATAGCACGCTGTCATTTGACAGTAATTGGTAGACAAAGATTTTGAGCGAGCCGATAGCTAGCATACGAACTGGGCAGTATCATTAACGGATATGTAATTTTTTTAAGAAGCCTTACTGTACGTATATGTAGAACTCTGTCATTTTTACAGTACCAATACTTTGATACACTGTGGATGAAAGAGAAGTATAAAGCATGCGAGTCTGTGTGTAAATATTGTACGCGAATAATCATTCAATGTTACGTGGAAACCACTACTCTCTGCGCTCACTGCGGTGGAAAAGCTTTTTGGCGGAACTTTACATAGTGCTTTTGAGAGTTTTTGATATGAAATACATTTTTGTGAAAAAATAATAATATATGTATAATATAGAGTGTAGTCGGTACGATGGGCAGAGAAATGTTAAATTTCATGCTACGAACCTATATAATGCAATATACCCGAATGCACGATACGAATAATGTGAAACCAAAATAACCGAAATTAATATATTTAAAACTAAAGTAACTAGAAAGTTAACATAGAAAGTGATTAAAAAAAATTATGATTTTTATTTATTTTGATACAATATTTTACATTTCATAGTAGATACAATCCAGTAATGTTGGCCTCACTGGGTGGCTTATCCGTGCTGAGGCCGCCATTTTATAATATAAGAGTTTATACATACTATATTTTGAAAAAAAAAATAATGTTGATGACGAAAAAACACTTAAAATTAAGATAAATTTAAACCAAAAATAAATATTAAAAATTAAAGTAAAAAAATAAATAAAAATTAAATGAAAATCGGGATATACTCATATTATGATTTGTGTGTTTGTTAGTGTTGCTTGTTTTATATTGGTTTTGTGTGTTGGGTGAATATGTTTTATTCTTTTATGCTTTAAAATTTTGTTAATATTGTCCCTTTTGTTGTTTAATTAACTTATTTATTTATTTTGTGTCTGAAATTAATTTTATTTTCCTAAATTTTTGTTTTAAGGAAAATACCGTTGAATGCTTTTATAGCATGGTATTTATGGTGTCTTTGTCCAAAGGTAATGTTTACCAGCTGAGTTTTTATATTTCTTTACGCTTGTACGCTTGTCTAACCGGTGTGTTGTGATATTTTGTTTGTCGGAGTTTGTTAATAAACTAATATTGCTGTACATCGGTCATTCAAATCAATTCTGTATTTGTTAGCTTCTATTGAAAGATTTGAGTTTGCTTATGGACAAAACCATATATTCATTAATTCAAACAATAAACCGCAAACAATTATTTCATCTTAATATTTTAAAACATTACTTGTAGGTATAAAGCATAACTTAAAACAATTAGATTCGCGCTATCTATGAAACAGGAGATTATGAATTCTTTTAGGTATCACATTTTCGGACCTGAATTAAAACTGGCAGTGGTAGAACATAAATGATATTTGTAAAGAGTTATTCGTAAAATAGTTTTTGTCCAATAGTTCGGAAGTTATGGATAATTTTATTTGAAATTTAAAAAAAAATACATAATAATGAAACATTGAAAAGTATACCTTCAAAATGTACACTACGTCGAGATTAAGCACAAAAATAACCATTAAAATTATAAAACGGGCTACCGTCTGAACTACTGACTAAAATCCAATTAAAAAAATAGCGCGTAAAGCCAGTTATACCAGAAATTGGAAAACAAAAATCGCCAATTATAAAAAGCTGTTGATAGTGAGGAAAAAAATCTGAAATCTACGCATTTTCAAATATACACTCGGCCTGAAAAGGTTTAATAGAAAATATTAAAAGCATAATATAACTTATGTAAGTAATGAAAATTATAAAAAAGCATAATGCCGTATTGCGTACATCAGCAATTGAGCGTTGTTTTGCAGAAAAATCCAATCCGGACAATGAAAAAAAAATTAAGTTATTTTGCTTATCATCATTTTGATAGTTTGTCCAATTTCAAACAGTCAGGGTCCCTCCATAAAAAAGTTTATAAAAATGCATATTGAAATTACGAACGATCACAAAATCAGCCATCAGCAACCATAGAAAACAGCGCAATACTGATATACCTAGGCATTTGATTTGAGGGTAGTTTCTGCAGAAAGCAGTCCACACCAAACACATTCAGAGAACTAAGCAGAACAGAAAATGAATTCTGCCGAAAGCAGACAGTAAAGCACAAATCTGTTAACTCATATTTAAGATACAAAAAATCATCCACCAGACCAAGGCTTAAAAATACCTATGATGATGAAGAAAAACAATTTTTAAAATTAATACAATTTTCAGTATCTAATGAATACTTCTTTCTCTCTACTATTAGTGGACTGGCTGTTCCAGCAGAATGCATGAGAATATAAAACATTTCATCTGAAAAAGAAGCAAAAACGTAAAAAAAAAAAAAAAAAATTTTTTTACGTAAAACAAAAAATTTCTATTAAATTTGGCATGGAATATCCTAGGATTTAATACATGATAGATCTATGGCAACTTCTCAATTTAATCATACATTTGTTTGACATTTTGTAGAAGCAAATAAAAAAAAACTAAAATACGAGAATTTTGATCTGTGATAGGTAAGTACATCTTGTTAACAGACTTAAACTTTTGCATCCTAGTAAAATGAATTATGAATAAATAAAACAAATAAATTACATAAATAAATAATCTTTTTTTTTTTGGTATAACTCTTGTTATAATAACTATTGGAGGTTATACCCATCAATCAAATATATCATTGAAAAAACCTTACCTCTTCAGTTTTCTGTGGCTTGTTCATATTTTCGCTTAGATTTAATAGTTTTATCTTCTTCTACAATGATATATTACATTGATGGATATAACCACCAAAAGTTAGAATAAAAAGAGGTTTTCCAATAAAAAATGGGTACTTATTTAGTTTAGAAGGTCAATAGGTTTCCTATATAAATAAAATCGGATACGTTCATCTGAGACACTATCTATGATACAAACCAATAATTTAGAATTTATAATAGACACTATCTATGTTACAAACCAATTATTTAGAACTTTGTGACCATTTAAAAAGGTAGCGGCCAAAAACATGGGAAAAAACGGTCGAAGATAATATTGTCAACTCTGAATTTGAAATATGAGATCGACAAATAAGACTTAAAAATGTGAGGTCCCAATGACCGAGTTAAGGCGTTTATCACAAATGTGTTTATTTCTCTGATGTATTAGGTGTGGACTGACTGCTTTCTGAATAACTACGCTGAATTATTAGAGAGGGAAGTTAAAACCACGTGCAGCAGCAATGCCGGGAACTGTTGGTGTCTAACTGCCTATTGCCCCGTGCCCACCACTTGCTACGGAGACCAAACAACCAAGTCCCCGAGGTCTCTAATTAGGCGAGTTGGCAGCTCAGAAACAAACCGAGGAAGATTTAGCCGGCAAGCGCTGTCGGCCTAAGAGCGCCCCTAAAGTGATGCCTTACGGCCATGAAGAGATAATGCGGAGTGCGTTATGGACGTGTCCGTGAGCTCAAGTAAGCTCAATTTAACCTTACTTCTCGAGAAATGGATCTTTTTGAAGTGAAAACTTCTTTAGCGCAGTTGTGATTTTAAACTCAATAAACGAAAAATATCGACACCTAAAAGAGATAAACACATACATCCATAACATAGGTTCTCAATGTGGGCGTTTGAGACTTTCAGGGGGCGCTAGAAGACCCAGAGAAAACTAGGGGGCGTTGAGATGGCACAGTGAGGGCGTGGGCACAAAAAAACATGGTTATCACGTACTAATACATACTCATTTTCAACAAAGTATAACATATATTTTTTGTTATTACATAATTAAAAACATTTTTACAAAGAAGAAAATAATAGTAAGTACGTACTTTAAAAAAATTAACATCTGCTAAAACTTCTATGTTTCGTCACGTTGATATTAGTTTCAAGCTAGACAGATTGCAAATTAACCAAATGCACCAATGACCAGCTAGGCGAAGTGTATTCTGCAGTCATTATTGAACGTAAATCCACTTGCTATGATGTTACGTACATATTGATAGTTTTTGTTTATATTTTTAAGCAAATTTTCGAAAGCACTCTCCCCGTGCCAATTAACCATTTTATGGTTATTATTGGAATGTATTGTGTTTATTCACTGGCCTGTCTCGGGTGGGGTCGAAAGATCCTAACTATGTAAATTGGCGACAATTCATTCGAATCGGCAAAGATCATACTTCTAGGGATTTTCTGTTCAGTGGGTATGGCTAATCCGGGACAGATCATCAAAGGGGCCCCTGAACTATTGTTGTTTGTACGTGCGGGTGTATGCTTTCTTAGCTAATTAGTTATTACTTCGTAAATAATATAAAAAGCTTATTTAAACAGAATTACATCTTGATTCAATTGACAGGGATCTTTACAAATATCTTTTATCATTGCTTTGCGCGTAATATCTTTCTCTTCAATACCACTTTCTCAGTCCCTACGCTCAGCCTGTCATAATCTTTCCAATTGGGGTATGTTGTAAGGCTGAAGGGATTAGGAAGGAAGGGATGTGGGAAAGAGGAAGATTGGGAAGTACTTAAGGTTATTTTAAGCTACGTGTCAATTCTGAATGGTGGTCTTTCACCAGGGGCTCAATCCTCCGCGGTCTCCGCGGCCTGTACGGAGGCCGCTCGCAATCGCCGTCGTAAATACATACAATGGCTTGTTATTCTCGAGTCTTATCGAAGGTACATACTTAGATGCCAAATTTCAAAAGTTATCCCACTCGAACAACGAATGGGTCGAACCAGTGGACAACGACAAAACTGACAAAATCTAGTAAATAGAAGCCTAACCAAATATCGTTTGCCGCGCGCTCTTCGAAGGAGGAGCGTCGTACATTTTTACAATGTTGTTTTAAGATGATTCTCAAAAGAATTCATAGATGGCGTGAGTATAATTATTTTGGGGAGAAACGCCTTTTGCAAGTTATGCTTTAAAATATTAAGACGAGCTAATTAAATACACAATGAGAATAAATAGTTTTTCTTCATAAATAAACTCAAATCATTCAAGAAAGGCTTACAAATACAATTTTATATCGGTGATTCAATCCAACATTTTAAAAGATTATCAGTTTTCGAATTATCAGTTTCAAAAATAATACCAATATTTTATTTGTTAGCCTCTCTTGAACGATTTGAGTTTGTTTATAGACAAAACTATTTATTCATATACAATATATACATATTACGTATGTACGGACGCAAACTATTAATTCATTTTAATATTTTAAACCATGTCTTGTAAAAAGCGTTTCTCCGTAAAATAATTATACTTACGCCATCTATGAAATAGTAGAATTCTTTTGTGTATCACCTTAAGGTTCTACATAATAGTTGATTTACGTTGTTGACGGCGATGTTGGCTGCAATACTTAATGTAGAGTTGTAGAGCAAGCTGAAGCAGATGCTTTGAGACCAACAAGATTGTTTCGCCGAAGGTTAAATAATTTTCACTTGAAAATGAAGTAAATTAATTTTACTTCATTGGTTTGTGTTATATCACAATTTATTTATTTATTTAAGGAACATAAACAGTCTTAGTAACCAAATCCGCATAAGAGGATGGTAAAAAACAGACCAATTAACGTTCACAGATAGGTATTTATAAACATAAAAGTAACTGGATGTAAACTAGAACATTTAAGAAAAAAAAAAAAAAAAAAAAAAAAAACAGAACTAAGCAGCAATTTAAAAAATAATAATACAGATGTAAGTCCACCAAGTGATAAATATGTAATACACAACAATAAAATAAATGCAATTATAACTGTACTTAAATAGACTGCGAAATAGGTATTTAGGTTGGGACGGGTAAGGGCAGGAGAAGGATAAGGGAAAGTTGCCACGCAAGTAATATAAAAATATTAGGCACAATAAATTTAATCGTCATGAATATGTGTTATGTGTTATTCGCACCTAGAATGTGATACAATGAAATTCTGTAGCGACAGTAACTAGCAGTGAATATGTCAGCAATATCTATTTGTGCAAATTTATTATTATAGTAGTTTGCATAAATTCATTTTGGTTGGAATTAGTGTTGCATCTATCAATGCAGAAAAGGGTATTTTTGTCTGCTGTATAGAGTCGGCGCGCGCGTGGAAATTTATTTTATTTAGCAGCTCCGGGCAGTCAACTTTTGAGTTAATAATTTTGTACAGGAGCATCTGATCAGCGACAAGCCTCCTGTTGAGCTGTTTCGAAAATCGAGAAATTTGAGAAATCGCCCCTGAACTCTTTCTAACCTGTTAACGTAAACAATATAGCGCGGGTTCCAAACCTATGAACAGTATTCTAGGTGAGGACGAACATGTGAATTGTAGAGAATCAGATAAGTCTTAGTGATTTTGAAAAATTTGCATGTTCTCAGTAACAAAGCCTAGACTCTTTGTTGCTTTGGTGACAATGTTATCAACGTATTTATCAAAGGTAAGTTTGGAGTCCAAAATAACCCCGAGGTCACGTATATAATCTTTATTTGTTAACAGCGATCCAGAAATGGTGTATTCATGCAGTATTTTTACACGGTTACGTGTGAATTTGACTTAACAACATTTAGAAATATTGATAATTGACAATTTAATCATTTAAAATAATGGTACATTTGCAGCATGTTCCAGGGTGAAAGAAACTTTCAGTATCAATGTGAATGAAGTGTTACTTGAAATGTTTTAGTGACTAGAACTGAATAACCAGGTACTTCATCACCTCCCTCCTCCCCATTAACGTAAGCATCACAACATACCCCAATTGGGGATGCGATAGTCTTACTGGCTCACTACCTCCAGACGTTTTGCAGGTGTTAGCAAAAATAAATGTATATTCTGCTGTTTTGGTTTTGCGTAATGTACCCGTGACGTGAGCCATTTCGAAGATAGTTCTGTCGTAATTTCAAAATAACACCATAGAAACGTCAAAATATCAGAAACAAAGACAATATTCACAGGGCTGCCAATACAATCAATTCTTCGACATTAAATAACACGTATAAATGAAACATTCGACAAATTTCGTCGAGACGACGATTTTGACGAGGATTTGAGTTTGATCGCTATTGGAGGATTGAGCCCCTGGGCGATTCGAGATTATCTACCAACCCATCACGATAAAATTAATTTAAAAAAAATTAAATCGGTAAATGGTTTATAAACTCATGCTAATAAAATAAATTTCATTTTACCATTATAATTAGCAGAGTATTTATTTGAAAAACCTTTTGAAAATCGTGAAAATTCTGTGTAAACTCTGTTAGGAATTGTGGGGGTTCTTTCTTAAATAAAATAATAAAAAATATAAACAAAATAATTAAAAATTCTCTAACAATTTTCACTGAGTTACTGTATTTACAGACTTTCAGGTAAAAAAAAAAACAAGATTAAAACACGTCGACATGCGACAATTATTTGAACAGCCTAGAAACTACATCAGGGTCCGGTCCCCCATTATTTAACTAAAGGCCAAACAAGCCTTGTTTAGTGTTTTACGATTAGCGATAAAAAAAGGACCCTAACAATTCCTAACGTGGTCCATCGAGCCAGATTATGAACGAATTGGCGTCAGAAAATAAATAAGAACCAGCGGCCAAAAAATACTCTGACATGACAAAAGAAGATCATTGCATTACTTCAAAAGCAAAGTGCCTTCCTACTATCTCCAAATACTTCCAATACCAACAATTCCTAACAAACTCTGAAAGCCAGAAGAAAATTTCATGTGTGGAGCGATCAAACACAATTTTCCATTAACGGTGAATAATACCCCCGATGTATGATGTAGGACCCTGTAAACTGCTGCGGCCAAGCGGCTAACCGCGCGACTGCACCGGCCCTCAAGGGAAAAACCTCCCTGACAATAATATTTCAACCGAACACACAATTTTGGTTACCGTTCGGTAATATCCGAGCAGTGCACGGAGTGCACCGAGCGATAAATTCGCCATCGGTCGAAATTATTTTTGCGCCATCAAAGAGCGAAACCGAAAAGTGCATTAATTTTATTGGTTCACAAATCCGCGAATATTCCTATTGCTGGCTGCGGGTGTATCAAATTACCGTTTGGTCCCGGAAACAACAAATCAGCTTTTAAAGCGAACTATTGCGGTATTGTCCTGCGCTAATACAACTAGTAACAAAGGTACTTAAAACATCATAGACCGAGATTTTTTTTCCATTTAATTTGACATAAAAGTCGACGAGGACGGTTATGTTAAAATACAAAACTTTTATGATTTATTTTATTCAATTTTCATTGTTTTTATAAGTACCAACCGTTCAAAGCTAGTAAGACTGTGGCAACTACAATTAGGAAGGCGGGTAGGGTACCGCTGCCCCAAGAATCATTTATTGGATATCCAACACCCCTCTCATAGGTCACTCCGAGTGGTTCGCTACGTTTGGTGACTTAGCAGGGGTGCTCGGGTTTAGGGGGTGAGACTTGTCCGGATCTTGGCGTTGGATGCGTCTGGCCACCAACTGCATGGTAGACCGGGAGAGACTGGTTTAGGGAGTTCTTTTGACCTCTGCAGTCCATGGGGATCTCTCGACCAACCGCCTTGCACCGCCTTGGGAGGGAAGGATTCATACGTCCGTCACTCCTGGACACGTTGACCCCCAGATTCCTATCCACCTCTTATTACTTTTCCTTTCCAGAACTTCATCTCCTTCCATCCCATAAAAAGACCGTCGACGCAGCATCCCCAAAGATGATATAGGCCCTGAGAGATGTTTTCTCAGGGCCTCTCTGTGTGGAGATAATGTAAAAAATGTAATAGGTTGAGGTGAGGAGGAAGGCAGATGGAAGAGGATGAAAGCAGATGTTGAGAGGAAGGCGAACTTTAACAAGGCAAATATCTATAAATATATCTACCACTGTGAAAGGTGCCATAGATATATTTATATGCAAATTATGTACACAAATACTTGTACAATTTTTTGTGAAATAACGAACACAAATTAAAAATATATACATAAAGATACATATAGATATAAGATATTTGCGGAGCCAGTTTTCGAACCCGCGACTTCTGCATTTTGCCGAAAATTAACCACCCGGCCACAGAGGGCATCAATAATGATGCCTTTAGCAAGATTAAACGATTTAAAAAGGTGTAATGAATAAATTGTTATCGTCGAAATCTCCACAGAGTAAAATAATTATTTGAAAACACCAGAGGGAATGCCAATCGGGAAAGTAATTAAATATAAAGTTTGTAAACAATTTTTAAAAAGTGTGGAGCGTTTGAAAGCCACAGGGGTAGAAAAAGGCCGAATTGCAGGAAAGCCTTTTGTATTCGAATAAACACAAGTATACAATTCCTGGATTATTCAATTTCAAATCACAGAGAAACTTTGCATTAGGTAGGAGGTGATCATGGTGAGACCCGTAAATACAGTGGCATGAGACAAGGGTATTCCTTTCCGTAATTGTACCTTAATAAAATTAAATAAAACACCATTTCTACTTGAGGTAAAGACATGCTTTTTTAATGCATGTTATTTTATATTAGGTAATTGTTTCTAATAATAATGGGACTGCTCCTAAAACAACATTAAATAAGAATTTTAAAGAATTTTTTATAGAAATCAGAAATTTTATTTTATTTTTATGCGAGTACTGCAAAAGAGAGGGCTGTTCCCTACTCCTTCCAACCATCTGGAGCCAGTAAGACTGTAGTATCCCCAATTGGAATTTATGTTTTGAGGCTGTAGGTACTGGTGGAGGGAAGGATATGAAGAAGAGGATCGTTGGGAAGTATCTGGTTATTCAGATCTGGTCACCAAACACCGCTAAAGCGGTTTCAAGCAATGATTCGATTCTGAATCGTTAAAATTATCAGCATCAATCGATGTAACACTCTGGAAACAGCCGCAAATGTACTATGTTGTGATATCGTTATTTATTTTTGGGGTGTGGGCATTTGATGATGGACAATGTAATGCTGTCCGAAACGTTGTCTAAAGAAAGAAGTAGCTCAACACAGCGTAAAACCTCAAAAATAAATATCGATAATACTTTTGGCCGTGAAAATCTAAAATCAAATTTTTCATCTTTGTTGTATTTTTAATGAATAAATTGTGAAATAACCAAAATTAAAACTAATTGAACCCGAGACCTCAGGTTTCGTAGTAAAGGATCGTAATCACTCACCCGCGGAGACGTTGTTGAATTCGAAAATTCTTCAACAAAACGGCAAAAGATTGGCGGATTAGTGAGGACGGCACCTCGCTGTCAGCGGATAAATACTCGTACTTCAAACGCAAGTATTGGAGAAATACGAAAGGCGGTGCGACAAGTCTGAAAGCTGCCCTAATAGCGCAGTAGACAGAGTGGTCGCCCAGATAGCTAAAAATCCTTCATTAGCAACACTGGTTATGTCCCATAATTCTTAATGGTGCTTCAATATACTCATAAGCATAATATAAATGCGGGAACAAAAAGCAGAATCTGTTTTGGTCATGATGAGTTTCTCAGTGGCACAAATTTTAATTTTTAATTACACTATCTATTCATTACAAAGCAAAGCGGTACTAATTCTAATAAGAACTTCCGCAATGCAAGTAGGTGGTACGTACCGAGTACTGAATTAAGGGGGAACTGACTCGGAGAATTTATATTTGACACAAGATGTTTAGCGCGACTCGTTCGGGGTGTAAAGACCCGGGTGGACCCGGACCCTAACGACTCTGCAAGAACTCGGGGGCCAACTTTCACGGATAACAAAACTCCTCAAAATTAATTGCCCGAGATAATTTTCGAGATGACGGAATGAAAGGCTGAGGAAAGAACGATTTTAGGAACATGCCAGCGGAGGAATGCGACGAATAGTTAGACACTAATTCGAAAAGGCTATCCATAAAAATGTTTGCAAAGTTCTGGAAGTAGTATACAATTTTAAATTCTTTAACTTCCTAGATAAAAACAGGTTTCGTCACAATTCTATTTGTTTGGTTTTAAATGAGAATATGCATAGTTCCTACCGAGATGTCATTTATCAAGTACCTACCCTCCCTAACCAGATCACCTTGCTGGAAAAGCATTTTTAAAATGGAACAATGACGAGAGATAACTACAAATTCGAGTGCATTTGTTTCAGAAAAACAGAAGAAGAATTGGGTCTACCTTTGAAACAACTCGTTGGTGTTGTTCGTGTTCGTAAACTCGTTTTTGAACTAAATAAAAGGTTCTGACCATATAATAAGTTAACAATATCGTTTTATACTTATTTTTGGTATTGTTGCGATAAATACCTTGAGGTACCGCGGAAGAATAACGTACATCATATTTGTGATTATGTTGTGTGCTCCTTTGCAGAGGTTCAGTGGTAAGTGATTGGTTATCCTTCTTCTTTACATCCATTGTTTTTCCTTACACTTATTATCTCCCAATTCCAGAACACACTTTTCATTTCGTTTCATTGTTAGTATTTACAGTACATTTCCAAGAACACCTGAAGCTGTAATTCATAAGCAGTTTCAGATGCAACACTATTTGTTTTAACATGCTTTTACGAGTAATTTATTAGTAAAAATTGAATAACTAATATAGCCTGTACAGGGTGTTAAGGGACGTACTTGAGTTACTTTAACCAGTGATTCCTGATATTAGGTATTTGGATTAAAAAATGTAAATGAAATTTTGGTCTCTGTTGACTTTTTTTTTCTGACTTTTTTTTTTTTAATTTTTTCTTCAAAATCAAACAAAAAAATTTCTTCCGCATGTCATCACTGGTCACTCCACCGAGTAGCCGACCCACCCCTTACCCCGCCTCCAACTGTCCAACACCTACCATTTTTTTATGTTTTTGTAGAAAAAAAAAAAAACATCAAATTTCACCGGAGACCAAAATTTTGTTTACATTTTTTACTCCAAATTATGTCAGGAATCACTGGTTAAAGTAACTCAAGTACGTCCCTTAACACCCTGTATACAGTTATATTTTTAAACGCCTTTGCAAAAGTTTTTGAATGGTGGCGTCATAAAATCTGCAACTTATTTCTATTGAAATTCTAGGTCAACATTTTCAGCTAGAAACCTCATTCCTATCAAAAGCGACGTAGAATTGAAATATCGATTTAACTGTCAAAAAATAACAAAAGCCGCCGTATTATTCATTCCATATTATCAATTTATTGTTCAATACATATAAATATTATCACGAACAATGAAAATGCCCACGAAAATGTTCGGTTTTATAATAGGAATTTCAAAAGACTTTTGTAATACTTTAAACATTTTGTGGTCTCAACAATCCCGTTTTATCGAATTAAAAGGTTCGCACAGATTCTACTGAAGAAATACAGCGCAAATTTTTAAGATAAATAAATTATAAAGTTAATACTCCTATTGATAATGTAAACAATAACTGTCTGATGAAAAACCTAAAATAAATAAAGCTGTCCGACAAAAGATTGGTATCTGATGCCATTTTTATTTTTAAAATCATTATTGACAGCCCTGAATTATTACAAATGATTTCATTTCATGTTCGTAATAGTCACACGAACTAAAATATCTTTCACCGCGTCAATGACGTCAATACCAATTCGTTTATGAACTCCCTTATACCACGCGAACACAGCTTAGGTAGCCAATATGCAGAACTAGCAGATATTTTCAATAGCACCGAAAGAACATACAAAAAAGCATTTCAAATATATTTTTAAAACATTTACAGCCTTACTACAAAAACGTTGTGAAAATTTTATTTAATTGCTAAATGATGTGAAACATTTCTTATAAAAAGACAAAATAATTCATGGAAAGATACATACATTGTTTACAATTATTAGTTTACATTTTGTTTCCAAAATTGTTAATTTTTGTTAATTTAAAACAATTTTTTTATGTTTTGTAATCCATATAAAAGAGTTTTATTATGTTTTATAGTATCGTAAAAGAATAAATATGAAGAAAGGGTTGCGGAAGTTCTGCTGGTAATTATTATTACGCGTGATAGATGTTTCGCCTTCTGAGGGCATTATCAAACAGACAGTTTGAAAAGTTCGGCGAAACAGCTGTCACGCGTAATAATAATTACCAGCAGAACTTGTTTATAAATAAACTGTTTTTATTAATTTAATAATAAAATTATTGAATATATAAAATAAATAAAAAATTAAAATGGAGTTCTACAAATTAAACTTGATAACAATAAATTAAAGGGTTGCGGGTTTTAAATTAGTATCTTATAAATAAAACGCTGACATTTTTAAAACTAACTAACAAACTAACCAACACGCAGGGGCAAGCAAGAGGACAGAACGCCAAACAACGTGGTCTTGGCACACTCTTTGCCTCATTCGCATTCATAAATCGTCACATACACACTCTTCTATTATTATGACCACTTGATCGTGCCTTGTCTTCCTTGGGCGTTCCCGACATCTTCTACCATTCACATTTGCGGCATACATTCTCCGTACACATCTTTCTTCGTTAATTTGTTATGTATGCCGAAACCGTTTGAGGGTCCCTTTCTTCATCTTACTCATTACTATAACAACATCATTGCATTATTTGCGGAACTCCACATTTTTCACACGATCACACATGGTTTTACCACATAAAGGCCTCAGGGATCTCAATTCCACAGCATTTAGTCTACTTTCATCCTTCCTCTGCCAGTTCCATGCCTCATTGCCATACATCAGGGTAGGTACCAGCATTCCATTGGGACTGCTAACTTCGCTTCTTTGAACTTTGTTAGCGCCAACGGCATGCAGTCTTCTATTAATGGAGTTACCTGCATTTACCCTTCTTTCAATATCTCTATCATCCTTCCCGTCTCTCGTAAGCATACTTCCCAGATTCACAAAATCATCAACCTGCTCCAAGTATTCATCATCAACTATATTGCCCTAAAATTCCTGCATGGTTTGCAAGCATCGACCAACTACAATATCGATGTATGCAAATTAAGAGCAACATCAACAAAATTATATAACCAAGGATTTTCTGGAGATCCAACTCATTCCGATTGATAAAACAGTTTTACAATTTGCATAAAAGTACATTTTCCATTCAACATATTTTTCTGAAAAGAAACCACTGAGAAAATATATCTGGTTAACAGTTTTCTGTAGATTTCAATATTATCGGAAAATAAACGCTTCATCGACGTAAACTGGAGTGATATCAAATTCTTTTGAGGGAGAACGCCAAGATTCAGATTTTCTGCGATTTTGAGTTAAAGAATGTAATAAAAGTGGGATGATGCCTTCGCTGCGGGGTTGATTGCATATTGGATGCCAGATGTGGGAGGGGAAAGCTGGTGTGTTAGGGAATATGCTACATTAAAAATCATGTAAGAATTTGCCCTGCATATCGTTATATAATATACCACAAAGACAATGAACTAAATTTGAGTTTATTATTAAATGAGACAAAAGTCAGAAAGTTAATTTTATTTTAGCTTACCTATCCCTGAAATTTAAAATGCTTAGGTTTAGTTTCGTGTTATTTCTGCCACACAAGTAATTAAAAATATCTAATTTGTAATCCAAACACCTTTTTTGTTCTTGCATGTTTTCGTGTTATTACATTACATATATTAAAATTTATTAGAAGCGTCGCGTCGCGCGTCGTGTCTTATAACACAGATGTAAAAATCTCACAAAGTATGTACCAACTTAGGCAGGTATTACATCCAACTAAACTTCAGCATTTACATATCTTGGGTACATAACTTTTAACATGTTTTCGGTTCCAGTTCGTTTATTATTTTATATGAAGTCTTTTATTTACAATATTATGTATATTAAATAAATGTTTATTATGCTCTACCCATGGTTTGATTAATATTATTAACAAATCTGTAAGTTAGGGTGTTCATATTATTATGTAAATGCCATTGTGGAGGTTAGAGCACCCATGAATATGTAGATCAATAAAAGCAATTAATTTGGATAACTAACACCCCTGCCATAGATCACCTCAAATGGTCGTAATGTTTGGTGACTTAGAAGGGGTGCCTTGGTTCATAGGGTGAGGTTTGCCTACCTACTTCGTGGCGGGCTGGATAGGGAGACTGGTTGAGAGGGAACTTTTAACCTCTCCAGCCGAACTCTCGACCCATCATCTTGCACCGCAGTGGGAGGGTCGGATTTATACTTCGGTCATTCCTGGACACGTTGACACCCAAATTCCTACCCAACTATCATTTATTTTACTTCCCAGAAATTTTTCTCCGGCCTTTCCATAAAAAGATCCTCTACACAGCATCCCCAAAGATGCCGTGAGCCCTGAAGGATTTTTTCCCTTAAGCCCCCGTGCAGAGCTAAAGTAAAAAAAAGTTTAGTATCGGTAGGTTAGTATAGTTTGGCAATTAAGTCTAGAAATTTATTATTTTGGAACTAAATTTTTTCATTACTATGGTAACACCGAAATACTCGTTTTGTCAATGACATTTCGTATGGCTCTTGGCTTTACTGACTTAAAAAGTGTAGAAAACGCTGAAAATCACTCGTTTAATGTTTGTTTTTTCATTGTTTGCCTGTACATTGTTTGAATTGAATAAAAATGAACAAACCAATACGTAGTGGTGCAAGAGAAGTTATATACTGGGTTTTCAACGCTGCCTAGCCGATTATAGCGCGAAGAAGCTCCTATGCCTAATTTGTAAGATGTTTACAAACGAACTACAGAAATGACTGGTACGTAGTATCGTTTTTTAATGAATTTCATTAGTATTACAAGATTTATGCCAATTTTCGAGCGATTATAACCATTACAATCTGATTTGAGGTAATGTTTAAAAATCCGAATTTGACATTTACATTTGACAGTTAATATTAGGCCACAAGAAAAAGGGAATAACTCAATTAACAAAAAAATAATAATAATATTCAACTTCTTTAAACTCATAGAAAAGTTACTTTTTTTTAGTTTTCTCAGTCTTTCTTTCTAAATGAATATTATCTAGTGTGTTTTTTAAACTCCCTTCTATAGAATAATAATTTTAATGATATTTTCCATACACAGGTAAATCTGAAACAACGGTAAGATGAATCGTCAAGGAAAAAAGGATGAGGGACAAAACCCATTTGGCTTTCAGCGTGAACCATGATCCAGCGCTTACCTTTTGAAATATCGTGATGAACTCCAGTCACATATATAGATTGCCAGCATTTCTTTAGCTTGTAGGCTGAATGGATATAACTTTCTTCTAAGTGAATTATATTTTTTTGCAGTTCTTCTGGTAAATTTCGGATACCCATGTTAATTTTTAAGTAATGCTCTCTTTTAGCCGCTATATTTGTTTTTTTTTTCAATAAGTGCAGTCCTGTTTGTTTTGCACTTTTTTATAAACAAAGCCCATGGAATGCAAAATTTTTCGTAAATTTTCCCGGCTACCATCAAATCCAATGTCTTCTTTGAGTACGGTTAGTAAAGTTCTTAAAGTTGGGACTTCTTTACGTACTATGTAAAAAATGATTTTTTTGACGAATGGCATGGACGGATGATTTACCCCCATAAATAAGTAGGACTCGTGTATATGGGGGGGGGTTATTATATTGGTTTAATTTTTTTTTTGTTCAGTAAAAATTTTCGTTGTAATTTTTAAGCTGAGTTTTAAATCTTTTTAAATTACTGTTCCTGTTTCTGATTTTTTCAGGTAGTGAATTAAAAAAATTAACTCCGGGATATTTATGATTTAACTGTCCTTTTGTTTGTTTTACATTTCGGAGTAGGAAGTATTGATGTTATTTGATATTTTGATATTATCTTTATAAATTTTTTAATGTTGCATGATAAAAGTATAATGCACTTAAATTTCTGACCTTAAATTGTTTGAATAAAATTTCTGACGAATATGAGTAAGGTTGTTGTTTTTATAATTAATTTTTGTTTTTATAATTAATTTAATCCGAGAAATCTCAGCAGAAATGTAAAAAATCTTAATTTCCTAGTCCGAGAATGAAGTAAGGGTTTGAAAGAGCATGTTTAATATTCAAGAGCCAATCTAAAGGTTGAAGTTTACCGCCGAATGGGTTGCTCGTGAAAAAATAACACCTAGCTACATAAAAGTTTTTTTCGTTATTTGCTGCGACTTTTCACGATGATTCGCGGTTAGAATACCGTAGAAATGTGTGAAATTCAAGGCATTAAGTGGTTAATTTTAAAACCACCAAATTTTCTATCTATCGTAAGTCTGCTATCTTTAGTAGTAATAATAAACAAGAAAACAAAACATAAAAACCAAAAACAAAATTATTGTCATGTGGTTTGTCTCCAGCTTGTCGAAATTATTCCCGGATTTCATGTTAGGGCAGTTCCTTTTTTTCTGTCGTCAATGAATACAACCAATTTTTATTTTCTACAGCGAGATTCGAACCCGCGACATCTGGTTGTTAATAATCTGAATTTCGGGTAAGTATTAATTAGGAACAGTGTGAAATAAGTTTAATAAAAAATGTAAACAAATCTTTTCAATCGGGGTGATTTTCTTTCATTATTAAGTCGTTTGAATAAAACAATTTCAAATCTGAGGTTCATAAAATAATTTGTAATTTTTTGTTTAAAAGTTACAATAGAAGACTTCTAGAAATTTTAATATTAAAGTGAAGGGCCATTAACCAGCCAGCGGCCGAGAATTCATATTTCATCGAAAAATGTTCTGACGAACGTACAGGGCGGTTCCAATGAGAAAGATTCATTATTTCATTCAAAATTTGCTTTAATTTATACCTACATTCAAAAATGCTGATAGGCGTGATGATAAAACTATTCAAATTATGTAATTATTTTTTGATCACAAGTATTTTTATTTTTTTTATAATGTCTAAGCAAAATAAGAATGTAAAAAAATCTTAAGTACATTAGTTTGTAAGACCGTAAATAAATAGACTAAAGTATTTTCATCACAAAACACGTGCTCGGATTCTTTTTAAAAAGATTTTATTTAAACTAAAATTAAAATTCCGAAACATAGCTTTCCCAGATAATGAATTAATTTATTTTACTGCATGATTATATCATTTGAAATGTGTGTTGTATAAAACAATTTTTTTTTTCAAAATTTAATAAATCTGCCAACGACCTACGGTAAAATCTAAAAATAAATAAATGAATTACAGTACTAAAAAAAACATATTTTCTTAAAATTTAAAATATAGCTTTACTAGATACAAGAACATTCTTTCGAAATCAATTTATATTTTTTTGTGGAAAAGAGTCGATACGTCTAAAATTTGATTTAAAAATGAAATATTTCCGGTTTTATCTGGTTATTCCCTCTTAAAGAACATCTAAAGTATTTAAATAATTATTATTATTCTGATTTTGCCAACCATATTTTGGAAGTGAATATTCTTATATAATAATATTCTTTTGATATAAATAAAGGGTCAAAAATTTTACACACAAACCCAACGGGTTTACAATTTGACAACTTTGAAAAGTTTAGAAATTGGAAAAAGTGTTAAATATATTAAATATAATTAATCACCAAATATTTTTTTTACGACAGCCATCTCCTAAATTTATTTTCATATAATACTTACATTTATAATTATTATTTGTTGTTGTTTAGACTACCTGATTATTATTGTTTGTTTTAAAAGTTTTTATTACATAAATGCAATTTCTACATATTCTAAAATTTTTATTTCATTTTAAATAATTGCTTTTTATGATACTGTGAAGTAGTTAATCACCTCAACCTATAATATTTTTGTCTATAGTTCTTACTTGTCTATACTTGTTGTATTTTGTTATTTTTATTACTATTATTATTATTAAACATGTTGATAATTTTAATTAATGTGTTTTACAAAGTTATTTGTTTGCATTTAATTAAAAATGACTCCACAAAATGATTTGCGAAGATTGAAGAAGAAAATTTCACTTAAACCGAATACTTGAACTGCACGTAGACTGAACAAAAAAATTCTCGTCGAGTTCCACGGGTACAAATATTTGCTTGTAAATTAATAAACTATGTACTAGGTATACTGAACACATTTAATGATTACAAACATTCAAAAGCTTCGTTAATTATCGGACCCGACCAAGATCAAAGCACGGCATCCGTATCATTAGCAGCAATAGGCGTTATCAAAGGCTTGGTGCGGCATAATCCTTTGCCAAAATCATGTAAACAGTCACGGGTACGGGGAGTACATTTGATTAAAGCGCGGAATGCCTCCGCACCGCAGTAAGCGAGCCAAGCGAAATGCACAAGTTCTCGGGGACAAGAGATGGATCCGTGGCTTCTATGATTAATTCATAAATACAGAATTGACATCAGTCTGGCGGGGTGGTCGGAAATGAAAACCTCGCCATCTAAACACATCAGCGTGGGAAGACGGTGTCGGATGAAATTCAATGCTTTGTTAAGGCGGCAATTCATTTACCATGTAATAACATTAGCTTGACATTAGACTTTATGTACGGAGAAAACGTTTACACGAATAGAAAAGAGAATGTATCTACTATAAGCCAACAAATGAAAAAAATAATTGGTGTTTTTCCCGGTTTCTGTGATTAAGTTTGGTAAAGGTAGAGAGGTAGAGACCCAGACATACGGCCGTTGTTCCCAACTTTTCATCGATCAATCTGAGTCTTCGATCAGCTAAATGATTTGTTATGTTCCCAATCCTATTGATCAATTGTTGAACCGATTTTTTTGGCTCTACACTCTCCAAATGCACAATTATGTTCTTACCAACGCAACTCACTAACTGAGTGTTACTAAACAAATCACTTAGCTGATCGGAGACTCAGATTGATCGTTCGAAAAGTAATAAATGTTAATTGTAAGTTTAGGGACTTGTGATAAATTTGAGCTTTTTTAAATAAATCAAATTTAATAAAGTTATTACTAAGTTCTGAAATAATTTCAATTTTTTATTATTGTGACATCTGTTTCGGCTTACAAGGCCATTTTCAAACTGTGTTTAGACCCCTTTAGAGACGACTTATTTATGTGATTGGGCGGGGTTGAATAGAATTATAGTAATGTCTCAAAGTGGGCTAACTTCTGTTTGAAAATGGCCTTGTACGCCGAAACAGCTCTCAAAATAGTGAAAAAATAAAATATTTTTAGAACTTTAGAATAACATTCTTAAATATGATTTTACTCAAATTAAATAAAATTGAGTTCCACGAACTAAACACAAAAAAAATGAATAAATTTTAACTGTAAGTTATTAGTTATAACTTCTTCAAACTTAGCAATATCACTTTGTGGCGCCATTTATAATTAAATGAAAAGAAATTACTTTATATAAAACTACTATATAATCTATATTAAGTTTTCTTCGTCAGGATAAGAGATTAATATAAAAATAACAAAAGACAAACAATGACGGAGAAATAAGAACATAGACAAAATATTAAAAGGAGAAGTGAATAATAGGATGTGTAAAAATTGCAATTACAATTAAAAAAAAAAACTTTTAAAACAAACAATAAAAACAGGAAGTCTAAATAACAAAATAAATTATTATAAATGTAAGTAATACATTTACGAATGGCTATTTTAAAAAATTTTTTTTTTTTTTTATAATATTTAATTGACTATTAACACTTTTCCTAATTTCTAAATATCTAATTGTAAACCCGGTGTGTTAGCGTGTAAAATTTTTAACCTTTATTAATATCAAAAGAATGATTAGTTTCTAAAATGTGGTTGGCAAATTCTGAATAATAATTATTATTTAAACATCTTAGACGTTCCTTAAGTCGAATTTAAAAATTTCTAGAAGTATTCCCTATATAAAAAAGTTTAAATCATCACAAATTAATATATGGACCCCAGATTTGTTCAAAAAATCACGCTTATCCTTGTGATTTAATATATATTTTATAATTTTTTATTAATGTAAAAAGCTGGTTGGATATTATCTGGCATGTTTTTAAGTATAAGTTATTTTATTAGTTATGAGTCTGAATTATAAGTTATAACTTAAATAGATCAAGTTAAAAAGCTCCCTTCAGGTGATTGACAAACTTGGCAAAAATTATACGAGAGGGTTCAATCAAGCTGTTTAACTAACTATAAATTGGAATTAAAAAAATATATGACTCAGATCTACAAATGAACTCAAAAACAAAAAATGGTTGCTTCTTGGAACCACATTTTCCCTGTAAACTAAAAAAACCGTAACGTAAATTTAATATAAGGATTTCATTTAATTTCAGCGTTTCGTATTCTCTAATTTTCTTATAACAATATTGAATTTATCAAAATGGAGAAAATTCATCGAAATCCAATCCATGTAAGAGGGCGCTTTTATTACTAAAGAATAATAATCCAATAATTCAATGGAATGACGGCCGACAGATTTTGACGAATCGTCAGAATATCTGGACCACATTCAATTGTTATTCAACATTGCTTTCACAAAGGAATAATAATTTGTATTCATCACCGTCATATCACAATGTAAACATAAATCGATTGATTTACCTAATAGAAATCATTACTCTGCTTTTAATTTAAATCTTATTTTAAATTAAATTACCGTTTTATAGCTTCAAGCTTCATTGAGAAAAAAATATTTTTTTAATGTAAATACCGCACAAGAGTTCTCAACTGTGGTGAGGGGAAAGAGACGGAGAAGACGAAAGTTTGAAAGTAACTGTCTTATCAGATCTGGTCATCAAACATGGCTAAAGCCCTTTCAACCATCGGAACGATACTATATAATTGGTGTCTTTTATAAGGGACGATACTTGGATCGTAACCACTCGACCGATGCCGTCTTATTAAGATAATATACTCGTCAATACAATGTGAATGAGAAAACATACAGAAAAGAAAAGAGCTTATGGTATTTTAATTTAGTTTCGGTTGCAACATAATAATATAGTAACTAACTAACCATCTCACCGTTTTCCCGCAGAGGTAGGCAGAGAGGACAGACCGCCAAACAACTCGATCTTAGCACGCACTCCTTGCCTCGTTCATATTCATACATCGTCTCATAATATAGTATATTCAATATTTTCAAATATTGAATATATATATTTCAAAGCTCTGCAGATCATAATGGAAACGATGTTGAAAGATGAAAATAAAGATGAAAATAGTAGTTGCGATATCCATAAAATATCTGATAAAAAGCGATATGATATTTTCAGGATACCCAAGTTGATCTTTACGGTTAACATACTTTTTTTGGTAGCAAAAAAAGATTTTTGCATCATATTATGGTCTTGCCATTGAAAACTCTGCTGTAAGTTTTAACGTCTCTGTAACACGCGTTGATATATATGAGGTAATAAAGGTTACAACAGAGCTGTTAGCGGTATATTTTTAGTTAAGAAGATATTCAATAGCAAGAACAAGGATAAATCATTATTAAGAGAAATGTGGACTACAGGTACGTATTCTTCTTCAATAATTACAAAATTGCTTTGCCATTTTTATGTACAAAATAGCGCAGACCCGTAAAAAATCATAGGAAAATTTAAAGAAAACCAATAAATGTATTTAAAAAAATTGTATTATTTTACAAATGTTTATTATAGTAACCAAATGGAAATACAAAATCATATTTCTCTGCTCCTGGTATTTTGTTCTCGTCGGCAGGTTCGCGTTTTGACGTTTATTAATATTTTGTATAGTTTTTTATACATATAATTGTGACGTTAGCAACACTGGAAACTAACACAAATCATCCTTTGACATTTCTGTGTTCCTGGTATTTTGTTCTTGACGGCAGGTTCGCGTTTTGACGTTTATTAATTTGTATATTTTTTTATATAAAATTGTGATATTAGCGACACTGTGGAAACTAACATAAATCACTCTATGACAATTCTGTGCTCCTGGTATATTGTTACTGTCGACGGGGAAATTTTGACGTTTATATTATTTATAAAATTCCTATAGCAGACCCGTAAAAATCACGGGATATTATGACAGAATTAGTTCCAATTTTGAAAATGACACTTAAATTAAAAGTAAATCCGAGGTCTTGAATTGGACCAGAGTTCCAGACGCACCATCTAAATTAGTATTTTTTGTAACAAAAATATTTGGCAAACGGTAGTTAAGCGTTCAAGTCAAAGTGGCTCCTGCGTCGTTTTTCAGTTCTGTGTATTTCAATTTCATTGTTTGATTGTCATTAGTTTGCGAGGACAATGATATATTTCATATGATGAGTAAAATATTGCTTTGAACGCATTTCGAGGACAAATCTATCAATCTGCAACAGATCACGTTCTGTCAATTTCACGCGCCAGTATTGAGTTGTGCAGCAATATCAAAACAAATATTTGCTCAGGGCTCGGGACAGTTTGCTCCATAACCCGGCAATGATTGCATTCACCGGACAACCCGCGCAACCCGCACAACCCGCACAATCCGCACAACCCTTGGGATTAAATATACAAACAGTTAGTCAACAAATTCTAGAAATTTAATAAAATTAAACCGAAAAATTTCATTACGATCCAACACCAACTTTAATACAAAATATTTATAGTAGATTTTATTTGAGAATTTTATGGCCAAAAGAATTACCGTGATTTATTTTTGGGTTAAAGAGAAGAGCCTAGAGAAGTACAAAACCCCAAAAATAAAGCCTCACAAAACATATTATAGTTTATAACCTACATTCTCTTCAGTATCATTGTTAAAAATTTTCGAAGTACCAAAAATTGAAAACCTCCAAGTATAAAAAAGATTCAATATTACAAATATTTAAAGAAAATGTATTTAAAAAAATTAAACTTAACTCATCATTGAGGCATAAACATAACATCCAAATTCCTATATTTTCAACACAAAAATGCCCAATAATTATATTTACAAAGGGATAAAATATTTTAATCGTCCTCCCGAAGTGAAAAAAATAATACATTTGGTATCATACAAGAAAAAGGTCAAATTACATTATTATTAAAAAAATATCAACCATAACATCAACAATCAAAATGCTGTAACTTTATTTCATGCCATATTATTTTATTTTGTTTTAAAGTTACAGCACCATAGTACTTAAGATCGTAAGAGAATATTTATTGTATACTCTATTATATAATTTATGAAATAACTCCTACACCAAGCACAAGGGCTAGCTCGTTTAATTGGTGTAGAAACCCTTAAAAATGTGTATTTCACTATTCTGTTTTTGCCAAAGTGTGTTTATTACTGCATATAATTTAAATAAATAAAAATTTAAAAAATGTTCAGATGTGAGTTTATGTTATGAAAATAAACAGGAAAATGGCAGAAAACTATTTTTTACAAAAGCTCCATAGCGGAGGCCTGAGGAAAATAATTTTCAATCAATCTATCATATAATAATAATATTAATAATCTCAACCAGTCTCATCCGTTCCGGCCCGCCACGCAGTAGGTGGGCATCCGCCACCAAGACCTATACAAACCTCACCCCAGCTAAGTCACCAAACGTAGCGAACCACTTGGGGCAGGGGTGTTAGTTGTCCAATAAATGGCTCCCGGGGCGGCGGTACCCATACCCGCCTCCCAAATTGATTGTGTACACCGCTGACCATTCTATGTGCACAGGGTCGGGACTCGGAACACCGATGTCACTGAAGTCAGTGTCGCCGAGTGTCGCGTTGTTCGCTGTGTGTGCGGACATGTCGGAATGCAGTCGGAGTTTCTACTGCGAAAAAAAAAAACAGCCAGATCATTTTAGCTAGACTTGCTAGATCATGTCGGAACCGTGTAGAATTTCATATATCTCAGGTACGCGTCATAAGTCATTACATATGTCTGGCCGTGTTGTAGGTAGCTTTAATACAAGCTAATAGGTCCACGTGGTTAACGATTTAAACGATCGCAACGCCCTTCATTTTTGTCTACAATTTGTTGGCGGACTGTACAGGCATATCTAACACCAGAAATTATTTATGTAAATTTTAATAGATAAACAAGGAATGCATGAAGATATAAGATAGTATGGGGGCAGATGGCGAAAAATCCCTCGAAAGGGAAGCATAGCTCTGCATTTTGAGTTTTGAGTAAAAAAGGCGTCAGGTTTCACAGCAAGAAAATCTATAGTTAAAAAAAGATCAGATCGGCGTATTTTTAAGGAAACTTTTGACAACCGTTTTGTTTTAAATGCCTAGATTACTATATTTAATATGAAAACAAAAATAAGGTAATCCTTGTGAATAAAATTAAAACAGTTTTCGAGTAGGTAAACAAGTTATTAGATGGACTAGTCTGCACGCTACAGAAATGAAATCCTAGACGAGTTTATATGGCAAAACCTTCGAAGACTGTAGTGTAAATATGGAGATTTGGAAATAATTCAAGGCTGAGAAGATTGAAAAGGACAAAGGTTTGGACACGAAGTGTCAGAAGAATATATGACGCGAAAGTGAATGGTGGAAAAAGTCGGGGAGGCTCTTGAGAGACTTGTTAGCGTCCCACAGGGATCGGTTCCGTCTCCGACTTTGTTTCTGTTGCACATCAACGACCTTTTGTCATGTGCACCGATTCAATGTTACGCGGATGACAGTAAAGTCCATGATAGCTTTTTGTTTGACAAGCCTCTAAAGAGCACACAAACCCCAATAGCTCGGAGGGCTTTGAAGCAAAGAATGGACGGTTACCTCGAGAGTGTTTTCTCTTGGGATAAGGATAACCTCGTCGAATATAATGTTTCAAAGACCCAATCATGTTTGATAACGTCTAAAAGGGATCGAAATTATAATCTAGTCTCCTTTAACGGAAGCATTCTTTCGAACAGGACCTCCATTGATATGCTTGGTGTAACTCTAAGTGACCAGCTCAGTTATGGGGGCTCCATCGAAACCAGAGTTAAGTTAGCCTATCAAAAACTGGGCGTACTGTACAGGGCCCGCAGATACTTTAATAGTACACAACTGCTAACCCTGTACAAATCGCAAGTGCGCCCCACGGTTGAATTTGGTAGCCATCTCTGGTCTGGAGTTTCAAAATACCTAAAAAAACCTTGATTTTGTGCAGAAACGGGCGGTCCGTTTGATAGATTCTCCCATCTTAACAGACAGATTGTAATCTTTAGAGCACAGGCGTCAGGTGGGAATGCTGTCCTTGTTCTACCAGTATACAATGGAAGATGCTCCGAGGATCATTGATCCCCTCGGCACCGGTGCATAGTCGGGCCCAACATTTGTACACGGTTGACATTAGTCACATGAGAACGGGTCTTGAGTTCAACAGCTCGGCTTTGGAACCTTTACCGGCCTCTGTGTTTCCTCCCTCCTACAACATGGATCTCTTCAATACTCATGTTCAATCCTTCCTTTCCTCAAAAAGACCCTCCACACAGCATCCTCAAAGATGACATAGGCCCTGAGGGAAATTATTACTGTAAAAAAAAAACCATCAAGTACTTGAGTTTTATCAATTAATTTGGTTTATTATTTATAAAAAAACATTATAAAATAGTTAATTTGAGTGCGTCTTTAAATACATTTTTAAGAGAGAATTTTATAAATATAAACAGTGGGTATATTAATAATAACAGTGAAAACAGTGGGTGTATTCATTAAATATAAACAGTGGGTATATTAATTACTAGCTTTTACCCGCGGCTTCGCTCACATAGTATTAGTGGAAAATTACAATGGGCATAATTATTGGCATATTGTTTTTATTCTTGCTATGTTGTCTAATAGAAAATAATTATTGTTTAATAGAAAATTTCAAAATTTGAGAATGACATTTCGCAAATAAAAATTCTATTTTAGAAAATATTTAAATTATAGAAATTTATTTTAAGTACCTACCTACTCCCCTAATTTATTCTGATGATTTTGTCTCAAGTAGGAATTAGTATTTTATTCATATTTGAATCCAGAGTAACCTAAAAAAATATCAAAGAAATCTCCATAGTAACCTAAACAAATAACAATATGACAGCCCACGTCAAACATTTACTTAGCAACACGCTTTGCCAATAAACGTATAATAAATAATTTCATAACGCCACAGCTTATTCATAACGCCAGAGCTTACCAATACATATAGCCTATGTTACTCGCAAATAATGTAGCTTTCGATTAGTGAAAGAATTTTTAAATTCCATTCGATATTTATTGCGTGAAAGAGTAAGTCACATCCATACAAACATTCACATTTATAATATTAGTAAGATAATAGTAAAAAGGCAGCATCATTTACGCTAAAAATGACGATACTCGAAGCGATTTTTTTCAACAGCAATAATTTAGAGACTATGGATGTGAATGAAGTAAGAAGTTTGTGCCAAAACAGAGATGTGTGCCGGTCAATCCTTACTGCTTAACTTTTTGGAGAAAAGGCGTGGTGTTTAATACAAAAGACTTGGGCCCTGAGGGGAATTGTTTTCTTGAAGGCCTCCTGTGCGAAGGCTAGTTTTCATCAAGCAAATCGAAGATCTAATATTTAATCATTTTTAAGGAGTTTTTTAATAGACGCATAAAACTTCCAACTCCTATAATATGGGTAGGTACGACTTTTCAATATTTATATAATATAGCATATCTACAGGTACTTTCATTTTTACACACCGTCCTTCTATAAAATCAAACAAGTTTATTTGTAACTTTAAGGCCTTTAAACAATGTTGATGTTCCACTAGGCTGTCCATGGGAAATGGATAAGATCGAGGCCATAGATATGCGAAGGGTCTCTCAGAGGGAAATGTAAGAAAGATCAGTCGTTAAATCGAACTGAAAGGGTCATGGTGAATATTTAATGTCGGTGAGGAATTAACCCACAGTTTTTTACTCGAGATGCCTTTCACGTGAAAGGCATCTCGAATATCCTCAACTAAACTAGCTACAAAACGTCGTAAAAGACCAGATTAGTTTTTTTATGTTTCACCTTAAAGTTTTTTTTACTCTCGATGGCGTCTCGACGGTTGAATCGCGAAAACCATAGATCATAATTTGAAATATTATATTTTCACATTTCTGGAAATGCGTTCGCCAAAACATCATCAATCAGTTATTTCAGAAACGTGAAAAGTTCGTCATTTTTAATAAACGTGAGAATACAAACATATAGATTTACTATGAAAATCTGAAGGATGGAATAATAATGCGTCCAATTATGAGAAAATAATGGCAAGCTTCCTAGCAGCGGTAGAATAATGAAGACAAACTATGCCTCTGTTCTTTGGTGCGTGTCCAGTGCTTAGTGTGTTCAAGCGTACATTGCTCGAACTGATAATATACCCTCCGCGGATTAGGTCAACTTACCCTACCCCTATTTCTACCCGTCCAGCATCCATGATATTATTAATACTAAGACGGTATGTTTTAGTTTAATTAGAGGCTTTCAAACACGCAATTACTAAGAGTACTCGTTACAGTAAAATGTCATTCTGTCGGTAAAAAGATTTTCAATTGATAATTTGCCTTTTGCTACTTTCTTTAGAGCATGATTTTATTATACTGGAAGTGTTAAATGAAAACAACCTAAAATAACATAAATAATACAGCATTACTAAAAACAATCACCTGACGAGAGTTTAACGGTATTTTAGTTACATACTGAACAAAGACACTTGATTTAGACTATTTAAAACAAATAAAAAAAAATTTCGTCAAGAAATTATACGGTAATTGCGTGTTGTAAAGTGAATTTTCGTGGTCAAATATTGGGGATAGACCGTTATAATTTTCAATTTTACGTGCTATTTACCAGAGTATTTCTTGAAAGTGATGTTTTTTAAAAACTTAAACGTCTAATACATGTGTTCATAAACGTATCAAAGAAATTAACTTTTTTAGAGATGGTGCAATCCGTTATGTTTTTTTTAGGTTTTTAAAAGTAAATTCATATGTTCATGCAAATTCCTAAAATAAAAGGACTGTGTTTTTTTTAAATATTGAGTATTTTTAAATTTCGACGTTTTTATTAAAAATGTTTGTGGTGCGAAATTTTTCGTGTTTGAAGTTTAAAATATGGCAATTTTTAAACGCATACAGTGTATTTCAAATACAAAAACCTAATAGGTAATATTATCTGGTTTCTAAAATCGTATTTGCTTTTACGATATTTTCAAAAATAAGAATATACTACAGGTAGGGTATTTAAAAAAGTTGAGTAAATTCCAAAATTCGTTAAAAAATTATTAATAAAACAAGTATACAAAACAGATAAACCACCCCCTCGGCTGCAAATATTTTTTGTCATTTTTTAATGAGTAATGTTTTCACACCACGGTCATTTATCAATTGAATAAAATGTTCACGACCTTTTTTAGTAAGGCTGCTAGTATTTATTTTCATACACACGTATCAAGCCAAGATATTATTGTGTTTCGTTTTTGTTTTGGGCTCTTCCTGAGTAAACAAAATTTTATGACAAATTTTAAATTTATAATGATTTAAAAAAATTGAGGTTTAGCGAGGGCTACATTAGCTAGGAAACTGGGAGCAATCAACGTAAGCATCTCATGTTGATTCACCTTGCTTGAGTAATTCCTTAGTCAGTAATTATTTGCTTCACGGACCCAAACCAGAAATTTGGCAGATTGTAACAAGGGCTTTATACAGAAACAACAAGAAAAAGGCATAAAAAGATACCAATTACAAAAGATAAGATTCTAACATTTTTGATGTATTATAATTTTAACGGGGCATACATTAATTACATGAGCAGTTTTTCTTCCAAATCTATTTTGCTGCCCCCCCCCCCCCCCCTTTTGAGCTCACGTAATTTGTGTATGCCCCCTAATCGCATACTTGTAAAATGATAACCCGATAACACTAAATAATATATATTTTTTAAAATCGGATAATGAGTGGAATTTATCAATAAAATGTTCAAAATGTCGGTCATCACAAATAGGAATTTAATTACCATTTGATTGACGGGGGATATTAAAATGTAGCCGGCAGAAATTCCGATATATCTCCCCCACATGTCCTATGAAGGCCGTCAAGCCGAAGCGGCGTCGCAAATTTCTGATGAAATAATTCAACATTATTTGGCGTAAGGGAATTCTCCCTTCTATTTCGTTGCATCCTTTGTCTAAACATTGCGCGAATTTGACACCACCATGTCCACCATTACACATAGTGCGAATTTCCACTCGAAATGTCACTAGTCATCAAATTAGTAGACATACCGCGGAATTACGGCCAAACGTCGGTGTTCATAAAACATGTGATAATCGAAAATATAAAGTTTGGCCTGCTCTATAAAGTCAATGTTAATGAAATTGTGTTCATGTTTTATTGCAATCTTGAAATTAAAAAACATGGCGCACACTTTATAGATACAAAATAGATACCTACTTATTAGCTTAAAAATGCATTGGGATCAGAGGATCTACAAACGTGTACCAGATATACATAATTATTCGTGTAAGGACACACAATTCATCGCGAGTCTATTTACTTTTATTTATGTGGACTCACTAAATTTTGACAAAAAATTGGTCAATCTAAAAAAGAAAACTACATAAATAATTTTAATTTTTGCCAAACAAGAGAAATGAAAATTTTGGGTGGTATTTATCAACCTTTTTTGTCAAAAATAAAAAGCAAATTCACGAACACTAGACACTAGATAGACCCACTCGCTGTACCTATTGTCGAATAACTTTTGAAACAAGATATCAAGAAGTTCGGTAACTGAAAATCATTCGTCTTTTCCCGATAAGCTTATACGAATTAACCGCCCGGTATTCCGGAATGGAGTCCTCGTTCGGATGTTGATTTTCGAAAATGATATTATCTACGGATGTTCACACATCGGGTGTTCCGCAAGGCTTGGACACCAGCCCTGATGTCACAATCTAATTTGCATATCGGAGCACAATGCTACCCATTTCCGGGGAGGGTACTTCAGCCACTTCAGCGCAATGTTCAAATTGGTCTTCACATTTGTCATTTCACAAAACGTTACGGTACATTATGCTTGACTCCGGGCTGAAAATATCAAGTAAAATGTTTCAAAGTACGCGTAGCTCAACTTTTAACTCTTAATATCATCTTAATATCAGTCAAAAAGGGCAAACTCTTTGAACTAAACAATTCAACTAATATTTCCAGTGAAAGGTCTAGTACAATAACAAGCATACCATTTTGTTATTATTCTGAGAATGGTGGTTTCATTTGTTACATATATTTTGATGAAAGGCGGGCGATTTGAAACAGGTTTCCGCATACTAACTACAGTAACTACCGTATGAGAATGCGGAGAAGCCCGGGAGAGTCAAAGCGTATTCAATTAATGAGATTCAGATGAAATAAGCATAATATTATGTTAGAGATATGCAAATATTCAACGGAATCAGAATACAAAGCAATCTACACCTTATTAGATGCAAATTATTGTTAATTCAAACGTCAATCAATGTATTCAAGCTATTCGCCCTTAGAAGCCAACAAACATACCATGCTGGAAGTTTTCCTCCAAAAATGACTTCATCATTTTATTTTCATTAAAGAATACTATGTTTTAGGAATTTTTGGGCCTACAATGTGACCAATATATTATATAAAAGAAATTACCTATACTACAATGTGCGTGCCGCTAAATCTCCGAAACGAGTCCCGATGCGATCAAGGGAGTTATATGGTGTGGTAGCCCTCTATCCCCATCCATGAAGAAGGTTCCCGTTTTTACCTGAAGGGCGAGGTTTTGAAGACATAAGGGCTGGAAGTTTCGCCCTCTAGAAATTTCTAGAACACCCACCCCAGCTAGTTGATAAATAAATGTACCCACTATGAAATATACATATTTAACGGCGAGTCAGGAAAAAATAAAATAAAAACAAGTTCAAAAGTAAAATTAAAAATATACAATATGGTCTGCTGAAAAAACTGTTTACCTTTTCTGAAAACGGGCGACAAATAGCGTGGAACAACTGGTACAAACCTGAAAATAATAAAATGTCAAATTAGAAAAGAATTCGAGCTGAGTTAAGTAAACAGATATTTTGAAAGTGGCCTTGAGGGACGAAGACATCTAGTTTGGCCATGCCCCGAGGCCTTGGATTTAAATTTATCTTTAATCAAAGAATGGAATTTTCACAAATAACTTTGGTGTGTTTTCAACAATAAAAAAATTCTATACAATTTTTTTAACCCTTCAGAAATTTTGATATTTTTCAGATGGCCAAAATATTTCCGCTTTACAATAAAATGAAAATAAATGGAATATTTCTGAACATATCCGAAAACTAAAAACTGTTTTTGAAATGAAAGGAAGGTAATGAATGTGCGTTAAATTTTTTTAATTTGGAATAAACATATAATTTTTGAAACATAAAGATTATGCATTTTTACAAACCCAAAAATTTTTAAAAATGGCTCACATTAAGTTTTTTCTAACTAAATTACTGATAAAGAAAACAAATTAAAACACATAGGTACATATGTTATAAGACAAATGTATTATAAACGTTATTGTCACCACACTTTTTGTCTTTCCGTACAAAAATAATTAATAAAAAATTTAGAAATTTTTATTTTTATTTTCAAATTGCGATTCAAAACTTTGGTTTCATAAAGGTGTACATTTTAATTTTTTGTTGGTTATTTTTTTAGATTTGAAAACAAAGCGTGGGATTATGCCTTTGTAACACCGTTACAAAGAAACATATGTAGGTATATCTTCCTATGATAGTAAGGGAGTTACAGCGATTTATGTGAGACCTACATGCGCTGGGACAAATATTGTGTGCAAATACCTGTGATTAAAATTGTTAATGAAGGAGGAGCAATCCCGGATTACGAATAACCTGACAATGTTCGAAAATTTCCTACTACCATCACACTTAGCGGAAGTGTTGACTGCATCGTGATGGAGGACTTAGTCCACCGAGGAATTCTCAACGCCTGCGTCGGACCCTATGCGATGACAACTCAGCCACTGACCGTACATAAATCTAAATATAAAAGTTTTATTTTTTTATTTTAAATTCTACGCTATTTAGGAAAATTAGTAACGTGTATTAGAAAAACGTATTTTTATTTATGGTAGGCAATAAAAAGTTAATATATTGGGTATAAATCAAAATATAATAAATGTCACTAAACTTGAGTTTTTATTGCTTCTTTCAAGCTATTCGGGCAAGCATCGTAAAATTAAGTTTGTGCTTGAAGACATAGAATTTGAGTGAATCGAACAGTTCTTCACGTACACAGTGGCCCAAAACCTGCACAAATATTTAAACATCATAATTTCAGTGTGTGAAAAGGTATTACGATTGTGTATGCCTGTTTACGGATATGCTAGTTCAACTTTTTAAAACAAAACATCGCATTGGTCTTGAAAATCTTTTTTCGTACACAACATAAATCGTAGATAAAACAAAGTAAAGGATCAATTTTTTATTTTTTATTTTTAACTTTATGAGTAAAATCTCAAATTATAATATTTAATTAAATGAAAACAATATTAGAGAAACTCAATCGAAAATCCGGAGACAGAAAAATCAGAAAATGATATTGGCACCTCTGGGACTCTAATAAATTTAATATTATTTATTTACTCTAATATTATTAATTTTTTTTAATTGTAGAGGAAAGAATTTTAAAGTCGATCAAGCCAGGCGACATCTTACGAACCATCTGGGTTAAGTATGGATATGGATTTCGTACCTAATGAGATGGAAAGCGCAATATTAATATTATTTAAGAGGTTTTCAAATAATTTGTAAGCCACATATTTCCACTACCATATTTATATTCCCTACCTGTATATGCATAAATGTAAATTACAAATTATTTAAATAATTCGAATCAAACATTTAACATTTTTTTCAATATACTTTCCAAAACGGTTCTGCGAATTTTCCGCTACAAAATATCCCTCGACAAAATATTCCGACAAAATATCCTACGGGCAAAGCATTCTCCGACAAAATATCAAAGACAAAATAACCAAACCTAACCTATCCTAACCTAACATAACCTAACCTAACCTAACCTAACCTAACCTAACCTAACCTAACCTAACCTAACCTAACCTAACCTAACCTAACCTAACCTAACCTAACCTAACCTAACCTAACCTAACCTAACCTAACCTAACCTAACCCAACAAAACCTAACCTAACTGAACAAAACCTTTTCGCAAGTTCCTTGCTCTGTCTCTTTCCTTCCTTGTCGTGGGATGTTTTGTCCGTAGGATATTTTGTCCTTGGGAAATTATATCAAGGGATATTTTGCCGGAGGATATTTTGTCATGGGAAGAAAACGCGCGGTACCTTTTACAACTTACAAAACGACCTAGACTATTCGCGATAGACGTTTTTACGAAAATATCTGGTATGCGGTGGTGTCCGACACCGCATATCTACAATCTTTTTGCTGAGATACACAGGGAAAATAACATTAAATTATTTCTTCGACTACGCAAAGTAGTAATAACATAACATGTTCATAATATTATAACCACACGTCGGATAGATAATAAGCAGTAAAATACCTCAATATGAATGCACTTCATTAAAAAATGCCCAGGCTCTCAAAACATAAATAAATATCGTAAAAAAAGCAGAAAACATTTCATAATTATTTTTAAAAGTAAATTTTAGTACTCTTGGGGTCGGAAACCGTACACGACTACATAAACAAATTAAAATATCTAAAATACTCATATTGCTTAATTGCTTGATGGCAAAACTTTGAAAATCTTTATTTTTTTGGTGCTCCAGATTTTATATCCGGGTTAAATCTTTCCCAAATGAAAGACTAAACCCTTCCACACACTTTTCCACAAATGATTATCTAGTAAATTCACGCAATGTAAGTGCACTATATAAGTATAATAAATACAAAACAATACAAGAACAATACGTCAATCCACCGGAAATATAATGGGAAAATAATTCGCCCACTCCAGATATTTTCATATCAGAGAGTTCGGCTCTGATGAACTCCTAACTGGACCGATAAATCCTACTGATTCCTCAATATAAATATTTTAAAAGTCTTTCTTAACCCTACATGTATTTAAAATAACTGACTTTTGCATTTTTATATATAACTTCTTTGACAAATCTAATACGCCTAAATTTTGAATGAGAGAGCTAGGTATAATGCCAGTAGCCGAAATAACAAATGGTAATATTTTTATATTCTGAGAATGCCAAATTCTTTTAATTTCATTTCCTAAATCTGTATATTTTCTTATTTTTTCAGAAACAGTTTTCTGAATATTACAGGAATTTGGAATAGCGACATCAATGATATAAGTTATTTTTTTTAAATTTTGTCATGTAAAACTATATCGGGTCTATTATGACTAATTGTTCTGTCTTTTAATATTGTTTTATCGTAATAAATTTTTAAAAATTCAATTTCTAAAAATGAATTTGGTTCATATTCATAGAATGGTACATTACGGCAGTCAATCAAGATATGTTTAATTACCTAACTTTGGAATTTGAATTATTTTTAAAACTTGATTGTGCCTAAATGTATAATCGGACGGCGCTAATACAGAACATCCCTATATAATATGTTCTATAGTTTCCGGAAAATCCAAACTTTTTTTACATAAATCATTAATTTGATTTGTATCTTTGATGATATGCTTCCAATAATTTTTATTATTATTGACTCTATCTTGAATGACAAGTATAAATCTTTCTATTTCTGCGCTCAACTCTCCAATGCTCAACCATTTTTGAGGAAAGTTTGTCAACATATGTTTGGTTGAGATAGTTGAAGTGTTTTGCGTGAAGAATTTTATTTGACCAGGAATCTAATAATTCCTGTTTGGTATTTATAAGAATGTTGGCATTCTCGTCGTATAAATTTAATGACGAAATATGTCTATCTGCCTAGCAAATTATTTTGTGCACTTCTGAACTATCAGCTTTCATATGGAAAATTTTTCTTAGAATTTCTACGTGATTATGTTTTAAAGATGTTATTTTGACTATACCTCTACCTCCTAAATTTCTAGGTAAATTAATTCGTTCTATAGCTGAATTTGGATGATGGCAATTAAACTTTGTTAACGTAGTTCTAATTAATCTAAGCTATCTAAATCTGTATTAAACAATTTAATTATGCCAAATAAGTAAGTTAATAGAGGTATTGCCCAAGTATTTATTGCCTTTACTAAATTTTTAGCAAATAGATTGCATTTTAAAAAATTTCTGATCCTAGTTTGAAATTTAATCCTAATATCATATTTAATACTAGTGTGATCTAATCTATTCGATTGCGGATATCCTAAATATTTATAAACCTTATCCCCTTTCATACTTTCAATTTTGAAGTTTCTAAATATACCCCCGTCTCCATCTACAATTTTACCTTTCTCTATATGGACCGTTCTACATTTATCTAAACCAATTACTATTATTATTTATTATCATTTATTATTATTACTTTTTTTTAACTGTGTATCATGCTAATGTATTTAAATCTAATGAAAATTAAAACATTATACACCGGTGGATTGTCGGAGTTCCTTCACAGACAAAAAATAACTCCTGAAAAGCGGTGAAGATTTTATTGGGTTACAATGTATAATACATAACAAAATAAGTGTTTGAACGACAAAGAACTGAAATAGTTTTGGCGAAAAGTATTCGAATCGTTAATATAAATCTAGTACCACATAAAATTACACTAAAGAGGTGATGAAATAAGTGAACGTTTTATAGTGACATATCATATTTACGTGACATTCACGTTGTTTTTTTTTTAATAATCCGTGACTTAAGTACTGTTAAATAAAAAATATATCTATCTATCCTCTATATAAATAAAAATGAATCGCCGCGTATTATGTACGCGCAAAACTTCCGAACGACTGCACCAAATTGGATAATTCTATTTTTTGTGTTCGTTATTGTCAGGACAAGTTCTGTATAAAACCACTGGTGAGCTTTGGCATGACGAAATTTGTATAAAAAGATTGCAATAGGAGGCACGCAAGCTGCTTGCAAACTGAATGTACCGGGACTGAATGTATGGAAAGCAAGAGGGGGAAGGGGAACCTGGGAGGGGGGAAGGGAACTCGGGAGGAGGGTTCGTGGGACGGGGGAAGGAGGGGGAGTGGAGTGGGGTGAGAGAAGGTGGCGGAGGCGGAGTGGGAACGTTAGAAAGAAAGGGGACGCTGGAGAGAAAGAGGAGGCAGAAGGGGAATGGGATGAATGGGAAAGGACACCCAAGGAGAAACAATTTCTTTATTAAATGACATAGCAACGCATGCCGAGAACCAGCTATTTTAACAAAATAAAAAACAGAATTTAATTCAGCTAATAAGTTGACGCAACAATTATTGATTCTGAGGCGGTACGAAGGTCGCCGGGTTAGCTATAGTTAATTATATAAAGAAAATCTGTTCTAGTATCCGGTATCTGCAACTTCCAATTTAATTAGTAGCTGGGCTATTATTCCAAGTTCCAATAGTAAAAAATTCTTAGAGAAAATTTTCAAATCAGAATTGAAAATTTTATATAATTTGATATGTACGCGATGAAGCAAAATGTTATAAAATCATATAAAATAGCAACAAAATAACACAATGAAGAAAAATGAAAAAGGAAGGACCAAAGGTGATGTGCGTTAGCAATCCATTAGAGGTGATTTTCATTGAAATGTATAGCTTTATTTATCGCTAACGTTTCATATTACAATTTGTAAGGGAAACAAAGAAACTGAGCATACAATAAGATACAAGGAATAATAGACGTATGGATTCACAATAACTCCTCGCCGCTACTGGCACGGAACCGTTTTAAACCGTTCGAGAAACGCCTTCGCAGAGAATATTATGTCGCGGGGAGTGATTGCTGTGGTTTTGCAGTGCTATATCAACC
Source organism: Limnephilus lunatus (assembly GCA_917563855.2). Lineage (NCBI taxonomy): Eukaryota > Metazoa > Arthropoda > Insecta > Trichoptera > Limnephilidae > Limnephilus > Limnephilus lunatus. The sequence goes on from OU830595.1 coordinate 72,664,355, forward strand.
ACTTCACAATACATGGAACATAGATTAATTATTCGATAAATACTACCTAGGAACTTTTGTCACAATCTCAATCATACGTTTTCGTCAACAGATCAATACCTTTTTAATAGCGAGACATTTCTTACGATGTGGGCATTATTAATTTTATTGTTATTCAGTTTATGTATTGAAGAGGTAAATAATACAGCGCCTCATCAACAACCCAGTTATCGTATTTATTTTTAGTGCCGTGTGTTTACTTGGATATCAATAATTTTATGACAGAATTATAGAAATGATGGGTGGAAGGCAGGTACCGACTTATATAAAATATGAAAGCTTGCAGCTTTTGCCCAACATAACTATTGATACATAACGTTTGCTAGAGTGCGCTCGTATTTACGATAACTTAATTTTATAGATGTAACATGAAAACAACATGTTTACGAAACCTTGTTGTAACCTAAACGCGAGTATCTACTGTCGCGAGACTTGATTGGCTGAGAAAGCGAATTGAAATCAACGTGTTCCATGTGTGTATCCTTATAATATGCACTAAGAATACTTTAAAAATAATCGTACATCATATAATATATACTCTTAATATATTATTTACTCTTCATAAAAGTTATGTATTATAAATTAATAAAATTACAATCACTTGGTATTAGACAACAACAACAAAAAATAGTCAGGAAATTATTAAATACATTTAAAGGAATGTGAATTGAATTAATGTACGAGTGCAAACTGAAAAATAAAATACACCTACATCACACCGGAAAAATTCTTCGCCTACCAATCAGATAATCAAGGTGCTTTGTTTTGGAAAATAAAAATCTAAAATGAATATATTTGGATAAAAGTCTAGTTTGAAAAATGAATCTCATAAAGAAATTTTCACTCTAAGTAAAAATATTCACTCCCTTTCTTTGAATAAGGAAAAGAATACAAAACGTGGAAAATTTACAAACGTTTCAGTTATATTGGCGAAGCAAATATGGAACATATATTCATGGACGAAATTCGTAGAACATTTTATTCTCTTTGACGGCGAAAAAACATCTAAATAGATGGGCATTTCCAGCGGCATTCTGAAACCTTTTCGCTTAATAATGGCACCACGCGGATTACCGCAACTTTGTCGCCTATTTTTTTTCTTTTACTGGTGCAACTTTCCTGAAAATGGTTACGAATCTTTTTTTACAGTTAGAAAATTGACATATTAAATCGGAAAAAAAGGACTGTATATTTTTTTCCGACTGGTCACTTTTTGGTTTTCTAACAAGAAAGGATTTGAAACTACAAATATAATTTTTTTTTTAATAATTTTTTTGGTACATACATTGGTACAATTTTACAATTCTTAAAGGCTTTTTTATATATATAAACATTTAAAAATTAAAGAATAAAACAATTAGCAGATTAATCAAAAAAATCCCACACAGGCATCGCCTGTTCGTGGGTATACATGTGTGTATTTTAAAACGGTTTAAATTTGACTCATATACATACATTATCTTTGTAGATATTAAAGCATAAAATTAAATAAATAAAAAATAAAATTAGTGTTTACTGAATTACAATTCAAACAACATGTTAGTAAATATAAAAAAAAATTGTTAAGTTACATCAGGTCAGATGTTATAGCAAGTAAATGTTTGTTTCAATGGTATTCATCCAAGACTTTACATTTTTATATTTGCTGAAGGAGGATATAATATTTTTACTTTTAATTTCTGTATTCTTATAGAGAGCATTATACATTTTTGGTGCAACAAAATACGCATGTCTTTGCGCATGCCAAGTTTTACACAGTGGAACTTCAAATACATTATTTAACCTATTACTAAAACAGTTTTAATTTTTTGGAAAAATAATATTTCGAGAAAATAAGTATTTTAAACATTGTATACTGTAAATTTCTCTTATCTCTAACAATTCAGCTTCTTGGAATAATTGTACGGAGGGGTAGTTCATATATTTTAGCAACAATATATTTAGTATTCATTTTTGGGTTATTTCTAGTGGCTTAATGTGCGTATTATACAAACCCTCCCCATCCAACTACTCCATAAGACACTGATGATTGCACCAATGCATGATGCACCAATTTCATTCTTTTAATGTCGACCATGTAATTTAAACGTTTAAAAATATAAGCTAAATGCCTAAGTTTATTTACAAGTTTTTCTATGTGATCTGCCCATTTGTGCTGGCTGTCTATTATAATTCCTAAGTATTTAACCTTAATACTTGTATACATTTTACCAATTTTACTGACTGATTACTACCCAATTTCTCCACTGAGTTGGGTGAAGATAATAGAATACACTCCTCGATTTATTCTCAAGTATAACTTATACCTATAACCTATATACTCTACTGCTATTCTAACTCTCGACATGATCTGAGTCAAGTAATAGATGCACTTAGTGGTGCCATGTCACCCTAAAGCTTTCTCGAGTACTCTTTCATCATAGCATGTTATATAAACGGATAATTATTTCTAAATTATATAAATAATTATTAAAAACATTTGTTTATACAAAACCAAACTAAAAGGTGGTTATTATAATTTTCAGCTACATATTTAAAACCTTCAGCGGTGAGTTCGGCAATTTAATTGCAATTACTAATGCAAAGCACTTCGTAAAATCTTGATTATTCATCGTCAATACTTCAATATATATAATATATAAACTGCATACTCAATAAACTGCAAAAACTACGCATTATAATAAATAAATACTCGAAATAGGTGTAAAACTCGGCTAACTTATCCGACATATAGCCACTATTCATATGTTCGATTGCCGAATAGTAAACTCGGACTTTTTTTAGCGTACAGCATTACCGAGCGAATTGAAATCGAAAATACACGTTTTCCTATGAATAGTGCTTATTTAGGTTGGTAAAATATACCCTAATTAGTATAACGAGAAAATTTATCGTCCATAAGCGAAATAAATTAGAGTAATTTAGGTAAAAAAAAATAGATTGTTCATATTAAATTATTCAGTAAAAACGCAAGACATATTCTAAACATGTTTTATTACACGTAAAACAAAAGGCACTTTAACAATAATAGGTACCTTTCCCCCTTTACCCATAGCTGTATTTTTTAAGGTCAAACTAATTATATATAGTAGGAAATTTGGAACATTTGAACATCACCATTATTTTTATCTTTTATCTCACATGGTGCTTTTTAGTAATTCCTCGTGAGGCATTTTGATTGTTTTGTGTGACATGAGTCTTAGCACTTAATGCCTACTATAAATTTGAAACTTAATTTGCTGAATCTTTTATTTATGTTTCCGTAAGGAATTACATTTTAATTTTTAAAAGTAATATATTTTGTGTTTATATTTAATTAAAATCCTGTAATTCCGTTCAAAATTCATCAGTGCTTTATCTAATTCAGGTTTTTGGATCTCAACGGTAACATGTGGAATTTTGCCTTATATATTTTTTATGAATCTTATTTCTACTTCAGTCAGTCGACTATATATTGAAATACGAATATGATAACTGTTGCATGATTTGCGTAAGCAGCGTTTGTAATGAAACAATAACACTGCCACGTAGACTCGACGCGAAGGCGGACGTAAATAAAGAAGAAATACCACATTTATGAGAAGAACAACAAAAAAGTACGGAGAACACGTTGTAAAAGCAAAGTAGCGATAAAATTCACAATGCGGGTATTACAAATTAAATGAGTGGCAACATTTGGACTGCGGGCAGAGGAATTATTACCGCTTGAGGCTTTGCACCTGGCCGGTGGTTGGCAAGAGTCCAGGACATGCTTGTGGACAACCCTGTATGTACACCAGGGGCGCACCCAGAATTTTTTTGAGGGGGAGAGGGTAAATTTGTCGTAGTTTAAGGGTGTAGGATAAGAAATAATGTAATTTATGAAAATAAGATAAAATGCGCCGCAGCCGAAAATTATGCAATTTCTGCATTTCTTGTTCACGGTCATTTATCATTCGCTGCATTTAATATACTGCAATTTGGATAAAGTAGCTTGACTGAAAGGTGTCGTTTATGATTATATTGTTCACGAAGACAGTGTGAAATGCGTCACAGGCAAAAATTTAGCAATTTCTTATCAGCCGATTTTTTATCGCCCGGAAAGACGTAAAGTCACAAAGCCAGTTTCATTTTTTTTCACGTATACCTGATACACTGCAAGAAATATCAAAAAGTTACGTAGTCAAGAGTTATTTTTTGGCTTTTAGTGTGTTGTCATTTCAATCCAATGTCAATTTGCTAATTCAATGTCATTTTATTTTATATATTCCGGCTAATATTGGTAGTGTTTTAGGCAGAATGTTTAAAATTGTCACTGCTTTAAATAAAAACAACCAAAAGCAACTATACGCACACATCAAATGCTACACAAACGCTTTTTCCATAGTTATTTTTTATTTGCTTTATTTTATTTGGGGGTTGGGGGGGGGGGGGGGGGAGTTAGGCGCCTCCCTCTGGGTGCGCCACTGCTGTATACACTGACAATGTGCAATGACCGGTGTATACTGTGCATCTACTAGAAATAATATTACCCTTAACATAACAGTTCCCATGATATGACAACTCCATATCACTAAGACACATGGCTGTTATCAATCAAGGAAGGGATTTAAAATAAATAGGATAATTATATAATATTCTCATAGCGTTGTTCAAAGGTCAATTTAACGTAATAATGAAATAATGTAATATTATTGTACCATACAAGTATTACTAACTATTTAAAACCTAATTAATAACAAATTATAACTAACAAATTCCAACTAATAAGCAGATACAAATATATTTTTGAGTAATCGATAATTCATAAACTGCTCAACTTTTGGGCATCATATTATTAACTGTAAATTAATTTGGCGACGCTCGGTTAAATACAAGCCAATCTAATTGTATAAAATATTTTAAATCTATTAATAGTAGCTACAGGTAAATCATTTTAAACCTTCATCATTTTAATTTTATCATGTGCGTGTGTAGTGGTGTACAGATTGGATCAAAAACATATACTTATCACTTTAATAATTTAGTTTTTTTTAAAAGCTGAAGAATTGAACAAAACAATATTAAAGAACGTTGTCGAATTGAATCACAAGTCTAAATTTAAACGGAATTGATAAAATACACTAAACATCCTTTGGGGATTGCAGGGTATGGGTGGACTTTTTTCTCATTAGCTCTACACAAGGGGGCCTGGAGAAAATAAATTATATCAGCACTTATGTCATCTTAGGTGATGCCGCGTAGAGGGTATTTTTAAGGAAAGGAAGGAGAAGAAGTTCTGGGAAGGAAATAGGTATAACGGGTGGGTAGAAATCTGGGGCTCAATTTGTCCAGGATGATGGACGTATGCATCTTTCCCTCCAACTGGGATTCAAGACGATGGGTCGAGAGAGTCCGGCTGGAGAGGAAGAAGTCTCTTCGGGTTTAGCCCACCACGTGGTAAGTGAGTAAAAGCATCTGCCGCCAAAACTTAGACAAACCTCACCACATGAACCCGAGCACACCTGCTAAATCACTAAACGTGGCTAACCACTTGGGTGACCTATGGGAGAGGTATTGTAATAATAATAATCCAACAAATGGTTCCCGGGGCGGCGGTACCCATACCCGCCTTCCAGATTGAAAATGGGAGGGTGTTCTAAACTAGTCCGAAAAACTTTATTGAAACATTCCATACATTCGGTGTGGAGAATAAACGCAAACGTGTCTTCTTTTAAATAATTTGCCTGTAGATGTATTCAAATAATTAATATCAAAATCAGAAAAGCGCTGATAAAATTTACAAAATAAGGGTTTTATACTCATGTTACTGTTCCGCAGCGTCGCGATGTTCGATACTCGGCACGTAGAAAATATCTGTAAAGGTAATTGGATTTTTATTCGTTGCGGAGATAGGATCGTTGAAAATGTAATGTTATTAAACCAGACTAATTTATAATTAGAGTTTTAACTTAGGTCAAATTTCACGGAGGAAGTCATTTTGGAGAACATTAATAATTGCATAATTAGAATTTACACATTTATACACCTATATTTGACATTACTTAAATTAAACAACAACTAAAATTAAAATTCTGAAAAATAATTTTCGCAGATAATTGACTGATTTATTTTACTGTATGATAATATGATTTGAAATTTGTGGTGTATGATACAACATTTCCTTCAAAAATTTAACAAATCTGCCATAGACTAACGGTATAACCTTATTATAACAAAAATACACATATATTTTCAAAATTTAAAAAATAACTTTTCTGGATAATATAACAACCTTTTATAAATATCATTTGTTAATTCCACTATACATACTTAGATTCAAAATAGGAATGCGTTGATCTATGCATTCATTACAAACAAAATGCAAACAAAAAATATAGGTACAGTTTCTTTTGTTTGCATTAGCTCCACACAGGAGGCCCTTAGGAAAATAATTTCCCTCTGGGAAGGAAAAGGGTATTAGGAGTGAGTAGAAACTTGGGGATCAGTGTTTCCAGGAGTGACGGGCATATGAATCCATCCCTCTCACTGCATGGTACAGCGATGTTCCGAGAGAGTATCTACGGCTGGAGAAGTCGAAAAGACTCCCTCAACCATTCTCTGCCGATTCGGCCTGCCATGCAGTTGGTGGGCAGACGCATCCGCCGCCAAGACCGAGACAAACCTCCCCTCATGAACCCATGCACCCCTGCTAGTTCATTAAACGGAGCGAACCACTTGCGGTGACCTATGGGAGAGGTTGGTTATCCAATAAATGGTTCCCGGGGCGGCGGTACCCATACCCGACTCCCAATTCGTGAAGTTATAATGATTTTGATCGGAATCTTATTCAAACGGGTTAACCAAGAAAGCTTCACTGAAAGGAACAGTGTGAAAATTTAAGTCCATTATTACCCGGAGGCTTAATTTCCCCGGTCTGCCGACCGACAACCCTTGTAATGTTAATTTACGAGCTCCGCAGAAGGGGAGAGGTGGGTAGCTAGTGTCACTTTACTAATTGCACCACCATAAAACACTTGTAATTATGTAGGAAAGTAGCGTATGTGCGCCGTTTTGAAATAATAACAACTGTAATCGTAGGCAACAATTAAACAGTGCCGAGTGTATTAGGCAATAGGTTGTTTAAAATACATTGTTTAAAAGACTTAGTAGCGGCTCGCAATTTTCTAGTGTGCTAGAAATTTACAGGAAAAATAGGATATTATTGATATTGTTGAAGCTGAGGATGTATTGTCTATGAATATTTCAGAATTTCCAAGATATGTTGGGTACCGCCTACATTGTAGAAAAACTCAAAAATCACGAGCGAAATTTATCCAAATAAAATTGAAAGATTAATTTGGCCATTGATTACTTAGATTTTTTTTAAATATCGGGTTTTAAGACATGATTATTCGAAACACGGTTTTCAACTTTCCTAATTTTTTTCAAATTATATTATTCAAAAACAATTAATATCAAAATCTTCGCACTGAAGCAGTAATACTTCGCTTAATTAATGCATTTATATTCAGCACATCACGTAACTTCCATCATGAAATATGGAGCCTAGAATGGCCAATTATCTCTTGTGCCTTGTTTTTGGAATATGTGATAAGAAAAAATCGGATGAAGAGCCCATTCCCACTGCAGTTTAAAAATCGGACGACAAAAACCAGGCATCCTGTTCGTACCACTGTTTAATAAACGGAAAAATAAAAAATAAATCGTATGTCAGACGCTCTTTTCACACTTCCGTTTAAAAAACGGAACGATGAAATATCGTATGATCATGCAGACGCTGCGTGCAAACTTCCTAGCCACTGGCGGACGGGTTGAGGAGTCGGGATGTAGTGGGCCTCACGCCGGAACGACAATGTGGCAAGTGTGAGAAGCTTCGTATATTTATGCATACATTTATTTCTTATAACATCTAGTTAAAACGGTAATGTCAAATATTTAATTTAACGCAAAAAATTATAATGGCGAAAAATGTTTGATTATAAAGCTTCGCGTTTGTTTGCATTACCATATGTAAAGTGCACAATGCCAGAATATCACGTCCGCGCCGCATAAGTGGGTGCATGGACCAATAACAATGAATAAATTATACTTTTGTTGGTTTACCGACGAAACGAAAAGCTGCAACATTAAATTACCAATGAGCAGTATGGCCGATTTATAGACTGCGCCACGCGTTAATTTCATAATTCGGAAAACAGTGACCGCACGTCATTGATACATTCATCCGCAATTTATGTATTTTTATTTTCATTAAGGAATGATTAAAAAATTACAAAGTAAAGTAAATTATTCACAGTCCTCCTCACTAGGTATTCCTGTACCAGGGCTGTCTGTAGACGGTAGGTATTTGTATAGGTGTTACATAATGATTTCCTCATCTTTATGTTTGTAAACTTTGTTTATTAATTTTTTCATGTTTATTGATTACCACATATTCATGTTTGTTGAATGTAGGTGTGTAAGTGTTACTTCATAATTTTTATGATTTCCTCATCTTAGTTTTTAGTTATATTTTTATGACGTTTGAAAACTTGCATATATCTATGGTGTTTATAATTTGATTTGAAAGGTTGTATAATTTTGTGGCATGGAATTTATTGTTTTTCTGGCCAAAAAATATACTTAAATTTTAGGATGATCAGTAGATTATTATTAGTATAATGACAAACTTAAGCGTACATTATTAAAAAAAATTACTACACCAGAGTTGTACAATAGTTCAACTATGAAAATCTCACGCTGGAAGAAGTGGGCGAAAATAAGGACAGGGGTAAGAGGAAGGTGAAAGATATGATTACGTAATAGCTAAAGCCACCTAAAAGTTTCGAATCTGAATATGTATCTCTCTCCAGGGCGAGATTGTGAGTAACTTCCAGCGGGGAACAAGATACGAATATGCTCAAAATAATTTATTAAACTTCTATAAGGCTCAATGTTACCACGAGTTTAAGTGGCAACAGTGTACATTATTGAAATGCTGATTATTTTGCACTAAACGAATAAGTGGACACACCAGAACTTAACCAGACCGATCAGTGTTTGAGTGGGCATAGCGCTTGGGTCCCACCCGGGCGTCGCACGTTCGATTCCTCGCCTCGCTAAGTCCTCCATCATAACACAAGCAACATTGTCGGCTTTCTGTGGTTGTAGTAGGAGATTTTCAAACACCGTTTGGTTATTCGTAACCCGGGAATGTTTGTCTTTCTAAAAAATTAAAAAAAAAAATAATTTGGCAAATGCAAGGATTAGGTTTTAGTTTAAAATTTAAAGAAGATAATCGAAATACAAAAGTGTATTGTGAATAAAAAGGACATTCTGATTCTAAGACTGTCTGGCTTAAAGTGCTTGCTTAGGTATGTATTACCAGGTTGATGGCGATAGAGTGATAGAGAGAGTAGTGGCTGAGCGTAGCTTGTCGAAAACTACTCGTTTTGAAGAAAGATCTTGAAGAAATTTTGAAGAAATTGATCGTGCATTCGGAGTATCCGGCCCTGAGGCTTGGAATAAACTTCCTATGGAATAAAGATGCATAACCAGCCCAACAGAATTTAGATCCAAACTTAAAACTCACCTATTTAAACACTCATTTCCATAAATTCGCTATTCCATTCAAATATTGCTATCCAATCTGTTGTTGAGCGATGAATTATCTTATTGCGGTTGAGATCGACGATTAGATTTATTCATTCATTTAAGATACCTACGCTTTCCTTTAAATAAAGTTAACCCATTAAAATCATTTTCAAAACCGTGTTATAAAATATTGTAATATTATGTACGAACTTCCTTCTTCTTCTGGCGCTAACAATATTAATATTAAAAAAGGGTATAAAATATTTTGTAAAATGTGTAGAATAAAATATGTGTGTATGTATATATAAAATCATCAAACTGCTTCGACTTGCAGCAATAACTTTCTTCTCTGTCTGTACCTATATCGGTAGAGTTTTGTTGATCACTTGGTAATATTAGACACCTCGCAAAACTAAACAATATTTATTGTTATATATAAACACCTATTTTAATTGTAAATCTCTAATTTTAAGTCACATTTGTAAATATGTATGTATGCCACTAGTTTTCAGTCAGTAGTAATAAGTCTTAGTCGTAAGTCACTATGTACATAATATATAAGTCTTAAATGTAAGTACCTAGTTATAATTTTGAATCTTAGTTGTAAGTCTATCGTATTAATTTTATTTTATTGTATGCTTATATGTACAGCGCCCTTGAGGTGATTTTTCACAAAAACGGCGCTTTATAAATCAGCCAAATATTATTATGGTGCTCCAGATTTTATGTCCGGGTTAAATCTTTCCCAAATGAAAAACTAAACCCTTCCACACACTTTTCCACAAATGAATATCTAGTAAATTCACGGAATGTAAGTGCACTATATAAGTATAATAAATACAAAACAATACAAGAACAATACGTCAATCCACTAGAAACATAATGGGAAAATATTTCACCGACTCCAGATATTTTCATATCAGAGGGTTCGGCTCTGATGAAATCCTAACTGGTCCGATAAATCCTACTGATCCCTCAATATAAATATTTAAAAAATCTTTCGTAATCCTACATGTATTTAAAATGACCGACTTTTGCATTTTTATGTACAAATTTTTTGACAAATTTAATACGCCTAAATTTTGAATGAGAGAGCTAGGTATAATGCCAGTAGCCGAAATAACAAATGGTAATATTTTTATAGTCTGAGAATGCCAAATTCTTTTAATCTCATTTCCTAAATCTGTATATTTTCTTATTTTTTCAGAAACAGTTTTCTGAATATTACAAGAATTTGGAATAGCGACATCAATGATATAAGTTATTTTCTTAATTTTGTCATGTAAAACTATATCAGGTCTATTATGACTAATTGTTCTGTCTGTTAGAATAGTTTTATCATAATAAATTTTATAAAATTCATTTTCTAAAAATGAATTTGGTTCATATTCATAATATGGTACATTACGGCAGTCAATCAAGTTCTGTTTAATTACCAAACTTTGGTGAATTATTTTTAAAACTTGATTGTGCCTAAATGGACGGCGCTAATACAGAACATCCCGACATAATATGTTCTATAGTTTCCCGAAAAGCCAAACATTTTCTACATAAATCATCAATCTGATTTGCATCTTTGATGATATGCTTCCTATAATTTTTAGTATTAATGACTCTATCTTGAATTGCAAGCATAAAGCCTTCTATTTCTGCGCTCAACTCTCCAATACTCAACCATTTGTTTGACGATAATTTGTCAACATATGTTTGGTTGAGATAGTTGAAGTGTTTTGCGTGAAGAATTTTATTTGACCAGGAATCTAATAATTCCTGGTTGGTATTTATAAGAATGCTGGCATTCTCGTCGTATAAATTTAATGGCGAAATATTTTTATCTGCCTGGCAAATTATTTTGTGCATTTCTGAACTATCAGCTTTCCTATGGAAAAAATTTCTTAGCATTTCTACCTGATTATGTTTTAAAGATGTTATTTTGACTATACCTCTACCTCCTAAATTTCTAGGTAAATTAATTCTTTCTACAGCTGAATTTGGATGATGGGAATGAAATTTTGTTAACGTAGTTCTAATTAATCGTTCTAAGCTATCTAAATCGGTATTAGACCATTTAATTATGCCAAATGAGTAAGTTAATAGAGGTATTGCCCAAGTATTTATCGCCTTTACTAAATTTGTAGCAGATAGATTGCATTTTAAAAATTTTCTGAACCTAGTTTTAAATTTAATCCTAATATCATTTTTAATACTAGTACGATCTAATCTATTTGATTGCGGATATCCTAAATATTTATAAACCTCATCCCCTTTCATACTTTCAATTTTGAAATTTCTAAATATACCCTCGTCTCCATCTTCAATTTTACCTTTCTCTATATGGATCGTTCTACATTTATCTAAACCAAAAGTCATTTTAATATCATCTGAAAAAAATTTAACTACTTTAATCATTTTCTCTAAATTTGGTTCAGAATTCGAATATAATTTTAAATCATCCATAAATAATAAATGAGAAATTATATTTCTCTCTCTATTATTATCTTTAATTTTTATTCCAAACTTGCTTTTAATTAACATTTTAGATAGAGGATTTAATGCTAAGCAAAACCAAAGAGGTCTCAATGAGTCTCCTTGAAAAATCCCTCTTTTTATTGAAATGCCCGGTACTATAATTTTCTTATCTTTCAAATTCAAAAGCAAATCGGTATTCCAAAATGCCATAATTTTTTCCAAAAAGCTAATAATAATTGGGTTAATTTTGTATATATTTAAAACTTTTATCAGCCACGAGTGCGGGACACTATCATAAGCCTTTTGGTAATCTATATAACAAATATGTAAATTACGTTTTTGGGTTTGAATCTGTTTTAGAATTACAGAATCAATAACTAATTGTTCTTTACATCCCATATGTTTTCTGCGACAACCTTTTTGTTGTTCAGATAAAACATTTTTTTCATCTAAACGAGTGTATATTAAATCTGTCAAGCAAGAGGTTGAAATTTTATATATTGTCGGTAAACATGTAATGGGTCTATACTGAGAGGGATTATTAATATTTTCGCTTTTAGGCAACATATAAGTAATGCCCTTAGTTAGAAAATTTGGAAAATTTTGAGGTTCTCTGACAAATTTTGAAAGATTTTTTGCCAAAAGGGGATGTAAAGTAGTCAGACGTTTATACCAAAAGTTATGTATCCAATCGCAACCCGTGGCTATGTGATATTCTAATAATATTATTATTATTAGAATATCACATCGCGAGAATGGCAGGGCTGTAGATCATTGGCTATCAGCCAAAAGGGCCTTTCAGAAGTCTGATGACTTCAGATGCCAATCATCCTTCAAGGATGATTAAAATTTAAAGAAGATAATCGAAATACAAAAGTGTATTGTGAATAAAAAGGACATTCTGATTCTAAGACTGTCTGGATTAAAGTGCTTGCTTAGGTATGTATTACCAGGTTGATGGTGATAGAGTGATAGAGAGAGTAGTGGCTGAGCGTAGCTTGTCGAAAACTCCTCGTTTTGAAAAAAGAATATCACATCGCGAGAATGGCAGGGCTGTAGATCATCGGCTATCAGCCAAAAGAGCCTTTCAGAAGTCTGATGACTTCAGATGCCAATCATCCTTTCAGAATGATTTCCAGTCAGCTCTGAAGATGGCGAGAATCACTTCCATGATCCACGATCACAATCGTAGCGATTTTTAGTCGAGTCGTATTTCAGTTCAGAAGATCGCAAAATGCTCTGGGCTGCCGCACAAAGAATGACCCGCTTCCTTTTCAGACCTGCTCATTTGAACGCTCCATACAGTTCAATTCCAAAATATTCCAGGGCAGGCAATCTGACCAATGCCCAATTGTCAATGAGCAAGTACCAGAGGTTCCACAAACCGAGACCATAAATATAGTATGTATAAAAGGGTACACACACCTTGTTACAAATGCTTTTATGTAACAGTAAGACTGCCGTGAGTCTAAATAATGCGCGGAGTACGAAAAAACGCTGAATATTTTCTTTCAATTGGGAACCTCTGGCCCCAGAATCAATAAGCTTAACGCTCTGCTACGGGGGTCTTCGAATATAGGTTGATTTACATGTAGACCAGAACAAACTATACGGGTTAAAGCAATTTAGAACCACAACACAAAAGATTTGCCTCGTTCCTTTTAACGTGATTAAAAAGGAAGGATTCTCGGGAACTGGAAAAGCGTGCCTAAGCGTACCAGGCTACATTTTACTGCAACACTTTCATTGCGAACAAAGCTGATTAAATTGAACGATTTTATTATTTTTAAATACATAACGTGTGGTGATTCGATAATTTAATATTACGTACGATTAGATTATTCGAAAATTATTGGAAACACAAATTAAATTACAACGAACCATTTTACCTTTATTATTCCATGATTGAGTTGCGATAAATTATTCAAAATCACGTGTGTGAACTACTATGATTTCGAGTAGTAATTATAGGTTTGTTATGAAATCGCATACATACCTTCCTGTAGAGAAATAAAAATATTATTTTTAATTAAAAAAAAAACAAAGGATGGGTTGTTTAAATTTTTTTTACCAATTCACCAAATTTTTTAAGTTAATTTTCACGTTCTGTGAAAGTCAAATTCAAGTTCTGTGATTATTGCAGTTTTATGAAGCAACTGGACTAAATAATGATATAATAACAGAACCTGAATAGAACTTACACAGGACGTGTGGTGATTCGATAATTTAATATTACGTACGATTAGATTATTCGAAAATTATTGGAAACACAAATTAAATTACAACGAACCATTTTACCTTTATTATTCCATGATTGAGTTGCGATAAATTATTCAAAATCACGTGTGTGAACTACTATGATTTCGAGTAGTAATTATAGGTTTGTTATGAAATCGCATACATACCTTCCTGTAGAGAAATAAAAATATTATTTTTAATTAAAAAAAAAACAAAGGATGGGTTGTTTAAATTTTTTTTACCAATTCACCAAATTTTTTAAGTTAATTTTCACGTTCTGTGAAAGTCAAATTCAAGTTCTGTGATTATTGCAGTTTTATGAAGCAACTGGACTAAATAATGATATAATAACAGAACCTGAATAGAACTTACACAGGAGGTGATTTTTTTTTTTTAAATTGTTAAATTGTTAAAATCTTTTGAAACAACCTGACCTAAAAGTTATAATCATATCGCGTTGATATTATAATACATATTTAGTTAGTTAACCAACTAACTAACCTTTAAGCTGTTTAATTAGGCAGGACGGACCGCCAAACAACTCGGTCTTGGCACACATTCTTTGCCTCATTATATATCGTCTCATACGTACTCTTCTATTATTCTGACTCTTGACATGGCCCGAATCAAGTATCTGATTCATTTAATTGTGCCATGTGCTCCTCGGGCGTCCCAAATTCTTCTCTCATTCACATTTGCGTCGTATATTCTTCTTACACTCCTATCTTATTATATTTAAATAAGCGAAATTGATTACAAACACGAAAGCAAGCGAATATCATATCGGCAAATAAAACAGTGCGTAAAATAGGCTCTCAATAATCAAGGCCTCGAAAATATTATACGATAAGAATGTCCATTTTTTCGAAAGAATGCAAAATACGAAATTATGAAAGTTCCAACAACGGTAACAAAAACCTTCGAAGTGTTCAATGGAAATATGGGAGAGTCTGTTTGGCTAATAAACGTTATCTTATTGTGTACTTTAAAATTTTACTTTTGTGTCGGTATTTTTACAATTTCTAACATGCATCGGAAGTATTTTTTTATCTATCCACGATGATTGGTTGCTAAAAAATCTTATAACGATGTGAAATTTTTACACATTTTAAAGCAGGGCTTTCTGGTTATAGCCTCAAAATGTATTCATTTGGGCACGATGCGACGGTATCAATATACCCGTATATATTTTAAAGTGAGGAAAATTGTCCGCAAACTATAGGTTTGAACTTTCGCAGAAAATCAACCAACAACGAGGAATCAAGATCAAAATAGAAGTATTATGTTTAGTCTATGATTATTATTTGTTTTAATCAATAATGATTGTAGCTTTGCTAGTTAAATAATATTTTCTAAGTAATACATGGGCGCCGGAGATTTTTCCTTTTTTGCCTCCATTTTGGATATTTCCGATCCCTAAAGGCAGAACATGACCTTTACTATTGACATTTCGGGTAATTCTCGGAATCCATATTTCCTCTAATGTCAAATTACGCACCGATCATTAAACGTCAGAATGATAGGGGCAAACAACAATATTACGGGAATTGGGTTTGCTTTTATGAGTGATATATTGTATTAGTGGGTACCACTCTTCATCCGAGTTTTAACTTCATTTTCATGAAATCTTGAACAATGAAAATTTAAAAATATGTAAAACGCATGCAGTTAAATGGATATTCGAAAGCATCGTAACTGACAGAAAAAAATACTTTGAGAACAAGACACATCAATTTGCGATAACCTAGAAATTCTAACAAATCAAATGACTACAATCTTCGCTTCTACAGGAAATAGATTTTCGGCTTTAAAGTCAAGATTAATATGGAGTAGTATGGTATTATTAAAAATAAAAATGCTTACCTTGGAGAAAAGTTTGCAGAAACCAATTCTATACATCAGGATTACAATAAGAGAGTTTTGTACAGATTAAAGTGAAATTCGATGCGTAGAAAAAACCACAAAAGAAAACATCTGAAAGCGGCTGCGGCCAGGTGTTGCCAGGTGAACGAATACCTTATGATCGATGATATATAAGGAAATTGGTGATTTATTAACATTAGATACTTTCTATTTACTTTTATACTCATATATATACTCAAATAACTTATAGCACCACAAAAAATATTTTTATTTCGCCGATCAAAAGTTAATCCTTTTCAAAAAGGCCATCCCTTCAGGTGGCACCCTCTTGCTGATATCCCCTCAATATGATACCGTTTATATTTTACGGACCACTACAGCGAATGCCATCAACCTTTTTACCATTGTGTGAAGTGGGTCATTGTGCGGGAGGTCGGTAAGGTGGTCCGGTATTAGGACACCGTTTCGGAAACGGACTCCCTTCACGACTGAACTATTTGAAGTTATACAATGGAACTTATATGTAATAAATCTTTCAGTATTTTGTATTGTGGCTTAGCACGCTTACACGTTCGGAAGTTGGGGCGCAATAATCATTCTCGTATTTTGAAAGATAGAGTTTCGACTTTACCAAGAAAATTTATACTATTATAAATTCATCAAAAAATGTTTTATTGTAGTTGTATGGCGGTCCGTCCTCTCTGACTATCCTGCGGGTAAACGGCACACACAAGGACAGTCAAAGTAAATTACGGCGCCAAAAATAGGTTGAAACATTGTCTTCAAACTAATCGAAAATAACTTTAAAGTGTTCTCTACAAACCGGTTCAAAATGAACCGCAAGAATTTACTTTGTAAACGCAACCCAATTGCCTCCATATGTGCCCAAAATTTTTCGCGCTCCCAGTACTGGTTAGTTTCGCCTGAATCATTGACGGAGTTAGTACACTCGTCCTATGTTCCCAATTTTAAAATCAGAAACTTTTGAAAGTGGATATTGAAGCATCAGGTTTGTACTTTAATCTACAGTAATTGTTAAAATAACTGTTATACTTAATACAGATGTAACGTATTATTTATGAAATACTATTTTTGTTAAAAATACATATATTGAATTGTTTCACAGAGTTTCCCTACTCTCTTTTACAATTGCGAAAAAATATCTCATAACTAATAAAAATGTTAAATATGAGTCTTCCTTTTTCCCCTTGTTAAATCGAGCGCATCCTTTTCATGTAGTCTTTGTGGCCCGCTCTGAAAGAAATAAGGATTAAGAAAAAATAACATAATATTGACTTAAAAATGTAAAATTTATCGTTATTTTACGGTTTAACCATAATTAAACGTTGTGCGTAGCTTTATCAGTTTTATCACTAATTCAAAATACGAAAATAATTTAATATGAAATATTTTTTATTGTTTTAATTAGAATACTACGACCACCTAACACCAACTAGCCCTAATAAGGTATTTTTTTAAAGATTTTCGTGGGTAGAGTACTCATAAGTATTTCTGATCAGAGTATCAAATAAAAGTATTTTTATACCATACGGAAAAGTGATTTTATTATATTTCAGGTTATTTCCCAACCTTCCTCTAACTACTTCTTTCTCCTCCTCGCTTTCATTAAGTCTCCGTTATAAGCGGAGGTACAAAAATAAGAAGAAGCGTACTGAAAACAGTTTGAAAGGGAGAAATGTAAATACAAACGATTGAGGGAGCGCGCTAACATAAAAAAAAACGATTATAATTAATGGGCGTAAGCGACTCTTGTGAAAATATATTTAATTAAAACGTCAAATTTAAACAAAAAAAGCAGCGAAAATCTCTCGACATCGGAGTAAAGCGCATTTATTATAGCACATTGTCGCATATGTTTCTATCTAGGGAATTCATTTTAAGCAATAACTTTTTCAGCTCGGCATCTGAATAAAGATTTATTTTAAAAATAGCACATGTTAAAAGAAAATATGTTATATGTCGGTAAAAATTCGGAACACGAGCCTTAACTCTGAAACATTGATGCCACACTATCATAAAAAATACATCATATTATTTCGCAATCGTGAGATTTCAAGGATGAGATACTGCCCAACTAGCACAAAAATGTCAGTTTTAGGCGATATAAAAGACACATAGCACATAGGTGGATGATGGTGATAGAGTAATTATTACAAGACAATTATTTAAGACGGCAAGGACTAAATTAATGAAGCAGCCCTTATATTAACATCCCCCTCCCAACTAATATCTACTGGACGTTGAAGACAATTCGAAAAAAACGCCAATACCGCTTTCGTTGTTGATTTTCAACTGTTGAATATAACCGTTGGATAAAACGCTGACGCCGACACGAACACTAATAACGATTCTAATAATATTCGAGAATCCTAACCCATTAGGGAGGTCTAACTGTTGGGACCATTATTTTACAACAGCTGTATTTTGCATGCCATCCATAAATTCGCTAGACGCTGGGCGCCACGTGCCGGTCGTATATGATAGGAAAATCCTAAGAGAAAGAATTAATTTTATAACTAATGCTTTTAAAGAAAAACTACAAGTAGACTCTGTCTATACTGATTTTAGTAAAGCATTTGATTCAGTTTCCCATAAAGTTCTCATTTGGAAATTAGAAAAACTTGGTATACGTGGCAATTTATTAACCTGGATTGAAAGCTATCTTACTAAAAGACAACAAATTGTTAGAATAAAATCCTCCTTGTCCGAAAAAAATTATGCAACAAGTGGAGTTCCACAGGGTTCACACCTTGGCCCAGTTTTATTTATCTATAAATGATTTAACAATAGTATTTCATGATGTATTTTTCTTACTTTTTGCTGATGATCTCAAAATGTTTAGAATTATTAAAAATATTTACCATTGCAACATTCTTCAAGATAATATCAACAAATTGTTGATTTGGTGTAATGAAAATAGACTCTACTTAAATATCTCAAAATGTCAAGTAGTTAGATTTTCTCGAATAAAAAATCCAATACTCTCGAGACATTAACACAAATTTAAGACTTAGGCATCACTTTTAAATCAAATCTTTTATTTGTTAACCACATAACAGAAATCTCTAATAAGGGCTTAAAAATGTTAGGATTTATAACTAGGCTAACTAGAAATTTTAATAATATAAAGTGTATTAAACTATTATATTTTGCATTTGTTAGAAGTCAACTTGAGTACGATTCTTCCGTCTGGAACACATATTGTAATACACATTTATAAGCTGTTGAAAGAATACAAAACAAATTCTTACGTTTTCTAAATTTTAAAATGGGTATTCCAGCAATTATGTTGAACTACAACACTATTTTAAATGATATGAATATGCTCAAATTGTCAGACAGAAGAATTTTCACAGACTTGGTATTTCTTTATAAAATTCTAAATGATTTAGTTGATAGTCCGGAATTGCTTGAATTGATAAGCTTCCGGATTCCTCTACGTAATACTAGAAGTCAGGATTTATTTCAGTGCAGAAATTCTGGAACTAACTACCATATGTATTCCTCCTTGCCCAGAATACTAATGGAGGGAAATAATTATACCAAGTCAGTGGACATCTTCAATTTATCTTTAGACAAATACAAAATGCTGTTACTGAGGCAGTTCAGTTATGTACAATAAATACTGTATATTTCTTAGTAAAATAAATATATACCTTTTATATTTGTTGGTAAAAGAAATATATAGTATTTATATTTTATTTAATCAAATTTTTAAATTGTATATGTAAAAGCCCCTAAAAAGGGCGTAAATAAATAAATAAAAGAAAGTACATATAATTCAAAATTACGGTGATCGGACAATTCAGAATGAAATCAACTCAACACCTTCTTTGAAAAGTCATTAAAAACTATGAAAATAATATATTAAAAGTTGGTTAAATAGGCTAGGTTAGGTTATGGGCTATTTATCATAGCTTTCAATGATTTTAAAAAGAGGTGTTGAGTTGACTAGATTTTGAGTTGGTATGGAACCCAAAATTACACACAATATCGTTCGTGGGAAAAACTGTAACACATTTTTTCTATTTTTGGAGGGACTGCTAAAACAAAAAATTGATAAACTGCATTATGTTGTATTGAATTATATTCGTATGTATTCCATGGTTCCATGACAGTTGGCCCCCTGGCATACTTATATATAATATGCAATCGGTTTATCAAAATAGGTAGCCTACTTACAAAATATAACTAGGTGTCCCCGAAGGGGTGTGCAGAGAGAATTTAAAGCCGAATAACAACAGTATAAAACGTATTTTTAATTAAAAGGCATCAAGGATAAAACTACTTGTCTATATATATATATATACATACTGTGCATACCAGCGCATAAAGACAAAAATTGACAATGTAAATAAATTCGTTTGGTATCCATGCCAACTTATTATTAGAGGTATTTTTAAAGTCAATTTTAGATTTGAAATTGATAAATAATGTACAAAAATTTTTAAGTTTATAATAATTATAATTTGGGGGGACCAATTGCAAGAGAGTCAACTTTCGGATCACAGTATTTTATCAATTACTTCCAAGAGTTAAATACTGTTACTGGTTACTCCTTCAAGGCTCTCGCAAGGACACTTTTTTTTAATGAACGAATCTACATTTAATTTTGAACGAACCTAGACCTTCAGTGTCCCTACATACGTTGTTAGTGAGCAGTATGCAAGTGTTGATAGCATCTAGCTGTTATTTTCAACGAATATTTATAAAAATGACGATACAGTACTGCAACTCGTAACAAGTTGCCTCTCGGCTACTGAGACTTCGCCTTAAAAAAGAATTTAGGAAAATTCTCCGAGAGATATCACTTTGCTTGTGACGAGCCTTGCCCTCGTAAGCGCTTGATTACACTTCGCTCAAATTGACCGAAGACAAGAAAAAAAAATAAGAAATATAAATTTCAAAAGAAGCAGCGTTCGAGCGAATTTATTTTGTCGGGGCAAAGTGTTTTGTCATGATATAATATTCATTAAAAGTGTGCGTAAAATTGAAAACTTTCTGTTCCTCGGAGCGTCAAAACGCTCGACTTTTATTTATCTTAATAATAAAATATATTATAATTACTTGGGTTTACTTTTATAAACTTAATTTGTTGCTTTATTTACAGTTATCCCCCAATTTGAATTGTTCGTGTTCAATAGCTTTGTTATCCGTTAACAATTTTGTAAGGAAAAAAACAATTATTATAAAAGTCCGTTAAATTCAATTTATGGTTTTGGTAAATTAACTCCACCCTTGAGGTTTCCCTCGGGGTTTATGTCATTTTGGGTATGCTGTGTGGAGGGTCTTTTTGTGGAAAGGAGGAGTGAACCTGGGTCTTGAAGAGACATATGTTGTAGGAGGGAGGAAACACAGAGGCCTGCAAATCGTGCCACAGCCGCCTGTTCTCATGTGACAAATTTAATGTCAATGGGCGCGCTTTTGGCATATTTCACGACTATCACCAGTGTCGTAGGCATCAATTACGCTAGTTCCTCGGAGAATCTTTCATTGAAATACTAGTAGAACAAGGACAGCATTCCCACCCGACGCCGGTGCTCTAAAGATTGCAATTCGTTTGCTAAGGTATGATAATCTATCAAGCGAACCGCCCGGTTCTGGACAGAGACGAGGGTTTGTTCGGGTATTTTGGGGCTTCAGACTAGAGGTGGCAGTCAAATTCAACCGTGGGGTCGATTAAATCTCTAGTAAGAACAAATCATCAAGTGCTCTAAAAAACTTGCAGGTAAGTAATTTGTATTGCTTACGAACATACATGACATATTTTTTTAAATATTTAAATGTAATTACGTAACTAATTCATACTGAATCCCCACTAAGCTTATCTTGAAAAAGTTGCACTGGCTTAATAGTAACATTATCTATTAATTTCTTTGTATCTCAAAATCATACAAAATATTAGTTTATTTGTTTATTAAGGCATACACAGTACATTATAATACAAGTTATAAGGTAAGTTAATCTGGCGCTGTGGAGTGATTCTGGCGAATGTATGATATTTATAAGATGTTTTCAAGTATTTTTAAATGTAAATAAATATGTTAGTTATAAATCTCTAACTTTAAGTCATAATTGTAAATATATATGTCATTGAGCTCAGTTTTAGGTCAGCTTTTATATGTCTTAGTCATAAGTCACTAGCAATAAGACTTAGATGTAAGTCACTAGTTATAATTGTAAATCTTAGTTGTAAGCCAGGAATATTATTTTTATATGTATTTATTTGTACAGCGCCCTTGAGGTGATTTTTCACGAAAACGGCGCTATATCAATTAGCCAAATATTATTATTATTATTATTAAATTACATGGTTATGTACTTATTACGTAAATCCATAGAATTTCATTCGGTAGTTTCGCCTGAGATATGAATGGGTCTTAAAATTTAATTAGTGAATGAAGGAGTAATAATAATAAAAAGGAAGAAAGGGAAGGGGGAGATAAAGAGACATTTTAAGTGTATATATATGCTCATTAATTGTAATTGACTGATTCAAGCTTAATGAAAAGTTATGTGTACCTAGTATGTTTGCAAGGAATCATGAAAAATGTCTGTAATATTTCGTAGTGGGTATAAGTTGTGATTGCGCGAGTTATTGGTGAGTTACTTACTGCATTAGTGTTGTTAGCATCTATATGAAAAAGGAAAGGAAATATCTTTACATCGTTGTTTTTCTTAGGTAAAAATATGTAAGAATTTTAATAAATAGTGCTCAACTGTCATAAAAATACTTCCTTAACATAAAATAACATAATTTCTTGATCGTGTTATGTTGAGGTTATCATTTGCATTGCTTGGTTTTGTATTATCTGCAGTCTATGTATAAACGTATCTACTGATCGTTGCATAAAACATGATATCATTTGTAACGACTAGGGAGTACTATGTACAATCTGTTTACGAAGGTTTTCAGACTGCAATGTTTGCCTCCGCCACACTAAAAATTTCACAGACATGCGACAGTGAAAATGAAGGATCGTAAATAATGCACATAAAAAATTCCAACACGACATGTCTTTTTAACTCCGAAGACATAACAAAGCTACATGACGTAGCAAATAAAATTTATAATTTAAAAAGTACATCATGTCAGTCACATGCACAAAAGCATCACAACGTGAAATATATGTACAAGCCAAAAGACATTATGACAATGATTATGCAACCGATGTTTTTAACACCCTGAAACATGATGTATATATGTATGAACAGTTACACCACCCTAAGCGCATATTATATATCATGTAGTCAATTCTTCAATTTGTATGGCTCTGAATAAATCAGCAGAGTAGAATCATTCAAAAAAACATTTTTAAAACCATGAGGTGAGGTTTATCTTCAATCTGTCCAGTTACTGCGTGGCTAACTGAAAGGGGAGGGACTGGTTGAAAGAAAAAAGACATATGTAGAACTCTCTCGACCAATAAGAGGAATGATTCATACGTCCGTCACTCCTTGACCCAATGACCGCCAGATTCCTAAACAACCCAAACCTCGTACCTTTTTCCTTCCCAGAACATCCTTTCCTTCATTTCTTTAAAAGACTCTCGACAGAGCATCCATAAAGATGAAATAGACCCAGGCGAAAATCAGAGTTTGTTTAGAGCTATTCTAAAAATATATACATCAAGTTCAAATTCAGAGTTGTATGAAATATGATAAAGTAAAATTAAAGTTTAATTTTATTAAAGGGGACAATTAATGTTTGTCGCCAAAAAAAATTTGTACTTTATATTGATTTGCAACCTTACATAAATGTGGTGCAAATTTTACACAATTGATTAACCATGATGTAAAAACCTTACTAATAGAAACGTAAAAAGGAAAATGACTTTAACCGCCATAAAATACTTCACGGAAAGATATATCTACATTGTTTATGTAGCCAAAGAGAGTTGTTTGTCTGTTGAATAAACTTGAAATTTCTGATCAAATTTCAGAATATTCCCAAGGTATATCTATTGAAGATGTCGTAAAAACCAATACCATTTTTGAAACTAAATAAAATTACATTAAAAAAATTTTATTTTAGATACACATAAAAATTTACAAGTTGGAATATTTTAACTTCTAACATGGAAAAATTTAAAAAAAAAACATTTATATTTTTCCTCCAAACGTTGAAAAAGTAGACGAAATTTTGAAAACACATTTCATTTATTTAGGGGATCTGCAAGATCTGCAATCTCACTCGGTATACTTTATATACTAAAAGATGTATCGATGGAGGATATCATCAAAGAAATCGACTCACTGAAAGAGAGGTTTTCACCTGGATATGACAAAATACCAAGTAAAATACTAAAATCACTGAAATCTCATATAGCCGTTCCCCTCAAATTCCTAATTAATAAGAGCTTCACTCTAGGTTGCTTTCCAAATGTATTAAAACAAGGTATTATCTCTCCAATTTTTAAAGCTGGGAACAAATCTGAAATTACCAATTACATACCAATTTGTGTTCTAAGTGCACTCTCCAAAATTGTTGAAGGAATACTGAGAAATCAATTGACTACTTACCTTGACTCTAGTAAAATATTATCAGCAAATCAGTTTGGTTTTCGCCAAAACTTATCAACCTCAGACGCCATCGCTAACGTTACAGACTTCATAACAAGTAATGTTGACAAAGGAAATAAATGTATAGCAATTTTCCTTGATCTTGCAAAGGCGTTTGATACTGTGAACCACAAAATACTTTTAGATAAACTTACGAGGATAGGAATATCAGATACAGTTCTTCAATTACTTCATAGTTATCTTACTGATCGAACGCAATGTGTTAAAATAAGCAGTACCTGTAGTAGTTCCCAAAAAAACAGTTTGTGGAGTTCCACAAGGTAGCATCCTAGGACCCTTATTATTCTTAGTATATATTAATGATCTATGTAACTTACAAATTTGTGGACAAATCACAACTTTTGCCGATGATACGGTTTTGCTATTTTACGCCAAATCTTGGGATGAAGTCTTTAAAATGGCAGAAAATGGCTTTCGTATTGTTAAAAATTGGCTTAATGCTCACATATTAACCCTGAATATAGATAGACAAAACCAAATTTCTAACATTTCGAATATCAAATAAGCTCTTGCCTTCACAAAAAAGGCTTAAACTTCACAGCTGTAACCCCTCATTAGCTCCATGTACCTGTCCTTCTATAAGTAGAGTTGAAAGTATTAAGGTATTCAAATAGATGATCTTCTTAAATGGAACGCACATGTTACAAACTTAACGACAAAACTTAGGAAATTCGTCTATTTCTTTAAAAATGTTAGAGATATATTAAATATAAAATAACTGAAACAAGTTTACTGTGCTCTCATGCAATCATCACTTGAATATGGTATTATTAGCTGGGGAAGTGCCACAAATACTTGCCTGGAGCCTTTAGTAAAGATTCAAAAACTAATTTTGAAGGTTATTCTTAAAGTCCCGTTGAGAACGAGCACTGATTTTATTTTTAAGACACTAAATGTTCCTAACCTGCAAAATCTGTATTAAAAAAACATTCTGCTTCACCAATTTAAAAATACACACATGTTTGAGGAACGAATAAGCACTAGAGCCCTAAGAGAGTCAAATGTAAAATCTTTTAACATCCCGGTTTGTCAAACCTCTTATGGAAAAAGAACTTTTAAATATAATGCAACAAAGCTATTCAATTCTCTACCTACTGAAATAAGAAACACTCAAACCAAAAGTGCATTTAAAAGTAGAATCATTGATCACCTCAAATAAACATATCTATCAGGAGTATTTAATAACACTCTTACCTTTATGCCTACTGTGTATAAATATGTAACCATTTACCTATTGCAATGTTCTATATAACATACTTGAATTGTATATTTAAAAAAATATTTTATATCAAGGTATCATGTTCATAATATTAATAAAACAAAATCATAGGACATAGGTAACAACCACTCTGTAAATTGCCATCTCAACACAGGTGTTTCACACCTAGTGCGATGGGCAATACGTCATTATTATAACCTAATGTAATATGAAAATAATTAAATAAATAAATAAAAATAAATTCTTTTTAACTCGTTTATACAATAAAAAAAAATAATAATTCCCAGAGAATATCCAAAAAATCACATTTTGGATTCATTGTCTGCGCAATATAAATGTCGGATTTACTTTTACCTCCACATGCAAAAGCCATTTATGTTATTAAAAAATATCACTTTCAAGGAATTCACGAGTAAATAATCAAAATTTAAAAAAAATATCAAAAATAACCCCCTTTTTTCAAGGCGGGAATTTAATGCGAAAGTTTGTCAAAATGCTACATCGCCAGCTCTATCGCAGCTCAGTTAAAGACATTTTCATAAGTAAGAATTCAAATTTTAAGAAAGCCTTCGTTTATTAATATGAATTCAAAATACAGTTTGTACAGTCTTTATTCAATGTGTAACTAATACTACATTTAAAAGTAAACAATTAAATTAAAAGCATTATTATTCTTTTTTTGCTACAACAATAAAAACAGAAACATTTTTCAATTTGAGAAAAACAGCATAAAAAATATTTTGGAAACGACGCTGAATCCAGATGAATCCATTACACAGTACACATTTACAAAATCTGAAAATTAGATGGATACCCACTCTTTAAAAAAGCCCTCTGTTTAAAAAAGATTGCCCTTTTAACAGTAATTTAATTTAAATTAATCGTTTGAAGTAAAAGGTGTTTAAAGCGAAAAGACCGTGTTAGAATATTGCGAATAGTTAATTCACTTTTCATCAACAAAGACGTAAGAGGCATCCTCCCACATTAATTTTGGCATAAATTAAGTACGTACATTGTGTATTTTACAACCTTCTCGTAATTTAGGTGTTATTTAAATGTCTAACGTCGATTGGAAATGTAAAGGAGAACATAATGTAAAACTCGTTTATGAGTTGGCAGCCGTCGGCAGTTGAAGATAGAGCGGAACGACTAATGACGAACGATCTTTGGAGGACTGCGTAGGTATCACAAGCATTTAAGGAGCTCACACATTTTTAGGAAAATTATATGTACTAAAAAGCCTAATATATTGGAAAATATTTTTTTTTATTTCTGTAACCTATACTAATGCAAAAGATTGTCCTTTGTCGTACTTGTGATTAACACACAAAGATTTATTTGATATTTATTTCAGTGATATTTATTTATGTCCAGCTGAGCTACGATAATTATTTTTACACGAAAATTATGAAATTATGTCCTGAATTGCTTCAATTAATCAACACCCATATTCCCAAAACGTCTTGCCAGCATTTACTACCCTTTTACTTTAACAACACCAGGACACTGTCCTTCCTCGATTCGAAATAAATATTCTGATCTGGGAGATATATTTCACATTAAAAATAACCAACGTAAACATCGTTTATTCCTAATAATTCTTTTACATATATATCTAGATACAAATAGACGTGTATAATTTCTGCAATTTTTATTTATATTAAATATCTAATTACGTGACATTCTTATCATTTTTACCAATGTAGTTTATTTTTTTTTTTTCATCTCGTATTTTCTCTATTGTTTTAGTTTTTTTCTTTATGTAAAATAACTGTGATACTTAAGTTATGAACTAATATGTAAAAGCCCATTAGGACGTGTAATAAATAAATAAATAAATTGAAAATGATAGTGCACATACACAACATAAACAAATGAATTAATAATAGATTCAGAAAGTGAAGAAGAATGTTAAAATAATGCGCAAGCTCATAATATTATATTTTGGTGTATAATATGGGGATTGAAATGGCATACAAAAACTGTGAAACGGTGTTCGAGATGTTTCTGCATCCCACATCTTTAATCTTGGAGAGAGAGAGCACAGCATCAGCGGCGGTCGTAAAGTTTTATGGACGAGAGTTTTCCCGCCTAGTTAAAGAGTTGCCAAAAAGAGCGGAATTTGAGTCGCAATTATTCTCCCCTGATAATTTTATTCCTTTCGTTCCATTATGGTAATAACTCCGAGAGATAAATGGACAAGTCCCAGAGCACGGGGAACAGGCCGATAATATAAAGAAAGGCCAGCTTCAAAGATGGTTTGCATGATTCAGTGGGAGCATTTTAGAGTCGACTTACTAATAGCTTTTCCGGAATGGAAAGATAACACCTCGGTAATCTTCAGCCAGTACGCTGGCGCTGGCTTTAGAATATTGGCGTTAGAACTACACCACGTGTGAGTTTGTTCTACTAGGGGATGGGGGAGTTTACTAATCTGGAAGACTACTTTTGAGTGCAGAGTGTAAAGGAACTTAAAAGTGTGCTCAATAAATACTCTCTCCAGAACATACGAGTTACATGTTTTATGCGTGGTTTTAATCGTTAAAAAATAATTCCACGCTGCAATATGCTAAATTAACAAAAGAGCTGTCTAGATAGGACATAGCATTTAAAATTCACAATAAACTCGGAATTGAACTCCAGTGAAAAATAGTATGGCTTAATTTTTAAAAATCTAAATAAACGAGCGAAGATTTTCAAAAATATGTAAGATTTATTGTTTGTAGATATAATTAACAAATTTTCAATCAAAAGTAATAATACACCATCACTTCAAAACTCCCTGTTTGAATGAATAGCATCACTGCATTGGCGTCATTTTGAGTATTCACGAGATTCAGGTTTTGTAAAATAATGTTTATGTTTCGATTTTGTTTTGATATTAAACACGTATCTTTTTAGTTTTATCAAAATTAAACTTAATTTGAGCGACTTTAAGCTCTATAATTTATTATTAGAAAAACTAATATTAATGACGGAAAATGATATAATCACGGGCAAACCGATAATAAACCACCTAAATTAAGTGTATTTTAAATATTATTATTATTCTTCTTGGAGTTGAAGTCTATAAATAGGTACATGTAAATACGGTCAGTTATGGTTTACTTTGAATTTAATCTAAAATAATGTAAGGTAATGTATTAACATTAGTTTCATCTAAAATTTGGGATACTTACCTCAAAAAATGAGATATGAAAATTTTAATAGAGTGAGGCAATGTTTGAAGTTTTGCACTCTGGTACTCTGTAAACATAATAGTGATGAGATGCTGACGTTTACGTTTTCTTTAATTAAAAGCGGTTAAATTTAAGACCAAAAAAGACCTAGAATTCGTAACACAAAATTCAACACTGAGTAGGTAACTATCCACAAAGGAAAACAAAATATTACGGAACATGTTACACATTCGAATAAACGATAAAATATATTTCCAAAGCACTGTTCCCCTGGAAACCATAAGTGCCAAGAACTTATGCATCGACCCATTACATGACGATGTACTCAGTTTTAACACCACGGGGAAGAATGTAGAAATAAAATGCGTGTCAAAGGCTCGGGAAAGTTCCAGCCCCTTTGCCGCAACCACCGTCAACAGTTCAGTCGAGGAGAGAACGACATTTATTTTTAACACTCTAATCTACTACAAAAAGCTTTTATGTCTTCGCTAAGCGAAAACTTCGCAGCAACTTAAATTATGATAAAATATTAAAATGCTACCGTCTCCGAAATGGAACTGTAATGGTATTGTCAATCTCAGCGAAAGTTAAGGCATGTTATATTCGGTATATAAACCTGGAAACGTTTTAAAGACTGAAAAGTTAATGATGTTGATGACGAAGCCCCCAAGGTATGAAGGACGCCTCATTCTCACTTTTAAGCCAATTCGATAACACCTATATATCTTCCTTTGGGGAAAAATGTTCTTTAAATTATCCGGAAGGTAGAAAAACTCTTAATAATATATCTTTTTTGGTTCGACAATTCGTGTTGGAATTCCATTATAGTATAAAATAATAAAACACGTATAAAATTTATTACCACTTAATTTATTTTATAACGTAACCGGTTTCAGCCTGTTAAAGCCATCTTCAGGCTGGTACAAATGTTTCTTAAGAGGGTATAACCAGAGAAAACCGGAAATATGTCATTTTTAAATCAAATTTTAGACGTATTGAATCTTTTCCACAAAAAATATAAATTGATATCGAAAGACTGTTCTTTTATGTAGTAAAGGCATGTTTTAAATTTTGAGAAAATATGTTTATTTTTAGTACAATAGGGTGTTACCGTAGGTCGTTGGAAGATTTGAAAAATTTTCAAACAAAATGCTGCATTATACAACACACATTTCTAAATCATATCATCATGCAGTAAAATAAATCAATACATTATCTGGGAAAGCTATGTTTCAGAATTTTAATTTTAGTTTAAATAAAATCATTTAAAAAAAGATCCGCACACGTGTTTTGTGACGAAAATACATCAGTATGTCTACTTACTTACGGTACTACAAACTAATATATTTAAGATTTTTTTTACATTCTTATTTTGCTAAGACATTATTGAAAAGTTATAAAAACTTATGATCAAAAAAATAATTACAAGAAGTACATAATTTCAATGGTTTTTTCATCACTGAAAGGCGTGTTTTTTAATGTAGGTAAATTAACGAAAATTTCGAATGAAATAAAATCGATATTGAGTTCTTATTTTAAAAAGTTGGTACGGAGAATAATTAATCTTTCTCATTGGAACCGCCCTGTACGATCGTAAGAACATTTTTCGACGAAATATGAATTCTCGGCCGCTGGCTGGTACAGTTTATATCCATAACATATGGGGGAGAAGGAGAGTGGTACACTACAAGGATTTTAATTAATTTATATGGTTTTTCCATATTTGTTGCCATGTATATGTGTTTTATTGTATTAAAAAAAGTCTCACCTGGAAAGGGATAATTAAAAATCCAGGCGAATGTATGGAGAAAAACGTTTATTATATTTCGGGTTGATTCAAAAAATTTTACGGATTCATCAAATTTTTAAGTTAATTTTTACGTTCTGTGTGAGTTCTATTCAAGTTCTTTGATTATTTCAGTTTTATGGAGCTACTGTCCTACAATGATATAATAACAGAAGTTGCATAGAATTTACACAGAACGTGAAAGTTAACTTCAAATATTTGATGAATCCGTAATTTTTTTTTTAACAACCCGTCCTAAGAATTTGAGAACATTACTTTAATGAAGTGTGTCAAATTAAACCTCATAGCAGAAGTTTTAATTATTCGCTACATCAATCAAGCCACCTTCCGTGAAGCATTAAAAGCGCTTATAAAAGCATAATTTAAGGGCCGTGCTTCATAACCGTTATAAATTAAAATATTTGGCAAAGGTGTGGAGGATTGGCTATCACTAGACTTATATGTAGGAGACCGCTGATTTCCAGAACTTGTTTATTTATTATTGCGATCGTATTAATGGAATTATAAAACATGTATAAAAATTAACACATTACTCGTATATCGCAGTCTCCCATTTATTGAAATCTAATTTAGCTCTTCTCACATTTGATTAATTTTTACTAATTTACCTCTCCTTAATTATACATTGACGGCCTCCGTGGTCGGAGGAAAGGATCTTGACTCGCAATCCAAAGGTCGCGAGATCGAATCCCGGGCATAAATAAATTTTATTTGATTAATTTGTGTTATTTCACAAATCAGTAATTAAAAATAATTTATAGTATATTTGCGCCACGTTCCAGAGTGGAAGATACTTTCAGTATCGCCCTGGTGTAAGACCAGTGGCGGTTTTTTCCATGTGCGCATGTACGGTGAACCCCCATTAAAAAGACGAGAAAATAAAACAAACTTGTTTTATAATAATGTAATGTTTATAATATTGTCATATTATATATAATAGTGTTTACAATAATATGTATTTATAACAATATTATAAACATTACTGTAGATAGAGCGCTATTAAACCCTTAACCACCGAAAAATATGTTATGACTCCCATTTTGTGCGAGTCAAATCCCGCACCAAACGTTCCATAGAAAAATATCCTACTCGTGCAAATCGCTCTGACGGTGACTAGGCCTTTCTATAGGCAAAATTAACTCATCGCGGTGCGACGATCCCGGACATGATGTCCGAACATTGTCGATGAGACGAGTGTCCCCAAAGCAAAGATCCTGCGGGAGCGCAGACTGACCGTTGATCTACTATAGATTTTGACTTCTGTTTTAGCATTAATTTTTTTTAGATGTGTTCCATTAACGATGATTATTATAGAGATTAGAGAAGGAACTACTGATAAATTATATAACTGTTTTTATTCCCGCGTAATTGAAGTGTTTTCAAATGCAAAAGTCGGCGCGTAGATTTTTACAAGTGAAAAAAAAAATATATTTCTTGCCACTTTTATTTATATTTATAATATCAATTATATATTCTACGTAGGTAATTATTATTGTTGAAAGAACAATAATAATTAGCAACGTACATTGAGTGCTGCGAAAAACAATTTAATTCCTCCAAAATATTTCTCGTTATCTAATCATTGTGTCGAGCGTCAAGTGATTTAAAAACAATAGTTTGTTTACGTAGGTGTAGGTACCCCTCCCACTAACTTTATTCAAGTTTTATTTATATTATTCTTATTAATATCTTCTCTTGAATTTCTGAACCCCCTGTTAAAAAGACCACGAACCGTCACTGTGTAAGACTATAATTATATGTATTTTAAGACTCACTGACTCTTGTGACATATTCACATAAAACATATCTGTAGTTTAAAATTGGTTATGGTTTTTATTTATAGATTCAGGATAATACAGGTAGTATCATGGAAGCATAAAACGGGACGTTCAGGTGGCATAATATGGGACCTACCTTTGCGAAGGGCATAATAATATATCATGGTGACCTGGGAAGACAAGAAACCGCGGCCAATTAACATTGTCTCAATCAAGAACCCCTGCTCGACCCCGACATGTCTACCCTTCCACATCCGTCCCATAGTAGTTATCCTCACCACCCGAACTCAATCAATTGGCTTTCCTGAGTGTCAACCTGGCGTCACACCCCTGGAGCATTACGCCATTGTTTCAAATTAATTTACATCTGCACGAAATAATATCTTGTTTAATATGAAGCATTTATAAGGCCTCGCTCAAACTTGAGTACATAATAATTAAATCACTCTCAGTCTCGGTTTTACTGCTTTCTTGTGGGAATCTTGAATCTTGGGTCATATGAAATAACACATTAACTGTTTAAATATATATTAATCCTTCAAGCTAATTTGGTCGCTTTTAGGAAAAACTGATATATTTTCTTTATTACCCGCACTAATGAGCTTTTACATTCTAGTTTATAAAGTTAAGAACCACAGTTATTTCAAATACTTAAAAACTAAAATACAATGAAAGAAATGTAACAACAAAAGCATAAAATAAAATATATTGGTTAAAATGATAAGAAGTCTAACATAAATAGATATTCAATTAAACTAAAATTGCTGAAATTATACACGACTATTTGTGTCTAGATATACACATATATTTCCCAGATTAGAATATTTATTGCCGAGACTGAGAAGTCTCGGAATCGGGGAATTTCGGTAAAACAGTGTCCCGGTGTTGTTAAAGTAAAAAGAAAGTATATGTCGTAGTAGTATTTTGGAAATATGTATGTTGATTAATTTAAGTAATTCAGTCAGTCAATTTTGTAATGCAGTATTTTAAATCTGTGTTAATTCTTAAACTTATATATGTCTCATAGAAATTTTTGTCTCCCTTACTCTCATGATGATAAATATGATCTTAAATATTTATGAGACAATATAAAAAATCTAAAAGTTAACCACAAAATAATTAAAATATACACCTTTATAAAGCCAAAGTTTCTAACCGCAATTTGAAAAAAATATAATGAAACTGGGAAATAACGACCAACACAATATATTATAATAAAACAAATATACAACTAATTTCCACTTTAAAATTGAAGTGGAAATCAGTTTTATATTTGTTTGATTATAATATAAATATTATAATAAAGTTCCACCGTGAATTGTCAGTTTCAAAAATAGAAATACGACCAAAACATTTGTCTAATAAAATATGTGTGTTTTTTTCATTATGGGTAATATTAATTTTTAAAAAACGTAAGTTGAGCCGTTTTTAAAGCTTTTTAAAGTTTTTCTTTAAAAATATTTATGTTTCAAAAATAATATGTTTATTTCGAATTATAAAATTTTAATGAATATTTCATCACCTTTCAAGTACGGTTTTTAGTTTTCGGAACGTTCAGAAATATTCCATCTATTTGTATTTTAAATATTTTTACCTTCTGACAAAATCCTCAAGACCTGAGAGGTTAAGCTATTCTAGAACTTCAAAAAATATACAATCTTTTGTAATCCAGTATTTATATCCCTCTATTTTTTTCTCTTGCGCAGGAAGCTTTATTGCATTGTTTTCACTTGTCCCACACTTTATTTTCTCGGCTGGTATTCATTATTTATCTGTATTTTTTATGTTAACCCTCTGCTGGATACAATATAAATAAAATATTTAATGTCTGGTGTTGGTTATATTATAATATATCGTAACATAAACATAAGAAATATGGAAATTTGAATCGCCCTGTAAAAATAATGACATCCTAATAATATTTCCTTGAAATTTTGTCAGGCGAAATAATTTTCAAGACTCACGTATCATATTTCATCGTATTTATACCCCCTTCGAAATTTGTGTGGAATATTGTTCCCATTTCGGATATCCAAATAATAGTAGGTTGATGACCTCAGTGGCAAACCAAAAACAACTTTGAGTCTTAGCCCAGAGGTTAAAGGTTCAAAACTCGGTGAAGCGAAAACAAAAATGCATTACATTTTAAACAGGGTTTTTCCTATTTATGTACAAATTACATAAATTCAGAAAATAAAATTAATGCCTCCTAGAAGGGGAAACACTTTTACATGAAGGCCGAGTGTCAAGAAGTTTTTTTGTAAATTTTTTTAATTATATATAAAACATGCTTTGGTAACATTACACGTAATGAAACGTAGCTTTTATTTACTTTATATGTAAATCAATCGTCAATTTGATTAGTCAGACATCTTCAAATGCTAAGTTTTGAGATAATGAGAAAAGCAATATTCGAATACTCACCATAAATTCAATATTATTAACATTGTCCGTGCTTTAAAAATTAAATATGCTATAAAATGACTAATAAAATACTATCAATATTATTAACACTTGTCGGGAGGAATAACGGTCCGGTGCATTAGCATGACATTTTGAAATATCCTACTAGTGACCCAGAAAACACCAACCTTTTGTTTCTTCTTATGTGTGTGCCTTATCAGGTCCCCCCGACGTTGGCGATCACTCTTGAAAAGGTCTCTCTGTCTTGCGCTGCCCGGAATAGCTCCTCCACACTTCTAATGCCGGTCCACTCTCGTATATTTCGCAGCCAAGACATTTGTTTCCAACCAGGCCCTCGGCGACCCTTTATCTTGCCTTTCAATATTAAATGGAGCAAGTTATACTTCTCCCCTCGAAGTATATGAAACTTTTGTTTAATTCAATGCAATTTTTTTGTATCACAATAGATGTGTATTTAAGTATTGTACCAGATAGAGGGCACTTTTACACATAACTGCATACTCAACTCAAATTTAGATTTTTCGGAGATGTCTGACTAATCAACTGAACGATCGATTTGTTTAGTAACTAGATATGAACAGGCAGCTCTCTTAACCAACCCATTTTCTTCCCTTTGAAAATAACGCATAATTGAAAGTGCCACGGTCATACTGATTTCAAACAGTTAGACTCTTGGGTGGCATATCGTAAAAAAAGCACTATAAGTAATGATTTATGCGTCGTAAAATAAGTTTATGAATAAATAAGAATCCGCAACATAAACGCGTCCCGTAATTAGACAAATAATTTTTGGGGAATAAAATGATCGATGCGAGCATGAAAGCAATTTGCGGTGGGACATCTACCCAATTAGTTTTATTGCTCCAGACGAATTCAATGAAGATTGCCAAGCAATTTATTTTCCTCCACGAGCATAGTCAGTACATTATACCCACGGTATGATAATCCAATCGTGCCTGGAGCAACGAGTGGGTAATATAATCAAAACATTGGGATGCTTCGTCGCTTATGAAAATTGAACACCCTCACTGCAGTTGACTTTTAACACTACAGCTAGGCTGCGCCGTTAATGTTTGGATTTTAATGATTTGTTGGGAGATATTATTATTCTCTGTGACTCAAAAGACGTAACTTCAGTTAAAATGTTCGGATTTAGCGTTTATTTTACCAACTCTGAGTAAACTGTTGAGTTACGCTTCAATTTAACTATAGGAATAACAAGAGGCAATCGGGCGGCATTTTGTCCATACAAACGTATTACCCAATTTCTTCTCCGGATTATGAATTAATATTTTTTAATATGATATGGATATTGTAGTGTATCTAAAAAATGCTACTCACATAGATGGCAGTACTAAGAACTGTCCCAAGACTCCGCTAGATGGCAGCTAGCTTAGTACAGGCTGTGGGCAACAGAGGGTCCAACAGCTCAGAGGCAGTCTTCAGCAGATCTCTCATCTCAAATTCCAATTAGCCAGTTCCTAGATAGGTCGACTATCGTGGTCAACACTGTATACGCGAAGTATCAATAAACCAGATTTATACTAAAAGAACATTATTCTACCCATTGATTTAATCGCCTTCCTAAGTAGAGGACTGTTGGTGAAACACCACAGATATCGACTACTAGCGTGTCGGTTCGTTATGATTTTTTTGTTAAGGTTAAATGTCACGTACGTTATAATCTATGCATTCACAGATGGCGCCAATCAAATTATATTAGGTTTTTAATGCTTTTTGCACGTTACGCTTTATAATATTTAGGTAAATTAATTGTTGGCGATCATACATATTTAATTAGAATATAAATAAATAGTTTTGTCCATAAAAAAACCCAAATCTTTCAAGAAAGGCTGAAAAATTCAATTTTGTATCGGTGACTCAATCCTATATTGTATTTTTCAGCCCTTCTTCAAAGATTTGGGTTTGTTTATGGACAAAACTATTTATTTATATTCTAATTAAATATGTACGATCGCGAACAATTATTTTACCTTAATATTTTAAAGCGGAACATGCAACAAGCATTAAAAACCTAAAATAACTTGATTGGCGCCATCTGTGAATGCGTAGATTATAACGTACGTGACGTTTAACCTTAAGTTACTTCTTACAGGAATCATTAATTAGGGCTTTAAGCCATCAACAGAAGGTTAGTATACAAACTAGACAATGCATTTTTTTAAAACGAAGCGCGCAGAAATCGAGTATTTTCTTCTTCTACAGTTAGTAAAAAAAAAATTAAAATCGGTACAATTTTGGAGGGAAAAATTGGTTATACAAAATCGCATTTTTAATGATTTTATTTAGGTATTATCAGCCTTAGTTGCAGTTGTCCCCTTCGCTCAGTATTCGGGGGAGTAATAGCGACAGTGACAGCAAAAGATTGGTAAAATACCTTTGTTCAAATTTCCTCTTAACGCGGCGGCGGAGTTAAAAAAGGCATTTACTAGTCGGGCAGCACTGGTGAAACAGATAAATAACAAACTACTTACTCGAGGGGTAGCGCTAATCGGGTGTTTTCTCAGAGTTGGTGAAATACAACTATAATAATAGATACTTTTAGCTTAATAAAAAACTCCAGTCAATTTTTTTTTCAATATTCATTGTCTAAAATGCCGGCAAGTTTTTAATCACGTTTTCGTGGTAAAACGTATCTTGCCCGGTTTGATTTGGAACATGAACGGTGCCATCATAATAATCAGCGTCTGATGTCGTCATATAATTGTGTATCTATCGTTAAGAATCAGCGTCAGATGTCGTCACATAGTTGTGCATCTATCGTAAAGAATCAGCGTCAGATGTCGTCAAATAGTTGTGTATCTATCGTTAAGAATCAGCGTCAGATGTCGTCATATAATTGTGAATCTATCGTTAAGAATCAGCGTCAGATGTCGTCACATAGTTGTGCATCTATCGTAAAGAATCAGCGTCAGATGTCGTCAAATAGTTGTGTATCTATCGTTAAGAATCAGCGTCAGATGTCGTCACATAGTTGTGTACCTATCGTAAAGAATCAGCGTTAGATGTCAACACATAGTTGTGTACCTATCGTTAAGAATCAGCGTCAGATGTCGTCACATAGTTGTGTACCTATCGTTAAGAATCAGAGTCAGATGTCTTCACATAGTTGTGTATCTACCGTAAAGGTCTTACGATTGACAAAGGATGACGTTAGAAGCGTTTAGTCCTTTTTTTTCATAAAGTTATTTTCATAAATCAACATTTATTTTTCCATGAAAACGTTTAAAACCTTATTCTTGTATTTCGCTGGAGTTGAGTTCCTAATTAGAGTGATTATTAAAAAAAATCATTAATACAAAAAATGCTGGATATTTATGATTTAGCAGCGGCTCGAGCGTGACAAACAATCAGGTTTCTACTTTATATTTTCTACTCAACAATAGATAGTAGCAAATTTTGTTTAACTTTGACCTCCAGTACCTGGCCAAAAGAAGTTAAGTATATTTATAACATTATCAATGTTCAAATACGCAACTTTTGTGAGTCACGGTGAAAGGTTTTGACAACCCACCCTACTTTACTGCACTTGACTTTTAACACTCCGCTAGGATCTAAGTCGCCAGTCAGGCTACCATGTAATTAAATTGTCGTGTGTCCATTCTGGAGAGATTGATGAGATTTATTAACGCAAAGACGGCTGTTATTTTCCCCAAATTAATGTAAACAAGAAGTATATTAAAACTGCGCACAATAACAAAATTCGGCGGTAAAATAATTGTTAAACATTTCCAAAAACTTGTGCCGCAATATTTATTTTGTCCTCGGCGCATTAAAAACTCGTTATATTTTTTAGACGCTGACGCGGGAAAAATAATTTCATTAAATGACCCGAATTTATGATAAAATTTCGAAAAAGTCGCCTGTTATCAAAGCGGTAGAAGGGAAAATTAGAACTTGCCGTAAGCAGCAACTATTAAAACATAGAAACAACATAATATTATACATTAAATAGAAAATAAATTACTGGCAAGTTTTTAGAAAAAATAATGAAAATGTATTTTTGCCACAAAAAACGACAAACGAAATTTATTGTTGGGACCAGGATTTGAACTCCGGATCTTTCGCTATCTAAGCTCCAACTCTGAACAACACAAAATGATTCATTAGTACCCGGTTTTGCATGAAAGTAAATTTAAAATAAAAATAATTAATATATTGAACAATCGAAAACTCACAGTAGGTACTTCTTCCTGTCTAGTTTTATATTTAACTTCAAGGCTTGTTATTGAAATTATGGTGAATTGAACAGAAAATAGTAAAAAAATGGGGACACTAGAAATCACTTCATCAGCCCACGATTTATAATTTCATATAGTACCTATATAATAAGTCAGAAGAAATAGAAATACTGATGAATAAAAACAATATTTCACTATACCTACTTCTAAAGCAACAGATTCGAGTGTGACTGGATACCTCATTACATGATTAGTTAAAGGAAATTAAGAAAATCGACAGTACTTAGCAAAACCATATCCGGAGAATGGCAGCTTCTGGAATCAAAATCTCATCATATCTTCCGCGGTAATGACTCAAGAAAACCATTTCACGCGCTATTAATACGGCCTTATGGGGGACAGACCTCCTTTAGGACTGTCTGGAGTCACAATTGTCGCGGGTCGCGAGTGCAATCCAAACGGGAATGGCATACAATAAACGTCAAGACGAGTTTTCGAGGAGACCCCGTCGAAGCGCACCTAACCTTTTAACATTCGCGGAACCAATAACTTGATTCAATAAATATGATGAGTATTCATTGCACTTATTCCACGCAGATACACGCAAGGACTGTCGCAAGGTTGACGTAACAAAAAAATATATTTGGAGTAATCGTAAACCTTTAGTTTCCTACTCTGAACAATAAAATCAACGAAAGTTCTTTTAATATACTATAATAAAACAAATAACTAAAAGGAATGAGCGAGCACTGGATGTTTTTGAAAGGAAAATTTTGAGGCGTTATTCGGACCGGTTTCAGAAAATGGATTTTGGTGCAGACGTTATAACAATGAGCTATATACTGTATTTAAGGATCTAAACGTAACAAATTTTATAAAACTGGGAAGACTTCGGTGGCTAGGTCATGTAGAGAAAATGACTGAGCAATCTGAGCATCAAGCACCAAAGTCCCTACTGAACTCAAGACCGACAGGGCGTAGGAGCCTGGGAAGACCATGTTTAAGATGGAGCGACAACATCCTCAAAGATTTATCCACCTTGGAGATTGTAAACTGGAGAGAGCTGGCACGTAGGGCTGGGCGAGTGACGAGTGGAGGAAGACTCTTGAGGAGGCCAATACCCACCAAGGGTTGTGATGATGATGATGACGAATAAAACAAATATAAAACTTATTTCTACTTAAATTTATTGACCATAACCGGTTTCAGCCTGTTAAAGCCGTCTTCAGTCTGGTACAAATTATTCAAAACTCACGGTTTATATACACAAATATGGGAGAGGGGTGGTCTACAACGATTTTATTCGAATTCATGGGTTTTCTTACATTTGTTACTAAGTCGTCTCTGGCTGTCGAATTTCTAATTAATTTGGTTTTTTCCACTAGGCTTAATTACCTCGGGTTTGTAGCCTTCTTTAAACCTTAAGAAAGTTTGTTTAAAAAGCAATCCCCACGCTATATAGCGAAATAATGTAGAGTAAATAATGAAGCTAAAATAATGAAGTATGCAATAACAATTTGAGGATACAACACTTGAAATATCAGTTTTCCGGCGCTCGGTGGGTGTAATCTACGACATTTTATGTGCGGTGGCGGTGGTGGGTGGCGGGTGGCGCTGGTGGGTGGCGTATCTTTGACATCTGGAGCGTGTTGAGTGCTAATGAGCGCAATCTCGGCTCACCACTTTTGGAATCAACCAGCAGACTTGATAAATTTGATTGATTTCGGCATAACCGCACAGAAATGGGAGAAGTTTTAATAACATTCCGGCGGGGGATGGTATTATAAAACTGCGTGTAAACAGTTCGCTGAGGGCTGGAAACTTGGCTTTATTATCTTTACTTTTGATTACTTGTTCAGTAATGCCATGGGATTAATCCGTTCGGGGGAAATAATTACCGGAACGATACAAAATACACAACGTTGGGGATTATAAGTTCTCGTGCATGTCTGTCAGAAAGTGTGCCCGAGTATTTACGTGTTCGTTTTGAAAATGAAATGTACGCAGACAGGTAATTAATACACGCGATGTTCAA
Organism: Limnephilus lunatus; assembly: GCA_917563855.2. Classification (NCBI taxonomy): domain Eukaryota; kingdom Metazoa; phylum Arthropoda; class Insecta; order Trichoptera; family Limnephilidae; genus Limnephilus; species Limnephilus lunatus. The sequence goes on from OU830595.1 coordinate 72,705,767, forward strand.
TCTCTCAGTCAACAGGCTGAATGAAAATTGATTAAAAATTAGCAAGCTTAACTTCATATTATGTCTCTTCTCGTGTTTCAAGCAACAGGGACCCTTGGAAGGCGAGGGGTGACCGCAACGACCAAGAACTATATTGCTACAGGCCCCAAAAGTGTTTGCCATCTGTCGTCATGAAAACGTCACATTAAACACGTGTAAAACCCTTCTATCCGCGTGGCCACGACAAAATGGGATCCAGGCCACGGATAAGATCCGTGCATATAATATTCCGGGTCATTTAGTAAAATACAAAGCACCGAGGGTAAGACTGTGGGGGAATGGGGAAAATATTCCCGCCGTGGCTTCGCAAGAGACATTCCGATCCGAACGTGTTCACGGGGCTATAGAAGATTTCCTTTAGCTCTTCCACAATTATTTGGTTCCACAACTATGTGGGCAGAAGCAAAACCAAATAAGAATGGCGCAGTTTTATCAAGCCTCTTACGTATTCGTATACCCGCGTTAAGGCATCGAATTTGTTTATTTTAATGCACGCAGGGAATGTATTTTACAAAAATCTTTTATACAATAATAATAGAGGTTTACCATACTGGTTGGTTGGACAGACATGAAGTTTTGAAATCAATACGATTATGCGGAAAATCATTTAAGAAAACGTGAACGTTTACCTAAATTATTTCAAAGACATGAATCTACTTATTCACGTCCGTAAGTTCGCGGTAAGGAAAAATAATAAAGAAAAAAATTCGAGTAGGTACATGAATCACTCCTGTCGGGGAGTAGGTTCCCACCTTACGTGAAATTCTTTATTGTATAAGGGAAAAACGAAATAAGGAAAAAAGAGAATAAAAAACCTTAACATTCGCGAAGAATGGGCCGATAAATCACAAAAGCCAAATATAAACTGGTGTTATGCCAAGGGAAGAAAAAATCTCATCACCATTTATCCAAAACATATTGACGGTTAGCCAGCGCTAAGGGAAACGGCAGATTTGTTTGGAAGAGCTGAGGAACTATTCGCAAGGTTTACTGCGTAGTTGCTTCAAATTGCCATTTCCCAGGATTAAGTTTGTCGGTCCGTGGGGCGAGCTCAACTGGCAGTGAGCCGTGAACCGTGAGGTGACTGACTCAATTATTACCTTTCTCATAAAATATATTGGACACCGGGGTCCCGAGTGTTATGGACCCTCCGGATCTAATGTTAAGTGTTCTAAAGTCAACATTTGATTTACAGGTGTAGCGAATTATTGTATTAGACCGTGACTCGGGGTCGAAATGTAGTTCTCACTTTCGCTAAATATCAAAACAGCTTACACCATACATGAACCTAATCATGCATCATCCGTTAAAAATTTATAATTATTTAAGTGCTTACTATCCATCAATTCGCCCATAATTTAACCAATTTTTGTCGGTTTGGTCAACAATATAATTCGAAAGATGGCAAAACAAGGTTGCAGAGAAAATTATATTTTTTATAGGAACTTGAGTGCGAGCTAAGTGCGGAATTAGAATACGTACACAGTAAAATTAAGCAAAATAATTTCGGTTGTATTCCTGTCTGTAACACTGGTTCAATGAACTCTAGAACTCAGATTAGCTTTGAATTTGAGTGTCAACTGATTGTAAAAAAGTGATAATTCGATAAAGTATATCCCAATAGACTTCTGTGCAAATTCATTTAGTACTTAAAGTATCTACCCATAATAATAAAAATTATACTGAAAAAAACATCTAGACTAGACTCTAGACTCCCAACTCAACGCATATTTGAAAAATTCAATGTTCCAACCTTTAAAAACTTATTTGTGAAAAGATTAATAATACTCATTCAAAACTGATTCGAACTAGACTTAAACATGTATATATATATATACTTGTACGTCTCAAACTAAACCCATATTTTGCCCAACACCATTATACACACCAAAGAAAATGAAATCAGAAGCATAAAGACAAAATAAAATTAATTATTTATTGAACTCTAACAAAATATATTAGAGAAATCATTAACAAAAAACTGCTTCCCCTATTTCCACCTGAAAATCAAACTAATAATCCTGTAATGCTCTGATTCTATCCTCCGTAATATTTAAAAATACATATATTTCTAGTTTTTCTTTTTACTAATAAATAAATGTCTTTTAATTTCATAATCCTGATTACAATGTAATTATACTATATATATATATATATATTTTGTATCCACTCCATATTTCTTCTATATTTGACTCCATATATTTTAAATCCTTAGTTGTAATAACAGAAATGTAACTCTTTCATAAAATTGTACCATATATTTTTAATCTGTTATCCCTTTCCAAATGAACACTCTTCTTCCATCCACAAGGAAATTCTTCTAATGGAAAAGCAGTATAAATTATAAGATACAAAATTGTAAAAAGTAAACAAATAAAAACATATGATATGTGTTTAAATTTTGAAGGATTAATCTTGACAAATAAAGTTGAATTTTGTTTTATCAAGGATCAGCGCTTTTTAGCTAACATGCAATTATCAATCACACAATTACAACATCCCATAATTTTTCACAGGTATGCGATGGTTTATAGTAATAACAGTATATCTACTATATACCAATATATTAAAAAAACATTCCTTTAAAAAAACTGTTTTACAAAATATAACAAATCAATAATTATTATTTTTTTTATTATTTGAAAACAATTGAAACCGTTTTAACTCCTCATCAGAATATTTTCGATCTCAGGTAGATATCTTTCCTAATACGTCAATTAATTAGGGCATCTTCAACACTCTCATTAACAATTTCTTCAGCCCTATAATAAAAGCTCAAAGAATAATCTATTAATTTCCAAGGCACCGTCTAAAGTTTGTGTATTTGTAATAAACCACAACAAATGTATCAGTTTTACCAAAAAAGATGCGTCAACAAAACCGTATCCGCAATTATACAACCCTTAATCGTCGGGTTCAGACTAACGAAGCCGAGAGATCAATTTAAGAGATGAAGGTATTTGTAAATGGAATTTAACAGAGATCATTAATCATTCAAGAATCCGGAGGAGCTTCTGACATCTGATTGTCTCTCAAACAAACTGAATTGAACAGCCGAGCGTGTAACGATGATAGAAGGCCCAGAGAGGATGTGAAACATCGATTATCGTGTTAACTAAGTCAATCATTTTTTGTAGGAACACTTTTTATGGATTTTCTTTTTTACATTAGCTCCACACAGGATGCCTTTGGGAAAATAATTCCCATCAGGGCCTACGTCATCTTTGGGGATGCTGTGTGGAAGGTATTTTTAGAAAGGAAGGAAAAGAAGTTATGGGAAGGAAAAAGGTGTGAAGGGTGGGTAGGAATCTGGGGGTCAGTGTGTCCAGAAGTGACGGACGATTACAAATACAAATCTATTCCGAGAAAATCCTGTTGGAGACGTCAAAAAGCCTTCCTCAACCAGTCTCTCCCGATCGATCTGGCCTGCCACGCAGTTGATGGGCAGACTCATCTGCCGCCAAGATCCGGACAAACATCACCCCACGAACCCGGGCTACGCCAACACCTCTGCCATAGGTCACCCCAAGTGGTTGCCACGTTTGGTGACTTAGCAGGGATACTCAGGTTCATGTGGTGAGGTTTGTCTGAGTGAGGCCTTGGTGGCATGAGCGTCAGCTCACTTATTGCGTGGCGGGCCGGATCGAGACTGACCGCTTGAGGGTAGCCTTTTTCATTTTAACCTCTCTATCTGGACTCTCTCGACCTTTCACCTTGCACCATGGTTGGAGAGATGGAATCATACATCCGTCAATCTTCGACACATTAACCCCCAGATTTCATACCCACCCCTAACGCCATTTTCCTTCACAGACCTTTATCTTCTTCCTGTCCTTAAAAATACCATCTACACAGCATTCCCTAAGTCGACATAGTGAGGGAGATCCCTGTGTGGAGGAAATATAATTTTGGTTGTTGTTATTTTGACTCTTCCCCATTTATGACATACCTCTTTGACATTTCGCATCTCCCGACTACCTAGCAATATGTAATAATTTCTGTACTTTCAAGTTAGTTTGAAGAACGCTTTGTTAATGATACGAATGTACAAGTACACATTAAGACATAAAACTCACCTAAAACAAGTTTAGAAATTGTTACATAGTTAATGCGGAAGAATACATAACGATATATTAAGTATTCGAGGATCGGCGGTATGTGTATATGTTTTCATGAAAACATTGAAAATGCCATTATACTGAAAATTAATCGACAATTTTTTAATTAAAGATTATTAGTTGGTTAGGTTATCTCATCTTCGTGCTAAACCCTCAACATGTCTGCATTCTAAGATATGTAACACTAACCGAGAGGCAAACAGATGGAAATTCTGCCGACTGTTATGCTTTATTCTAAGCATCGGAGAGAAACGACGCCGGTTATGACTGGAAGAAGGATATTATTAATATGTTACCAAGATAGCCCCTTCGCCGAATGAGGAAATTCATAAAAAAATATATTTGTCTAGTTGGGAATAAGAATTGACAAGAACACAAGAGAATTTAATATAACCTTTGTAAAGGTGTTTATTTTAAAGTGAAAATATATTAAAAATACTTCACAAAGGTTGGAGGCTTTAAACATAGGCCCAAGGGATTATAACCTACGCAATACATTACATCGTATTTCTATTTATCCTGCGAGGATTACTATCAGGTATTAAATTGATATTTTTTGCGGAGCAAATTGATTTTTTGTGGTCTTTCTTTTTAAACAGAATGAAAAAAATATTTAAGTAAAGAAGATTAATGCGGTGTCAATTAACTTGTAAACGGAAATTAAAGAACCAAAAAAATTAAATTCAGATTTAAAAAAAAAATACTTTGAATATTTTTTTGATTTGAACGATAAGATAGAAATTAATGAAGTTAAATAAAAGTTCGTTCCCTTTGTGATTCTGGACTACTGGGCTAAGTCGATTACCGTCGAGCTGACTAATGCTGGTTTTCTTTCAGTATCCGGTGCGGCCGCCCTCTAACAAAGCCAGATTATGGTAATGGCCCCGACTAACTGACAGGCCACCCTCCGCTGTCACGCGAGCGACCCGGGCAACCCCGGGCGCCTCTATTGACGGATGCAAAGCGATTGGGAATATTGAGATCATGCCGGAAATCACTGTTGCTACAGTAACGCCACCGCGGCGGCATTCTGATATCCGGATACCGCGACTCGTCGAAAGGCGTTAAGATAAAATTCAAATTTATTTCATTCTGTCCTATTTCCGTTTTTGAAAGATATTATTCTAGAAGTATAATTGACGAACGATGTATAAGGGTACAGCTTTGAATGTGGGTCGAATCTACCAGTATCGATATCCGTATGCATAGTAAAATAGTACCTACATATTCAAACTGCTTGCAAATTATTAAAGCAGATAAATAATAAGTTAATTGCAAAACTCTTGCAGCTGTATAGGTTGGTTCCGATGAGAAAGATTATTCTCCGAATCAGCATGTTTAACTATTAACTCAATATCGATTTTATTTCATTCAAAATTTGCTTTAATATATACCTCGATTCAAGTTACAAATAAAAATACTCAAACGCATAATGATGACAATGATAATGCGTAATGGATGAACGGGTATTAAAATTATGTACTTTTTATAATTATTTTTTATCATAAGTATTAATATTTTTTACCGTAACTATTACTTAACTATTTTCGTCCCAAAACACGTGCGCGGATTTTTTTCAAATGATTTTATTTTAACAAAAAATTAAAATTCTGAAAAGTAGCTTTCCCAGAAAATTTATTGATTTATTTTACTGCATAATTCTCTGATTTTAAATATGTTTTGTATAATAAAACGTGTTGTTTGAAAATATAACAAATCTGCCATCGACCAACGGATAAACCTTATTATAATAATTTTTTTTTTTTTTAAAGAAAGACAAACATTCCCGGGTTACGAATAACCCAACAATGTTTGAAAATCTCCTACTACCACCACAGAAAGCCGTAAATGTTGCTTGTGTTGTGATGGAGGACTTAGCCAGCCGAGGAATCAAACACGCGACGCCCAGGTGGGACCCAAGCGCTATGCCCACTCAACAACTGACCGGTCATAAATAAACATATCTTTTCAAAATTTAATTAAATAAATAATTTGGGAGGCGATATGGGTACCGCTACCCCAGGAACCTTTATTGGATAGTCAACACCTCTGCCATAGGTCACTCCAAGTGGTTCGCTACATTTGGTGATTTAGCAGGGGCGCACGGGTTCATGGGGTGAGGTTTGTATAGGTCTTGGAGGCGGATGACCAGGACACACTGAACCCCAGATTCCTACCCACCCCTTAACCCCTTTTCCTTCCCAGAACTCTTCTTCAAAAATCAAAATCAAAAAAATATTTATTGTACAAATAAAAATACAAACGGTGTAGCTTATGGGTAGAACCCATTTCTTCCAGCTAACCACATAATTATATACAATTAAAACCAAACAATCACATGTTACATTGTATGAGAAAATAAAAACTAAAAATGAAAAAAAAAGCAGAGTTGATTTACATAAGAGTATGATGACATTTGTTTAGAAGAAATGTTTTTAGTGACGATTTGAATTTGTGTGTATCTTGAATTTGTTATTTTTTTGTGGAGGGTTCTTGTATACTTTAACGGCCATGTAATATGGTCCTTTTTGGAATATTGTTTTGTTTGCTTTTGGTATTAATAAGTTTTTTGTGAACCTTGTAGCGTATTTATGTGTTGAGTTTTTTTTTGTGGAAACTTGACTGTAGATGATCGCAATAACATGCATAACTCCATTATATATATATGTCTGTGACTGTCAGAATTTTTTAGATTTTTAAACACAGGTCTACATGAATGTTTTTGGTTACATGACATACAATCAAGCAAAAAAGTTAGAATTCAACGGTTCTTCCGCAGTGCTACGAGTTGATTATTACTTATTTTAGTATATTTTTATATGGGTTATCGTAGCTAGTATCACACCCATATTGGTAGCGAGGTGTGACGTGCGTAATTTCATGAATTCGGGATAAGCCTGGCGAGCCCTTGTTACAGTCAACTAACAGTGGATCTTATTTATATATATTTAAAAAATTACATGTATATTTTGAATTATAAAATTGGAAAGCGTATTTTGTCACCTCTCAAAAACAGTTTTTCAGAAATATTTCATTTATTTGGATTTGAAATATTTTGACCCCTGACGAAATATGGTCGATGACTAAGAGGTTAAAGGATCAGTGGTTGAACTCCGGTTAACGATATCTCGCATAATGAAAAGGAAACCTCGTTTCACGCAACGTACGCTGCAACCTGCAACACAACCACAAGCAAGAGTCGCTGAATTTGTAAGTAGAAAACATGTATTCGAGATTCCTCAACGTAATCAAATGAAGAAAAAACACGTCGAGTACGAGTTATTGATAAGGGACTGGTGATGCCAGGTTCTAAACATTTCTCAGAACTTTTTTTTTAATTCGGCGGAAACACGGCCGACGTAAACAAATCAATATATATTATAAGTGCGAATCACTAAAACTCAGAAGCGAGTCCCGGTAAGATCAAGGGAGTTATATGGTGTGGTAGCCCTCTATCCCCCATCCACGAAGAAGGTTCCCGTTTTCACCTGAAGGGCTGGAAATTTCGCCCTCTAGAAACTTCTACAACAGTCCAGAACATTCGCGTGTATTGGAGAGCATTCCACAACTTTGCCGAACACCCCGAAAATTCTAGAATGTTATGGAATGTTCGGGAATAGTCTGGAACGTTCGGAAACATTCCGGAAAATCCCAGATCATTGTGGAACATTCCAGAACACTTTCGAATGTTGTGGAATGTTCTGGAACATTGTGGACCATTCAAAGCCTTTTTTATATGGGTGGGGGGCTACCCATTAGTAGGGGTATATAAAGCAAGATCCGTCGTGGGTTCGAAAGTCAGTTCAATCTCATATCAATCCCCTGAGCGAAGCCGGGTACCCCTGAAAGTCGTATCATAAAACGTTCGAAGTATTTTAATTCATCTATTTTCCCAAAATAAATTATTGTTTTTTTGTTCGAACGATCGGAAATCAGTGAACCCTCGATGCTTGTCGCGTCTTAACGCGTCAGCACTAGTTCGTGCCCCGAGTATCTAAAATGTAATTCCAAAACCGACCTTTAAAGTTACATCAATTTATTTACCACGTAGACAAAAGATGAGAGGAAGAACTCAGATTACGAATATTATTAAGATAATGGTTGGGACTTTTTAAGCAGGTGCACGGTGTGCTATTCCCTATTAAGCACCCCGGGTGGCGTCAGAATAATTATTTCAGTACTTGCGTCTTACGCCTTTTCGCGTCGTGCCTTAGGGCAACGCGCGGTTTTATTCGGGAAATTGATTAAATTATTCTGAGAACATTTGAGACCGGGAAATAACGCCTACGAAACGAATCTCGTTACAAAAAAGACCAAAATAAAAATCAATTCTTACCATCACGTCACCATATGAAGACAGAAAATTAAAGCAGGCAATGTAAGGACGTAAGGAATATTGGATTTCTTCGGAAATTTAATTTGAATGAGATAGAGAAGATACTTTCAGCGTAAGCAAATTTCTCATTTTTTAACAAGTTTTAATAAGTTCGTAAGTTGAAAAGAGAGATATGTTAAAACTAAAACGCATTCGTCTTCAGAAGCGGTAGGAAAGCTTATTCTCACCTACATACTAATATAATAATAAACTTCCACAGAAACTGTCGATGAAAAGACGGGAAAAGTATGAAACGAGTTCAAGGAAAAGCCTGGGAAAGTGTGAAGTGTTCGAGCAAGCGGAGTTTAAGCTTAAGTGTTCAGGGTTGACCGTAAATATGTAAATCTATTAAATATATTTTGCGCTTTCGAATAATTGTTCCAGTTGAATGTCAAAATGGATAAATTTGACTAAATTTGGCAAAATGGAATTTTCAGATTGGACAAAGAATAAAAAAAGAAATAATCTGTAAATATTTTGGCGTTATTTTTTTCATAAAAACTTAAGAGTTCGCAAAATCTTATCGCCAGTGGTTTGATAAACCGTACCGGTACGATTTACTGTAAGTTGGTTTTTAAGTAAATTATTTACTAGTTTATTTTTTGAAATTTCCGATATATCGAAAGGATTCGCACTATCAGTGCTCTAATTCATATTTGGAAGCAGCGTTTAGATAAAATTTGATGCAACAAAATCACGCGTACTACAAGAAACCTAATTTAAAACTGCTAAAATGTAAACACTTACCTTGGGGTGGGTCCACATATATTTGTGGTGAAACTGTAGTACACTTTGTGGTTACCTGCGAAAAAAGAAATCAAGTATTAGTTTCTCCTTTGACATTAGACACATAATAGATTAATGTTGTAATTTTGCAAATCTGAAAGTACATATATGAGGGTGAAATACCTAATATAGAAGTTACGATTGTTAAAACTCGTAAATTTGGATTTCTAATTTTGCAAACTGCCGAGTTTAGTTAATGTAAGAGTACATATTCGACACACTAGGCATGAGGACTTATTCAACCGTTTATAAACAAATTACGTAGCAAACTCGCCAATTCCTAGCCTACTTTAGCAAACGAATATGCAAACGAATATACAAACGATATCGACATTTTTAACCAAACCATTTTTCCTAATTCAAGTCAAAATATTATTTCTGAAAATGTTAAAATTATATATTTTTTAATTTTATTCAATTGTAAACCAAGTGAAACCATAGTTTACTACTCTATTTTATGGCTTCATCGAAGTCAAAACCAAGTTAGCCTCTTAGAAGCTGGGCGTACTGTACAGGGCCCGCAGATACTTTAATAGTATACAACTGCTGATCCTGTACAAACCGCAAGTACGCCACACTGTTGCATTTGGCAGCCACCTCTGATCTGGAGCTCAAAATACCTGAAAAACTTTTGACAAACGGATTGCAATCTATAGAGCACAGGCACGAGGTAGGTATGCTGTCCTTCGTATACATATATGTATTGTGTAGTTAATTTTTTTTTTAAATACGAAACCCTGTGTAAAAAAACTGTAACCGTATGCACCTCACGGGCTTATAAAAGAGTTATAAATAAATAATAAAATATATACATAAAAAACACAACATTCGTAATTATTTACGAATTTTTTTATTAACCACTGATTCTTTTACGGGTTACGACCAAGAGCAAAGTATCTTTCAGAATGTCCATAAAAGTGATGAACGGGTGTAGGAGAAACGTGCTTCTCCACTACACCCCATCAAAGAAAGCCTAACAGATACGGTAAAGGGTGTACACCACGCTCTACTCCACAGCATATACTTATCAACACAGTCGTATTATGCACGTTCCGCGTACAAAGTACTGACGGACTTACGGGCGACCTCCCACCGCCACCCTCTTTTTATAGTCACACCCGACCAGTTAGCAGTCGGCCAGCCTGGATTCAAACAGGTAGTCGCCGTGTGAACTTGTTAGCAGTAAAGCGAGATCGGGCTGGGAGGAGGTGGCGATAATGGCATATAAAATACACGTAATTAAGATAAATCTTGTTGGAATTCTTCGATATTGGTCTACTCTGTTTTGACAGAGTAGACCAATATCGAACAGCCTCGGTGAAAGACAATTCGACAATCGAAGCCTTGATTAAAATGACTCCAAACGAGTTAAGTGAATAAATTTGAATCCCTTTTATTTTGCGTTCTCTTCAGTCTCACAACTCTCCCATTGGATGCAATTTGCTTAAGAAATAAATTTTACTGTTTTTCAAATAGCCAGGTACTTATTTACCAATGTTCTTCTTTTATCTTATTTTCGACCAATTACCACTCCAACAACACTCCTAAATGGGGGAAACCGTAATATATTTTTTTTTTTATATATTTTATTAGAAAGTTTACGCTTTTTTTATTATTTCAGTACATAAGACAGGCATTTTGGGGATGGGAAGGAGATGGGGAAGAGGGAGATGGGGAAGTACCTACCTGGCTATTCAGATCTGGTCACCAAACACGGCTAAGGCCATTTCAAGCAAAATTTAAATTCTAAACGCTGGTTTTATACTTATGCGATACTGAGAGTATCTTGCACTCCGCAACGCGCCGCAAATATGCTTTAAATGAAGTAATTGTGAAATAATACACATTAGGCCGGGATTCGAACCCGAGACTTTCGGATTATGAGTCAACTTTATAAAGATTCGACTTTTAAGATTTTTTTTTTTTTAAAAGAAAGATGAATATAAGATCCAATTCGGGAGGCGGATATGGGTACCGCCGCCCCGGGAACCATTTATTGGATAACCAACACCTCTGTCGTAGGTCACCCCAAGTGGTTCGCTACGCTTGGTGACTTAGCAGGAATGCCCGGGTTCATGCGGGTGAGGTTTTTCCAGGTCTCGGTGGCCGCTGCGTCTGCCCACCTGCTGCGTGGTGGGCAGGATCGAGAGAGACTGGTTGAGGGCGGTATTTTATCCTCTTCAGCCAGAATCTCTCGATTCATCGCCTTGCACCGCAGTTGGAGGGATAGATTCATACGTCCGTCACTCCTGGACACACTGACCCCCAGTTTCCTACCCACCCCTCATATCTATTTCCTTTTAAGAACTTCCTCTCCTCCCTTTCCTTAAAACAACCCTCCACACAGCATCTCCTAAGATGACAAAGGCCCTTAAAATTATTTTCCTCGGAATCTCCAGTGTGGAGCTAATGTAAAAAAAAAGATAACTTATTCATTGCGCTGTTAAATACTAAGACCTAAGACAGTGTTCAAAATCGTAAATCATATATTGCGAGCTTGTTGGTATAGCATTAATTAAAAATGCCCCAACTAAGGTAGGTAATAAATAATTAGATTGATGTATAAAATGCATCGTAGATCAAATTTAAGCGAAATAAATTGATAAATAAAATTTCACGGGTGTGATTTCCAAGAAATATGTATACAATTGCTCATTAAATCAAAAGCCGTAATCGCATCGCATCGATTTCAAACGACAGCACTCTAACTAGTAGATAGGCGGTTTACAAAGATGAAGTTCTTGGCAAGTAGATTGACGGCTGTACAATTCATTGAAATACTCATTTTCTATTGTTTGAACGTGCATGCACGATGTGAATAAGGAAAAGTCATAGGAATAAGAAAAATTTTCCATTAAAAATATCATTTTAGGAGAAATTATTGTTGATAGGCGGTATATTGCACACGGCGCGGCGCGGCGCGGCGCGGCGGCAAACCAGATGTAGGCTAAAGGTTTCGATTTCAAAGCATTCAAATAAACTCCTCAAGCCCCGGGCCTATTTTGTCGGAAGGTTAAAATATTTCCGTTTTGCAATAAAATCCAAATTAATTGAATATTTCTGAACGCATCCGAAATCTAAAAACGCTTTTTTAAATTATGCTTTAAAATTTTAGAATTCAAAATAAGCATAAAGAGTTTAATAAAAATAATTGATAAAAAAATTTCCAAAGTTTCATAAACATTTGAATTATTTCGTAGTAAACTTTTAGATTTGAATAAATAAAGCGTAGTGTTTTCTCTTTCTAACACCGTTCAGATCATATGTCTAACCATGATAGTAAGGGAGAGACAACGATTTCTATGATACCATGAGTTGGTTGCTTTAGATAGGAGTTCAAAATATGAAGATTTTCCTAGAATACCAAAAATTTTAACAACTGCTTTTATATTCTAAAATCATCAATCAATAGTTGTAAAGAGAAAGGAAAGAAAGTTCTTTTATAATGATCCTTTTTTGTTTAAAGAGACATGTGCCTGTCGCAAAATGTCAAGAAAACTCTAAAGTTCGGAACAGTAATGAATAAAAAGTTTGACAGCTATTATAAAAATTTGTCAGGATGAAATACAAAATGTCAAAAGAGCAAAATGTCAACAAAAAAACCAGGAGACTAAAATAAATCCCATAAAATAGCTCGTGTTTTGTGAAACATTTTGTTTACAAGCAGGAAAAGTTTTTACAACCTTGCATGTAAATGAGGCAAGATCCCGCGGCTGGCAAACTTCAAAACTAATTCTGCCCGAACAGCAATTGCAATGGCAGTATTTTATCCGAAATTTGTGTACCCCACGTGTGTTTTACGTCTTTTGTCTGTGTGTTGGCCGCCCTGATACATTGGTTTGAGCTTTTAACCGCCCATAAACATGGAGATTTTACATCCGTGTCGTATAGATGCTATTACTGCTGCATGGTGGGGCGGACCGGAAAGCGACCAGGGCGCCCGCAACATTCATCTTCGATTGACTGCAATCAGCATTTGTAATCTGCATCTGCAATCTGCATCTGCAATCTGCATCTGCAATCTGCATGTGCACGCGGAAGTGCGGGAACCTTCTTCGCAGGAAAACTTAGTCGGCGGCTCGAGAAAACCATGTTTGCCTAGTGTTAAGTTATATTATATTATAATAAAACAAATATAAGTCAATAGATGTCGCGTATTAAATAAAAAATCATAAATGTATCTAAGACACTATCCAGGTAGCATTTAGTTCCAGATGAATCTTGAATATACATAAATACAGTCATTTAATTAGCTAGAAAATTAATATAACGTTGGCAGTTCTTGATCGAAGTATGTCACTTTGGGAGGCAAGTATGGGTACCGCCGCCGCGGGAACCATTTATTGGAAAACCAACACCTCTGCCACAGGTCACCCCAAGTGGTTCGCTACGTTTGGTGAGCAGGGGTTCCCGGGTTCACGGGGAGAGGTTTGTCCAGGTCTTGGCGGCCAGTGCGTCTGCCCACCAGCTGCATGGCAGGCCGGATCGGGAGAGAGTGGTTGAGGGAGTCCCTTTTGACTTCTCCAGACGTACTGTCTCGGAACATCGGCATACATCGATGTGGGAGGGGTGGATTCCCCTGATATCCTTTTCCTCCACACAGCATTCCCAAAGATGACACAGGTCCTGAGGGGAATTATTTTCCTCAGGGCCTCCCGTGTGGAGCTAATGTAAAAAAATACAGTTAAATATGACCGAAGGGGATAGGGTCGCTCAGTGGTAGAGCATTACCCCGGCAAGGTCCTAGGTTGAATATTATATAGATGTGACCGTATCTTTTAAGTGGAAAATTCTCGAATGAGAGTCGCTAATGTTGTCTTCAGTGATTAAATATTTATATACTTTGACGTGAACGTCTTCCGGCAGATATGAGTCGGTATTATTCACGTTTTATTGGCAAAGCGAACAGAAGTTACAAGTAATTAAGGTTTAATTAAGAGGGGGCGCAATCTTGGCAGGAAATACCGCCCGGGAGACTTGCAGTCCAAATTGCAAAACGGCGGCGAAACATCTCTGGAAGTTTGCCTGTATGAAAATTTCAGGGATCCGATCGTTCGGACAGTAATGTTTCATCACACGATATCGTATTATTTGAATAGACGCTTTTATAATTAATTACCTTGACGATTCACGGTAACGGCACCGCGACAGCATAAAATATGCAATAAAAGTAACACAATAATGCTGCAACTCATTCAAAAGATGAGATACACAATGTACGTAGGTCCGTTTCCTCCAAAAGGAAAAAAGTCATAATTTTCTTTCAACTCTCTCACACACCACACCGTACTACAATACTACTTAGGCGTGACGATAATTATGAAAACTTGGAATATAGTTAAAATGATAATATTGAAGTGTGAGTGAATTCCAAAAATTCAAAAACGTCAAATGTCAATGCTCCGATGGTTTTGTTTTGTTCTTAAACATATACTGCTGTAACTCTTTCTTACACACTAAATAACAACAGTCGAAAATGTGACAAACGGTGACCGTATGTCTGCGTCTGCACCCCCCCCCCCCCCCCCCCCTAAAGGAAACATACAATCATTATCATACATCTCCCTCGCACACATAAAGAACATGAAATGGAATTTCCGTCGCTGTAATAAGATCTGTTTTCTCCAAAGGAAAAAATTCGTACTTTTGAAGAAACAGACACACATATTTTGCGAAACAAAGTTTGCTTGAGAAAACTGAACGCATCATGTTTCCTCACTTCATAATGTTTCAGACATTAAGAAACAAAGTTAGCTTGAGAAAACTGACCACATAATGTTTCCTCAATTCATAATGTTTCAGACATCAAGAAACAAAGTTCGCTTGAGAAAACTGACCACATGATTCCCCACTTCATAATGTTTCAGACATCAGGACACAAAGTTCGCTTGAGAAAACTGACCGCATAATGTTTCCTCATTTCATAATATTTCAGACATCAGGACACAAAGTTTACTTGAGAAAACTGAATGCATAATGTTTACTCACTTCATAATATTTCAGACATTAAGAAACAAAGTTCGCTTGAGAAAACTGAACGCATAATTTTCCCCACTTCATAATGTTTCAGACATCAAGAAACAAAGTTCGCTTGAGAAAACTGACCGCATAATGTTGCCTCACTTCCGGAGAAGAAAATAAGTACGTCGTTGAATTCTCAGATTTTAATGAACTTAACAAAATATCATCATCCTAATTCAATATTGCCGGATCGTAATGGGGCTCGAAAAAACTCACGGGCCAATCTCGTTTGATCTCCTTTTTCTGTGGAAATATTTGCTGAGGTAAACGGAATAGCCCAAATGAATTTGTAGGAAAGCGGGCGAAAACACGTACCGCCCGCCATTTTATTAGGCAACCGATACTTCGGGAGAATTTAATAACTCCAGCCGACCGATTAACATTCAAACATAAAAATTGATGACCAATGGATTAGGGTGGTTATCGTATTTGTAAAAAGGTGGGTATCAGATAAAGTGGCCATTTTATAGAAACCATGTTTCCACGAGATTATTAATTTCATAAAGAAAATTTCCGACCTTGCAGTAAAAAAATATCATTTGGTATTTTTGTAGGGAGCACTCCACAAATCACTTTATGGGTTGACGTTATATTGTTCAACGTGAAAAAACATATCACTTTGTATGAATCCCTATTATAAATGGTTATTTTTGTGGTCTTCGTCAATCGTCTGACACCGCTTATATAAGACTGCTTATATACTACAATATACTCGTACTTACCATATGGTTGTAATATACTGGACTATTTTTTTTATCTTAAAATAAACATTTCCTTTATTCGTCTCACTTTTTGTTCATTAACTCCACCCAGGAGGTCCTGAAGAAAACAATTTCCCTCGGGGCATATGTCATCTTTGGGGATGCTGTGTGGAGGGTCTTTTTTATGAAAAGGAAGGAGAGGAAGTACTGGGAAGGAAAAAGGTATGAGGGATGGGGAGGAATATGGGGGCAATGTGTCCAGGAATGAGACGGACGTATGAATCCATCCCTCCCACTGCGGTGCAAGCCGATGGATTGTGAGAGTCCAGCTGCAGAGATCTAGGTTAGTTCCGCCACGCAGTAGGGCATTCACCGCGAAGACCTAGACAAACCTCACCCCATGAACCCGTGCACCCCTGCTGAAGCACCAAATGTATCGAACCACTTGGGGTGACTTATGGCAGGGGTGTTGGTTATCCAATTAATCGTTCCCGGGGCGGCGGGCGGTACTCATACTTGCCTTCCAAACTGGGATATTCCTGTGTTGAGACAGACAGACAGACAGTTTCTTCGGGGATACAAAAATAATAGATATTCCAATTGTTAAATAAATAAAGTAATAAGTAAATCTTTTCTTTGAGCATTAATATTATATTAATTACATTATATTAATTATTCATGCTCGTTGGATTTGTGAAAGAATTTTTATATTCCATTTGGTATTTATTGCGTGAAAGAGTAACGCCACATCCATGCATACAAACTTTCGCATTTATAATATTATAGTAAGATAGTAACGTGGTGTTGCTTGGCCTTGCCACGGAGAGCTTCTTTGTAACTTCTGAAGTCTAAACCTAATTTTAAAATGTATATGTAACTTAACTGTCAGCACCTGTTGATAAGTCAATTCAATTGGATTAGCAGGACTTGTTTGTGATTTATATATTAAATATTCTTACAAAAAAAAAATATTAAGGTCCCATTATAAGCGTTCTAAAAGAAGAAGAAGAATACTGAAGAAGGGTTGAAAGGGAGTTACGTAGTTACGAATGATAGTCGGAGCCCGCTAAAATAATAATAAAAAAAGATAATTAATTGGCGTTAACTAAAATATTTAATAAAACATGAATATCTAAATAAAAAATAATTAAAATCTCTTGACATCTGAGTTAGGTAGCATTTAAAGAAACACCGTGAAAATTTTCTTACATATAACATGTAAATAATTTAACAAAAAATATTTTTTTTTTATAATTTTAGGATTGCTAATATTTTCTACCGATTGAATTTGCGAGGTACGAGTATATGTAATTACTTTTTCAACTCCGCCTCTGAATAGAAAACCTTAAAAATAACACACCACTTTTTAAGCCCTTAAGCCTCGAAAGGCATTACTAGCTACAGACATCATATTCCATTAGAGCCTCTGACAGATCTGACCGGGGCGTTACAATGTAACATTATTTTAACAACATGTCACATTATAACATCATAAAAGCATTTTTATAATGATAAAGTGTATTTTTTTACATAATGCAGAGATGTATGATTTCTTAGTCGTTGAAAAGAAAAATATTAATTTTTCACAGATTATCTTAAATGTTGATTCCACTAATAAAAAGTGCATGATTACAAATTAACGGGGTGTTTTTGCTGGAATATTTTTTTATTTTTAGTTCGTATAAACATTTATTTGTTTTCTTACTAATGGGCCACTTGCATAATAATAATAATAATTGGATAATTTATAGAGCGCCGTTTTTGTGAAAAATCACCTCAAGGGCGCTGTAAAATCACATTTTAAAAAAAAAAATTCCGGTTTAGGCAAATATTCTAAGACATTCTGTATTTTTTAATTTTTTTAATCGTATTTTTGAAACCCTGGCGATTTTTTGAAAATTTCAATCCGAAAAATCAGGCCATTTTTTATAAACCGGAAAGACGGGACATAATTTTATGGGTGCGAAAAAACGATAATTACATAGCCGAAAGTCATTTAAAAAAAAGAACGATTTCCACACGAATAGCAATACATTGTACGGGGTTCTCTTCGTAACATCTGTAAAAACACCGCCATCTTTATTAAAAAATCAAACCAAAGGATAAGTTCGCATAGAACAAACAACAAATCTAGTGAACTTTAAACGCAAATTCAAAAATTCGCCGGAAATCAAAGTGTTGCCATATAAAAAAAAAATTAATCAGTGTGGAATTTTACAAAATAAAGGGAACATAATCGGAGACGGGACATTTTCATGTAGTGACGTCACAAGCTCAAATAATGGATTTATTTATTTAAAAATAAAAATAACTATACATTTCTAAAAAATTTTCGTAATCTTAGTAAAAAAGTCTATGCACACGATTTTTTCCAAGTCGTTATGAAATCTATGCAAGTGGCCTATTCCCTACACACAAGCAATATGTTTTCAAACTACTGAATTCTTTCAAAATTACAGACTCAAAACGTTTCGATAAGTTTTTACTCTAAATAATAAAATTTTTATAATTAAAATGTTATTATTTAGAGGAGTCAATGTTTATTGAAAATACTGTTTTTGTGTAGTTTCATAAATGGTATTTCTTTTTAAGATCACTTCAAAAATAAGAAACATGTGGCTCATTTAAAACACTTCCGTAACATTATAAAATTCAATGAATTTTCACCGTGACGTTGGGACAAAATACTTTAAAGACTGAAGGGTTAAGAGAAACGAATGCGCGATCTTTTTCATTCAAAACTTATATTTGGATTTGTGAAGAAAATTAGTATTCAAGGAAAGTTAATGTTATATGCCGTTATACATTCAGACCCCCATTTTATAAATATAGTTTTTAGAATAAAAGTTTTTTTTTCACAAAACAAGCGTTTAAAAAATTGTATTCACTTTTATTTAGAGATTTCTTTTCCGTTTCAAATATGCTTAAATTAGCGAAATGCGGTTGAAAAGTTAATCTTTTCAAAGTATAAATGTCCTATGTCGGTTAAAAGCCACCACTTTTAAAAGGCTGCATGGAGCCACATGGATTACGAAGCAAATGAGGACGGGCGCTCGGGCCTGTACCTTTCCGAGATTAATAGGACATTTATGAAATACAAACACAGGTAAAGATAATATCCATTAAGCTCCGTCCGTCAACACGTTACCCTTACACACCTAATAGTTCAAAACTTAGACAACTTGAATGGGAAATTATGTCAAGATAATATTGCAATCTTCTCGTCTATCAATTTGATCGCCCGCAGTAAAGTGTGATTGAGCAGCCTCGGTTAAATTTGCACCTCGGAGCGCAGAGGTCGCGAGTTCAACACAGGTTGTTGGAGGGTGAGACCGCTACAACTTTAGGGGGTGAATCATGGCTGGAAACTTTGTTTTTATCGCAGACAATTTCGAAATATGAAAGGGTCGTTAATAAAACGCTTTGAAAGAGTCTTATTTGTCTGCCTTAAGAATCAAATTATAATAAAATGAAATAGATACAAAATAATTTCATTTCATTACATGCTCCGCATCGAAGGAGTACAGTCGCGAATTTTTTGTGACAAGTAAAACAATAAATATAGTTTACTATTACATACATTAATAACCCGCCCATCTGGGCGATCCATTCCAACCAATATGGAAACAGAAGTAATATTTAGAAACATCAAAGAGTTAATAAATAAAATAACTTCTGTGAAGGACTCAAAAATAAAATCATCACTAGAACAAAATATTACAACACTGGAAGAAAAAATTCAACACGAACTAATTAGTCTACAAAAGAAGATTATAGATTTACAAGAAATTAATATTAAAAATAATCATCACTACACACAGAAACTTGAATAATTTCATCCTAATAACAAAAAATCCTATGCAAATGTCACGCAAATGTCAGGTGACAATAAAAACTTTGTAAATACATCATACAACACAGAACAGAAATATGCCATATTATTTACCTCAAAAAACACCTTGAAGGCCGAGGATATAAAAATAAAAATTCAAAAAAATATTAATTTATCAAAAATAAAAGTCGGAGTTAATGGAGTAAAAAAGATCGGAGAACAGAAATTACTGATTTCATGCCAAAAAAAAGAAGAAGCAGAAAAATTAACTGAAGAAATAAATAAGGTAATTGGAAAAGAAATATCAGCCGAAGAAATAAAAAAAAAGAAACCGTTCTTAATGTTGAAAAGGCTACAATGCCAATTGTCTGAAGAGGAAATTATAGATGGGATTGCTCAACAAAATGAAGGATTAACCATAGACGACAAAAATAACATTAAACTCATCAAGGAATTAAAAAACAAGTACAATGAAGGAAAAGAAAATGACACCACCAACTACATTATTGAAACAACCGGTAAATTAAGAAAAATACTTATTGATAAAAAAAAAAAAATATCAAATTCCAAAGAGTGTACGTAGAGGACTGCAATCCGATCACCCAATGTTACCATTGCCTCAAATTCGGTCACACAGCACAAAGATGTCTCGCCAGGACGCAGCCCCCCATTTGCCCACATTGCACTAAGGAGCACACACTTTCAAAATGTGAAAATAAAGAAAAAATGCCAATATGCAACAATTGCTGTATCCAAAATAAAAGGTTTGATACAAATTATTCCACTGAACATAGAGTCGATAGCATAAAATGTCTATACCGTCAAAAAATGCTTCAAATTGCTAGAGAGCGCATTGACTATGAATAAATTTTGGAATTTTTTATTTACTCAAATTCTAAAAAAAAAATAAAAATGAATGATTTTTTATGTAACGCACTAGATAAAAAAATGTGTATAGAAGAAAAATTATGTCACTCCTTAAGAGATTTCAATTTAATTTGTACTGAAAAAGGATTTACCCTATTTCATATAAATATTAGAAGCAAAAAAACCTAGAAGAATTAATAATATCATTAAAAGATTTAAATTTTTTCCCGGGCCTGATTGTGTTGTCTGAAACACATTCTGCAGGCGAATTGAACTACTCTATTCCTGGGTACTCATATCATACAACAATAACAAAAATTAACAAAAACTCTGGTATTGGAATATTCATTTCAAACCAATATAATATTATCAATATTAGAGAGATAATTAATATTAGTAATGTTAACATTTTAAATATAGAAATTAAAGATGTAAATAAATATTATAATATTATTGCTATTTATCGTACACATAAATCGATACTACCACAATTTATAGATGGATTAAAAAACATTTTACTAAATTTTAGAAATAAAAATAATATTCTTGTGGGAGATGTGAATTTAAATATTGCAAACGATTCCTCTAGTAAGAATAAAGATGATTACCTTAATATGTTGGCTGAACTAAACTACATTTCATGCATAAATCATTATACAAGAAACGTCCGAGGTCAACGGCCTTTCGTGTCTAGATCATATATTTACAAATATCCCTTGCATTAATAATATAACCTCAGCTGTCATACATACGACTATCACTGATCATTATTCATGTATATTTAATTATAAATGCAGTAATCCATCTTCTCCATTACCTAACCAAATTAATGCCTCAAAAAAAATACTTAATATGGATACGTTACTACATAAATTTGAATTAGAAAACTGGAATAAATTACTACAATGTAATGATGTCAATATTTGCTGCAATTTGTTTGAAGAAAAAATATCTACATACATAAACGATTCGACAAAAAATATTAATATTCCCAAATCCAAACAATCTAAGTACAAGCCTATAAAACCGTGGATTACCCATGGTCTTATAATATCTGTACGACATAAACAAGCCCTTTACAAGTTAACTACCCAACAACCAAATAATAAAAATTTACTAAACAGTTTTAAGGCATATAAAAACAAACTTTCATATATTATAAAACACAGAAAAGAAAGTTATTATAAACAAAAGATTGATCAGGCGGAAAATGATAGTAAAAGAGTGTGGACGGTTATAAATGAAATAATTGATAAGAAAAAATGCAGGAATAATGAAATCAATGCTATTACTCACGATAACTCGAAAATATGCTGTAAAGAAAACCCGTCAAAAGCTGCAAATATATTTAACACATTCTTTGCAAACATAGGAAAAAATCTTGCAAATCACATAAATACCAACCCAATTTCAGATTGCAATATTGATACAGAAAATAAAATAGCAACATTTCAAGTCACAACAGAGGATGAAATAGTATCTATTATAAACGATATGAAAGGAGGTTCTGCACCGGGATTTGATGGAGTTACGGTTAATATTTTAAAAAATATTAAAAATCAAATTTCTAAACCATTAATGCATATAGTAAATTTAAGTTTCCAAAGCGGTGTGTTCCCATCTATTTACAAGCAAACTATCATTACTCCAATATTTAAATCTGGTAATCCAGAAGAAGTAAGCAACTACCGACCAATATCAGTAATCTCAAATATAGCAAAAATTTTTGAAAAGATAGTAAAAAAAAGAATGAACCAGTTTATAAAATGTAATAAAATAATTGATGAAAATCAGTTTGGATTTATGGAAGGTAGAAGCACACAGGATGCAATTGCAAAATTAACTAGCCTTGTTCTCAATTCATTAGATAAATCATTCAAATGTATTGGAATTTTCATAGATCTCAAAAAAGCGTTTGACAGCATATCACATGACAAACTCGTAACTAAATTAAGAAACATTGGATTAAACGGTACAGCTCTAGAATGGATAAAAAGCTACCTTTTCAAACGCCCCCAAGTCGTAAAAATCAACAATGTGCTTAGTCAACAAGATACAAGTAATTTTGGTATACCTCAAGGTACAGTCCTGGGGCCGTTACTGTTTATCATCTATGTAAATGATATATTCACACAAAGAATAAACGGAAAACTAATATCTTATGCTGATGACACTGTCATAATAATTGAAGGTGCTGATTGGAATACTGTGAACAACCTAGCGAATATTGACATCAATACACTGAAAAACTGGTTCGATAAAAATCTCCTCTCTTTAAATACCGAAAAAACAAACTTTATCCCATTCTCCATCAATAAATTTAAATCTAAACCAGAAATAAAAATTCTAATACATCAGAGTAAATGTAGTGGAACTAATTGCACTCCAGAATGTTCTACACTGAATTCAACTTCCAAAATTAAATATCTTGGTGTATATATAGATCAACATTTTAAATGGAAAACACATATTTGTGAACTTGTCAAAAGAATTAGGAAATGTATATATATATTTATAAGACTCAGAAATATTCTTAGACTGGAAAACCTAAAAAGAGTGTACTATGCAATTGTTCAATCTATATTACAATACGGTATTATAGGATGGGGAGGAACATATGATGTTATTTTAAATCCTCTTAAAATAGTTCAAAGATTAATAATTAAGATTATATTGAAAAAACCATCTACATTTTCTACCGAAAAAATCTTTTCAATATTCAAAGTAACTACAATAGACAATTTATATAAAAAATATTCAATTCTACAAACTTTCAAAGAAATACAGCTAAAAAAATTACATTTCAATATCTCAGCAAGATATCAAAACAATATTAAAATCCCAAAATTTAATACCAAGCACATCCAAAATTCCTATCTGTATCATGGTATAAATTATTTCAACAAACTCCCATTAGAAGTAAAAATTATTGAAAATAAAAGTAAATTCCAAACTAAATTAAAAAATTACCTGAAACAACTGTAAGAGTTACATTACTATTTTACTTCATTTAAATCTGTTAATCGACACATCTCAAGTTTCTCTTACTATATCTATTGTTAATAGTTGCAATATTATTATTCACCTACTCAAATGATAACATTGATAACATAATTGAGTATGAATTCACTCACCAAACACAAGAGCCTTGACTCTTTATGGTGAGGAAAGGCTTTTATTACATTAATATTACAAATCTGTTTAATATGTAAAAAAAAATGTATAATTATTGTAAAAACAAACAAATATTAAATAAAAAAAATAAATAAATAAATAAATAAATATGAAATAATTTATATTATAAACTTCCAAGAATTTCCAGAACGGGTGAAGGGCTCTAGCGAAAGACGTGACATTAAAATTAATATTACAAAATATGTTCGCTAGCAAAACAGTAAAGAGTGATTTCATCTAGTCTATACGTTGAGAGTTGGTTTCCTTTGACGTTTGACTAAATGAAAATCGGGATCGTGAGAGCGTAATAAATAGGAGAGTAGAAATGGCAAGAGGAGCTTTTTTTTTTTTTACAGTGAATACCGCACAAGAATCTCAACTGCTCCCGTCTGGAGCCAGTGAGACTATGGCATCCCCAATTGGGGTATGTTGTGAGGCTGAAGGTAGTGGGGAGGGGAAGGAGGTGGGGAAGAGGAAGGTTGGGAAGTACCTGGCTATTCAGATCTGGTTACCAAACACGGCTAAAGCCATTTTCAAGCAACGTTTCAATTCTGAATGGTGGTCTTACACCAGGGCGATACTGATAGTATCTTCCACTCTGGAACGTGCCGCAAATATACTATATATTATTTTTTAATTAATTAATTGTGAAATAACACAAATTAATCAAATAAAATTTATTTGCGCACGCCGGGTTCGAACCCGCGACCTCCGGATTGTGAGTCAAGAGTCTTAGCCACTACACTACGGAGGTCGTCAGCTTTTACAAAGATGTCTTAGTTATTGCTGATTTTTTTAATGTAAATACCTCCACAAGACTCCCAACTGCTCCCGTCTGGAGCCAATGAGACTACGGCATCCCCAATTAGGGTATGTTATGAGACTGAAGGTAGTGGGGAGGGGAAGGGGATGGGAAAAAGGAAGGTGGGGAAGTACCTGACTATTCATATCTGGTCACCAAACACGTCACATCCGAGTTTGCCTTCGATCCTCCAAAATTAGTGTTCAAATCCGTTGTTTCCAGAAATTGGAGAGAATTCGACTTCGAGGCATTTTGCAGTGAATTAAGAGCATCGCCTCTCTGTGATAAGGAAAAGTATAGCGAGAGCCAAGTAGAAGAGTTAGTAACTCTATATAATTCTACGCTACGGGCATTACTCGATAAAAATGCTCCTTTCACAGAGAAGGTCTGCCGCATTAGGAATTGCAGTAAATGGTTCGATGCTGAATGTCTTCAAAAAAAGAGGGAAATGCGAAAATTTGAGAGGATTTACAGACGAAACCCGACTTTCAGCAATCGACAGCTTTGGATTACCAAGCAAAAAGTCTATAAGGAAGAAGTCACACAGAAGAAATCGAACTTTTGGTGTGAGCAAATTGACACAGAAAAGGACCCTCGAAAACTTTGGCAAAACATAAGGACTCTGTCTGGAGAGAGCAACAACAAGGTTGATTCCTCTCTTGAAGCAAACAGCCTCGCAACACACTTCAGAAGTAAGGTTGAAAAAATTCGGGCCCTCAGTGTGGTAGGATCGTCTTCTGTCGCAGCATCAAGTCCACTTTCGGGTAACTTCACTACTTTTGCGGCAGTAACGGAAGAAGATGTCACGCGTGCTATAAAGTCTTGTCCTAACAAGCAATGCGCTCAAGACCCCATACCTACCTGGCTCTTGAAACAATGTCTTCCGGATATAGCACCTGTAATTACCGCAATTATCCAGAAGTCACTAGTAAATTCACTTGTACCGGGAACACTTAAAAAATCAATCATAACTCCTATTCTAAAAAAACAAAATCTTGATACTGACAATGCGGACAATTACAGACCAATATCCAATCTACCATTCCTGTCTAAACTGCTTGAGAAAATCGTTGCCAAACAATTGGTGGGGTACTTGAACTCCGCCGGTCTATTTGCCAAAAATCAATCCGCTTATCGACAGTTTCATTCAACGGAAACTGTTCTTCTGCGATTTATTTCAGACTTGATCATCGGGATGGAAGCAGGTAAGTTGGGTTTAGTATCTGTTCTTGACATGAGTGCGGCATTTGACACCGTAGATCATAGTATTTTATTAAATGTGCTAGAAACCGAATTTGGCGTTCGAGGTGATGTACTCCAATGGATGACATCGTACCTGTCTGGACGAGTAGCCTCAGTAATTTTCAATAATTGTACTTCACCTGAAACTCCCATAGAATGTGGAGTTCCCCAGGGTTCCGTCTTGGGTCCCATTCTCTTCATTCTCTATACCAATCGCCTTGAGAAACTCATTAAATCAGCTGGCTTTGAGTCACAAGGCTATGCAGACGATCGTTTCATTTTCAAGTTTTGTTCCCCGGATGAAAAAGACGTCCTTAAAAACGAGGTGGTTAGTTTCATAAACACAGTCTCAAGTTGGATGTCTGTCAATAAACTCAAACTTAATCCGACCAAGACGGAATTTATTTGGATAGCTTCTCCTGGAAGGCAAGCCCTCATCGACTCTAATCCAATTCATATTCAGGGTACAGATATAATCCCTTCTACAGAAATAAAATTTCTAGGTTTCACTATAGACAATAGTCTTTCTCTTGAGTCACAAATTTCAAAATCTGTAAGTTCAGGCTTTTTCCATCTAAGGCAGATAAAATCAATCAGGCGTTGCCTTCCCTCTGATGCAGCAAAATCACTCATAAATTCGTTCGCTGTCTCACGTATGGACTATTGTAATAGTGCATATGCGGGCTTACCTAAAAAACAATTCAATAGAATCCAGTCCGTTTTCAATGCTGCGGCGAGAATGTTTTTTAGTGAATCTAAGTATTGCCGTATAACCCCGCTTCTAAGGGATCGCCTTCATTGGCTTCGATGCCCTGAAAGAATAGAGTTCAAGATCTGTTTAATGACCTTCAAAGCATTGCAAGGAATGGCACCAGCCTATATATCGGAACTATGTATCCGACAAAACTTAAGCGACAGACAGCTTACTCTAGGGTCAGCAGATCTTGATGTTAATAATCGTTTAATCGAACTTTCTAGGTCAAATCGAGCCGTTTACTATGATCGATCTTTTCGTGTTACTGGCCCGCTCATTTGGAACAAACTTCCCTCAGCTCTTACTAATATCCAGAACTTGGCTGAATTCAAAAGGGCCTTAAAAACAAACTTATTTAAAAAATCATACCTTTTATGAATTTTAACTCCTTTTCAATATACTATAATAAGCAATGTTCCTCAAGTTTCCGGTAATTGTTTGGTTTCGATTACCTCCTCAGTATAGTTTTATATGCACTCCGAATTTGTATTATTTCTAAACTTAAACTACCTCCTGTTCTATATTATATTTTAGTTTTAATGATTCTTGTTGAATGGCACCGTTATGGTTATCATTATCTAATGCCCTGTGACAAAACAGCACTCACAATTTTTGCCAATATTGTTCTTTTGGAATTGCTTTGTAATACTGTAATATTGTAATGTACGCATTGTATGTATTGTAAAACTATATATACTGTAAATTCTTTGTTTTACATTATTTAATCAATTTTTGTTAGGACTCGTAAGAACACTATATGTAAGTTTATGATAATTAAGCGCACTTGAAGTGAAATATCACAAAACTGCGCTATATAAATTCTATGTTATTATATTATTATTATTACGGCTATAGCCATACACAGGGCTACACAAGGGCGATACTGAGAGTATCTTCAACTCTGTAACGTGCCGCAAATATACCTACTACATATTATTTTAAAATGAATTGATTGTGAAATAACACAAATTCATCAAATAAATTTATTTGTCCACGCCGGGATCGATCCCGCGACCTTCGGATTGCGATTCAAGAGCCTTACCCCTCGATCACGCTAAACGTTACAAATTTGTCATAGTTATTTCTGATCCCCGAACTTGACACATAATGCTGAATGACACAGTGGCGGTGTCATAAATTGCAAATTTTTTCCTGTATACACGCTAAACATGAACATTGAAGGTAATGTAACAAGAATGAAACTTATGAAATTTGGTAAAAAAAGCTTGCAGAACATACTTATCATGGATAGTCAGGGTAACAAACAAACAGATACTTAGAGAACTCAACAAGGAAAATAAGCCCCTGAAATACGTCTACTACAAGTTCTTGGTCAAGAAAGAAGTAGTGGAAGCCAAAAGAATAAAGGAGATTTTCCCGACTTAAGAAAATCTGTTAATGGACAGGTGTTCGAGTTTGGAAATGTTTCCGTTAGCTGACGTTACGGCGAAATTAGAATGGATGGCGGCCAACACTATTATAAAGAACACTGTAGAAGGTATTTGAAACAAAAAAATATATATATTTAGAAAGCGTTTAATCGATTAAGTATGAATTTTATCGTGCATGCTTGAAAAATACAGTGCGAGAACGAGGATCATCGTAAAGGGTGTTCTAAATGTACTACGGCTTGGATGTAGTGGTAGCTATCCATTTGGTTACCACGAGTTATCGTTTTATTTTTATTTGGATTGTGAGTTATGAAAAATTGGCAATAAAATACTTTATCGTCAAACGTAAACTTTCATGTACGATCGTAAATGTGACCGGTAGTAGATATATGGGTGTATACACGTTATAATGATGTGTGATGCAAATATGCAAATAATAAGTTGGAACGTAATACCTTCCCAAGCAAACAATTTTATATTCAAATATATGGCAAACTAAAAAAATGTCACTACAAAAGGATGTTTTAAACCAGGGGTGTCAAACTGGATTTTCTTAAAGGCCATTTATAATATTTAGCGTGTGCAAGCGGGCCAGATTCAAAATTAAAAATTAAACCCATAGTTAATTGTTAAAATATTTACTTAGTTAGATACCTAGTTATTATAAATATTCATTAAAGTTAAAAGGAGGGTAAAACGGTAAATTATCTTGAGCCGGACACCTAACTTCTCTTGTTTTTGATAAGCTCATTGATGTCGGGTGTCCTATTCGTGGTAGTTATTTTAAGAATCGATTATTCATCCGTATGCTTCATGCAATGTTGTTCTTATTTATTTTCAAAACGGAAAATATCTGCTCGCATAAATATGTAGGTACCTACTACCGAACAAAACACAGGATACGTGATGCATGCTTTCATATAGTTGGATAGTTATTAAAACTCTCGAAATACGGTGTATAAAATGTAGTAACATTAACTTTCTTAAATTTATCCTTTACAATACTGTCGAATTGGAGATCTATCAATTCCATTTGCAAATGAATTGGTGCCAGTGCAGTATCAAAAGTGAACGGATTGTTGACAAGTGGGAATTCGATTTCATGCGTTTTGCGAAAATCTTCAACGGTTAAATTCTGAGATCAGATTCAGCAAACGTTGAGAATACTCATCAAATTTTGTCTGGTTCACTTTTCCAAATGATTTCACACGAGGGAAAAGATCGAGTGTTTAGTTTTTTTTTTATCTGAATCTCCCACAGTCCTAATTTTGTTTCGAAGGCTTGTATATAATATTGTCACGTGGTAGCGGGCCGTAATGATAGAGCCTGAAGGCCGCATGCCGTATCTTTGGCACCCCTGTTTTAAACTATTATTTCAAGATAGTTTTTAACGCGCAGCATAAAATAAAAGTAACGAAGAAAAAAACGTTAAATCTCAAAGCACTGTTTTTAGGGTGAATTGACTATTTAAAAAAGTTGATAAAATAATGCTACGAATCCACGACATGAACCGGTCCCCCGCTCATAAGGCGAGAACGATCCACTAATTAAATTCAATCACTTCGAGGCTGCCTTTCCGACGAATTCACGAATATTTACTTCATAAAAATCAGGGTATAAAATTCTCACCTTTACAGGTAGCCCTTCATTATTTTTATTACGTACTACGAACGAGGCAATGTATGTAAGTGCTAAATCGTTCGCTGCGAGGTGCCGAGATTTATTAACAAATCCACTTTATCAGCGAAATTCTTCTTCGTGCGAAGGTTTCAAAAACTTTGCCGAGCGTAATCCTTGAATAACATTAGGAAAGTACACACTTAAAGCCTCCGTCATGTCAGGTGGAAGAGGCTTTCAATTGTAATAACATTTTTTCATGAGTCTACTATCCTGGGTGCACTTGCAGTAGTTGCGGGTTGCGGTAGGAAGTAATGCAGCAGCTTACTGGTTCCGCCGCCACCTCTGGACCTTTATCCGGCGCTGCGGGCGATGAACGGACGAGGCTTCCGCTTCCGGTGGCGGGGATACCAGCACCGGCCGCTCAGGGCTCGCACCGAAAAACTTTACAGATTCAATTTCCAACCGGAGCACATTCGCAAGATGTTTAATCTGGGTTAGTTTACGTCTCGGGGTAATGTGATACATTTCAGTGGGGTTTGTATAACATAACGTGGATCATACTTACACGGATAGAGAGCCATTGCCGCTAACAGAGGCTGTGGAGGAATTTTGTGGAAAAGGGTTATTTTACGATTGTGCGAACAATATACCAACTACCCGTTCAAAGACATGAGGTAGAGAGTTAAGATTAAAAAATACTATATAAATTGTACCTGTCTTTTGCTGTAGTCGCAATTGCAACTCAAGTGCGTTTTACTATAAAAATACCTATTATACGCAACCACACTAATACTACACTAATTTACACATTTCACTTTGAGCCGGGAAGTTTTAGGTTCGTCTCCCAGGGCCGCATATATGTTTATATTAACGGTAATTATTTGTTTAATGTAAAATGTACTCCTCGTCATTAAACAAAATGGATAATACATATAACGCCATTTCGGTGAAATTTTACCACAAGAGTGAGAGTTTTTTTTTACATTAGCTCCACACAAGAGGCGCTGAGGAAAATAATTTCCCTCAGGGCCTATTTCATCTTTGGGTATTCTGCGTGGAGGGTATTTTTAAGGAAAGGAAGGCCAGGAAGTCTGGGAAGGAAAAAGATATAAGGGGTGGGCAGGAATCTTCGGTTCAATGTGTCCAGGTCATCCGCCGCATTTTTAGGAAAGGAAGGAGAAGGATGCACGAATCCATCCCCCCCACTGCGGTGCAAACCGATGATTCGAGAGAGTACGGCTTGAGAAGTCAAAGGTCTCCCTCAACCATTCTCTCCCGATCCGGTCTGCTATGTAGCTTGTGGGCAGACCCGGACAAACCTCACGCCATGAACCCGGGCACCCCTGCTAAGTCACCAAGCGTAGTGAACCACTTGGGGTGACCTATGGCAGAAGGGTTAGTTATTTATTTATTTTTATTTATTTATTTATTTATTTATCCAATGAATGGGGTGGCGGAACCCATACACGCCTCCAAAATTGAAATGTTAGTTGAAAAGGATGTAAGTTAAAAGATGTGAAGGAAGTTAGTTGATGGGAATTACCACATTAGTTATCTACATACATACAATCAATGCCCACTCGTCGTAAGAAAAAAATGATAAATACATTCTCCGACAGTTTCAGTCTGAATCATTTCTTTATTGTTTCGTTTCCGTAGACCAGACGCTGCGTGGATATTTTTTGTCTCTCTTTATTTCTTTCAGTTCTGAACTGAACCTTCCGAACTTTAGCGTCGGAAGTACTAGGTACTACAGAACGTCGCAAGACGCCGCTATTTCCGTCATAACTAAACTTCCCATTGTTCCCACTTGTTTCCTCGAAAGCCTTCTAGTGCACAGACTGAACATATTATACACCGGTCCATTGATAAAGACATCAAAGGCTGGCTTTCATGGTACATATAGTAACCTCTAATATTACGATAATTTTTTTGGAAAGATACGGGACTACCAGTGCCGACCTACAATACTCAATTTGGGAGGCGTGTATGGGTACTGCCGCCCCCAGAAACTATTTATTGCATAACCAACACCTCTGCCATAGGTCACCCCAAGTGGTTTGCTACGTTTAATGTTTGGATGCCTGGGTTCATGGAGTGAGGTTTGTCCGAGTCTTGGCGGCAGATGCGTTTGAACACCTCCTGCGTGGCGGGCCGGATTGAGGTTTTGACTTCTCCAGCCGCAACCCATCGTCTTGCACTGCAAATGGGGGGATGGATTAGTATGTCTTTCAGGGCCTCTTGTGGGGAGCTAAAGTAAAAAAGCAGTTCTAATATCGACCGTAGTGACAAAGAACGGATAAAGATCAAGAACTGGATGTTAAAATCGTGATTCTCAGACCAGAGAAATACAAAAGGGGTATGTCGAGAGAATATTTGACGTGCAAGTAGATAAACGGAAGGAGAAGTTAGGTGTTATAGTGAAGGAAAACACAAAACGCACTAGCAAGTAAATGAAAAATACTCGAGTCGGGTCTTGCCAAGAGTCGTAATAAAATAAATAATAAATGTAAATAAACCAAGAATTGTCCGTCAGGAGTTGCTTCACAATGTTTCTTAGTTAATAATTGTAATATATCGGAATATTAGTTATGATCAGTTCTATCACTGTTCTGTTGTTCTATGCTCGGGTCACATGGTGTCGGTTACGACGTGTGTCGAAGATAGCCGATCAGAGACATACAAAATCTAGCTAGCGAGTTATAAAGGACGTTTGACCTCTTAAACCTTGTATTGTGCGTAATAACACTAAACTCACTAACTACAAAGAGAGAAAGAGAGAGAGCCTACATTATGTCCTATCTAGCAAGCTTATGTCACTGCACCAGACAGATCATTTGTCACTGCGGGCGTGCAACCCAATAGAGATGTAAAGCGGTCATAATTTATCTGGACGATTTTCAACAGCGCAATATAAGTCGAATGGTCGTGTACAATGTACCTACAATGCGCCGAGTCCTGCTAAAGGCCAAACGTGATGAGAATTAATTAGCGAGTCCTCCGAGATAAATAGGCCCGCCGGCTTATTTTTGTTGCCTTTGATATTACGGCGGATATTATTCATGCTTTATATTGATGGTTCATTCCATCTTGCATTG
Source organism: Limnephilus lunatus (assembly GCA_917563855.2). Lineage (NCBI taxonomy): Eukaryota > Metazoa > Arthropoda > Insecta > Trichoptera > Limnephilidae > Limnephilus > Limnephilus lunatus. Next base: position 72,738,587 of record OU830595.1, read on the forward strand.
TAAAGGATTCATATTGTACATTGCTGAATCAAATAACATTGAGATAAAGAATAAGCTAAGGGCTTTTTGTGCGTACGACGACCACCGTAGCGGAGTCGCAAGCTTTATGACGTTGGAATCGGGGGCACAGGTTTAAAACTCGGCAAGGGCAAATATTTGTATTTATTTAACACTCACCTTATAAATGAGAATGTTTTTAAATTTGCATTAATATTTCTTCTGAAAAAAACTAACGAGAAAAAATGAATAGTATTTGTGGGTTTTCAAATATAGGCAAATAATTTTTTTATTTATTTTATATTTATTTATTTATACACATATATATTACAAATATAAATATAATATTAAAGTCATTTGTCCTTAACGTTTGTATCTCTTTCCAGAGTGAAACATACTATCGAGATCAACGCAATAATATAACACCATCACAATTCAAATTTGTTTGAAATTAAACTATTTTTGATAGTCATCCACTTCCCTTCATCTGCTCCATTCCAACACCTTCAACAACAAAGAGAGGATTCAAAAGTAAAGTTCTCCGACTGGCTTCGGTCGGTTGGAAGGCGTGCGGTATCACACAAAGAAAATATTATAATTCAATGAACTAAAATCAGAATTCACCCAGCATTATGTTTATTTTGATTAAACGTCAACTATTTTCAAATACGGATTAAAATTAAATAAAATATTGTTCTATCCACGCACCTACCCGAAGCCTTACAATAGTTACGCCCGTACAAATGATGCTTTTTCACAAATGCTGATTTTTGCGGTTTTTTTATTGATTTCCATAAGAACCATAGCTTTGAGTAAGAATCCAAAATTTCAGTCGGTTCGGCGGCATAGGACCTAAGAAAACGAGTTTTAAAGTTCGATCCCAAACATTACAATACGCCCGTAAAAATGAAGACTTTTCCACAAATGCTGCTTTTGCAAATTTGTTGATTGATTCCTGTACAGACCATATTTTTTAATAAGAATCCAAAATTTTAGTCGGTTCGGTGTCATAGAGCCTCAAAAAAAGTCTAATCATCAATATTAAAACAGAAAATCGTAATTTATAAACACAATTAAAAATACAGAAAGATAATTCAATCATTTTTAACCGCTGAAAATTACTGCTATTAATTTAAAAGCCAAAACTCTCATAAAATCTTCTTCACTATGATCATGGGTTTTACAGCAAAGCTCTTCAAATTTTTCACTGAAAACTCTAAAATTAACATATTTTTGGTTTTGTGTTTTGTTCGTGTCTCTTTAAGATCCATGTTCACTCCTTTCTCTCCTCAAAATAACCTTCACACAGCATCTTCACAAATGACAAAAGCCCCGGGGGAAATTGTTTTCCTCGGAGCCTTCTATTAATAAGTTAACGTAAAAAAAAAAACAAATGAAAATTTTTAAACTCTAAAAAACTTTACAAAAACAATGCAAATAGAAATATGTGCAAACTTGCTCAGGATTATGATTGTTATTTGCGCCCTATTCGAAGTATTGCTTTCCCAAAACCATGATTTAGTACTTGAAATTCTCAAAAGTTTAGATATTTCTGGTCTGTTTATCAGAGTTTCCATCAAGGTTTCCGATTGCAATTGTCGCTAAATAAATCAATAGTAAATTTATTTAGCATTTTCGACCAATTTCGCTTTTATCTAATATATCCAAAATTTTTGAAAAAATAGCTAAAAAAAGACTAACTGCATTCATAAAAAATAACTCAACCATAAATAAAAATCAATTTGGATTTACAGAGGGAAAAAGTACCCAAGATGCAATCGCAAAAATATCGTCAAGTATCCAGAGTACCCTAGACAAATCGAATAAATGTATAGGAATTTTTATCGACTTACAGAAAGCATTTGACAGCATCTCTCATGAAAAACTCATATTAAAATTAAAAGAAAATGGCATTGACCATATAGCCCTTAAATGGATAAAAAGCTACCTAACAGAGAGACCTCAAATTGTAAAATTAAACCAATCATTTAGTACATCATTAACAAGTAAATTTGGCATCCCTCAAGGTACCGTCCTCGGACCATTATTGTTTCTTATATATGTAAATGACATTTTCCAACAGAAAATTAAAGGCGAATTAATCTCTTATGCAGATGATACTGTATTATTAATAAAAGGTCAAACATGGGAACTAGTTAACAAAATTGCAAACGAAGATATTAATATCTTAAAATCATGGTTTGATAATAACCTTCTCACACTTAATGCTAAAAAAACAACATATGTCTTATTCTCCTTACAGAAAATACCTAACCAGAAAGTTAATATTAAAATCCACGATGAAAAATGTGACAATGTAAGCTGTAAACAAAATGATCCTTTTTGTACTGTAATTAACTCTTCTACTGAAATTAAATATCTCGGTGTAATTATTGATCAAAACCTGAAGTGGAATAGTCACATTGCAGAGCTAGTAAAGAGAATAAGGAAATGTATATATATATTTGTTAGATTACGAAATATATTGAATGTAAAAATAATCAAAAATGTGTACTATGCCCTTGTTCACTCTTTGCTTATCTACGGAATTTTAGGTTGGGGAGGTTCTTACAAAAACAATCTAAACTCAGTAAAAGTTTCACAAAGAACCATCATTAAAGTAATCCTTAAAAAAAAACCTACCTTCTCAACAGAATCACTATTTAAATTATTTCCAGTACCAAATGTCGATGACATATTTAAGCAAGCTTCTATTATTAAAATGTGTAAAGAAAAAAATAATAAAGAATATGAAGAATTTTACACATTAATGAGAAATGGAAATCAATTTATTACACCAAATTTTAAAACAACACAAATGCACAACCATTATATTTACCAAGCTATAAAAAACTAAAATAATCTTCCTTCTGAATTGCGCTGTATTTTGAACCAATCAGAACAAATAAATAAAATTAAACAATTTTTCAAAAAAACTTACATTAAAAAATAAATATTTTATACAAAATATATTATAAAATGTAACCTAAATAAGAACTGTGGCTCCCTTATCAGGCACAAGAGCTCCTCTTTTCTGATAAGGTATACATGACCAATCATGACCTTGAATATGATATTTTGTAAAATATGTATAATTAAAATGTAACCCATGTTTTATATTAAATAAAAAAAAAAAAAAATAAAAATAAAAAAAATAAAAAAAAATTTCTTCACTTTCCTATAGCGCAGCCATAAATCATTATTATCGATAGTCAAAGCATTAATATTATCCCTTGATTTGTCCAATATAGGTATACTACATTTTATTGACAGCACAGAAGAAATATTGCAACGTATTTGATAATTTTAAACAACAGATAATTGAACTGTTGTCTGACTTTTCGAATATTTCATAGACTATAGATCATAGGTTCTCAACGTGGGCAATAACGCTTCCTTGGGGGCTTTTCAGATCTTCAGGGGGCGGTAGAAGACCATGAGAAAATTGGGGGGCGTTTCAGACTTTCAGATGGGTGGTAGGAAACCCAGAGAAACCCATCCCACCACACATCTTATCAAATATGTTCATATCCCATTACGCCCCCTCCGTTGCGGTAAATGTGACCCCAACGTGATATCCCATTACGCCTCCTTCGTCGTGGTATCCCGTTACGCCCCCTCCGTTGTAAAAAATGTAACCCTGTCGTGGTATCCCATTACGCCCCCAATTGCTGTTTCGGATTCACGAGTTAGGGGGCGCTAGAAATAAAAATATTCTTAAAGTTGGCGGTGGGCAAAAAAACGTTGAGAATCTATGCTATAGATGCTTCCACATTCCACAGCCCATAAATTAGACATTCTAAGCAACGCGCCACCGAGGGGCTGTACTAAAAGCTGAATTAATATGTACATGTACAACGTCTGAAACAATCACCTGCTTCGCAATTTGTTATGAATTCGCAAAATCGTTCCAGAAATAAATATTTTCATTTTACTGAATGTTAAAGTGACAATAGACAGCTTATTTTGTACATTTATCTAAAATTCCGCTTTCTTTGGCCTGTGTCACGAATTTGCTACATCTTTCCATGTTCCAGTCTACATCTATACTCTTACGTCTATTTGTACCTACTATTGAAAATCAAACCGAAGTTAGACGGCTTCAGAGAGTTGAACTCGCGCAGGTTCTTGTTATTGGAAAAATATAAAATATTTCAAAGTACAAATAAAAGAAAGCTTCACTGCAACCAAAAATACATCGGTTATGTAATGAAGTTGGCAGGTTGCGGAAAACATTTCAATATCAGAAGCAGAAATTACTTATAGAAAGTATAAGGAAGGGTTAATATGAGGGATAAGTGCAAACACTCATAAATCAACGATATCATCAAGCTACAAATTTGTGTCTTAAAAGAAATTCAAATTTATTCTGTTTTCCAACCATTTCAAAGGACAACTTTTGAATTCGAGATAATTTTCCGTCAAACTTAGTTCAAACATTCTCAATTGCTCGTGCTTTGCACACTTCTTACTCGGGATTGGTTCTCTCGTCCTGACAACACTGCACCCTTCCGTTAACTTGGAGCACAAAAAGTATAAAAGAGCTGTTTTACTTCGTTATGGAGAGGCTTCGGTCCCAAAAGTTTTGTTAACCGAGGAATGACTGTGAATGTTTTTTTTTTTTTTTTTTTTTTTTTTCAATTATTTCTGGCTTTCACCCTTCAAGGGTGTTCTAGGCCATCATTTAAAATTACAGAGAAAGGGATAGATGAATTTATATATTAATTTTATTTAAATGTACAAATTTCAGAATTATATGGAAGATTGGAGTCGAGTTCAGACTTAGAAGAGATGAAATGTTGAATGGAGGGGAGGCAATTTTAGATAACGCTTGATAGAAGAGAGGATATTTATTTAGAGAGGGACAACCAAAAAATATGTGATCTAAAGTGCCCACATCTAGACCACAGAACGTACAATCTGGGGAGTCAAGGATGTGAATTTTAAAAAGGTGAGAAGGAACGGAACAATGACCGATTCTCATTCGAATAAGTGAGGAAATTTCTTTTTTGGAAAAATGGGGAAATTTTTGAAACCACGGTTTTGATGGGATAGTCCTTTGTATTGAGGCGTAGCGAGCTCCCTTGGATTGACTGGCAATGTTCCAATACTCTGTCCAAACATTGCGGGATCTATCTTTGATGATGGAAAAAATATCAGATAGGGGAATATGGTTTACGAGGGTAACAATAGGGTTGGACGCTCCTTTTTTTGCCAAAGAATCTGCAATATCGTTACCCACTATGCCAATGTGTCCAGGGATCCAAACAAGAATTACGGTTTTTCCAGAGCTTTGAAGGGAGGCTATCAGCACTCTAATGAGGCATACAAAGTGATCATCAGGATGAAGAAGAGGACAGGATTTAAGTTTTTGGAGGGAACTGAGAGAGTCACAGAGAACAAGGGAATGTTCACAATTATTTTTGATTATATATTTGAGTGCTTCAATTATTGCAATGCACTCAGCAGAAAATATTGAAAATTGGTTTGAAATTGAATAAAATAATCTATCATTAGAATTATTGTGGTAAACGTTAATACCTATACCACAGTTAGGAGAGTCAGGAGATTTGGAGCCATCAGTAAATAAAAGAGAAGAGTTGGGCCATTTAGAAGAAATAATGTCATTGAACAAATTATTAACAGTACGGGCTGGGAGATTGGAATGACTTTTAAGGATGCCGATCCCTTCCAAAATTGTTGGGGATAGGGTGACGTGACTATATTTTAATTTGTATAGTGGAAGAAGATCATTTTGGATAATTTGAAGCTCTGAGAGAGAGCGAAAATTTTTACAGATGGCAGGAAGAGGTTTAGTTCGAGCTCTGATTGTAGATGAATGTGTTGAGTCTTTGAACAACGAAACTCTGGGAATAACCTGATGACATTTAGAATTTAAACATTTAAGAACAAATTTGTCAGCAAACAGTTGTCGCCTTAAATAAAGTGGGGGATCAGAACATTCCACTTGAAGGGAATTGATGGGCGATGACTGCATCGCTCCAGTTATTATTCGCAATGACTTCGATTGAATTTTGTCTAATTTACTGAGTGCATTTTTGGAGGCCGTACTAAAAAGTGGGCAGGCATAGTCGAGATGACTTCGAATAAGTGCATTGTAAAGCAACTTAATGCAGGTAGGGTGAGCACCCCACCAAACGCCAGTCAATGATCTGATGATATTTAAATTTTTTTCACATTTTGTAACTATATTGTGAATATGGGAAGACCATTTAAGTTTCCTATCAAATGTTACTCCTAAAAATTTAACTTCAGAGGCGTTGGGGATTGGAGAGTTTTTAAATAAAATTTGAACAGAAGGATTTTTATGACGGTTTGAGAAGGTGACACACTGACTCTTTTGGACTGAAAGTTCCAGACCATTTAAAGTGAGCCATGTGCAAAGGGCATCCATGGCTTCATTAAGATATTTGACGGCAAGTGGGATGATTTTGGATGATAAGAAGAAAGCTAAATCATCTGCGAACTCAATAACTTTTACTTGAGGGGGAATAGAGACATGCATATCGTACGTGTATATATTATACAGTATAGGGGATAATACATCGCCTTGGGGTAAACCTTTCCAAATTGATCTACTCTGAGGAGTAACATCTGGTAGCTCAATGAAAATTTTTCTATCAAGAAATAGATTAATAATAGATTGGACAAACATGGGGGGAAGGCCAAGGCCTAAAAGTTTTTTTTTAAGGATTGGGATGGAAACATTGTCAAAGGCACCTTCTATGTCTATAAAGACTGCAAGACATACTTCATGGTTAGACATGGATAAATTAATATCAGTGCTGATGATGGCAAGGTTATCTTGCGTAGATTTTTTTTTCCTAAATCCAAATTGAGATGGAGAGAGAAGCTGATTACTTTCGACAAAAAATTCTAACCGGTTTTTAATTAATTTTTCATAAATTTTACTGAGGGTGGATGAAAGAGCAATTGGCCTGTAGTTGGATCCAGAATTGGGTGATTTGTTTGATTTTAGGATTGGGATGATTATTTGAGAACTCCAGTCATCAGGCATTATGCCAGACTGGAAGATTTTATTTAAGATGCTTAGGAAGTGATTTAGAACATTATCATTACTATTCTTGATAATGCTATAAGGAATACCATCTTTGCCTGGAGATGAGTCTTTGACTGTTGATAAACAATTTTTTAATTCAATTAAAGTGAATGGAGAGTCTAGCCAATGATCAGACATAGGAGTGTTGTGGATGGGAGTTATTTCATCTAAATTAGGTACAGAAGGGGGGGCAATTTTGTCCAAGAACTCATCTATCCATTTAGAATGAGACGCTCGAGGAGATGTTGAACTGAAGGAGGATCGAAATCTTCGAATCATAGACCAAACTTCCGAAATTGGAGTATTCGGAGATACTGAACTGCAGAAGTTGTACCACCCAGATCTTTTTTTTGACCTCAATACCCTTTTGGCATTGGCTTCGGCATTTTTGTATATAAGATAGTTCTCCATAGTCATATTGTGACGATACGAAAGAGATTTAGCTTTCCGAATTCTCACTACCTTAGAACATTCCTCATCCCACCAGGGAGTCGGAGGGAGTTTTTTAAGAGATTTGGTTTTAGGGGGAGGATTTGATTTATGTATTGCAGTTATGAGCATCGATTTGAAGTTATCGTAGTCATCTTTGACAGATAATACATCGGAAGAGGGTAAATTTTGTATAAACTTATCCATATGCGAGTTAAATTCGTCCCATTTGGTGTGTTTTGTTTTAATCTTCGTCGAAATATGGGACTTTTCTGAATGGAAAGAAGATTGATAAGTGATGGTGATCGGGAAATGATCACTGGAGCAAGGATCGGGGGACACCACCCACGAGGAGAGAGGTGCCAGATTTGTAGAGCATATGGAGAGATCCACTGCACTGGGGTTTGTGTTGGGGCGAGAGATTCTCGTAGGAGATCCGTCGTTCAAAAGGAAAAGGTTGGATTCATCTAAAAAATCCATAACATTTCGACCATCTCGATCAGAAAAAGCAGAACCCCAGACGGGGGAATGGGCATTAAAATCGCCCAATAAAAAGAATGGAGGGCTTAGTTGACGGACAATTTGTAACCAAGCTTGCTTATTGAAGTGAGATGATGGGGGAATATAGATAGAAACAAAGGATGTGTCCTTTATTTTAGCTGCAACCATTTGAAAGTCAGCATTGGGGGGTTTGATATTATTTATTGGGGAAAACGGAAGGGATTTTTTAATAAAAAGGGCAGCACCGCCGCCCGTACCTTCCAGGCGATCATCACGGAGACAGGAGTATCCTCCCACATTAAAGTGGGTGGATGGAGTAAACCATGTCTCCGAGACAGCAGCCACAGAAACAAGGTTTGAATTTAATAGGTTAAGAAGGTTCGATTTGTTAGAAATAGCACTGCGGCTATTCCACTGAAGTATTCTGACATCTTGAAGTGCCATTTTGAACAAATGATTTTAACGTGGAAATAATAGAAGCAGCGTTGGACGGTAGATTAGTTTGGGAAGAAATTAGGTCAATTAGAAGCATAATAAGAGTTTGTATAAATGAAGAATTATCTTGCGAGAGTTGTTCAGAAAGCTTTTGATGGTTTGTTGAGGACGAATTATAGTTGTTTGCGCACCCATTTGTGGCATTTGAAAGAGGAGAACCATTGGGATTTAAGAGAAGTGAGTTGTGTTGTTGCCGATCGTATCCAGGAGCCGGTTTAGAGACAGGGTTTTTGTACATTAATTTAGTTGAACGAGAAGATGTTGAGGAGAAGGGGAGAGGATTGGATGGAGAGTTACTGGATAAAACCTCGGCAAAAGATTTTTTGACAGGCGGGAATAGTTTAGAAGCCTGCAGAAAAGACAAGTTTTCAGAGGCCATGGAAATTTTTATATTTTTTTGGCGAGTTTGTTCAGGACAAGAAGAGTGAATGGCGGAATGAGCGCCTGAGCAGTTAAAACATTTAGGTGAAGAGAGAGAAGAACATTGGTCAGCCGTGTGGTTTTCTCCACATTTGAAGCATCTGGGAGGGGATCTGCATGCAGCTTTGTTATGACCAAAACGGCAGCAATTGTAGCATTGGGTGGTGGGGTAAGTGTAAATTTCAACTGGTAAGGAGTTGAAAAATAAATAGATATGGGAGGGAAGAGATTGTCCTTCGAATGTGATCACAACAGATTGGGAGGGCTTCCAGGAAACGTTGCCCTCAGAGGTGTCCTTATAATTTAGCCTCCTGGCTTTTATGGGATTGCCGATATGTTGAGGGGTTGAAAGAGAAGAAAGAATTTCTGGAATGGACAGATCGGTCGAGATACCCCTGACCAGGCCCATACGAGTGACATTGAAAGTTGGGATGTACGCCTTGAATTTAGAATTAGATGTAATAAAAATGTTTTTAATAAAGTTGTTGGCGGCTGAACCTGAGAGGAATTCAACAGAGATTCGGAAGCGACCCTCGGCTTTTACACCTCCGGGCTTAATCGAATGGTTCTTGTTGGTTGAAAGGAATTTACCAAATTCAAGAGGATGAATGGTTTTACCTTGCTCAGTTTTTTGCGCATAAACAATGTAGGGGCCACAGGAATGAGTAGAGTAAAAATTGGTTTGAGGGGGTTGAGGAAGATCTGGTAGAGACTGAGAAGTAGAAGGAGAGTCATGCTTTACTGGGGAAGAGGGACTAAACTTCCTTTTTTTTGTAGAAGTTAGAATGACAGATTCACTGTCAGAAATTACAATATTTTCACCATCTGGGGGGTCAGGGGGAGGATCTGGGGGCTTTTTAGGATGTCCAGGAGGGAAATCCTCCTCCATTGTTCACAAAATTACAAAAAAAAATATGTATGGAAAGTGACAGTAGTGAAAAAAAGGTTATAAATATCTGGAAATCAGTGACGAAAAGTGACTCCTGGAAGATCAGAGGGGAGAAGAATCCTCAAGGAACAACACACTACACTTTATTGACCAGAAAACATAAAAATATTAGTTAAAATAATAAAAAATATTATTTTTTTAAGAGAGAAAACAAAACAACTGGTGACAGCCAAATGTTCAAAATTCGAATCCCGACTGTGAATGTTGTTTTTCAGTATTTAATACCCTTATTGTGATTTCATAACGAAGTATTTGTAGTATGTCTGCAAAACGGGATTGTTTTTAATATCATTAATCCGATAAGTAAATTATTTTTTACTGGCGCCAGTTATAATATGGAATACCCAATTTGGGGTATGTTATGAGGCTGAAGATAGTTGGGGAGGGGAAGGAGACGGGGTTAGGAAGACGGGGAAGTGCCTGGCTATTCAGATCTGGTCACCAAACACGGCTAAACACAGTAAGATGTAAATATAAGCTACAAGTAATGTAAAAGTTAGCAAAAAGTAAAATATATAATAGAAAAGAGTAGGTAATGGGAACCAACTAAGGCACTGCCTGTGTGTGGGTAATATAAACAAGATTGCTATATATACATCAATAAGTACATTCAATTTCAAGCAACATTTCAATTCTGAATGGTGTTCTTATACCAGGGCGACACTAAAGGTATATTCCACTCTGAAATGTGCCGCAAGTACCTATATTAAATATTATTTTTAATGAATTAATTGTGAAAAAACACTGAGAGTTGCGCCCCGGAAAGGCGAAGGTCCTGGGACCTGGGTTCGAGTCCCAGATGTGATCGTATCTGTTACAGATTTTTACGTTTTCAGATTTGCGATTGAGTTTCGCTAATATTGTCTTCATTTAATAAAATATTACAATTTGAGGTTTTACACATTAAGTTAAAAATAAAAATAAACAAATTAAAAATTATTTGCGCACGCAGGGTTTCGATCCCGCGACCTTCGGATTGATGTTAAACACGTAGAAAAGTCACTATCGAATGTCACATTACAGAAAGTATTAAAATGCATAAAGGAAAATTTCTTTGTCGTAATACATGAGTAGGTACTAAACTGCTAACGAAATGGTAAAACATTATTTCCTTGAATTACGCTGTGTGATTAATAATGTGATTAAAAACAACTTTACACAAAAGAAACACAAACAAGAATAATATAATAGAATTCAATAACATTTTCTCACCAAAAACAAGAATCTATATTGAAATCAAATGTTTGTAAAATACAATAATAAAGGCAGTTTTGGATAACTGGTGATATTAACTATTTAAAGTGCCACGTGTTTCGCCTCCGGAAGATTTCTTTACACATTTTTGACGCGCCAGATCCACAAATATATGATTGAGAACGAACGTCGCAAATTGGGTTACTAACAACAACAATATTTCTCAAATAACAGAAAGTAGCATCTGTTATCTTTTACATTATTTATCTAAGGCGAACGAATTGTTCATTCCCTTGAACAATTCGTCAATATTCAGGGAAACACGGCGGATGAAATACGAGTCCCGTCTCCAGACAATACAGAGAGGAAAACAGAATCCAAGTAATGCCTTTTCATTTACGACTCTTCCTACTGCTGCAGCCCGGAGAACCAACACACCACTTATTCATTGTTCTTCTTTATGTTCCGATGTCACCAACACCACCAGAAGTCAGGAGGCATCATTAAACCAGAGGAATAACCGGAGGCTTCCTTCTTAAATGATAGAAGGGATTATTCGATTCTACAAACATAGATTCAAGTACTCATTGACAACATGAATTACCTACTCGAAACTTGATACGAATTCTTATCAATCTTCATCGACACTAATTCCGAACTCTTACAGGGTTAAGTATGTCTTTTCGCTAACATTGGTAGGTAACCCTTCAAGGAAAAAGTGGTGGTCTAGATTAAAATTGCGTTATGTATAATATAAATTTATTTAAAATGGCGAGGGTCTAAACCTTGTAGAAACCCGCGTAACTACTCTTAACTATTGTATAATCTTTTACTAAATAAATAAAATTAAAATATATATATATTATTAATTTCTCACTTAGTATCAAACAAATTAAAACAAAAAATAGCTACATTAAGGACATTAAATGTTGGCTGAAGGAACTATCGGAAAATTAACTTACTAGTATACTTAAAACATCGTCGTAGAAGTTTCTGGAAAATCTTATCCAAACCATGATGTTAAACCATAGAAGTCGCTGAAAACTTATCCAAAGCATAGTCCCCCTCAGCACAGGATCTCCTAGTGAGGAGGACTACGAATATAATTTCTATTTAATATATATAATATATATTTATCTAATTTCTATATATATATATATATATATATATATATACCTAACATGTTTCTTATAAAAATGTAAAAAATAATAAATATATAGTTACCAAAATATTTTTAAAAAATACGAACTGGAAACGGGTAAATATTCCAAAAATAAAATAAACAAATCTAACGAAAAACTTATGCTAGTTAAGAGTTATTTTAAAAGCCAATATAAAGAATTTAAAACTTGGAATTTTTATTTTTTCTACTCAACATTCAATTTTGACAATGGATACAATCGTGCACAGACACAACATTTATGAAAATTAAAATAAAAACCCAGTGCGGTAAATAACACATCAGCTCCGATGATTGACACTGTAACACTGTCCGAACGTTGGCTAAAGAAGGAAGAAGCGCAACACGGCATAATACCCTAAAAATAAATCACGATAATACTTTTGGTTGTGAAAATCTTAAACCATAGAAAAAATCTAGTAGTTCACAAGAAGTAACACAAAGCTTGTTTCATTGGAATTGCTTGTTTCAATTCTTGTAAAAGCTCGTATCCCATACAATACATCACATACTTAATTAGGATTTTCTATCAATAAACATCGACCAAAGTCTCGGTAATCGGCTTTCGTTTATTGGCAAATTACTTACGAGAACCGCTGGGAAATCACAAACAAAAGAATAAATGACAGATATCTCTCTGATAAAATTATACAGCTTTTTTTATAGTTTGGGAAAAATAATATTAGCTTGAAGAGAATGACGATAATGAATGTGGAAGAGGGGAGTTAGACTTAGAGCGAAGGGTGGATACCTCCGCTGATTCTCGTCAAGAACGGCTACACAAAAGTTTTCCACAATGCGTAATTGACATGACGTAAATTGCTTTTCAACTTTTAGGTCTGTTTAGGCGAACGACTCGCACACAATTACGTTCAAAGTTCTACTACAAAAAACACTATATAAGTCCATGCGAAAGATTACAAAATCGTATTTGACTATAGATGTTCGACTTGATGTTTCTTTCTTGGCTGACTAAATCAAAGCCTTTTATATATGCAAATTCGTCGATTTTCGGAGGTAAGTTTACAGAAACGGTGAAAAATAAAGGTTTAATTTATTTTTTAGGCACTTAGATTGATTCCGAAGTCTCTCACAATCAACCCGTGCACCAAGGAAAACAATTTTGTTACCGGCTTATTTACAATAATACTATTGCCGGCATGCGTTACAATGGCACTAATAAAGAAATTATTTCTCCCTGAGTGTCTTTTCCCAATCGTCCCGTTCCGCTTCCGCCTCCCCTTCCCCTCCCCCTCATGCGTTCCCCCTCCACCTTCCCCGCCTTTAATTTAAAGAGTTTATCCGAAAAATGAACTTTTTAACAATCGATGGTTTACAAAATGTCATTCTCAAATTGTGACATTTTTGATAGTTTCGTAAGAGTTTTTGTAATGATTAAAAAAACTTTTAAGATGTATTGTCATGTGGTTAAAATAATATAGAAACCATCGCGAGGGTGGAATGAAGGTATTTTGAAAGTTTCAAACATTTCCTATGCTTAATATATGAATTCGTAGACAACTCAGACGTATAGAAATATGTATTAATGTATATATATATATATATATTCGATTTGATTCAAATTTTAATTCATAAAACTTTAAATGTTAAATCCACACCACGGAGAGTTTGAGGGGGTGAGGACATTATTATCTCAACTTTTTACAAAAGAAGATAATAAAATTTATTTATTTATTTGCCGGCTATTACTCAATTTGTTACATACATGGCCATTTTTCAATTTTTACGTAATTCTGTTATTTTTATGTTGTAAACAAATTGAGTATTAATGTATTTTTTTTAAATTGTGAAAAAATCGACGAGATCGCTTAATAAATCGTTATATTAGGTGTATTATCAGCATTGAAGATATCATTTTTAGGTATTTAGCAAATGTAAACAAGAAATGAAAATTTGATAAAATGTATGTATTTAATCATTGAAGAAGATAATATTAACAAATACTCAATGAAACAGAAAAATACAAAGAAAAAAGATAAACAATGACTTACTGGGACAATATTCTATCAATTGAGCTATTAGGTCTGAATTGCTCAATTGGTACTGTGTTGTCCCGGTAAGACACAGGTTCTGGGTTCGATTCTCAGTTGCAACCGGTACTATTTTCCTGTCTTTTTCTGGATCATGTTTCATTGACGATTTGTTTACATTACCTTGTTCAATAAAAAAATTACAATAAAATTTATAAGCTTCAATAAGTTAATCCAATAAATTGAAATATATTTTTTCTTCGAACACAGTATACTAATTTTGCGGCACCATTTTAATTCAAAATTACCAGAATACATGAAACATAAACGTGGTCAAAACTCTGTTTTCTGTTAATTTTGAAAATGACGAGTTGTTTAAAAAACATTGAACAATTCATCAAATATTTTATGTTAATTTTCACGTTCTGTGTAAGTTCAATTTGGGAGGCGGGAATGGGTACCGCCACCCCGGGAACCTTTATTGGATAACCAACACCTCTGCCATAGGTCACCCAAGTGATTCGCTACGTTTCATGATTTAGCAGGGGTGCCCGGGTTCATGGGGTGAGGTTTGTCTAGGTCTTGGAGGCGGATGACTGGGCCACCCCTTAAACTCTTTTGATTTCCTGAACTCTCCTCCTCTTCCTTTCCTTAAAAAAACCCTCCAGCATCCCGAAATTATTTTCCTCAGGGCCTATTTCACGGAACCTGAAAATTAACTTAAAATATTTGATAAATTGTAAAAACAAATTTGAAACACCCCTTCCTAAGTATTCTATTAATTTTTAATGGAATATATTTATGACAGCGTGGGTGAATTTTTAATTTAAACCTAAGAGGTTTGATTTAAACAAACTTTTACAAGAATTCGTAAAACTTTTACAATAATTTGGTCGCTAAAATGGTCTTAAAATATGCGACCTCACTATTCTGACATATTTAAAGCTGAAGTTTAACTAATTCTACATGATCTAATAAGGTTTATGTTAGTGGTAGCATTAGTCCCAACAGCACCCTTCGAAATGAAGTGCCCTTCTACCTTCACAATTAATTTATCAAAGTTAATTTCGATAAACTTATCATGACTATACAAACTCATCACACGAAGAGAATAATTAACTCAGTATCCGAGCGATCTTACCCCTAACTCTCCGATGTGTGAGTTTACTTATTTTTAAAAGCATATATATATAACTGTTTGATGTCGACTGCTCACTTAAGTATAAGTTAGACATCAAACAGTTAGATTTACTTCAAACAGTTAGACGAAGATAATGCCAAAAAGTTTGGGGCGTTAACCCTTAAATTCTAATTGTTCGGTTTTCGGTTAGAAATCGTTGTATCTCTCTTACTGACATAGAGAGAAATATGATATAAACGGTGTTACAAAGAGAAAAAAACCACGCTTTATATTCAAATACAAAATCTAACCACAGAAGAAGTAAAAAGTACACCTTTGTGAAATTATAGATTTCAATCGCATTTTAAAATAAATTTATGAAATGAGAATGTTTTATTAGTAGGTATATTAAAATATAAGTGGATAAACAGGTCTTTAAAACACGCGCGATTTTTCGAGCACGACGGCGTAGCCGAGTGCTCGAAATAAAGCAAGTGTTTTAAAGACCAGTTATCCGCGAATATTTTACGCTATTTTTTTTATTGGTAGACTTTGAAAACATAAATATTGATATTATTATTAAAAATTTGGAAATAAGAACTAGTAATGAATTCTTGATGTGACATCACAATATCTTGTTGTCATGGAAATGAAAAACACAAACATTAATCCTGTCAGATTTATAGTTAAAAGTTGACATTTAGACTTCACATTTTGTTGATTTGTTGTGCGATTTAAACACGCTAGAGCGTACTTTAAATGAGTAAAAAAGGGCACCAATAAAAAAAAAATTACTTTTAAATAGAACAACAAAAAAGGGAGGTGACAATAACGTTTATAATAGATTAGTATAATAAAATATGTAGGTATGTGTTTTTGAAGAAAAACTTCTTTACGCACGCTTGACTGGGGAGTGAACTGGTGAATGCGTTACGAAAAGTTTGATGCGAAGGGTCAGGCTTTTGCGCACGCTTGACTTGAGGAGTAAGCTGGTGAATGCGTGACGAGAGCGTTATGAAAAGTGTAATCGGGCGAGGACAACGGTTGGGCGAGGCGAACGGAAGTTGAGAGGGAGATATAAGTTAGTGAAGTTTTACTTCAATCGTGTGGTCTAAAGCATACTCGTTTTTTTCGTTATCAGTAATTTTAGAAAGAAAAAACGTAAGGTGAATATTTTTTAAACTTTTTTATTTTTGCGTGCAAAAGTTTATTTTGATTTATAAAATTTTAATGTGTATTTTATCACCTTTCAAAAACAGTTTGTAATTTTCAGATACCTCTGAAATAATACGGTCGAGGACTGAGGGGTTAATATGTACTAACGTACGACTTTGAGCCAAATGGAAACGCATTTTTAGTAATAAAATCGATGACTTTTTCTTTCTTTCAGGAAGCAATTAAAATGGCGCGCTTCAACGTGTGCATCGGAATTTAATTAAAACAGCGCAGAGACACAGAGCAATGCACAATTTTTAGACATAGGAATTCAAGCAAATCAACGGTACCGAAAAGCAATGACGAATGTGCGATTGTGTAGTTTTGCAGAAGAGCTGTTTAAAGTTTCGTTTCTGCATTTTGACTGTTTTGACATAAAGAACTATAGTTTATAGAAAAAGAAGATAAGAAAAATAGAAAAAGATAATGGTCGTAACTAGGACTCAAACCCAGAACCTCTCGTCTAACCAGGACGTGCGCTTTTACAGGTTCAGTCATTGCCATCAAATCGTCATAATTGTGAATCTCATATTTTCAAATTTTATAATTAACAATATTATCTTCAAATATTTTTTCCATCATAGGCAACTTCTTTTTTCATTGGAAACAATCTTTCTTAGAACTGGTTTGTAACCTAGATAGCGTCTCGGATAAATAAAACCGAATTTATTTATTTGGAACATATGTTGCGACTTGCGACGATTATCTTTTCCTATTTTTCTGTGTCTTGTTCCCTTCATATTTTTGTTTAGATTATTAGTGTTATCTTCTTCTTCAATGATGTATTACATTGGTGGGAATAACCTTCAAAAGTAATAAAAAGAGAGTTGTTCTTATAATACATTAAATAAAGTTTTTTATTGATATTTTGCATTTCATTAAAAATTCCTTCCGATATTACAGACTTCTAATCTTCAAAGAGAAATTAAAATAAGCCAACAAAACGATTTTCAATTTCTAACAGAACCGACATTTTCTTTGGGATCGTCGAAATGTTCGACAAAAGAAAATTGAAAAACTTTCCCACCAGTGTTTTCATGCCTCAAGTAGATATTTTACAGTAAAATGTAGAGTATTACTTAATTAAATGTTTGTTTTTTAACAGTACTGCGTTGTTACATAAATAGGGTTAAACAAATACGCAAACATAGAAGCTTTTGCTCAAATAAAAACCTACATAAAGAAGTTCCAAACTACATAAATAATCAGGAATCCGAAAGTTCATTTGAACAAATATTAACAATATTCAGTTAAACCCACAGAAACCCAAACACAATTTGTTTAAATGCCAAGACTATTACGACAATGTTAGCAGCTATTAGTTGGTAACTGTTAGCTCCCACCACACAAAGTGCCTTGAGCGACGCAATGCAGTGGAACATCAGGAATATACAAAAATCGAACAATAACTCCAAACTTTTGTAAATGGTGAATATAAACAAAGTGTAAGTGGCACGCGGCCTTTTCTAGAAATCATTCGTGGTCTACGCTCATACAGACCTCTCGCTATGTTCTCGCAAGTGATTAATAACGACTTTATAAAAAGGGTATGAAACCCCCTTTATTTTACCTTTATAATAATAGTTCAATATAGCACTTTCTACGCAGGGCTATGTCAACACGACGTTGCAATACTGAATGGCTCGGTATTAGAAGGAGTTGATTGTTATTGCGTCAATTCAAGTAATTTTGTTGTGATTTCAGAAATTAATGGATGCGTGATAATTGTAAAAACTCGGAAATTAGAAGAAATTACGTAGCTTTTCCAATCTTCGTGGGAAATTTTCCCGTTCCTGTTTTAGAAAGTAATTTGTAAGTTCGAAACTTCTATCAGTTTTATGATAAATTTGGCCTTCACGTTAAATAAATAGTAAGCCTATTTTACTTTTAAAAGTTTGAAAGATTTTACGCATGTCTCGACACAGGTATATCTTAGTGAGACAGGCATCGAACAATATAATGTTAACATACGTTATATAGAACAATAAATAAAAATAAAAAAAACTTACCATTTTTAAATAAGCTTTTCTATATTTAGAACTAAGCTCGTAATTAAAAATATATACTATCATTAATTAGAAAACGAAATCAAAAACGTCCCCTTTGACAGTACAAGAAGAAAGCTCCCAAAAATATTTATGTATTTGCGTGTGTAGGTATTTAGTTCTTTACAAATGTTATGTTCATGTAATAATAATAATAACATTATTTAATTTAATAAAACATTTGCATTGCGCACTTTTATGTTATTTTTCTTCAAATGCGCAAAATAAACTTATAAATACTTTTACATAATATATATATAATCAAAGATATCTACTAATTTCGGTTGTGCGTCTATAACTTCGGTTCGATTCATTTTCAAAATTGGAACTGACTGTGTGAAAAATTCAGACAAGCGATAAAGTAGATTCTATCAACAATAATATAATATTTCAACGGATTTTATTTTCAAATTGGATTTTAATAAATATTCAGTGATTTTTTACGGGTCGGCGCTAGATATTTTACAAATAAAATAAACGACAAATAGCGAAACTACCAGGAAAACAGAATGTACTAGGGCAATTTGTATTGATTTCTGCAGTGCACTAGCACACAATTTATTAAAATACATAAAAAAAATATTTACATAATTATTCTTTACGGATAAATGAGCTCTAAACCCTACAAAACTGACAAGCAACAATAAAGCGCCTATCAATCATGTGATATCCAAAATACGCCCACCAGCAAGGAATAAACGTATATGAGCAGATTTATACTAATAGCAACAAAGCTTGCCGTCTAAATTCTGCTTCATTGATGTTAAACATATCAAAAACAAGATAGCTCTTCCCACTGGCATGACCATTGGCAAGTTAGTTCTGCAAGCCTGGAGATAAAACAGTCTATGCTGTCGGTGAAGGAGATAACAATCGGGAGCATAGAAACTAATGCTCTCCATGATAGTCGAGTTTTCGAGCTATCTACGAATCAGTCTGAAGAAATGTGATATAATGTGCACATCCCTTCTGACCCGTAGATGGTTCATTCCGAGCATGCCCAAGAGAAAGTCGATAGGGAAGAGCCACGGGTAGTATCCATACTCCCTCTGGTTGAGAAATCTCATATATTTCTTTTGAACCTTTTCCAACATGAGGGAATACTTCACCTGGTGCGGGCTCCAAACCACCGATCCACGCTCAAGCCTACTCCTAACCAATGCATTGTATAGTACTGTAAGAACCCGGGTGTTCATGAAATTCCTCACAGTGCGTAGGACAAAACCCAACATTCTCAGTGAAGTACCTACTTACACGTCATTATGATACGAACATGAAATGTTAACCTACTATCAAACGCAATACCAACTTTCATAGTGGAGACACGTTTTAAACTTCGAGCTTTCATAGTATACGGGTAAAATCAAGTATGACACGCCGTTGTGAAAGAAAGAATTAAACATTTAGAGATATTGAATTCAATCTGATTATGTTTACTCTAGTCAACAATTCTTTCAATGTCCGATTGGAGTCGAATGCAATCTTCTAAAGTTTGTATTTCCAAGAAAAAATTTAGGTCACCAGGGAAAGGTAATGAATGCGGAATAATTAACACAAATCGAAAAGAGGAACAATACCAAAAACATCTTTCCACGCACAATAACAAGATCTATTTATTTCCTCTTTCCCAACCTTTGATTACTTATGGTCTACTGTCTTGGGGAAGTGAAAACTAATATTTCTCTAGAAGTAAAAGAACAAAAGGCAAGTATTAAACTAATTCTTCAAGTACCATACGATATAGGCTCTCAGAAAATTTACAAGCTACAACGTTTTTGTGTTGCTCAACGTCAATTAGACAATTTTATGCTGGAGCGTCGATTCTTTAACTTTTCAAATACAAATTACATATTTCCTTACAATCTCAGTGCTCAATAATAACTTGGCCTATAACAAACCTATTCCTTAACATCCCACTAAAGCACTCTACCCACGGACAAATATCCTTTAAGTACTATTTCATTAAACTGTACAACTGCAGACCATATAGTTTGAAACAGCCTGCTCATACTTCACCAATACACAAACTAAAAAAAAGATCACAGACTGGATAAAAATTAAAGGTATGCAAAAACAAATAATACAATGGCCCCAATCAAAACAGCAAAAGGACTCTTTAGAACTATTGGGATTACTGGTGCATTTATTGGATAGGGCTTTATTCTTATTAAAGGCAACTTTCAACAAATGTATTTTTATTTTAGCGCAAAAAAATAAAGTTTCAGCAACAATTGGCTGCGGGATAACGAAGTTATGTTTCACAAAGGCGGTTTCCAATGGCGGAAAGCGACTGTATTAAATAGCTGGGATTGAAAGATATGAATAATTTACAGATACATCTTATAATAATAATAATATGTTTTACTACATCTCCTAAAAGGGAAGGACTTTTTTAGAAACTTAAAGGAGAAGACAAGGTTGTGTATTTTTAAAAATAACTTGAATTAAAGTGGCAAATCGTTTCCATATTACGGCCAAGGGAACAATGGTCGCGGGGACCGGAGGTTTAATTGAGTGGTAAGACAATAAGACTGTTATTTAAAAGCCCCAGAAGGAATACAAAAAGCAAACGTGAATAAATTTGTCAAGGTTCGAACACTAAACACTTTACAACAGTGAGGTTTACCATTGTGTACATGAACAGCGTGTACATACACAATATGAAGAAACCTTTGAAAATGTTCAATGTTTATTTAGGCTCGGTTAGCGGAATTGTGGCAAAGCAGATTAAATCTCAACACAAACTTTACTATCCTAATTTTGGGAATATTCATTATGTTAGCGCGGTGGGAGTGTGAATGTATAAAATTATTATTAAAAATACACATGGTCATCGTTTAGATAGATACGCAATGAAACATTTATTTTTAATAGGGTGAAAAAATTGATAGCAATTGATTGGTTCATGATAACTTTTGTTAAATAAATAAAAAGAAAATACTTTGTTTACGTCACTTTATTGATATTTTATAGTCTACCGGTTTCGGTACCTCCGTACCATCCTCAGGACTGTTATAAAAATACTAACAAAAACAGAATAATATACAAATATTGTTGAGAAAGAGACAGTAAATTAGAGCGGGACAGTGCGACAGTCGTGCGGGGGAGGGGATTGTGGGATAACGGGAAACATACTTATAATATATATAAATTGTTAAGAAAGAAAGAGACAGTAAATTAGAGTAAAAATTATTAAATTTAAAAAAAATAATGTTTGTTCTTGAAATGATTTTTTTTTACGAATTCTCGTATTTTCTACTGAATTGATAAATGCACTAAAAATGACGGTGGAAATTTCTCTTTCGGCTCTCAGTGAAGCTGAATAAAAAATGCATAAAATGGTCAAGAAAACACACGCGAGACGGAAAATTGGCAATTTTCCGTCTGACACACAGTGAAGAAAGTAGTAGGTAGTAAAAAGCAGCCCGGAGGTTACATTCGTCTTCAGGAATTCACGAAACAAGCGCTCCGTGCTCATTGGCAATAAGTTGGGGATGTAATTTCCTCCCGTTTTACTCCCGGGTCGGAGTACGGACTGGTTTTCGTCTTCATCGTGTGGAAACTTTACACCACCCCGCCACCGCTGAGTTAGGCACACAAGAACATACATAATATAATATTATACAAAGCGGTCCAGTGCAGTGGTGTGCGGAGGGTGTGAAGGAGATGGCGGAAAATGAAAGGTGTAATAAGAATTTTGGTTAATAGATAGTAAAAGTGCATAAAACCATGGCGTAACGGATAATTAATGATGGATTAATAATGATCATCAACATTTTTTTTCTTCTAATTACTGAACTTTTTAACTATGTAAACCAATGTAATAATCTGTAAAATGTATGTTCAAGAATAGAAATAAAATAAATAAATTAACGGAAAAGCGTAATGGCCTATGGCGTCTATGCCTTTGAACATATTGCGGAGGTTGCGTGTTGATTTAGACAAAAAATAAATTGAGATGTTTATTGGTTGGATTTATCGAGAGTACCAACTTTTGATTGGGTATTTTGACACATGGACTTAAATCCGTAGACCACAGAAGAGAGGTCACAAAAGAACGTAGGCAGCCGCCTAAGTCGAAAGTACCCGTCGTAGCAAGACCCGATCTTTGATCGGATTCTTTCGTTTGACAAATAGTAGTAGTAGTTTTGTAACAGGTAAATAATCTATTTGAGATTTCAGGTCAGGTGTGTACAATCTCTGATTATCTGTCGCAAGATTCGAAATGACTGGACTACAAAATTCATAGGTACATCTATGGTCGCTCCCCACACCGGCACTCGTCACGGGATACGGATGCTAACATCGAAGCTATTTGAAAAAGAAACCCGATCGCTCATTGGTGGTTTGTGAGCGGGTTATAATGAGCTACGATCGATCGAGAACTCGATTTGATTGGATAATCTGCTACGTACGAAACTCGGACATAGTGTGAGATGTTTATAAATAAATTAGCCGCCAGTCCGAGGATGATGTAGGTAGAAGATTTATACAAGCACAATGAATTTTCATTTGTCAGAATCCAGTAATTCATAACTCAGCTTCAAATTATAATAAATGGTAAAACTTTATCATAATTTTATCAATTTTATCGTTTTCCTAAAAGTGCTTTCTGAACAATCGTAGATTTGCCAAAGACAGCTACCCGAGAACAAGTTGTCTACTATTGACCAAACGAAGAAGGTACAGTATCCATTATCAAACATTAAATTTGTTTACATCTACATACGTCTACACATTAAACTAAAACCGAATACGTAATTATCTCCTAATACCCCGAGAAAGCAAACGATTTGGCCTTTTAATGCTTCAAAAATGTTTTAACGTGAAATGTTTTTTTAAGCAAATTTGTCGGTAGGCGGTTATAATATCTGAGCTATGTCAAATTCAGTTCGTAATATAGGCTAATGTCGGTATAAATGTTAAAAAAAATTCTACATTATTCCATACAATACAATGCCAAACCACTTTATAGTAAAATATAATAGATTACAACTTAGAACTTTTAAAAACTACTTGTAGGTAGGTATTTTGAGAATCTAAATTACTTCTAAATTTTTATTTCAATTGAGTTTGAGTTCCCGCCTGTCCAACTTAATTGAGAAAAATATTATTAGCAGAAGGTTGGCACATTGATTTAATAGTTTGAAAAGTAATTTCCGTCGTGGAAACCAAGCCACCTTCAAACGTCTGATTTTTGAAATTTTCATTTATGGTGTTTACTGCCGGCGCATATTGGGGAAACTTTTCGCTATATAAATGCGGGAGATGCACTTCGACCCCGTCATACTTAAGCTAGTTTTACATGGCACTTATTTCCATACCGATCCCAATATGGAAACCATTTCTAAAACCATACCCATGTGGAAAATGTTTGCTTTATATTTGCATACCTACGATTTCATACACATTAGCAGTTGTAGTCTAGTCAGATATAGCAGAATATTAACCGGTGACGAGTTTAGCTGTCTTTCTTCGTAACTCTTCTATTTTCTTCTAACTGTATCAAATCCATGTACTGTTCATTTAACGACCCTTTAAATTCATATTCATATGTTAAAATAATTTTCTTTTAGTTGTATAATGTTGTCCTTCCAGAAATGTGTTTTATTAAAGTCATTGGGAGGTAGGTAATGTGTTATAAATGTTATGTAATAATTTTGTAATATATTATCACTAATAAATAAAAAATAAATAAAAAAATAGTCGCCGTTAAAAAAGAAGTAATTTTTTGGGATATATTTCGTCAAGAAATGGGAAAACCATTTTTTATTTTTATTTTGTAATACAGTTTATATACTCGTATATATATGTGGGTAACCAAATTATCAAAACCATAAATCATAAAGAGGTATCTGTCAAAAAATATAGGCGAAATTAACAATACCGCACAGAAACACGCACAAACAGTAATAAACACAGTCTACCTTTAATCTCTTTAACAAAATTTCAAAACATATTTTTCCATATAGACAGACCTTGCGAAAAAAAATTGCGTGTAAAACGCCCATTAGTCCAGGTTCCAGAAATATCTGAGAAAACCGACAGAGGTCGCATTAAATTAATTCTTCTCTGGTTGCCAAATGAGTAAAAAAATCAACCCGTAAAAACAAAGCTTTTTTACTAAAATAAATATATCTATTTTCAAATGTCTTTTAAAACTAAAAAAAATAATAACTGTTCGACTGAGGTTTGAACCTTCCTACCCAATGATCGGAATCAACCGCGCTGCCAACCGGGAAAAATCACGAATTTCTAAAAGATGCGTATATGAGCGCGTGTGTGTGTGATTGCCATCAAAAGTTGAGAGAATTCGTTGTTATAGACGAAGAGTCTACCTGCAGAGTTTTTATAAAACCACTCAAACAAACGAAAGTGAAATCGAAAACATATTTGAAAGTCACATCTAACTTTGAATAAGAATAAAAAAAAATTTCACCCAAAATTTTTAAAATGTGTGTAAACGATTAGGTACCGTGGGAAAGCTTTATATATTTATTTATTGTTATCAAGTTTATTTTGTAGAACTCCATTTTCATTTTTTATTTATTTTATATTTTCAATAATTTTATTATTAAATGACCAAAAACAGTTTATTTATAAACAAGTTCTGCTGGTAATTATTAAAAAAAAAAAAAACTTTATACATTAAACTAAAACGCGAGTAACATTTTATATGACCAATAAATATATTGTACATATTAATAAGCGTTTTTATTGTAATTATAATCCTTAATCTGAATACCTCAACTTTATTTTTAAATTGGTATTATTCTAAAACATCGGTATGCTGATGAATACCGAAAATTCCTTGCTTAAAAACACTTTTTGATATATCAAATTAAGTAACGAGACGTACTGTTTTTACACAGAGAGGTGTAAATTCAACAATCATATTGTGTAGTCAGAATACGATACTCAAATACTTTGCAAGTCCTTTAATGGTGAGGTAATTGTCGTTCTTGTGCTTCTGCCCACCAATTCAACCCTCGTCACAATATGAAAATACGAGGAAATGCCAAATTACAAAAGGTTACGTTAAAAGGTACATTAGTTAGGTGCTAGGAATAAATCTCAGCTTCTGAGAAATGATGTATTAAATTTCAGCACAGAGGATTTTATGCGAGCGAGTTAGGTGGAAAAGATTCATTTGATATGTGGAAACATTTTTCAACGGGCAGTTTTAATTATTTCTGTCCAATAATGACATATAGTTGATATTTTCCTTTGAAGCTCTCTGTAATACGATAGATGAGTAGCGAACTATTTCCCGTTCCACTACAACTCTAGCGAGATCAATCAGCTGTTGAGAAGGGTTATTTAAAAAAATTAAATATTTAAAGACTCACTTTTAGTGACAGCCTCTCCTTCAAAAGATAAATTAGAATTTTGCCCGAGGGGGAAAGATTCTCCGAACAAATTTATTCATTACTCAGGGGTTTTCATATTTTGACATCCTTAACGATTCGCTAAATGGCGACGAATCTTTAAAGGTATTTTGGCTGCCGCAATTTATTACCAAATTAAATAGCCCTTCTCCGAAATAAACTTTAAAGGGCCAAACAGAAAATACAAATGTAGAATCTTTTGTTACCGAAATATTGTTGCAAATGGAACTAATCGGATATGTTACGGAAATTTATACGCTTTGATGCCGCCCTAATGGCATTTTTAATTCTTTCGAATTTGGGTTATCAAATTGTGATACCATTTCGCTGTCGTTTTTTTGTAAAATTCAAAAAGATTTCCAGAATATGATGCGAATTTTAACAAATCCAATTCAAGTAGAATTCGGAGCGAAACGTAAAACTCATCTCTTCAGAATGTATTTTGACTGTTTTGTGTTTAATTTGTAGAACTTAACTTAACATTATTTTTTCAGAAGTCAAATCCATTAACAGAAACAAAAAACTTTATTTAATAGCCCGTAGTTCCACCAAACCATTGCAACAGTTTCTTCATTTCTTTTCCCCAATCGAACTAAGTCTCAATCTTTTCACAGTAATTAATAAATAAAAATGTCTTAACTCGAATTATTTCCTATTTCATAAAGAAATATGTCTCGTTTAATTTAAAGAGAACGCCTGTAACTATTGTAAAGGTTTTTTCTAAGTGGGTATTTTAAACTATTATGTTACGAGTATCAACCACTGTTCAATAAATAGTAATATAACTTATTTTATTTTATTGTTTCTGTTCTCTTTCTAGTTCTCATTTATACAAAATATGTACGTTGGACGTAGGACTATAATATGAAATGAACACCAGTTACCTTTATGTTTTAATGATTTGTTATTAAGTATATTATAATTTTTTTTAATCAATATTGTTTATTATCACTTAAGCAACAGTTACTATGCTTTAAACTTTTTTATGTTATTTCGTATTTTTTCTTTTCTTTTATTTCCTCTAAAATTTCCTATTTTTTTTGTACAAATCATGTTCTATAATATGTTCATACCCATCTTAATTTGACTGTCCTAAAACGGGAATCCTCCTAGTTGGGCAGTCAAAACATTTCATAAATTACGTATACAAATGTATAATCTTATACTAAATAAATAAATAAAATAAATAACATATTATATTACCAACTATTAGGTATAATCTAGTCGTATAATATTGTTGCCAACCAATAGTTTCATTGATTTTTTAAAACAAAAATCGTTACGTTGTTCATTCGACTGCGAAGCCGAGATTGAATATAACACCTCGAAGATTAGCTTGATGGTTGATAGTCATTATTCGGTAGAAAAGAAGTCGATAAGAAACAATGCATATAAATCGTGGGGTTTTATTACCTACTCTTCTCCGAACGTATCATTTCACCTTCCATTATCGCCTCTTTTATACCGAATCGCGCTATTATGTATCATAAATCAAAATCCACACGTTTTCCCCCGCCGCATAGCGCGATTGCCTGATATTTTCCAGGAATTGTGACTACAAAAATAAAACAAATTTATTTTTAGTTCCACACAAAAGCATTTCGAATACGAAAAAACTTCTATGCCATTTCAAATATGAATGCGAAATTATTCCTTACAGATTTATTTAATGCGTTCTGTTTCGTTGAAGAGACTGTTTTGTATTTAATATAAAGGGTTTTTTGAACAGGAGTTTTGCTTATTTGAGCCAAATATATTTGTGAGCTTTGAAGGAAATTAAGAAAAGGACTGTGACAGGACAGCAGGAGGAGGTTTCTTCAGCAAAAAAAAAACAGACATTGAAAATCATGACTTTTATAAATATAAACTGTAATGTACTTTAATCCCGGTGATTAAGATTACTTGAAATGGTTCCCTGACAGTTGACCCGTCGACAGTTGGCCCCCCGGCATACTTACATACAATATCCAGTCGGTTTAGGGAAAATACGGTTTACCTAATTACATAAAATATAACTAAGTGACCCCGAAGGGATGTGCAGAGAGGATGTACTGCACATCCCACATGTATATCACAAGCTCTCAGCTATTTCCGTAACTCTTCGTGCATTACACACGAACGCCGATAGATGATACTCTTCTAAGGTACTGATTAACTGACATCTGTTGAGACACCTTAAAACTACATATAACTATCTATACTAACGACATCTGTTGAAGGATGTTGAAACTGCATGTCTAACTTAATACTACAAAAACCATACCTATCTATACCCTTTAAAATTTAAATACCGCACAAGAGTCCCAACAGCACGGAGTCATCGAAATATGGCATTCCCAATTGGGATTTGTTGTGAGGCTGAAGGGAGTGGGGAAAGGCAAAATGAACTTATGCAAAAAGAAGTTTGGGAACCATCCAAAAGTTATGCGTGATGCGTAATAGTGATAAATTAAAAATAATGAGCCTAATTATATTTATTAATTTTGATCGCCTTAATTTTTTTTATTATTCCTGTGGGAATTTTCGCCATTTCTTTCAGAAGCTGACATCTACAATAAAAGCCAAAAATGTAAAAGTATCCAATCTGCGCGCACGTAATAAATAACAATAAATCCAGGAAATACTCCTACTCAAACATAAAGCGGCACCATTTAATTAAATGATATACTTCGCAAAGAAGAAAGAAGAAACGGAATTCTCGAGGCGTGAAATTAAATCCCCGGTTGCAAATATTCGCTACAATATAGCGCCGGGAGGAGAGGGATGCAGAAATGGGAAGAGTTATTTGGTACTCGGTGAAAAGGCTTATAACGCTGGCAGAATGCATGACTAACTGGAGGCGTGTAAGTGCGGCTGAGGAGGGTGTACTAAGTACGGGGCGTTGATGACATTTCGAAAAAACTGTCAACTGTTGAATATAACCGTTGGAAATAACGCCGATGCCAAAAAGTAAGAGAGCCAACTGTTGGGATTGTACTAACAGCGAACGAGCCAACAGCTATATTAACACATTTTCGGCGGAATGGTGGTTCTACATTTTACGCCAGTCCTACTTGAATACCTGAAAAGGCATTACTGTAAAATATTTGTACATGAATATCGTACAACAATCACTTATAAAACATTATATATAAGTACAATATATGTGATGTAAGTCTTCCCCATATTCTTGTTTCCTTGTATTTTGTGCGGAAGAATATTTTATCAAACGGAAACTTACCCTTTGGCACTGGATAACGGGTAAATTGTTATTTTTTGTAACGATTTGTGCCAAAGAGGAATGCAAAAAAGTATGCATTTTATAAAATTTTTCATAATGTAATAAAATGCATACACTTTTTACACATAAAACTCCACTTAATGGCCCAACACTGACTTTAACTTTTGTTTATTGAGTCCTATTACAAAGCAGGCAATACTTTTGGACACTAGGCGATTTTAATATTTTCACTTTTATGGAATGCCGACGGTACAAAAAAGGCAATAAACATGCGTTCCTTATGACAATTCTGCTACAGCTCTTTCTTACACATTAAATAATGGTGATACAAAAGATGAGACACACAATTTACGTTACGCTTCCTCCAAAGTACCTACTTCTTTTTTACTTTGGAGGAAATAGACATACGTACATTGTGTGTCATATCTTTTGTCTCACCATTATTCAATGTGCAAGAAAGAGCAGCAGCATTATCGTGAAAAGGAACGTAAGTTTATTTCTTTTTTGTACTGTCGCCGTTCCGTAAGGGTGGGAATATTAAAAGCAGCTAATACTTTTATAGTTGAGGTGCAGTGAGAACTATATTATGTATATAAAAAAAATCATTAAAATGCATATATATTTTTCACAGATACATCGGAGTACAACAAATTCCATTTTCTCGAACGAGTTCCTTGTTTTCGCCCGCATGAAGTGTGTAAATTTACTTGTCATCAGCAGATCTCTTGGCGCTAGACAATACGTTTCGACCGATTGGGGTATATTGCGATCCGAGAGTATCTTCCACTCTTCGTCAATAGCGTTGAGCGTTGACGGCATTTAGCTGTTATTTCCAACGTCTAGATATATTTTGACACAGTGTTCGTGTATAATTCTAGTATACCGTGAAGATACCGCCCTGTCAGCCCCGCCAAGAGTGCTTTGCAAATGATCCAGCCAGGAAACTAAGACGCGGTTTATCACAGTCGCTGCTACCAAGTGGCAGGTGAACTTTTTGTATGCAAGAGATGTCATGTTGTAACGGTCTTGTGGTATTATGTACCTATGTAATTATTATTGATAAGTAGAAATAACTGGTATTGTCTACCTCGGTAATTGATAAGAATAACATAACGACAAGAATCAATAATAAAGTAGCTCACTCTCGATATATTGTTTGTAATTACTAGTGGTTCTGAGAACAATTAATTAATAGACCACGAGACCAAAAGTATTTCTAATTTTCTCTTATTATAAATATAAACCAAAATTTCCTCTGATATCCTAATACCGCTTGGGCCTCGGGCCTATTTTGTCAGAAGGTCAAAATATTCCCGTTTTGCAATAAAATCCAAAAAAAATTGGAATATTTCTCGAACGCCTCCGAAAACTAAAAACTGTTTTTTAACCGTGATGAATTTAAATTTTATAATTCGAAATAAACACAAAATATTTGAAATACAAAAATTTTGAATGCTAAAAAAAATTTTAAAACGTTTTAAAAATTACTTACCATACGTTTTTTCGAAGTAAAATTACTGATAAACGTATGTATTATAAACGTTATAGTTAACTTACTTTCACGAAAAAATAATGAATAAAAAAATCACAAAATTTCTTTTTTTTTCAAGTAGCGGTCGGAAACTTTGGTTTCCTAAAGACGTACATTTTAATTATTTTGTGGTCAACTTTTAGATTTGAATACAAATCTTGGTGTTTTCTCTTTTTAGAAATTGTTATTCTTATGGCCTTTCTTAAACCCTCAAGGTAATTTATTTAGTTTTCGGAACAACTCATATAGGTCTCATAAAAAAAGGTTGTGTCTCCCTTACTATAACGGTTAGAAATATGATATAAACGGTGTTAGAAAGAGATAACATTACGTTTTATATTCAAATCTAAAAGTTAACCAAAAAATAATTAAAATGTACACCAAAATTTCCCGCCGCAATTTGAAAAAAAATTATGAAATACTGAGATTTTTTTAATAATTATTTTTACATAAAACGACAAAAAAGTGAGTTGACCATAACATTTATAATTCATTTACCTAAAAATTAAGTGTGCTTTTTTTCGAAATCATCACTTTAAGTTGGAAAACGCGTAAGGTGAGCAATTTCTAAAACTTCTTCATATTTGCATTAAAAAAAATTATATTTAAAAAATTATACGTGTTAGTTTCGAATTATTAAATTTGAAAGCATATTTCATCACCTTTCAAAAACAGTTTTTAGTTTTGGGATGCGTTCAGAAATATTCCATTTATTTGGATTGTATTGCAAAGCCGAAATATTTTGATTATCTGATAAAAAAAAAGGCCCGGGCCCGAGTAGTTAAAAAAAAAGACAAACATAACACAAACTAAAACTCCATTGGCTAAACTGAAACCTTGTAATAAATTATGCACTATATAAGAGATTTGCAGAATTCTTCTTTCTTTTTCATCAGAAAACTATTTGCAGAAGAATTCAGAATAGCTGTCTCTGGTAGCAACCCTTTTGTGGGTATTTTTATAGGAAATTACTTTTATAAGAATTATTTAAATAAATTCAGCGTTCACGGAAAAAAAATTGAGTTATTTTTATGAAGATTTTAAATTAAAGCTAGGCTAAAATAATTTTGAAGTTAAGCTAAAATTACGTCAATTATTTATTTATAAAAAAAACCTCTAACTTGGTCAGATTCCATTAAATCTTGGTTGAAGCCAACCAATGATAAAGTCCCACAAATAAACACTAATATGTATACGAAAATAATATTTTTGTTAAGAAGAAAGCAAAAGGCACGGCTGTATCCGGAATAAGTGGGAGGGCTTCAACTAATAATAAAGTGGTGTTTACTAGGTAAGACTTTTTCGGTTGTTGTTTTCTCTTAAATGTATTGATAAAAGCATCGATGAACCTTGTCCTTTGACATTTGTCACATGAGAACGGGTCGCTTCTGCGACTCATTCTTGCGTTCAATAGCTCGGTTGTGGAAGAATGTACCGACCTGTGTTTTCTCCCCCCTATAATATGGGTCTCGTCAAGACCCATGTTCACTCCATCCCCTCCTCAAAAAAGACCCTTCACACAGCATCTTCAAATATAAAATAGACCATGGCTAGGTAAATTATTTTCCACAGGGCCTTCTGTATGGAGTTAATTTAAAAAAACGAAAGAATAATATCAGATAGATCAATATGTAACGTTATTACAATAATTTTCCTGTGGGTTTACCACTTACAGTTTATAGAATACCCAGCTTACTGTGGCGACTGAAACAATGTAGCGATGGAACAAAAATAATAAACCTTTCAACTATGAAATAAAACTGTTTGTTTTCATGAAAGTACTTGTAGAGGAGTACCACAAAACGGGAGGCGTTTAAATGCTACAGGGTTATACAGGGGTGAATTACACTAGGTGTAACAATGTTTAGTTCTACTTTATGTCACGTTGTGGGGTTGGTTTGCAGCACACATTAACTAGCCCGCATTAATATTAATTAGTCCCGGGCTCAACAGTCCACAGCTCTCGCAGTATAGAACCATGCATTTCATTTTGAAAAAAATACTCAAGTCATATAATCTCCCGATCGCACCGTGCCGCAAACACACCATTATTATTCTGTATGGAATTAAATATAAATGGGTCATCGTATTTATTGCAGTTCGCGGTTTGCCACATATAAATTTACGATCGCAATAGTATCGAGATGAAAAACGTTCGGCAAACGAGTTTATTGCAAATAAAAATTTACAGTGCCTGCAAAGCTCAGAAATCCAAGGTTTAACGATTGAATTAACGATTCTCAAATACGCGAACGCCTGTTCGGGGTGAACAAATTAACTAAACGATTGGCTGAAGACGTTTCTAAACAACTTTGAAATCAAATCGATAAAGATTTACTACAATATATGATTGTGGAGGAGTGTACCAAGCACAATAACTTCTTCATTGTGTAAATGATGATAATAATTTATATACATGTATCAAACTACTGGGTGTCATATGAATGCTAATTTTTCTCGTAAAACTTCAATGAACATAACTGTAAGCACAGGATTCTTTCAATTAAGACAAATTAAAGCAGTAAGTAGAAACCTGTCAGCAGAGGCGACTAAATTACTAGTCAATTCGTATATTGTTTCAAGTCTAGATTATTGCAACGGAGTATCAAAATAAACAAATTACAATCCGTTTTTAACGATGCGGCAAGACATGTCACCGGCGCGGCGGATCTAAATATTCCCATATTTCAGAGCAACTCGAAAATCTTCACTAGCTCAAAAGTCCTGAAAGAAACCAGTTCAAACTCTGCTGAATGGTATTTAAGTCCCTTATGAATGGATCGGGTTTATAGGAAATGTGTATTCCAGGAAATTCCATTTCTCGAAAATCAACCCTTAAGTCAGCAGCGTCATCAGCTTTCGGAAGGTTAAAGTAACCAAAGCGCACACCAGCGGTAACACGGTGAGCTTGCTTCCAGAGTGTCAGGACCTAAAGCCTGGAATGGACTGCCACATGATTTAAGAATGATCACAGTCTCGGCAGAATTTAGAGTTAAACTTAAAACTCACCTTTTCAGACAGTCGTATTCATAAAATCAAAAACCCTTCACCTTCACAGATAGTAAACAACTAATTGTGTAAAAATGTAAGCAAATTATTGAAGTAAAACTTCTTTACGCACGCTCGACACTTGGGGGTAAAATTATGAATACGTTATGAAACGTTACGAAAAATATGAAACTTTACGAAAAAATATGACACACTTTTTTTTAATATATGAATACCGCACAAGAGTCCCAACTGCTCCCATCTGAAGCCAGTGAGACTATGGCATCCCCAATTGGGGTATGTTCATGTTGTGAGGCTGAAGGCAGTGGGGATGGATGAACTTCCTCTTGCCTATCTAAGGAGATAGGGAAGAGGAAGGTGGGGAAGTACCTGGCTATTCAAATCTGGTCACCAAACACGGCCATTTCAAGCGACGTTTCAATTCTGAATGGTGGTCTTACACCAGGGCGATACTGAGAGAATCTTCCACTCTGGATGGTGCCGCTAATCAATATGAAACGTCATCAATTTGAAACGCTAATCAATGATATGAGTTGAGTTGAATTGAGTCGAGTTGAGTTGAGAGCTGAGAGCTCGGAGCTGAGAGAGCTGAGAGCTGAGAGCTGAGAGCGAGAGCTGAGAGCTGAGAGCGAGAGCTGAGAGCTGAGAGTGAGAGCTGAGAGCTGAGAGCTGAGAGCTGGGAGCTGAGAGAGCTGAGAGCTGATAGCTGAGAGCTGAGAGCGAGAGCTGAGAGCTGAGAGCTGAGAGCTGAGAGCTGAGAGCTGAGGGTGAGAGCTGAGAGCTGAGAGTGAGAGCTGAGAGCTGAGAGTGAGAGCTGAGAGCTGAGAGTGAGAGCTGAGAGCTGAGAGTTGAGAGCTGAGAGCTGA
This sequence comes from Limnephilus lunatus, assembly GCA_917563855.2. Taxonomy (NCBI): domain Eukaryota; kingdom Metazoa; phylum Arthropoda; class Insecta; order Trichoptera; family Limnephilidae; genus Limnephilus; species Limnephilus lunatus. The sequence continues at coordinate 72,773,218 of OU830595.1, forward strand.
GAGTGAGAGATCAGAGCTGAGAGTTGAGAGTTGAGTTGAGTTGATGCGAATGTTGAGGAGATGGGGATATTTTTATTCCTGGTATTATTATATTGTTACTGGACGGCATAAGTTAGTGAAGTTTTACTTCAATCGTGTGGTCTAAAGCACACTCGTTTTTTTTTTTTTATATGAATACCGCACAAGAGTCCCAACTGCTCCCGTCTGAAGCCAGTGAGACTATGGTATCCCCAATTGGGGTATGTTGTGAGGCTGAAGGTAGTGGGGATGGGAAGTAGATAGGGAAGAGGAAGGTGGGGAAGTACCTGGCTATTCAGATCTGGTCACCAAACACGGCTAATGCCATTTCAAGCGACGTTTAAATTCTGAATGGTGGTCTTGCACCAGGGCGATACTGAGAGTATCTTCCACTCTGGAACGTGCCGCTAATCAATATGAAACGTTATCAATGTAAAACGCTAATCAATGATATGAGTTGAGTTGAATTGAGTTGAATTGAGTTGAGTTGAGTTGAGTTGAGAGCTGAGAGAGCTGAGAGCTGAGAGCTGAGAGCGAGAGCTGTGAGCTGAGAGCTGAGAGCTAAGAGTTGAGAGTTAAGAGTTGAGAGTTGAGAGTTGAGAATTGAGAGCTGAGAGCTGAGAGCTGAGAGCTGAGAGCTGAGAGCTGAGAGCTGAGAGTTGAGAGTTGAGAGTTGAGAGTTGAGAGTTGAGAGTTGAGAGTTGAGAGTTGAGAGTTGAGAGTTGAGAGTTGAGAGTTGAGAGTTGAGAGTTGAGTTGAGTTGAGATGATGGGGATGTTGAGGGGATGGGGATATTTTTATTCCTGTTATTGTTATATTGTTAATGGACGGCATAAGTTAGTGAAGTTTTACTTCAGTCGTGTGGTCTAAAGCACACTCTATTTTTATTATTTGTAAGCTTTTGTAAATGTCATTTCATAAAAATTCTCTAGTAGTCCTAAATTCTCCAGTCTTTGAAAATAAATATTAACTCCAATTTTGGCACTAACTTTCTCATAAATGTAAAATCGTAATGGGGGTAGCAAATGTAAAATCGTGCAAAAGAGAAGTCCAGTCCATTTTTTTTCCTGAATAATGAACCAAACTTTAGCAGAGCCGGTTACAATGCTAAAGCATATTAAAAATTAAAACAAAAAGAACTATACGCGGGCCCAGTAAAAAAAGAAATAATTCGGTATTAATTTCAAATAAGTGATGAAATGCCACTTCGAGAAGTCCGGTCACCATTTTAAATGTGGAAGTTTACTTACGATTTTCTTCAGATTCAAAGATTTGGCTTTATTTAATATCTCCGCAGTAAAATAATTCTGAACAAAACAAAAAGAGTTACACCGAAATTTAATCTTCAACATTTGTGAAATTATAAATAAAATTTGGTGAAGTGGCGGTAGAGCAACCCACCCATTAATATTATATCAGCAGGAGAATGTATTATAAAAGGGATAACCGTATGTGGTGTCGGTTACAGCAGTATTATTTTCCTGTAAAGACATTTTTATAATCGTAAAAGAGATTCAAGGATATTTGATTTCCACGAAATCAAATTATAACCTTCGTTTTCCCATAATAAAAAAATATTTATTTTCAGATTCTGGTAATATTATGTGTCTAAGTTCCTTTTTAGTTAATACGTACTTACGATGTTAGAAACTTCAATATTTTTTGTATAATTGTTAGATTTAAAGTGTTAAAGTGTCATTGTACAATTTTATTCCGAGATTGACAAATTTTTGCAACCTTCAAAACAAGAGTAAGGTCATTATCTGTATGAGATTTTGAAAAACCATCCCTGTAGGATTTTGCTTTTTTTAATGTAAATACGGCACAAGAGTCCCAATTGATATTCATTGTGATATTGGCATCCCAAATCGGGGTATATTGTGAGGCTGAAGATAGAAGAGAGGGAAATGAGATGGGAAAGAGGAAGCTGGGGAAGTACCGGCTACTCCGGATTCAATTTTGAATGGTGCTCTCACACCAGGACGATACTGAGAGTATCTACCACTCAGGTAAGAGCCGCAAATATAGTATAAATATTTATGAATGTATAAATTGTGAAAATAACACAAATTAATCAAAAAAAAAAATTACTTGCACATGCCAGGATTTGAACCCGCGACCACCAGATTGCTAGGAGTAGACCTCGATATTTCTTAATAAAATTATGCACACTGGATGTTCAAAATAATGAGGAATATTATTGTCTACATAGATTTTTCACAGTGTAATTATTTTAATGATAACATCACATTACCTACAGACTACAGAATATATCTCATTAGGAATGTCTACATTTACGAAGCCACCGTACATGATTTCGGTTCTCCGCAAAATATGACACAATGTTTAATTATTGTATTTTCTCAAATGATCTGAAAGGTACGCCATTTATTCGGGAAAATACGCTCGCATTTCAAATTAAAGGAAATTTTTGGGACTGGATATAATTTTAGGAAATACAATTTATAGCGATAAGGGAACAACGTATTTTATTATGAACATCACGAAAAGATACGTGAGCGGAAAAGCTGGGAATGCGCCGACAAAATTCTGACGAAATGTCAGTTACTTGTGTGTTTTTAATATCGTATCTACCTGATTCAAGATACGGACATTTCGTCACCTCAGTTGAATAAGGTTCTAACTAATGCAAAATTATTTCTTTGTTCATTTCAATAAGCAAAATAATTTTCAAACCATATGTGTTGTATTTCATGAATAAGTTCTAAAATCAAGCTCCTTTTATTTTATAAGGTTCTAACATCGCTTATTTTGTTTGTATTATTTAACAGTTGATCGTTGTTACGAGGCGCATTGTAGTTCATCACTTTGGAGAAAAGGGTTCTTACTTCGCCTTAACCATGTTCCGAGGTTTCAAAGACGAATTTTCGTAATCTATTTAATAATTTTTGAGTTTAATGTTCAATCTTGTGTAAAGAATTTTAGTTTATCATATTTTAATGGATAGAGATGTAACGAATATGGCATACGTCCCTATGAGATGGTGGTGTTTCTCAATATTTAAGTGAGAACAGCCTCTGTAACCCTGCGTTCCCAATTGCCCACCGTCCGACCTTGAATATTCAGGACTCGTTCTGACGCCGCGCCGGCCACACCACCACCAACTGACAGAGTGATTAAATTTTTTTGCTTCATTGATTTGATATTTACGTAAGTTACACTTTATTTTTTCTCAAAATTTTTTCTCCATAAAATTGATAAACAATATTATTATTTAAATTTTATGTTTTCATAATGATTTCAAATTAAATTCAAGTAGATTTTATTCTACGAATATATTTGTTTGTATTGACCTTGTTCCTAATATGGGATTTCTTGATGACCCTAATATGGAATACTATCTCATATTAGAAAGAGTATTTCCAATATGGAATAACTAAATTTCTTTTTGCTATTCCAGGTTATATTTTGGCATCCACGAACGTCAAAATGTCGCAGAAAAAACAGCGGAAGACGTGGGAGAAAAAAAATGATAAAAAGTCATGGAAGCTGTAAAATCGAAGACCGTGGGATATCAGAGGTGAAAAGTGGATCCAATGTTTAGCCTGCCGATATTGGTGCCATTATTAGTGTTCGGGAGCCGATAATATTTATTTTTAATGTGATTACTGTATGCAAATTTAAAAAAATCAGTGTATTCCATAATAGGAGCACTTTTTTCAATATTGGTTTTTCCTATTGTTTTTAAAATTAAAATGAAGACGTTTGTGTGTTTCTTTTAATATTTCGTTGACATTTTAAATTCCGTAACTATATTTCCAAAGATTTCAATACTTAATAAACGATTCAATTAGAATTAATCAGATTTATTTTACCTAAGCTATTCCATATTCGGTACATCTCCTCTAATATTTAAATAGGACGTGGCCCTAGCTTGAAATTACATTAGGAAAATGTAATTAGAACATTATGCAATGAATTATTATGTCCTAGCTGGTTAAATTAAAATACTTTACAAAAGATTCAACCTCAAAATCAAAAAATGGTAAATAGACAATAAGAAATTGTCTATGCAAACTTTGACACCTCATATCTCAGAACAAAGAAAAGTGAAGTTAAAACATTGTCCAAATGAGGAAACGCTTTGTGAGCCGAGGGATGTGATAAAAATTCCGTTTTTAAGACTTACGTAATCCTTGCACAAAAGAAGGAATGCATTATGCACTTAAATGTATACAAAACGGGCAACACTGACTTGTGGTTTTATTATTGTTGCAAGTGCCCAAGCTGGAAGCGGTCTGGGCGATATGGTTTCAAGCTGAAACTTTCAACCAACAAGAACTTGCGGCCGGAGAAATCAGGATTTACAATAAGTACAGGTGAAACTTGAAAATTTATAAAAATGTACGCTGACTGCAATTCCAGATTTCACCGTACTGGGGGGATAATAAAATACGAGAATTTTTTGGATTGACTTTTTTTATGTGAATATTAAGTACACAAGAGTCCCAGCTTGACTCAACCGTCTTGAGCCAGTGAGATTATGGCATCTCCAGTTGGGGTATGTTGTTGGGCTGATTTATTTAATTTAATGATTTCTACACACACAGTTCACAGATAAATAGATGATAGATGCAAGTAACACAAACAAAAATGTTACTAATATAAAACACGGTAGATCAGCGTCAAATAAAGTAAACAACTGTATGAAAATTGTTAGTTTTAATGTTTTGTTAAAGCGAACATCTCAGAACGGGAAAACCTGTGCCAAGGAAAAGAGAAGATGTCATTCATAAAATTATTTCTATTTCTCTTATTTTGTTTTATTTGTTCTTCTTTTATTTCCATGTATGTATTTAAATTTAATTTTTCTTCTCACTTCATTTCAGATACATAATAAAATTACATTTCTGCCATCTCGGAACAGGCTATGGTGAGATGGTTTAAACTTTAAACCAAATAAAAAATGTATTTGCATATACATATATCTATGTCTAATATCTATGTATACTTGGTTTGTAAATAATTAAAAATAAAGTAGGTATTATAGCATGCCTATTAGGTTAGGAACAGTTAAAGTACAGCATAATAGTATATATGACGACCTCCGTATTCCAGTGGCTAAGACTCTTGACTCACAATCCGGAGGTCGCGGGTTCGAATACGGCGTGCGCAAATAAATTTTATTTGATTAATTTGTGTTATTTCACAATTGTTTCATTTAAAATAATATATAATATATTTGCGGCACGTTCCAGAGTGGAAGATACTATCAGTATCGCCCTGGTGTAAGACCACCATTCAGAATTGAAACATTGCTTGAAAATGGCTTTAGCCGTGTTTGGTGACCAGATCTGAATAGCCAGGTACTTCCCAACCTTCCTCTTCCCCACCTCCTTCCCCTCCCTACTACCTTCAGCCTCACAACACACCCCAATTGGGGATGCCTTAGTCTCACTGGCTCCAGACGGGAGCAGTTAAGATTCTTGTGCGGTATAAACTGTAAAAAAAAAGACACTTTAACAAAGAAGTGATGTTACATAAAGTGAATTAAGACGAAAAGTAAATAAAACCACAAAAAGGTGGATGATAAAATTTAAGTATTTAAAAAATATTGGTAATTTTTTTTTCATGTTATGGTTTGTTTTAGTCTGCTTAGAGAAGTGGACACCGAATTCCTTATACAAATTTATGGTCTTACGAAAAAACACACACCTATGCAATTATGGAAATGATTAACCATGGAAGAGAAAATTATTAAATGAAACACGATTACTTTATATCACTATAGGTATCAAAATAGCGTGCCAAAAACAATTTTGAAAACCAATTACATGATGTTGTGTAAAGTTTGTTGAGTCATCTAGATCAATAGGGAAAATGAAATATACAGGCACCGAAAACTGTTGCACATGAGTAAAGTTGCACAAAGTAAAGTAGTAAAGCAAAATATCACATTGATTAACCTTTAATCCGCCCATCTAAAACAAGATGGAATAAAAAAATGTATTTGCAATAACAGTTAATTTGAGAATATACTGCAAACTTTATTTCAGAAAAAAGAAGAATGAAATACACAGACATCGAAAGCTGTTGCACATGAGTAAAGAAAAAGAACACAACGATTATCCTTTAACCTGCCTATCGAAAACTATTTGGAATAAAAATATATTGGCAATAACAGTTAATTCGGGAATATACTGCAAACTTTCTTTCAGCAAAAGTATTGACTTTCGATAAGCACGTGAAGAGGTCATAAGAATCAATTCAGCGTAGAAATCAGAGTATCAAATAAACGATAAAGCCGAGAAGATCTTCTCTGCTCCGAGTGGAATCATTTAATCTAGCTTGAACACAAAATCTTCTGGTTCAACACGGTATTTCATTAGAGAAAAGGTTCGCGGCCCATTGGCTGAAATTGTGAAAATATATCACTAATGAGTTTTCAGGCCCGGCTGATTTATTCCACAAAAATCTTTTGAACTCTGAAAGGAATAAAAGTCATTTAAATAGATTTTTAATCCTACCTTAAAGGAGTATTATTAAATCTTGTTCGTAATTAGATGTGCAGTCACAGTTGTTCTGAAATTTAATCAAAGTTCAATAGGTTTCCTTTTGACTTCAAAGAAGCTTCGGTTTGTTGAGGAAGTTAGCAGTTAGCTGTTGTTTATCTTACGTGCCTCCGCGGGAGAACAGGAAGATTGGGAAGACGTGTTATCTTTGCGTATTAAATTCGATAATGAGAGTTTGTCAACCCTCCATGACACTTCCATCATCTACCCGCGTAGCTTCTCTCCCGGAGACGCGCTACAATATGCAGAGATTTACGAGTCTCCACAAAACATGAAATGGAAAATACGTCGGAATAATTTATAACAAATGAGTGCCTCATCCCGTCCATCAGCTATTCGTAGAATGCATTTGGCAGATCCGGCGGGAAAGCATCGCGTTTCGCGCGGGAACTGAACTATTTCATGATGGCGTCGGAGAATGGCGTGACAACCTCTAATGTCAATCACGAACGCCAAACCATCCGACAGCTGACTAGACGGAACGATCAAATTTACAAAAGAAACTTCTCTTTGTCTGTTCTATTTAAATTAATATTACGACATCCTATAAATACACCTACACGTCTGCGATATTTCAAATATTGTTCCATTTCATGGTATCTGAAAATAATCAATCTTCGTAGACATAGAACAAAGAAGAACACAAGAAATGCAATGTGGGCGTGTTTTGTGATCCAAATGTCTGACTATTCTTTGAGTAAATTTCAAACGTGTTTCATCACGGGATCACATCAAATGGGATGACGATAAACGATACCAAGAAAGTTTAAATGAAACAGAGCGGGAGCTTAAAGAGTTAAAACCAAAGGCTACTAGACTAAGAGTAAATTTCCATTAAAATATATTCAGTTTTGTTAACACTGTAACAAAAGGTCCAAGCGGATTATTTATTCGAATTTCAACACTGCCGGGGGAGGGGTTCGGAGGTTCGGAGGCAGGTAATAGATAATTAAATTGCGTAATCGCGACAAGATTCCAAATATCAAATTAAAGCCAAAACTAAACCAAATGGCATTCTAAAAGGGTAGAGTTTTATACGCCGAAGCAAATTATTCATAATGCCTACCACCGAGATAAAAAAACTTGTTCTATTGAATTTATTCGAGGGGAACAGTAATATCGATGATCATAAAAGCCAAATGTTTTTGTTATGTAGCACAAAGATGACCAAATAGTATTTGCCAGTTGTTTTATGGAATTTATCGGATAAATCTTCCTGATATTTCCACAATCTAAAGGTTTTGCCGAAAGTTTTCAGTCAAATGCCTAAGAAGTAAAGATGTCGGAACGAACTTAGTGAAAGTGATTCTGCTAAACTTCGTTCAAAGTGTCCAAAAACAGAACTTTCACGAAATTATTACATTAAGTGAAGAAATAAGCTAGGTAACTTAGCTTTGTAACTTTAAACACAACACGCAAACCTTTCCAGCTTATTTATCAGTCCTTAACCGCAGCGTACCAAACTAAATGGCAACTCAAAAGCTAGGGGATTATGTTTTTCATAATGTGCATAATGGTCAGTCATTTAAATAAATTATGAAGGTATTTTCAAGATTTACTTTCAAAAGTAAATTAGGTAAAAGGTATTTAAATGATATCTTTTGTGCCGAACGTCAGAGGTACACACCATCTTGCCGTGGTTTTTCGGAATAGCACAACTTTGAGAATATTTTACGATTATTTGGTACGCAGCAGGCTGGAAACTGGAGAGTACAGAGTTCAAAAGTTTCTGAGATTTTTCTACACAGGGGAATGCGCAACTATCCGTGGTTCTAACCAACGAAATTCTTTCTGGGCATGCTCGGATTTCACTCCTTGCAGCTCAGAAGCGAAGGGAATGCCACTGTCCACTTCTTCAGACTGCAGTGGGGTTGTTTCTAGAACTTTGTCCTTTATTACATTCTCTTTGATTAGACATTCCTGATGATCATAAAGCCAGCATCAAATAAGTTAATTAATCCTTTTTTATGATATCTTTAATGAATTAATCACCACTATTTGTAATGTTTTTTGGTCTACAGGTACTTATTTGTCTACAGATACTTGTTTGTATTTTGTAATTTTTGTTAATTTATCCTGACGAAGAAACCATTGGTTTCGAAACACGTTGATAATTTTGATTAAATAATTGGTGTATACAAAGTAATTTGTTTTATTTTAATTTTAAATAAATACTAATTTATTTTCTTGTCTGTGATATGTTTACGGTTGTGAATACATCGTTAAAAATATGCCAAATATATTGAATAATTTCACGGGACAATAAACGAGAAATAATATTACACGCACACAACACGTATTTAGGTATATAAGCGAAACAAAAAATTCTGAACACGAAATTGTCTGAGCTGAAGAATGTTCAATCAAAAAAAATACCAATGTTATGTAGGCTGGAGCAGAGAGAGATCAAAATATCCCGCTCTACATTCTTCCTTATAAGATAAGTCAAACTAATTTAAATAAAAATAATAACGACAATATTTGTATTATTTGCTACTGGCATTATACCTAGCTCTCTCATTCAAAATTTAGGCGTATTAGATTTGTCAAAAAATTTGTACATAAAAATGCAAAAGTCGGTCATTTTAAATACATGTAGGATTACGAAAGATTTTTTAAATATTTATATTGAGGGATCAGTAGGATTTATCGGACCAGTTAGGATTTCATCAGAGCCGAACCCTCTGATATGAAAATATCTGGAGTCGGTGAAATATTTTCCCATTATGTTTCTGGTGGATTGACGTATTGTTCTTGTATTGTTTTATTCTTATATAGTGCACTTACATTGCGTTAATTTACTAGATATTCATTTGTGGAAAAGTGTGTGGAAGGGTTTAGTCTTTCATTTGGGAAAGATTCAACCCGGACATAAAATCTGGAGCACCGTAAAAAATATCCTCATATTAATAGAACCGTAATATTAATTCACGATAAATTTAGTACCTATTGTCAAATTAACTGGACCTCCTATACATTTAGTAAATTGTATTGGAATACATTCCAAACTCGACAAAACAATGCATCACATAAAAGCTATTAATAGAACCAAATAGAACACACGGTTCGAATATTTCTTCATTTAATTAATAAATTAATTTTAAAAACACATACTGTTAAATTTTGTAATAAGCTAACTTTGCTTTATTGCGGGATACTTCAATATAAACATTAATGAAAACGTAGAAAATAATATCAAGAATAGTAAAGACATTGTTAACAATATAAACAGATAAACATTAAGGGGTCGTCCATTAATCACGTGAGGCTCGAAAGGGGGGGGGGGGGTCGGAAAAAAATTACGAAACATCACGAGGGGGGGGGGGGGGGGGTAAAATAATATATCACGTGTATTTATTTTTCATTGAACGCACGATTTCTAAAGGTGAATGTCCTATACTTTGAACTAAAAAAATACACGTGATTTTGGGGGGGGGGGGGGTGTTAGTCTAAAACATCACCACATATCACCAGAGGGGGGAGGGGGTTAAAAAGTTGTTAAAAAAAACATCACGTGACTAATGGATGACCCATAATGAAAACGTAGAAAATAACATCAAAAATAATATAGACATTTTTAACAATACCCTTCAGAAATACCGAATAGAAGTAACGCGTACCTACGATCGAAAATTAATACAAGAGCGTGGAATGTATCGGGAGCATCTCATATCCTTATCCTATTTTCCTCATAACTTCAACATAGGAAACCTTTTTGGATTGACTTATTTTAACTTATATATTTATCTCTTTTATATATTTATCTTTTATGTATAAGCTATTTAGCTCTTACAAATAAAAAAATAATTATATTAATTGTGTAACTGAATTTAACTACATATCGTGTATAAATAAAAATTCAAGAGAAATAAAAAAATCACTTCTACTGAGCCGTTTTCGCGGGAAAATCACCCCAAAATTTAATAATTTTCTTTCCACTGAATGATTAAAAATTACCCATATTTATTTAGTATGTTGTTTATTGAGTACATTTATTCATAAAGCAAAGATACAAATGAATAATATGTTATAATATAACATTCTTAAGGCGATCCACTAGTACAGGAAAAAATCGAAATCGGAATTCACGCCCTTTTATGGGAGGAGTTTAAAAATACTTGAGAAAAAGCTTTTGGAAAGGTTGGAAAACATATTTGAGAATTTTTTTTTACATGTTGATTTCGTAAAGGGCTGTTAAAACATTAATTCCTTTTTTATGCATTGTTTATTGCAATAAAACGGAATTTTTAAATTGATTTCACGAAAATAAGCGGCGCGGAGCATAACACGACTGCTCTCCGCTCCGTTCGGAGGAGTAATGACGGAAGACAGGGGGGCGGCTGCCAGTCGTTCTTCGGTGGACGGTATAAGGTTAACTTTGATATAACAAATTCGTCGACTGCCGTATTGTCGCCGTGATGTCAAAAATACTAACGCGAAAATGCATATTATATTTTATTTTGTGAGGTTCGGGCGTAAATATTTTTTTTTTTCGCGATAATTATATAAGAAACTGAATTTGCCACATTATGCAATAAAACCATATCCGAAAAAGTGTTTATAAGTAGGAGAGTTTTCAGTTAAAAATGTTTTTTATAGACCTAATACTTTATTTTTTTCTAAGCTTATTAAAAGACTTATTAAAAAAATTACCGATATTTTGAAGGGCCAAAGTATGTTCTACACGCAGTATTTAATTGAAGTATCTATAATACTTCTAAGCGGTCAAATTTTCAAAACTAAAACATACGATTTTGTATGATTTTGCATTATTTAGTATGGCTTCATCTTAATCAACAAATTTTACTAGCCAGTTAGTAGACAAAATATTCCTAAGTCCAAATTAGCAGCTAGTCTATTTACTAATGCCTAAAATTAATAAAGGTAAACCACAATTGCTTAAAAATAGTATAGTTACAAAAATTCACCGTGTAATTCTAAAATATTAGAAATATTGGACAAAACATAAATAAGTGAAAATGCTTATTTATGTAACACAAAACAACAACAATAAAATAAGGAATGGATCATAAATAGAGTTTAGCGGCTATTTTCTGACATGCTTCAAAAGATAGTCGCTAAAACGTATTTATGCGGCATTAAACACGTCAACGTTCAATAACTGAATCGCCTTATTGATAAAGTCTTGTGATAAGCGTTAGTTTCGAGCATTTGGTGCATAGAATAGTTCTTACGACCATCCATCGAGTATATTATTTGCTGGAGAAGGTCCCAGTTTTTTTTTGCATTCGTGAGTTAAATAATATAGCATACCAGACAAAGGACATGCCCAATTGTAACTAAATATTCTCCTCTAATACCTCAACAAGTTCGAGTCAAGAGCCCAGCTATTATCAACCCCATATAAACAATGTAAAGACCTTATTACTTTCAAAACACTGTATTTCTCATACGTTCGTAGTATCCTTGAATACGCATCTCAAGTGTGGAACCCAGGCTATGCAGTACACAAAAATAGAATTGAAAGCGTTCAAAATAGTTTTTAAGGTAGGTACCTCAATTTCCGCTCTTTTCGATGTCATGATGGTAATGAAGACTCTGCAAAGTTCTTCAAAATACAGACGCTAACTTGTCGAAGAAATATAACAGATTCAGTAATATTATTTAAAATTACACATAACTTAATGGATTGTCCTGATCTTCTTCAACGCCTATCATTCCATGTTCTAAATCGCAACAGCAGACAGTCGCTTATCTTTAATCTCCCTCCTTGCAAAACCAACTCCAAACAGAACTCATTTATATACAGATCCACACACCTATTATTTAACTTAAATTATTACCACATTGACATTTTTAACTCGACTTTACGTGACATAAAACGAAAACTCACTAACAAAGGACAAGGCGAATAAGCAGAACAGTTTACTGTACAAGGGAATAAAGTAATACATATAACACGCTACCAGAAACTTTAAAGTCCACACCAATTGGAAAGTTCAAGATGTATTGTGGGGGCTACATTATACTAGAAAAAATATAGTGAATATGAAATATTTTAATTAATTAGCTGTAAAATGAAATATGTATTATAATTAATTAGAAATTTGTAAACTTAAATGTACAAATTAAAAATTATTATTATTAAGCAGCATGACTCAAACTAGAAATTTCAATCCTTATATATTCCCGTCCTTTGCATCTTAATCCTATTCCTATATTCTTCCTACCCCCCTCCCCCTCTCCTTTTTCGTATACTGTAACTAAAAAATAAATTAATTAAGAAAACACCCTTACAGTGTCACACTTGATCAATCATCATGATACTGTCTTCAGTGGAAAGTTCATAATTGGAATAATAAACTATCTTAATCCTGTATTATTATGTAATCCCCGATTTGCTATCAACTTTCTCTAAAATAAATAAAATTAAAATAAAATATCCTACGTATCTTTAATTAACAACGAATAATAGATACATTCCATCGCATATCGTTCGAATATAAACAATATAATCCCTTCAAAATTCGGGCGTATTTTGTCAGAACGTAAAAATATTACCGCTTTGCGATAAAATCCAAATAAATGGAATATTTGTGTACTTATCAGAAAACTAAAAACTGTTTTTGAAAGGTGATGAATACGATTAGAAAATTATTTGAAATAACCATGTAATTTTTAAAATATAAAAATTTTAATGCAAAGCTTCAAAAGTAGCTGACCTTAGGTTTTTTTCTAATTAAAATTAAATTAAAGAAAAAAAAAAAAACAGAGACATATTTTATTACAGAAATGAATTATAAAAGTTATTGTCAGCTCAATTTTTTGCCGTTACAAAATCATTTCAATTTGCGGTTGAAAACTTTTGTTTCATAAAGGTGTATTATTTTGTGTTTAATTTTTAGATTTGAGTATAAAGCATGTTGTTTTATCTTTCCAATGACGTTTATATCATATTTTGCATTATGATAGTAAGGGAAATACAACGATTTCTATGAGACCTATGTGCACTGGGACAAATATGGTTTCCTGTGATTAATGTATAGTGAGATGGCGAAATGTCAATAATAAGCACATGCCAATAATATATTACCAACTTGTTTTAACGTGAATACCGCGCAGAGAGCCTGGCGATTTAGATCTAGCCACTAAACACGGCTAAAGTCATATCAAGCAACGTTTCAATTTTGGAAAGTGGTCTTACACCAGGGTGATATTGAGAGTATCTTCCACTCTGGAACGTGCCGCAAATATCCCTTACATTATTTTCAATTATTAAATTGTGAAATAATACAAATGAATCAAATAAAATTTACTTGCGCGCCCGGGGATCTTGCTGACCTCCGGATTGCTAGTAGAGAGCCTTACTTCTCGAACATGGAGGCCATCATATATAATTTATTCGTGCAAAAGGAAAAGTGGGACGAGTAAAACTATCAAGTTTATAGTTAAGTGTGCAAATCACCACTCTAATATTCCAAAATATTCCTTGTAAGAAATTAAAACTTAATATATAAAACAAAGTCGGGTCAGTTACACAATTTATAACTCAAGAACAGCTGGACCGATTTTTATGATCTTTAATTTGTTAGATTTGTCTCCGCCCCAAATAGCGGAATTGCTATTAAAACATCGGAAAAATTCAGGGAAAAAAAATTATAAATAAAATTCTTTTCCTCATACATTTTTTATGGAACGAAATCTTATTCTTGAAAGAGCTGCAGAAATATTGTGACAAGTATAATATTGAATAGTGAGTGAATTCCAAAAATTTAAAAACGTCAAATGTCAATGCGCTGATTGTTTTGCTTTTGTACTTAAACATATAATTCTGCCCCTCTTTCTTATATACACTAAATGTCAACAGTCGAAAAAAAGACAAACGGTAAACGTATGTCTGCACCCCTACAAAGGAAAAATACAATAATTATAATAGATCACACCCACACTAATAAAGAAAATGAAACGCAATTCCCGTAAGAAAATGTAAAAGCAAGAAAATTCAAAAAAATATAAATCCGTACACAACTCCATCTCTTATACTCACAAAAACAAAACACGGACAGCATATAATTGTTTCATTGTGTAATCTTTAACTTAATAAAAAAACTGAATATAATTCAGCCAATAAGTTAAAACAACAGTTATTGATTCTGAGGGGGTACGAAGTTCGCCGGGTCAGCTAGTTTAAAATAAATAAACTTTTATTAGTGGATTTAGGTTGAAACTATAACTATCAGTATTATTTGAAAAACACGGCAAGGACAACATGTTGAGTTTAGGCACTCATTTAAAGAAAATTTAAGAGCGTATAACCAGCCAGCGGCCGAAAATCCACATTTTGTCGAAATAGGTTCTTACGATCGTACCGGGCGGTTCCAATGAGAAAGATTAATTACTCTCCGTACCAGCTTTTTAAAATTATAACTCAATATCGATTTTATTTCATTCCAAATTTGCTTTAATTTATACCTACATCCAAAAATGCTTTAAAGGCGTGTTGATAAAACTATTAAAATTATGTACTTTTTGTAATTATTTTTGGATCATAAGTATTTATCATTTTTCAATAATGTCTCAGCAAAATAAGAATGTTAATTTTTTTTAAATATATTAGTCTGTAAGTACGCAAATAAATACACAAACGGATCAATTATCGTCACGAAACACATTTTTTTTTTTTTTTTTTTTATTGAGTAAATTTTTTATAATAAGTTTATTTCATTCTAATATTACATATTTTATATACTCTCCTAATAAAGCAAGTGCTTGTGTTTAGGAGAGGACAGCTTGATAATAACTTTTTTTTTTTTTTTCAAATCCTAATAACAAACTTAAGAACTTAACTTATGAATAGATTTAGACTTAATAACATATTTTTTAAAGATTATAAGGGTAATTAAACAAAATATATATATAGGATGTACATAAAACCTTTGGAATAACAAACAGTCAAAAACATATCTAATAAAAGATTAAAATTATATGGTGGGACTACCAAAATATGATTTAATTTTTTTTTAATATTTTTCGTAATTTTTTTCTGTTCGCATATCGGCATGTACTTATGTATTTTTTTATGATTTTATTTGAACGAAAAATAAAATTCTGTTACATACGTTTACCAGATAATGTATTGATTTATTTTACTGCATGATTATATGATTTGAAATGGGCGTTGTATAATAAATGTACTTTTTTGAAAATTTTACAAATCCGCCAACGACCTATGGTAACTTTATTATACTAAAAATTATCATTTTTTCTGAAAATTTAAAACATACGTCTTACTAGATAAAAGAACAATCTTTCGAAATCAATTCATAATTTTTGTGGAATACGTCTAAACATTGATTTCAAAATGACATATATCTGGTGTTCTCTGGTTATACGCTCTTAATATCGTAATTACTTATATAAGTATCAACTAAAATTTTAATGTTAAGTATTAAAATAAAAGTTACTGATAATACACACTAGTATCGCAAAAAATATTAAAATGAGAGATTTCTTACAAAGTGACTAATACTCAATTGTGTGCAAGTCGTTGATATAAAATACAATTGTAAAAAAATTGTGTACAACATTTACACGCGGTAGGAGACAAGAGTGGGGAGGCTACAAATCACCGCACAAAGAGGAGACCGATTAGTCTATCTAATTTTCTCGCAGGCTAAATCCTATAGATGTAAGCGTTTGTCTCTTTTAAGTGTCGCTTTGTCGTTTCATCGAGTTTCAAATCACAACGCTGTTAAAGAAGTTTTCACTTTAAAAAAAAAAACAACTGAATAATAATAAAAAAATAAAATCTTCAAAGTTTATTTTGACTTCTCCCCATCTACCATTCCCACAAAGCTTTGTCTCTGTAATTTCCGTGGAATGGAAAATAAATAAATGCTAAGTTTCTCCTTTCCGGGGAGTAGAGATTTTAACATAAGTCCTTTGGTAAAGACGTCTCATTACGTGTAGGAGATCATAGAGATGTAGTATTGTAGTTCGGTTGATTGGTAAATTTAAACTTGGAGAAAGAACGATGGTCTCCGTGGTCGGGTGTAAGGGCTCTCGACTATCAATCCTACCTGGGATTCACATCCTGGCGTGTACAAGTAAATTTAATTACTCTTGTGAGGTATCCACTTTTAAAAACAAAGGATTAATGTGTGAAAAAAAAATTGTAATCGAACGTAATTCCAAGATCATTAATTTCATTGATAGAGGTGGGTAAAACATTGTTCTTTTAAATTGATAGTTGAAAGGTTAATTTATTCTGAAAAATCTTATAATATGGCATTTATGAATGTTTAGATATAGCTTGTTGAGTTGCACTAATCAGGTAGATTATTTAAATTTATTTGAAAGTCAGTCATCTATTGTTTTTATAAGTGTAAATAGTTTTAGATCGTCGGAGGAAAGCAACAGTTCAACATTACTATAAAAAACAGGAAAAAAATCATTGGGCGCCAAGACCGAGTTGTTTGGCGGTCCGTCCTCTGCCTACCCCTGTGGGGAAAAGCCGAGGTGGTTAATTTGTTAGTTAGCTAAAACTAACCCCCTCCGGGACAAAAATAGTCAGGGAGAACTTGAGTAGGTACCTCATAAAAACTCATTCTGAAATCAAAGATATTTTTTTTAAACACAACACTGAAGGACAACCGACTGCGAACGTGGTGATGCACGGTGAGCATATCTGTTAAGTACATTCACACACGGATCGGTTCGTGACGGACAGACGGACTGCCAAGCGTATCTTCATTTCATTTGGAAAGGGCTCTAACTTCACTTCACCTTGTTCTGAGATATGACTTGTCAAAGTTTGCAAAGACGATTTATCGTAATCTATTTACTAATTTCCGATTTTGAGGTTGAAGCTAGTGTAAAGTGCTTTAATTGAACATATAATATTCAAATAGGACGTAAACTTACCATTTTACAACATATATAAACATGCAAATAGAACCAGCTAGGGCACAATAATTCATTGCACAAGGTTCTAATTACATTTCCCTAATGCAATTACAAGCTATGATGGCCAAGTACTTTTAAATATTTTCCATTAAAATATGATAAACTATAATAGTTTAACTAAAATTGTTAAATAGATTAAGAAAATTCGCATTTTAAACCTTAGAACATGGTAAGATCAACTGTCAGATACAAATAGAGCGTAAGTAACGCTAGAACCTTGTAAAAATAAACTATTATTTAAAAGATTGATTTTAGAACTTTGTCATACACATATCTACGAAAATACAACAGAGATGGTTCTGAAAATTATTTTGGGTACAGAAATGAGCAAGAGAAATGCTTTGTGCACTCAAAGGTCATTTTTGAAAAAAAAAATGTCAGTTAGAACCCTGTATATCCAAATGAAGTGACGGTATGTGAATGTTACGCTTACCCCTTTGTGAGTGTAGGTACGTCCATACGACTTGCTTGTAGGTTAAGTGTACAAAATTATTAGATAGAGTTAAAACAGAAGGACAGAACTCGGAAATAATACAGACAATATTATTTTAAGTAGCGGTCACTTCAAAGGATTGTAGATGGAAAGTAGTACATACTGAGGATATAAGGTAAACCACAGGATTTGAATACACTTACTTATACACTATGAAAATAAATATCATTGTACTTAAACACATCACAAGATACTGTTTTTAGAATATTTTACATAATGGAGAAGAAAAGGTCGAGGTATAAAAAATCGTGTTGAAAAACAAAGTTTTATTGAAAATCTAGACTTGAACAAAAAAATTAGAAATAGCGTCTGAGAAAACATTCTCCTCGATACAATATTTACCTTCTCGGGACACATCCGAACAATAGGTAACATTATTGAAGCTCGAGAAATTGATTGAACATCTGTGTTTTCCATTTATTTTCTCTCAATTCTAAATCCCATTTATTCACGGTTCCCAGATGAATAAATTCTCAATTTCTCTGGATAAATAATACCTGACACGATTTAATATTATTTATCAGAGTGAATTTACCTAATTTACTCTTTGTGTTTCTACTGAAAATATATTTGTTAACCACCGTGGCAAGAATTTAAACGAAATTCGTAATAAAATACCTGACAATTGTCTATTACAATATATATATAGAATAAAGAATATAACACCAATATGTAGAAGTGTCTTCCATACAAATTTGAATGTAGACAAATGTTCCACTGACCTAGCACCTTTTGGTTGTGGATCAGTTAGCACCCGTTCTGTCTCTCTTATACTTGCCTGAAATTATATATCGCCATCCCATCTGAATTTCGTGATGATGATGAAACAGTTTTGTATGGAAATATAGGCCGAAATTATGCCTGGTTTTTACGTTAGCTGCACACAGGAGGCCCAGGGGAAAATCCCTCTTTGGAGATGCTCTGTGGAGGGTATTTTTAGGGAAAGAAAGGAGAGAAAGATCTGGTAAGGAAAAGGTATGGGATGGGTAGGAATCTGGGAGTCATTGTGTCACGTTATATTCCATATATTTATTTATTTATTACACGCCTTAGTGAGCTTTTCTTTAAAAAAATTACAAACTATTTGTATCAAAGTAAATACTTAAGAATAAAGTAAAAATATAAAGATAATGACAAAAAAAGGTTGCAAAAATACAAAATACATTGATAAAAATGTAACAGAAACTAAGAATCCTCACGTATATAATTGAATAAAGATTCCATTGGCGCACACACGAGGGGGGTTTTGGGGTTTAAACCCCCCCCCCCCCCCCCCCGAATTTCGACAACAAGCATATATTATTTTACCAACCAAAAGTAACATACGAAACGTTTAGAAAGAACTCCGGTGCTCGCGGCGCTACAGCTGGCCGGCTACCAGTATCATTCGCGATCGCCGCACGGTGCGTTGTAGTCCAGTAACTTTATACATCACAGTATGCGTTAAATCCGGTAGTTCAGATTTTTTGCAGGCTTGTTTATAATTTTGGCCTAATGAATAATCCAAGTTTTTGACCTCGACGAAAATAACGATTTTTTCGCGGTTTTTTCGATTTTTGACAAAGTTGCGTTCGGCGGTCGAGGTCAAAAACTTGGATTATTCATTAGGCCAACATTATAAACAAGCCTGCAAAAAATCAGAACTACCGGATTTAACGCATACTACCCCATACATTCAGGCGACAAAGTTACTGGACTATTGTGCGAAATACAAAAGTTTACAATATGACCGGATGTTCCCGCCCGCTCTGTCCTCCCGCCCGCGGCACCTCTCTCCAAAAACCGTGCACAGCTAGTGCTGCCAGATGCATTATTTTTTGGTTAATTTATACATCCATGGGATATAAAATTAAACATTTCTAATAAAACCTGTTTTTTTACCGATCACCAAGGCAGTTTTCGGGATACGTTTTTTTAGCAGGGGTCTTGTAGGGGAAAATGATGAATTCAGGAATATAGTCCTTAAACTCTGAACTTCAGTACGATTATGGGTTCACAAGGCCACTTATCTAATTATTATGCTTGTCAACAAATAGTATCTATTATATTAGAAAATAATAAAAGTTTACCTAGACCCTAGACTAACTACGATAAATGTATAAAAAATAAATTATTTGAATAATGGAGGATTTTTTTTCTCCCTCATGCTGTAGGTCACCCCAAGTGGCAAGCTAGGGCCGGTGAGGTTGTTCTTTATTTCCTTCATTTTCTAAAAATCCCTTCTACACAATATCCCCAAAGATGACGTAGGCCCTGAGGGCAATTATTTTCCCAATGGCCTCGTGTGTGGAGCTATCGTAAAAATACTTTATGAATTAATTTAATAATATAAACTAGGCTCGTATTGCTTTTCTAAAACGGAAAGCCCCGAGGAAAGCCTTAGGGCATCCTATACTGTGTAAATGTAAATAAATAAAAACGTTTATTTATTAATTTTATCAAATTGTTTGTGATGTGTGTTACGTTTAAGCAGAGCATTGTATACCAGTTTAGAATTCAAAACGAAAAATTTGAAATAAGCAATAGCCTTATTCTTATATCCACAAGCAATATATGTACATTCGTTAAACCTGGCTGTATCGAGATCTTAAGTATCAGCAATTATGAATTGTTTGAGTACTATTGGAAAGTTGTATGATTTTTTTCCATACCCCAAAAAGACAGTCCGCGTTGAACCAAGTTTTAGAAGAAGCTGAAACCTTAAAAAGGCTCTGTGCCACCAGATGGGTTGAAAGATATAATTCTGTTGCTGTTTTTCTGAAGTTGTATGATGGTATTGTAGTGGCTTTAGAGAAGATTTCTGAATGGGCAGATAGAGATTCTGCAAATGCTGCAAATCAACTGAGCTGTACTATAAAAAAGGCATATTTTGTTATTTATCTACAAGTTATAAATCAAGTACTTATGTAGATACAGTAGGTTTTGTGTAAGTTATTACAGCAAAAAAATATTGATTTAAAAAAGGCAACCAATTTGGCGGAAGATACTGTACTTGAAATTAAAAAAAACTTAGGGACAATGCAAACACAGAATTTAAACTGTTATTTTTAAAAGCTAACGAAAAAGCAGAAAAATTTGACTTTACCATAAACAAACCAAGAACCACAAATACTCAAAAACAAAGATGCAATGTTAATGTTGCGAGTCCAGAGGACTATTACCGCATCTCAATTTATATCCCATTTTCAGATGCTTCTATAAATAATTTAGATCAAAGATTTTCAAAGCATAAATCCATTTTGATTGGATTCCAAAGTTTAATGCCAACAGATCCCACTACACTTACAGATGAAACACTGAACAAATTTAAAAAATTGGACAAAAAATATCTGGATGGTGACCTTGACGAACTAATGGTGGAGCTTAAGTTTTGGTACAGAGCAATCGCTAGGCTGGAAAAAGTCAAATGGCCAAGAGATGCTTAAGACGGTCTCCACACGGTGCTGCCGCAGCACCAACAGCTGCAGAACTTTAGTTGACTGTAGTCAAAAGCGCCAGCCGTATTGTTATTATAATAACAATACGGCTGGCGCTTTTGACTACAGACTATACGATTTTTAGTCAGTTCTTCGGCAGTTGTTACTGCGGCAGCACCGTGTGGAGACCCCTGAAGCATTGTGGAGATAATAATATGTTTCCGAATATAAAAACAATGCTGCATATATAAGCAGTATTACCCGTATCTACAGCAGAAAATGAAAGAACATTTTCCACATTGCGTAGATTAAAAAATTATTTAAGGAGTTCTACATCGGAAAATAGGTTAAATGGGTTGACTCTTCTGCATGTGTACAGAAACATGACTCCAACAGTCGATTCTATTTTAGATAAACTGGCAGAAAAACCAAGGAAATTAGACATTCAACTGAATTAACTTTTTTTATTTATTTGTTTAATTCAATCAGTATGAAAATTATAAAAATATTTATTTACCATAATAAATCATAAAATTAGTTTACATTTTGTATATCATCAATGTAGTCGATCCTTTTCTCACACTAATTTTTTTGGTGAGATTTAGCCCAACTTTTGCAAAGGAGTTGAATACATTAGCCCATTTTGGATTTTCATTAGCATTTTTTTAACTTTATTTTCGTCTTCAATTTCTTTGGCTAGTTTATTAATTTTATTTTTCTATTTCAAAGTTATTTGTTTGCCAGATTATGTTTGGATTGTTATCGGAGCTTCTCATATTATGTTACATAATTTTATTAATTGCTGATGTAAACTGTCATGGCTTATTCAGAGTCAAATAATTTCGCACCGCGCGAAGAAATGTACTTGTGCCTACTTCATTTATATGTATACAAGTGCGCCCCACGGTCGCAAGTATGCCCCACGGTTGAATTTGGCAGCCACCTCTGGTCTGGAGCTCCAAAATACCTTAAAAAAACCCTTGACTCTGTGCAGAAACGGGCGGTCCGTTTGATAGATTCTCCCATCTTAACAGACGGATTGCAATATTTAGAGCACAGGCGTCAGGTGGGAATGCTGTCCTTGTTCTACCGGTATTACAGTGGAAAATGCTCCGAGGAACTAGCGTCGTTGATCCCCTCGGCACCGGTGCATAGTCGGGAAACACGCCAAACACGTGCCCAACATTTGTACACGGTTGACATTAGTCACATGAGAACGGGTCGTTTTTACGACTCGTTCTTGAGTTCAACAGCTCGGATGTGGAACGATTTACCAGCCTCTGTGTTTCCTCCTCCCATGTTCACTCCTTCCTTTCCTCAAAAAGACCCTCCACACAGCATCCTCAAAGATGACATAGGCCCTGAGGGAAATTATTTTCCTCAGGGCCTCCTGTGTGGAGTTAATGTAAAAAAAAAAAAAATACATATCTCTATAGCCTACTTAAAAAAAATTCTTGTCATTTAAAATTTAATTGAATGGAGTGTTTTTATTTATTTACACCAGTGATTCTCAAGTGGGGCGATACCGCACCACTGACTGGGGCCTTGATGAGCTTCCCCTTGCAAATGTTATGTAACTTTCACATTCAAAAAAATTTATAATAGTAAATTATGCAATGCGTTTAGAAACAACGATGTTTATTTATATTATTGTTTTAATGGTATCTGTCTACCTAGCCGTAAACACTAGGACCGTGATAAATGATAATCGAGTAATTTATTCCTTTATTTTATCATGTCTACTTTAGTTTTCTTAAGTGAAAACCGCGTATTAGATAATATATCTATGTATACAGATAAATAAGTTTTTTTTTTTTGAATCAATTGAATTAAAGGAACGAATAAAATGAATCAATTCAAAAGGCCGGGGGAATCAGACTGAATCGATTCACTCCTGGGATTGAATCTGCCCATGTCTAGTTTGGAAAGCAACAACATTTATTCACACACACAATGCATTCACAGCATAAAGGTGAAACGACGGATATTTTTTGGTAAGATTGCCATCTGAATTTTTCTCTATGATTGCAAAACAAAAAACACAGAGGTTATTTTTCAATAATTTTATTATTTAGCAGCAGTCCCCGGCGCTGCCAGGGATTTACACAGATTGTTTTTCGAAATCTCATTTAGGCTGTGAAGAGGAATCCTGTTTTGAAGGTCAAGTAGGTAAGCATAATTTCATCAATCTCAATTTAACCAATGTCTCCTAACATTATTTGGTGTAAAAATGTAAATGAAGTTTTGATCTCCGGAAACGTGTAATTTAAAATTAAAACAGCATAATATGTACATTGTATCCTGATAATTGTTTACATTTTTTTAATGCCTTTATTGAACAAAGATAATAAGTTACTGCACCTAAATCTAATTTATCCTAGCATAAAATGAATTTCATTTTTGTCAAACATCATTTTTGAGAAACAAAAGTAAAAAATTATTCTCACAAGAGTTCTTCACAAATTATTTTAACGTTTACGACATCTGGCGATAAACCCTAAAACTAATGCTTGCTGCAAACCTTTTTGAACTGAGCTATAGGAATGATTTCGGTAGCAGCGCACAGATGGCAGTAAAAGGAAACACAATTTGAAGGTACGAAACCCGGTTGTTTGGTATTAAAATACTCCGGTAGATGGCTAGCTCTAAACTAGCAAATTGTTAAACAATCTAAAATGTATTTTCAGAAAAGAATATAAACTTTAAATCGAGAATGCAATTTATACAAAACACATACCTGATCATCATCCAATATCTGTAATTTACTGGCAGGAAACATCTCGATCCACACATCCACAATGTTTTCAACTTGGTCCGCTTCTTCCGTTGGTTGCGGACTTACTTGGATGTGCTTCCGTCCAAGCACCACTATCTCCCCTCCATCTAATTCCTCTCCTCTCCAGGCACCGCACTGAGTTCCAACTGTTCTTTCAGTTGACAAAGTGTCATCACTTAACTTACGCTTCCTAGCTTCCAGAAAATTAGAAACTTCCAGATCATTTAAATCAGATTCAACAAGAGATTCTTTCACTTTAGTACCTTCTGCGATAACCACCAAATCATCAGACAAAGTATTCTTTTCGATATTTAGGACATCCATTTTAATTTTCCCAATATCAATCTTCGAACAAAAATTTGAAACCTGTAGCGACGTTTTATTATTAATCAATTTAGGTTGAATTATACTATATGATTTATGAATAAGGGTGGCTTTAGTAAATGATATTGATCTTACGTTATTTTTAACGCGAAAGGGGGAGCACTGAAAAAATGTTTTAACTGATTGTAGCTCAAACTTCACCTGTAAACAGAAAATAAACAAGTTAAACCTTCCAAGAAATACTTTTACAGTAAATATAAATTAAACGCATTGTGCAAGTTTAAGGTAAATTTTATTTGCATTATTTAGTATTTATTCAAATAAGTATTTTTTTAAAGGCAACTGTCGTTAATTCATAATTTCAATAGAAAGAAGTGTTAGGTTAAGATGATGTTTACATACTCACAAAACTACGGAAGACACGCTCACACATTACAAGAGAGAAATTCAAATATATCAATTTATTTTTAAAAAATTGTATTCAATTTACAAACCGGAAAAGCAAACTGAAAACTCAACTCACTAACAACAAGAAAGTGAGGTTATGTTTCAAAATACGAAAGCATTAACATCTGACAGCGGTTACCAGATTGCCATAGAGATTAATACATTTTCCTCACATCGTTTATTCTTTCCCGGCAAATTTATTACCGAGTAAGTACTTTTTTTTATTTCATTATCTTGGAAAACTTACATAATGCTTAAAATTATTATTTTTAAATTATAAATTACCGTGGTTATGTACGTATTATTCCCAAAAACCAAAGAATAAAGTTTATTCATAATATTATACTACGTTAAAAAAAGAAAGCCATTAGAAGTGAGGATTTTTTTAAAATCGGTTAAATAGCTTACGACGGTTAGGTAATGGGCTATTTAAAAAAATCATAACTTGCCTTTTCAAAGGGGTGATGAAATGCCAATTTGTTAGGCGTCGTGAAACCGTTAAAAACGAACAAATTAGTGGGAAAGCTGAGCAGGGAGGTCTGTGCACATTATTCTTAATTTATTATCCTTCAGTAAAGTCGTCTACACGTTTTTTTAATCGTCATGAAAATGATAATCGTATGCCCATTTAAAGATTCTTAAGTTTTTTTTCTAAATTTCCATGGGAAGATTGTACTCCGCAAATTAGTGAAGTCGTTTTCCTAATTATTTTCGTAGTAAAGGAATCTACACAGCTAATTCACAGCAGGTAGCAGGTAAAATAATATTGTGGAATGTGTAGCAAAGTGCTCTCCGGGCTCGCTTTATGACGGGGAAATGATTACGTTAATACTCCATTGCTTCCCGCCGAGCGCCAAAACAGTTAGTTGGGACGCTCTCTTGGACCACTCTCCTAATTTTTTTTTTTTATTATTATTTTCGAAACCTATTATGACAAGGGTTTGTGACTGGTGACAGGTAGCGCAAAAGTCATCACCCTACCGGAAGTTGCTTTAATTTTTGCAAATGGTCGTACTTTATCACGACTTTAACTATCCAGACATAAAATAAAACATTACTTTTTAATTTTTAAAAAAGCTTAATACTTTACAATTGATTTTTAACAGGTTTAAAGCATTTCGATATTTTTTTATTTTACTAAAATACATTTTTTACAATTATTTTGGTTTTATTTGAAGTACAAAACCCTAAACTAATTATTCTACTACCTTTAGACTGTTTAAGTATGATAATATGTCTAATGTACATTTTAAAACTTTAGTGTGTCTTTGAGACATATCATTCATCATCTTTAACGTAGGTCAAAATAAGATTATCTTTCTAGGGCTAAAAAAGCGTTATACACCATGTTCACAGTCCATGGATCGCTATGCTTCTCAATAACGCGGAATAATTTTTATTTACCAAGTTAGTTAGTTAGATATCGAGTGAGGAATTTTTGTTTTTTTTTTACACAAGCTCGACACAGGAGCCCATGAGGAAAATAATTTCCCTCAGGGCCTATGTGATCTTTGGGGATGCTGTGTGGGGTTTTTTTTAAGGAAAGGAGGAACGGGAGATTTCTGGGAAGGAAGAGGGTTTAAGGGGTGGGTAGGAATCTGGGGTTCAGTGTGTCCTGGTTATACGCCTCCAAGACCTAGACCCCTGCTAAATCACCAAACGTAGCGAACCACTTGGGGTGGCCTAGGGCAGAGGTTTTGGTTATCTAATAATGGTTCCCGGTGTGGCGGTACCCATTCCCGCCTCCCAAGTTGTGCCCATATTGTGTGTCAATTGGACTTTAAAGAAAATTGAACGATGAAGCAGATACGTTGGATAAAAGTGTCACCAGGCCCGGACTGGCCAGGTCCGCAGGTCCGCGATCGCGGAGGGCCCCCGGTGCGAGGGGGCCCCAAACTGTGTAAAATTGAAAGAAGTCGCCTGTTGATAGAGCTGCGACAGTTTGCACAACAATACAGCAACTTCATAGCGGCAGAGTCCACTGAAAACTACGGAGACAGATGCAGTGAGGAAGAAGACGATTTGGACCCAACGGCAGCGGAAACAAATGCTAACATTTACTGTTCTGAAAATAGACAATGTTTCCAGTGTTTGACATGTGCTTTTTCTGTTCTGTTTGAACTTACTCATTCTGAACTGTTTACCAACCTGGATATTGTATATAAATTTGTTCTTACCACACCTTGTACCCAAGTCACATGTGAACGAGTTTTTTCTAATCTTAAAATCGTCAAAAATCGACTTCGGTTGTCCTTAGGCCAAGACCTTATGTCCAGTCTGCTTTTTATAAATGTTGAGAGGGATTTATTTTATAATTTGGACAAAAATAAAATAATAGATGAACTGAGTGAGTTGCTTACAAAGAAA
The DNA here is from genome assembly GCA_917563855.2 of Limnephilus lunatus. Taxonomy (NCBI): domain Eukaryota; kingdom Metazoa; phylum Arthropoda; class Insecta; order Trichoptera; family Limnephilidae; genus Limnephilus; species Limnephilus lunatus. Next base: position 72,800,518 of record OU830595.1, read on the forward strand.
CTGTTACTTTAAGGCTAGGGGAGCAAAATGTCGAATCATTTCAGTTAAGTTAAGCCCCTTTTATTCTAGTATACAACATTGTAAACTGTTAAACACACTTATTGTAATTTTTTAAATTATTTTTCTGATCCCTAAAATCCGTTTTTCATTATTTTTTACTACACAAATAATTTTGACATAATTCATTAATGCTTTGGTGTGAATAAAATCCTGCCCTTTATTTTTAACTCCGTTATAATTATTGGCAGTTCTACAGCATGTGTTTATTAGTGTTGTGGTATCCAAAAAATTCCGTGAATTTCTTATTTCAATAAATAATAAAGTCAACAAAAGTCGCAAATCATAATATTCGTATAATAACCTATCTAAATTTCTTCTTCTTTATAAGTGCCAATATAGCGTAGAAACGCGTTTTAATTGTTTTCAAGCAAATAATTTTCAAAAATTATCCGAGGGGGTCCCCGGACCCCCCCCCCCCCCGTTTTCTAACCCCCCCCCCCCCCACCCACGTTAGGGGGCCCCTTTACAGGTTTTAGTGGAGGGCCCCAAATGGTCCCAGTCCGGGCCTGAGTGTCACTTTCCTTTTGCAATACGAACCAAATAGATATTAGATAATGTGATATTTTGGTTCCGAAATGTCTTCTAACATACCTACCTAATAAAGGGTCTTTCATTAAGCGTTTCCTTTCTTTAAATGTAAATAAAACAAAGTGTGCGTGAGATCTCATCGAAATTTTGTATTCGTTTTAAAGGCCTATCGATGCCATTAGGTATAGAATATAACATCGTTCAATCGTTCGTCTGCCGCGACTTCTCTGGGTAGCGCGCATCCGAAACGTCCAATTTTCCATAACTCTGGCACATACATCAGACTGAATTTGACCGATGGCATTGGTTTTGTTGGCTTTGAGGGCCGCTTTGGTTTGTGGCTTATTCGCATAGACCTGCGACTTAAGAAAACCCCACAAGAAAAAGTCTAACCAGTGGCCAGTTCACATCACCTTCCTGTGAGATTTTATCATTAAACAATTTTAAACAATTAAGCAATTTATTAAATTTTAACCGATTTTATCATTTGCACATGCTGTTGGACGCCATTTCCGTCCATGGTGATTTGGGAAAATAGACTGAATTAATGACAGCCCATTTGATAGAGTCCAAGTCCAGAGACAAGTCCCTATTGGAAGACCCTTTATTAATACTAAGTATTTTCGCTCTAAAAATGATTGCCTAGTATTTGATCATTTTTTGCCGATTTTTTACTTGATTAAGATTATCAAGAGTCGGTATCACTAAAAGTAATTTTCACTAATTATAATTGTGTGTATCCCTTCCGGTGAAAACGACAGAAAAATTAAATTTTTGTGTGGAAAAGTGGCGTGGCCAAGTCGACGGACTTTGACGCAATCGTGCAGTTGTTTTTGCCGTTTGTTTTGAGCTTTTATAATTTCGTTCCGAGATGAAGCTTTTATGTATTCATAAAAGCTAAAGCCTTCTTTCATTGCTTTTATTAGAAACTCTTTCCTACTTGCTATCCTAGACTTTAACTTTGTGATGCAATATTTATTTTTCGTTAATTATTACAAGAATAGTTAATATTATAATTATAATTATCAGAAATTATTAATATTACAATTATTAGATTTGTCAAAAAATTTGTACATAAAAATGCAAAAGTCGGTCATTTTAAATACATGTAGGATTACGAAAGATTTTTTAAATATTTATATTGAGGGATCAGTATTTTTTATCGGACCAGTTAGGATTTCATCAGAGCCGAACCCTCTGATATGAAAATATCTGGAGTCGGTGAAATATTTTCCCATTATGTTTCTGGTGGATTGACGTATTGTTCTTGTATTGTTTTGTATTTATTTTACTTATATAGTGCACTAACATTACGTGAATTTACTAGATATTCATTTGTGGAAAAGTGTGTGGAAGGGTTTAGTCTTTCATTAGGGAAAGATTTAACCCGGACATGAAATCTGTAGCACCGTAAAAACTCTGGGTTATGACGAAAACCAAAATCTCTAAAATTTCTTGAGGAACATATTATTATACCTATCTAGGTACAAGCGAAAATTGCGTAAGTTCTTAGTTCGAATATAAAAATCGCTTGTCAAAAGTCTAGAAACGGTTGATTTTATTGCAAAAGTTGTTTTTATTTACTTTGTGTATGTTTTTATGAGAAAGAAAAAAGTTAAATAAGAACGTTTAACCAGCCAGCGGACGAAAATCCACATTTCGTCGAAAGATGTTCTTACGATCGTGCAGGGCGGTTCCAATGAGAAAGATTAATTACTCTTCGCACCAGTTTTTGTTTAAATTATAACTCAATATCGATATTATTTCATTCCAAATTTGCTTAAATTTATACCTACATCTAAAAGTGCTGAAAGGCGTGTTGATAAAACTATTAAAATTATGTATTTATTTTTTGATCATAAGTATTTATCATTTTTCAATAATGTCTGACCAAAATAAGAATGTAAAAAAATCTGAAATATATTAGTCTTTAAGTGCGCAAATAAATACACAAACGGACCAATTTTCGTCAAGAAACACATGTGCGTATATATTTTTTTAAGATTTTATTAAAACTAAAATTAAAATTCTGTAACATACGTTTACCGGATACCTAATGTATTGATTTATTTTACTGCATGATTATATGATTTGAAATGGGTGTTGTATAATACAAAATCTTTTTTGAAAATTTAACAAATCTGCCAACGACCTATGGTATACCTTACATATAATACCTAAAATAAACATTTTTTTCTCAAAATTTAAAACATACATTTACTAGATAAAAGAACAATATTTCGAAATCAATTTATAATTTTTTGTGGAAAAGAGTCAATACGTCTAAACACTGATTTAAAAATGACATATTTCTGATTTTCTCTGGTTATCCGCTCTTTAAGGAAACTGTCTCAAATAATTTTAGCCATTAAATCTCATTTATTGGTCTACGCTTGGATTTAATAAAGTAATCAGCAATTTTATTTTAATTCTACTCAAGCGAAACGATATACGGTGGGCTTCTTACACCAGGGCGATTCTGAGAGTATCTTCCACTCTGAAACGTGCCACAAATATACCTTATATTATTTTAAATGATTAAATTGTGAAATAACAAAAATCAATCAAACAAAATTTAATTGGGATATGAACCCGCGACTTTCGGATTGCTAGTTGAGAGCCTTTTATGCCTTGACCACGGAGTATAAGACTTTGATGTTGAACTGTGGGGAGGGCAGAAATTCAAAGCATTCGTAGATATATTTGAAGAAATTGATAGTTGAAAATCAAGTACTTTCTATTTTATTAGTAATCAAAAGTAACAAAAAAACATTTGTCAATTCTATATATTGCGTCCTGCCATGTGTAATAAGTTTTAACAGCGGTGCTAAAATCATGAATCTTAAAATTAAAACGGTTAATTAAACGACGGTAAGGTTAATTTAAATTGCAAAGGTACTTACCCTTATTTAAAGTTTTTCAAAGGAAGGTACCTGAGCTGAAGGTATCTGTGGGTAAGGCAGGGTGGAAGCAGTAGTCAGGTTGGTAACGTCTGTAGGTCTGTACTGAGTAAACACACCGTAAGCTTCAACAAATAACAAACCAACGGGGGGCGATTCTTATGGTAATTCCTAAACTGGAGGAATATTTTCTTTCGCCGTATCGTTTCAACCTCATTCAAACGAAAGTAAATGACGATTAAAAGCAAATGTTTATTCTGTAGAGCTGAATAGCTGAATACCCCACAGAGGAAATATTATCCCTAAACTTATTGTGTTCCCCGCCAGAGAGGAGTTTTCATTGCAATAAGGCCACTTATTTCCCGGGAAGAAAATGCTAAACTTTACAACGATCTTGTAGAAAGTCGGGCCGCGCTTTCCCATTATGGAAATTACTCCATTATTAACACGATCATTTCTTCAGTTAGCTTATTTAATTAAGAGAATCGCAAGGATTTCATTTTCTGGGTAATAAAAAGTTTTAGATACGTAACTGAGCACTTTTAAGCTATATTGTCTCTTTATTATAGAAACACCATAATTAAATTAACAAACCACTGACCGGTCAGTGACTGAGTTGGCATTGCGTTTGGGTCCCACCCAGGCGTCCAGTGTTCGTTTCCTCGGCTGGCTAAGTTCTCCATCACGACACAAGGAACATTTTCGGCTTACTGTGGTGGTAATAGGAGATTTTCAAATAGTGTCAGGTTATTCGTTATTACATTAGCTCCATACAGAACATCGCATAGCTCCATCGCTTGACTAGCACACCGAAGGTCGCGGATCGAATCCCGGCGTGGCAAATAAATTTCATTTGATTAATTTGTGTTATTTCACAATTTATTCATTTAAAATAATATATAGTATATTTGCGGCACGTTTCAGAGTGGCAGATACTCCCTGTATCGCCCTAGTGTAAGACCACCATTCAGAATTGAAACGTTGCTTGAAATGGCATTAGCCGTGTTTGGTGACCAGATCTGAATAGCCAGGTACTTCCCCACCTTCCTCTTCCCTATCTCTTTCCCCTCCCCACTTCCCTCAGGCCTCACAACATACTCCAATTGGGGATGCCATAGTCTCACTGGCTTCAGACGGGAGCAGTTGGGACTCTTGTGCGGTATTCATATAAAAACAAAAAGAAGGCCTTTTTTCATTTTTAAATAAATAAAAATAATAAAATAAAAAAGCACATTAATTGTTCTATTATTAATAGAGTAATCTACTTTTTAAATGAAGTTATGGAAAGTATTCAGATTTTTCTCCAAAGCTTTTCTGTGCACTTTGCACCCCTTTTATTTCATTGCCAACAAGTGTTTCGTATGTAAATCGTGCGTCCAATCACCATAAGAAAATAGTATCATTGGATGCACCATTAGCAGAAAAGGATTAAAAGGTTTAGTGCCGATTGCGTCCTGTGGGTTCCCCGCCCCTAAAGCCTAAAGCCTACACCGACAGCCTACAGCCTACAGCCCGCGGCCGTCCGCTCGCGCGGCACCATTCTGGATGGGTTTTTCAAAAGCTTTTGAAGTTCGCCATGCAGGAGAGGAGGCTGGAGAGAGATGGGTACACCTTTGTTAGTCAAAATAACGACTCCGTTGAGAAAATAAACAAATGAACAGAATGCTTTATGCCCCAAAAAGGGGTTACGACTCGAGATGGGACGGAATTACAGACGAATATAAACAACGGTTTGTTATTTTATATTTGCCAAATAAATTTAAATATCACGTGCAGAAATTTGTATACTTCGCAGTTTGTGAAGTCCCGCGAATGATGTTTAAATAATGTGTATAAAACGAATCAACTGAGGCGTACCTCGCTTCCACGCATTTCTGCGAATTGGGAATATTTAGGAGACATTATGACGAAAGCAATGTTTTTCCGCGATACAAATCCACCAGTTTCGCCACATGTTACAAAGAACTTTAGATTCGTATTCGCTTATCTAAAGTCCGGTCTCCTGCGACCGAAAACATGAACATTTGCATACACATTACTAACAACTATAAACATTGGCAATGAAGGCGTGGCCTTCTGCAGATGCATGAAAAATGATCAAGGCCACGCCTCCACTGGCAATGTTTATGGTAATGTCAATGTGTACACAAATGTTCATGTTTTCGGCCAAAGGAGACCCTCCTTAAGATATGCGTATATTTTTCATGAATCATTTTCACTATCTTCATAAGGGGTTTTCACAAGTTTTTGAAGAAAGGCAAAAAATAATCACAGTTTACGAATAACCGACAATATTTGAAAAAATAGTACACCCAACAATAAAAACGAAAAATATTTTTTGTTTAATCATGAAGGATGAAGGACTTTGCCAGCAGGAATTGAACACACAACGCCTGTCCTAACCTAACCCAACACATTTTCCCCTCAGCTACTAACGGGTTGGTTACCATCCTTTCTTTCAGAAAAAACACTATATATACGTAATAATTTATTTATAAATATTACATTTCATTAAATTTTAATATTAAAATGAAATCGTCACCACATAATCATAATCTCTGCGTTTTGTTACAAAAATAAGAAGAAAAAAAATTGCAGTAGTTAAAACACGTGCCTGTATAGAAAGATTTTTCAGTAGGTACCTATTGTAGTCATTTCGAACAAAAAATGTGTATAATTTTAGTAGACACTTACCTTGTTGTGAAGTGTTGTATAAACGTATTTTGCTTTCGAAATAAAGGAATAAGATCCGCAGTGGAGGGAAAAGCAATCAAAACCCATCAAACGCGAGTAGCAACACTGTGAAAGATGAGTTCCCGAGTTGTCTGCAGCCTCACAACTTTATCTACTCCAAAGAAGATCTGCGGTAGGAGGATGGGCCGCAAGAACGTGTTTGCGGGGCATTTCTTCATGACCAGAACTAAAATATTGTACATACATTTTTGAAGAAAGCAGTAATTTTATGATTTCAATAGATTGAATTTTGTGAGAACCACAAATTTATTGAAATTGGTTTGACGTAATAAACTTGATGGGACAGTTATTTATTTCATTTGATTTGAGACATAGTACAATATTTACCAAATATCTAAGTACCTGTGCAAAATTTAGTTGCAGGCTGGCTGGCTGAGAATTACATGGTAAAAAGAAACTACATAAATGGTGCTTCGATTTTATTTGTAAGGCCGGCTAAATCTTGAATGAATATTTTTTGGATTAGCAACAGCTTTCATCGAAATAATTTTGGACTCTGGGGTTGGGGTACATTTATTTGAAAATCAACACCTCTGCCATAGGCCACCCTAAGTGGTTCGCTACGTTTGGTGACTTAGTAGAGGTGCCCGGGTTTATGGGGTGAGGTTTTGTCCAGATCTTGGCGGTGGATGCATTTGCTCATCTACTGCGTGGCGGGCCGGATCGAGAGAGAATTGAGGGAGACCCACCACCACCGCAGTTGGAGGGATGGATGCATACCTCCGTCACACCTGGAAAAACTGACCCTCAGATTCCCACCCTGTTTCCTTAACAGAACTTCTTGTCTTTCCTTTACTTAAAAACACCCACAGTATCCCTTAAGATGACTCTGGGCCTGCTGTGTGCAGCTATGCAGAAAAAAAATGTAGTTACTTGTTTCCATCGATATATCAACTCTAGAAATGGCGTGTCTTACGAATGCGACCCACCTCTTAATAAACTGACACGATTTTATTACTTTGGTGAGATTAACTTTACAATACAAGTAGGGGATTGACGGTTGAAATATTTTTGATATGGATTTTTGTTCTTTAGAACCATTATATTATATTATCAAACAATCAAACACTATTCCCATGATTCTGTGCCACTTACATGACTTATATGTATAATATCAACAATTTTACACAATAAATAAAAAAGTTACGCTAATCAATGCCCGATATGTTTGAAATATATCAGTTAGTTGGTAACCTGGTTGTGATATTGGTCGTCAGGGGGTGGTGGCTGAGGGTGGGTGGAGGCGGGGAAGGTCTGACTACTCAGGGAGGGGTGGGGTAATCCCTCTGTCATCAGGAGATGGATGAGGCGCCACCTGATGGGAGGAGATGATTCTCTCACCAGGATATTCTCCTTTCCAGCAGGATTACTCACTTATCGCCCGTTTTAAGATTTGGCGAGGAATCGATAGGTATAATATAGCTCAGATAACCATCGTCCAGCTAAACGAATATATGATTTGCACACACCGTCCAAAATTTTTGATTACTTCTTTCTTACATTGTCCTTTAATATTTATTTATTTAATATCAACGTTATAAATATACCAAAAATAATAATTGCGTATCACAGTTAAATACAAACAAAATAAAATACTGGAAATAATCTTTCAAAATAGCAATTATGTTTGGAATTTGATCGTAATTTTAACTTATTTTGAACGATTCTAGAACTCCAGAGGCCCTGCATACGTTGTTAGTAAGCATTATGCAAGTGCTTAACAGGAAAAACAAAATGTAAATAATAGGTTAGTAAACACAAATATGAATTAAGTTAAATTGAATTAAATTTATTTAATTTAATTCATTATTACATTATACGAGTAGCTCTCGTATATACAAAAAATTTAATGAGGTAAAGTAAATCCTTTTGGGCTGTCTATTCTACAATCTTGAACATAAATATTTAGCCGGATATAATTTTTCGATCTAATCTAACCAACCAACTAACTATCACGCCTTTTGTCCGCAGGGGTAGGCAGAGAGGACGGACCGCTAAACAACTCGGTCTTGGCACACACTCTTTGCCTCATTCCCATTCTTACATCGTCTCATACTCTTGACGTGGCCCGTCTCAAGTATCTGAATCACTTGATCGTGCCATGTCTTCCTCGGGCGTCCCCGAGAGATCTGAGAGTAGGTATTAACAAATTTAATTCTTTCATCGAGTAAGTATAGTTTATGCTTTCAACGGGAATACCAAGTTTAAAATTATAGTGTCTTGAGAATTAATGTTGATTTTTCAATTGAATCCAAACGTATTTTAAAATGGAGGGATCAGATCGAGGAGTTACGTTAGTTAGTATATTCAACTTCACTTCGAATTAAGCAGGTTGAAATCAAGATTTCAAGGTTGAAATATTTCTAAAACCCCTGGAATTTCGAAAAATGAAGCCGAGCATTTTCATTCCCTTGTTATTAATTGCGTTTATATGGGATTTTAAGTTTAATTTAGATTCGAAAATTATCCCCCGGTTAATAAATTCATTGTAAGGGTTGAGTTATTAAGATAATATTGATGAATAATTGTTTGATATATTTTGTTGAACATATCTTATTGAGTAACACTAATTTATGTTAAAGTTTTTTCACCACCTTCGAGAAAACTTTCGATTAACACGACTCTTTGAGTTGGTAGATTATTTTATCTGTTTCACCACCGCTGAGCAACGCTACCCGTCAATTAAATGTCTATTTTTACAGTTATGTTAATCCTATGAATAAAGTTATTGGCGAGAAATAGTTACTCAGCAGGTCACTTAAAGACGATGAAATACCCCCTAAACATAGGTACTATTAACCTGGAGAGAATGAAATAATAACAAGTGTGATATAATAGAAACTAATTCTGTTTGAATACTAACGAACAAACTCAGCTAGGTACCTACTTACTAATATTAAGGACATTATGAAAGGTGGCTTTTCCGTGCTCACTTGATATAATATACCTACGATATACCTAGGCGCAGGAACGCGATAAAGCGATCAACTCATAAATACCTATCCACAAAATTAGGAAACATTATTATATTTACACCCCAATTCTATCATTGGCCGATGGGTATTTAATTAGAAATCCTAAGGGCGAATTGGAATAAGGCTCTATTGGTTTAATTTAATAATCTTGCAATTTACGAAAGGTAGATGCAACCAAATTTACCTAATCTGTAATTTTCTAGAATAATAATATAATTTAAAATATCCTGAAACTGGGAAGGTTTGCGCAGTTACGTTATGTATGGACATACAAATAAAAGCAAGAAATAAAAATAAAATCCGAAAAATCAAAATTACGAGATTTTAACAAAAATAATAATGTGTAGGTATACCTACCTAATAATACATTTTTACAACTTATTTGTACAACAAAATCTCCTCAAGAGCGCTGTATAACGTTTGTTGAAACATTGAAACCTGTATAAAATAGAAAAAAAAAATTACAAAACAATCAATAATAATAAAACCCAGCAATAAGTAGTGTTGAATAGAGGAATTAGTTAAAATAATTTTTTTATCAAATATTGTACAGGTAGGTAGTTACAGTGGAATCCAGAGCCGGCCCTGAGCTAAATGGCGTAGGGCGTAGGTATTAGGTATTGTTTGCGCCTTGTAAAGTCGGCGCCTGACGGAATAAAAATGATGGAAGATATCCCATAACTTACAATATATGTATATCTTCAAACACAGCAAACTTATTTTGTGGCCCAATTTTATTTCAAAACTAATAAATAACTTTGTTTTGACCACTCGGATCCATAAGCTTGTTTTCACGATATTATAACATTACTAGACATTTGTATAACGTATGAGGCGTATCTGACTAACTGACCACGTTTATTTTTTAAGAAACCAACATGTATCGTAAATCGTAAGCAATACTTACTTCAACGGGGTTATTTTAAAACTAACAAGTCGACCGGTAAGCCGACAGTTGATCCGCCGACTTTTGCCCCCCTGAAATGTTAATTATTATAAAATTATAAATTTGTATGCATTATTTACCAATTTACAACGTAAAATCGACTTCTAATATAACCTTAATAATAAGTTGGTATGAATATCAAACAAATTTATACACATGGTCGATTTTTTTATACTTATGCGCTGTTATACACAGTATATAGAGAAGCAGATTTTTCCTTGATGCATTCCAATGAAAATGTATTTTATACTTTTGTTATTCGGAGGTACATCCTCCCTGCACATCACTTAATTTTGTGTACTTAGGTATACCATACGAGGGCGGGTCAATAAGTCCGTGACTTTTTAAATGAAACACAGGTTATTGGTAAAAAATATTTTTTTTTCAACCTTGTCTCCTTATTGCTCTATACACTTTGTCTAACGTTTCTCCAATTTTTTTATCTCTTCCAAAAAATAAGATTTGTCGAGGTCATCTAAATAGGTTTTTTTTTTTGTGAGATGACTTCATCGTTGGAGTCAAATCTCTTTCCGCCGAGCCATTTTTTCAGGTTTGGAAATAAGAAATAGTCACGCGGGGCTAAATCCGGAGAATAGGGCGGATGAGGGAGCAATTCCTAGCCTAATTCATGGATTTTTGCCATGGAAACTCCACATTTGTGCACCCTTGCATTGTCCTGGTGGAAAAGGACTTTTTTCTTGGCTAAATGTGGTCGTTTTTTTTTTACTAATACTCATTAAATCGACCCAATAAGTTGGCATAATATTCACCATTGATTGTTTTACCCCTTTATTTTATTTTTTATTTTATTTTATTTTATTTGGAAAACCAACAGTTTTTAACAATAATGTTTGATGAAATACATATGTATAAAAATTTAACCAATAACAGATTTTCACTGATGTATATTAAATTATTAAGTTCGTAGGTATAAAGAAAAATAGATAAATAAGGTTATGTGGATGGGATGGTGGAAGGGAGGGGAAAGGGATGGATTCTGTGTAAATAGAGGTATGTATGTTTAAATGTTATTTATTCATTTTAGATTTGAAAATGTTAGGTGCTGTGTTAAATAAGTCGAATTCACTGTATGTCATGTTAAAGATGAGTGAAGCGCGGTGAATGAATGTATTTTGTTTAGAGTTAGTGTTGCATTGAGCAAGGGCGGATCCAGGATTTTTTTCTGGGGGGGGCACAAGTGGCGGACGGGCAAAAAAATCAACAATTACTGTTACAAATAAACTAAGTACCATCAGTGGTGGACTAAGCCCGTCAGAGCCCCCCCCCCCCCCCCCCCTAATTTAAAAAGTTGATGTAAATTTTATTCAGTTCACACGGGCCTCGGGCCTCATAGTAAGAAATATTGTCATTTTTTTGTATTTCATTTTCTAAAAGATGCTTTGTTAATAATGCTATCATCTAAAATGTTTTTAGGAAATTGTAAGAAAATTTCAAGAAAGTTTTAAACAGTTAGTATGTTGAATTATCCTTCAGCAAAACTTTGAGCGCATATTTCTCGAAACTACGTTTTTCAACCCGGTTGATACCATATTACAAAAACCATGATTTAATTTGCGATTTGCATGCACCGAATCTTAAACTGTTAGAAAATCCAGTCACTATGGCCCCACATGGGGATTTTTTTTATAAAGGTCCTCCTTCTATTTTTTTAAAGAACGCTGAAAATTTTCCATAAAATTCGCTGGTCCGCAATTTTTTCTTGTTTTTAGATATGAAAATTTCCCTACGAGGTGCCATAGACACTAAATTTTCGAAAAGTTGGTTCATGCAAATGTAAATACAAATGCAATAAAAATACATACACGCGGATGTATAGTTTGTGGCGACCAGAATGGTCGCCCCCTTTTGCCACAATCCTTGCGCCGCCACTGATATAGCAAACACATTCTCGAAATGTACATACTACCTACAGTTGTAGTGTTTCACGCCGCTCACGGCTAAACATTTCGGGAAGCGCAGCGAAAGGCCTCGACTAACAGCCGTCACATTCTTACGGCCGCGGAATGTTCCAGAGGCTTCTCCGCTTTGCGCGGTGGCTCAACATTACTTGACGTTCCGGGTACTCACACGGTCGGCTATATAAAGCGCAGCGACACCGCGCTAGTCAGTCAGTCAGTTCCAGTCATTAGTGCAAGTAACATCACTAACACACATAGACAGTGCATCGAGTGATAACGATTCCAGTGCGGTACCGGCCAGACTCTCGGCGACCCACTGCCGACTGTGCCGGTGCATCATTAAACCTTTGAGGACGCAACAAGCGACACAATTGCCCACGACATAAGGCCCGCCGCACCTTCTTGTCACGCAGGCAGCAACTTCTCAGCCACTGAGACTTCATCCTCCTCAGGTTCACCGCAGCCATCTCCGCGACTCACTGCGTCGAGCATCCATCCTGGACGTCAAGGTCATCTCCACCAACACGGTGCGCAACTACATGCTGGCGACATGCAGACACGAGTTCTGCTACACCACTGCATCACCGACCTTCATCACATGCAACACCATAGAGCCACATCATCATCGCTCCTGTCTACACCGTTACTTTACTCCAAACTTACCATCGCTACGTAGCAGCAATAAAGACTGACTCACACATCGACTGATGCCTTTTCATTCCATCGTCCTACTCGTCTCTGCCGATCGCTGCCTCGCTCCCTCAATTGAGGGAGCGAGGCAGCGATCGGCAGAGACGAGTAGGACGATGGAATGAAAAGGCATCAGTCGATGTGTGAGTCAGTCTTTATTGCTGCTACGTAGCGATGGTAAGTTTGGAGTAAAGTAACGGTGTAGACAGGAGCGATGATGATGTGGCTCTATGGTGTTGCATGTGATGAAGGTCGGTGATGCAGTGGTGTAGCAGAACTCGTGTCTGCATGTCGCCAGCATGTAGTTGCGCACCGTGTTGGTGGAGATGACCTTGACGTCCAGGATGGATGCTCGACGCAGTGAGTCGCGGAGATGGCTGCGGTGAACCTGAGGAGGATGAAGTCTCAGTGGCTGAGAAGTTGCTGCCTGCGTGACAAGAAGGTGCGGCGGGCCTTATGTCGTGGGCAATTGTGTCGCTTGTTGCGTCCTCAAAGGTTTAATGATGCACCGGCACAGTCGGCAGTGGGTCGCCGAGAGTCTGGCCGGTACCGCACTGGAATCGTTATCACTCGATGCACTGTCTATGTGTGTTAGTGATGTTACTTGCACTAATGACTGGAACTGACTGACTGACTAGCGCGGTGTCGCTGCGCTTTATATAGCCGACCGTGTGAGTACCCGGAACGTCAAGTAATGTTGAGCCACCGCGCAAAGCGGAGAAGCCTCTGGAACATTCCGCGGCCGTAAGAATGTGACGGCTGTTAGTCGAGGCCTTTCGCTGCGCTTCCCGAAATGTTTAGCCGTGAGCGGCGTGAAACACTACAACTGTAGGTAGTATGTACATTTCGAGAATGTGTTTGCTATATCAGTGGCGGCGCAAGGATTGTGGCAAAAGGGGGCGACCATTCTGGTCGCCACAAGTTTTTTTTTAATATGTTGTCAACCAGGTTGAAAAATGAGTTTAAAAAGTTTCGAGAAAAAAGCATTAAAAGTTTTGCTGAAGGATAAAATTCAACGTACACATTGTTTCAAACGGTTTCACGTAAAATGCTGTAAAAAAATTGGTGAAAGCATTGTTAATTTCAGAAAATGAAATTTAAAAAAAAATCCTAAACATTTTTTTTACAGTGTCCTGGTTTTTGTTGTTGTTTTAATATGTTTATTCAGTTTTAATTTTACAATATTTTATTTTACAAATCTTACGAAACTGATCAATCTGATCAATTTGATCAAGGGAGCATGGAGACGTTTGGGGGCCCCATGTTTGGGGACTGGGGGCCCGCCCCCCCTATAATCAAATGTATATTTCTACAAATTCAAGTATGTATAGGAAGGTTTATGAAAGTGTCAAAACAATAGAAAAATTAAATCTACTTCTACTACACTATATAAAGAGGTAAGATTTGTTTGTTTGTTTGTTTGCATTGAATAGGCTCCGAAACTACTGAACCGATTTGAAAAATTCTTTCGCTGTTGGGAAGCTACATTATCCCTGGGTAACATAGGATATATTATATTTTCAAAAAAAATAGGCATCCTTACTAAAACTTCAATAATGTAACCCAAGGTGTAAAAAAAAACTAAAATATTCTTTACATCACGTGCGCTGCGAAAACTATTGATGATAGAATAAAATAATGTACTACGACTTTGTAGAACACATCATTATTTACAAAAACGGTCGCGACAGGATATGTCTAACTATTATGGTTAAGCCACAATAAGTCTTTTATTTTAAAAAATTAATTAAAATGTCGCCGCTTGAAAAGGCTCTTTATTTGTATCTTGGTTTTAATCCTTATCAAAATAAGCTGTCTTGAATATTACTTCATATTCAAAACAGCCTTAATACCTTTATTTAACTTTTTGAATTTTTCAATTCGGATATTTAATTAGAAAGATGTCACGAGTTTAAAAATGTTAGTATTAGAAAAAAGTTTCGGCTACGGGCCGGGTGGGAGAGGAGTCAAGAAATGAAGTGCAAGGGGGGTTGGCGGGACGGGGGAGCGGGAGAGCGGTGGCGGGGAAGGTGGAAGTGGAACGCTGGAGGGGAACGCACGGGAAAGGACATGCAAGGAGTAACATTTTATTTATTTGAATATGGCATTGCAACGCGTGCCGGGAAACAGCTATGTTTAATAAATACAGTTTTTGCTTCTAAGTATGGACTAAGATGGAATCTCCTCAGTACACAAAATCACCGTCTGGGGGGGGCACGTGCCCCCGTGCCCCCCCCCTAAATCCGCCCTTGGCATTGAGGAATGTATAATGCGTGGTTTTGTCTTGTTTGTCTGATGGGCACTCTTAGTTGAATTCTTTCTAGTAATTCCGGGCAATCTATCATAGAGGTAGCTATTTTTCGTAGAAATAGTACGTCTGCCAAATTTCTTCGACTTTCCAAAGAATATATCGTGAAGAACGTGGCTGACTCTTCGTGGCTTAGATGAGGACGATAGCTCCGAAAATCAAGGTATCGTAGAAATCGGTTTTGCACTTTCTCAATCCTTTCTATGTAACATATGTACCTACTTGGGATTCCAGATTTGAGAGGCGTACTCCAGAGAACTGCGTACGTACGCAAAGTAAAGCATTTTCATGGTTTTTACTTTTTTTAAATCTTTGCAGTACAAAGCCTAGAACCTTGGAAGCCTTTGATACCATGAATTCGATGTGGCGGTCAAAAAGTAGTTTCTGGTCAAACACTATTCCCAAGTCCTTGACCACCGTCATTTTTGTTAGTACTGTACCGTTTAGGGCATAATTGAAAGTGATCGGGTTTTTATTGCGGGTGAAACTGATGGCGCTGCATTTTTATAACGTTTATTTGAAGGTTGTGCTGGGCACAATAAATATTGAGACGATTAAGATCTTCTTGTATGCCGGTACAGTCGTTGGTACACGTGACAGGGGAAAATATTTTCATGTCGTCTGCGTACAACAACGTCCTGGAATGGCGAAAACATTTTCCAATGTCATTAATGTATTTGTTGAAGAGTAATGGTCCCAATAATGAACCTTGGGGTACTCCCGACGGTACGGTTACCCAGTCTGACTTGTAGCCACCGACAACTACTGCTTGGCTGCGGTTTGCTATATATGACGAGAGCCATCTGAGGAGGTCTCCATGTACGCTGATTTGTGAGAGTTTGATCAATAACATATCATGAATTGCTAAATCAAAGGCTTTGCTGTAGTCTGTGTATATTGCATCTACCTGTATGCGCTGGTCCATATTGTCTTGTAAGAATTCGGTGAACGCCGTTAAGTTCGTGGTCGTAGATTTTCCCTTCATAAATCCATGTTGGTTGATATTGAGTGATGATCTCAAGGCCGAAAACATCTGGTTATACACAATTTTTTCGAAAACTTTACTGAAAATGCAGAGCTTTGATATTGGTCTATAATTTTCGACGTCAGATTTTTAACCATTTTTGAAGATAGGAGTTATAAAGGCTGTTTTCCAGGTGTTATTATGGATAGTGGCTTAGACAGGCTGCGCGCACATTTTCTTATGAAAAGAGGGGGAATTTTATCTGGGCCTGCACTTTTTTTGGGATCTAGATCTTCAAGGTGTTTCTGTATATGATGCTGGTCGATGTCAATATTATGAATGCTAGCAACACAGGGCTCGTTGGGGTTATCCGGTAGAATCTTGGTGCTTCGAGCGTTATTGTTGTAGACAGAAATAAAGTATTTAGAGAATAAGTTGCAGATGTTAGACCCATTTTCAGCTTTGAATGTCATGATATTTGGAAGACCATGGGATTTAGACTTGGATTTAATGTAATTCCATACTTTTTTTGGGTCGGAGGATATGTCATGTTCGATTTGAGTTAAATATTTATTGTGGCATTCCCAATTAAGAGAGAAAGAGGCATAGTCTGAGTAGTTTTTGTAAGTCTTGAACTTTTTAAAGTATTTGTACTTTTCTTTAGTTAATTTAATTAGGGCCGAATTATACCTACCATAGTGGGTATTTAGAATTCCTACAAAGTTTATTCGCAATGTAGGCGTCTATAAGTTGATATAAAAGTGAATAGAATTTTTTTAAAACCATGTTCATATCACCAACCGAGAGAAGCTCACGCCAGTTTACCTGATCGAGAGATGTATTGATTTGCTCGTAATCGCCGCGCCTATTGAATTAAGTCAATGTGGATTGTTCCGCGTGCATCCCAAAAAACGGTCACCGTGACTTTATTGTCTGACAAACCCACCTTGGGCTTCTTTGGTGCCGGTTCACCCCGAGAAACCCACTGTTTGACTGCTGTTTGGTCTCTGGTGTGTTGTGGTGGATCCACGTTTCGTCCACGGTTACGAAACGGCGCAACAAAAACTCCTGCGAAGTTGTCACACGATTGCGTTTGTGGTCGATTGTGAGTAAACGCGGCAGCCATCTTGCGGAAAGCTTTCTCATACCCAAGTGATCATTCAAAATTGAAACCACTGAGCCATGTGATATGCCTATGGCTTACACAATCTCTCGCACTTTCAATCTCCGATCGGCCAACACCATATCGTGATTTTTTTCAATTGTTTCGGGTGTAGAGACCTTAACTGGGCGCCAGAACGTTCGGCATCTTCCGTGCTTGTAAAGCCACAATGAAATTCAGAAAACCACTTTTTAACAATTGAAATTGACGGTGCGGAGTTCCCATAGCATTTCTCAAGCTTAGCTTTGGTTTGAGTATTGGTTTTTTTTCCGCAAAATACAATGTTTAATGAGCACACGAAATTCACTTTTTCCATTCTCTTTTCAAATCACGCGGTAGTCTGCTATCAATGGCTGTCAAACACAAACTAAATGACGTAGCTTGTTCAAATTTTGACAGGAGTCTAGGTACTGACAGATGCCTGTTGACAGGAGCGGTGTTACCATTTCAGTCAAGAGTCAGGAAATTCAAAAAGTCATGGACTTATAGACCCGCCCTCGTATTTTTCGGAATAATATATAATATTATTGCGTAAAACTGTCATGTAAGCAGTAATAATATGTTTCATTGCAACCTTCTAATTTATTTTATATTAAAACTCATATCCAATTGAAAACATATTAAACGCCAATCATCATTAACATTTTACAGCTTTTCCATCATATTTCACTAATTTATAAAATACAACCCTTGTCATAAAGGCCAAAAAAGTGATGGTAGTGCAGTTGAAAGCTATAAGTACGAGCAATAAGTAATAAACATCGGTTAACAATTACTCACATATTACGGAATACAATAAAGGGAATAATAATTGATTATTCGGCTTTGCCATAAAATAAGTGAACAATCATCTACTCCACGGTAGGTAGTAGGTACCTTTGCAGACAGTGAGGGTGGCAGGGTTGAATGAGGGGAATAAAACAGTTATTTTTTGAAATAATCTAAATAATGTTCTGTTCAATCCATAGATAATAGAAACACATAGATATGGCATGGCGGACTACAAAAACTGGATAATACCTACCTATTTAGTTGTAAACCATGTATTGTAGCTAAAAAAAATTGAGTGCAGTTCAAACGCGGTGGAAGTGCAACTTTCACCAACACAATCTCAACCAATAGGAGCCTTGAAAAGTGAGCTCAAAATCAAAGCGGCCAGTGCGGTAAAGTTTTATTCTATCTCGTTCTCTCGCAGGCTAAATCATACCGATGTATGTGTTTATCGCTTTTATTGTCCTGCCCGTTTCATCGAGTTTCGAGTCACAACGGTGCTAAATAAGTTTTCACTTTAAAAATCAAATAAGGAATTATATAATGTCAAAATACATATCATGACTATTAATTTTTTTTAACTATTCTTCAGTCGGGTTGGTGCCATTATATTGAATATTCCCCTTTGACAGCTCGTAGTAGAATCCTCGCCTATGCGAACTCTGGCGGGATAAAATTGCAGTATCCAACACGGCCACCATCTTGAACCGGAAACGGAATACACAAACCAGTTTACAGACAGATGAAATGCCAAAACGGTCAAATTAAACAGTACTTCGCTACGCTCAGTCAATAAAAAAATAGTTTGCAGACAAGAGTGAAGAGGCTACGAAGCCACGCACAAAGTGGAGACTGATTAGTCTGTCTCATTCTCACGTGGGTTAAATCCTATAGATATATGTGTTTGTCTCTTATTTTTAGTGTGGCTTTTTCGTTTCATCGATTTTCAAATCACAACGGTGCTGAACAAATTTTCACTTCAATAATGATATTTTATAATGCTACCTACGAAATGTGACAAATGTAGTTCGCTCCTGGTAGTGCGACAGATGTTTGGATTCTCAAAGCAAACACAGTTGAAATGCGTTCACGCCTGTCTTGCTCTCGTATCGCGCCTGATTTATGACCATCACAGTGCTCACTGCTCACTATCACCACCCTCCCCATCTCTTCCTCTTCTCCCTATTCCTCTTTACCCCCCCCCCCTCCTACCCCACCCCACCTCGTCTTTTACCAACAATGTCACACTCATTCTGCCCTTCCGTCGCCCACTGGTTGGTTTTCCCATATTTCAAACTCCGCCTATTTTCTGTGGTGAAATCAATTTGTGCATCCATTCCTTCCAAAAGGCCGATAGCTTGAAGGTTTGATGAACTTTTTATCTATCCTTGTGTAAAACGTAAAAGTAAGTTAACATTATACCAAAACAATCATTTCTGATGAACTTTTTAACTGCCAGCTTTTTCAATTTTTAATTTAAAAAAAATCATAATTACGTTCTACTAAAAATCATCCGTCATTCAAAAAACCATATTTAGAATTTTAATGATTGGAAATTGAGCACTTTTGATGCAGCTTCTTTATATAGTATAAAATGAAGTCGCTCCCGCTGTCTGTGCGCTTAGATATTTTAAACTACGCAACGGATTTTCATGCGGTTTTCACCAATAGATAGAGTGATTCATGAGGAAGGTTTTTAGGTTTATAATTTGCCAAGATTTTCTGTAAATTGGTTGAAATATATAATATATCTGGCCAAGCGGCAGCGGGCAGCGGGCTGACAAACGGACCGTGTGGATTTTATTTAACAGATGACATTGGTTATAAAGGTTGGGTAATGGCGTGGCGTTGTGTTTGGTTAGCCACAGTAACGTGTGGCCGGATCTGTTAGTACAGAATAAACATACAATTGAACAATTTGAACTTTATTATTCATGCGCCTTCTCCATTGGACATAATATATTATGTATGCCTTCATCATAATTGTTGTAGTCCTCTATAGGCACCTCACCCATCTTTGGGACACCTCTGTTTCCTCTTCCAAATCTTCCAATATTGAGATTCAAACGGTCAATATTAGTCACGCTGCACGCCTACCAAAGTCTCACAAAACAAAAACCAACAATATTAAAACTAAACGTACTTTGTCAAAATATTTATAAACATTACGGTGGCAATAAGTGGCATTCTTTTAAAAAGTTGAATTTTAAACAGTTAAAAGTTAAAGGAACAGAATATTCGGGGAATACATAAAGAACCGGGAGAAAAGGAAAGAGGAAATCTTTACCGCCGAGGTTTCTTATTTTTATCGCGGGCAAAACACCTTTGACTGTGGGAATGTGGATCTCCGGAACAGCTGGCGAACTGGAACTAAGATCGTCCAAAGTTTATTCAAAGCTTTCAGTTTTCTTAGTTCGCAGTTCAATAAAGAATTTGTTGGTTTATGATTGAACGTTTGAAAAGAAATACATCTTGTGCCTTTGATTGAAACCATTTCTCTAGTGTTCAATGTAGAATTCGTCTATCTCGACACACGTACTAGTAAGACAGGCATAAAAAAATACTTATAATAAACGTTTAAATAGTTAAATAAATTTATTTAAAATGCTCAGCATTTTCTCGAATATGTGTATTTTAGAAAATTGACGAATTCAGTATATAATTTTTAATTAAATGAAGACAATATTAGCGAAACTTAATCTGGAGAGAAAAATCAGAAAAAAATATTGGTTCCACTGGGACCAATATCTTTTTCTGATTTTTCTGTCTCCAGATTTCCGATTGAGTTTCACTAATATTGTCTTCATTTAATTAAATCGTATAATTTGAGATTTTACTCATAAAGTTAAAAATAAAAATAAATAAAAAGAATTCAATTTATTTTATATTGGAAATTTTATTCTTCTCGTGGCCTGATTCTGATTCTGGCCTTTCTGGAGTTCTTTACCCGAAACGGCAATATGAAAAAAAATGTGCAAAATTAGTTTTTGAAAGTTGTGTAGTGAAGTCATCATAAATTTGTAACTAAATAGCATTTCTCGGTAGATCAAGTTTGTCACCCGCGTCCTCGAACATGTACATTTCAAATAAAAACGTAATTTGGTGTTTTATTGTAAATCCAATTATTTAATTACTGATTTCATAATTCAAACTTCACTATTTTCCTCAGTCATCCATTCTTGTTTGAAACATTGATGATTTTATTTTTGAGGTATATAGTGCCTATTTTTTAAAATAATTTATTGAACAACCCATGATGAGCTCATGCCAAGTTATGCAAAGTTCATAGGGAAAGCTTGTTCATAGGGAAAAAAAAAATAAAAATAAAAAATAAATAAAAAATTTAAAAAAAAACGCATGTTTACTATAAGCTAAATAGATACATTAAATGGTAATGCGCGTTTAAACATCCCCGATAAAATATCCTACGGACAAAACATCCCCCAACAAAATTCTTACTAAAACCTTATAACCTAACCTAAACTAACTTTACAGGATATCTGTATTATTTTTGTCCCATTTTATTATTTTTGAACAATAATTTATTGTCTTTATAGGATGTCTCATTATTTGTTAGGCTAGGTTAGGTTTTAGTATATATTTTGTTGGGGATCTTTTGTTCGTAGGGTATTTTGTCGCGGGTTGAAAAGTCGCGGAACCCATTAAGTTTAAAGGACACCAACAAAGTAAGTGATCGAAAGTTCGTTATTCTAGATTATAAAATATAACATCGGGGGATTAAAAACATGACGAGACTGGAATGAACGGCACAATGTTCAATTTCCTACCCAATCTGAATGGATAATTTTCATAGTTTTTGGAAATAATTATTACATTGTTCGAAGATTTATTTCACAGATTGAGAGTCCTTCGTCTTCCTTGTTCTCAGTGTAAATGTAAAGGTAGGTCGCCACAGAACAGGGCTAAGCCGTGTCCATAAATGTTTACAAATCCGTGGGAAAGTGGGCTTTGATAAAGGTTTCTTTCTTCTTTCAACCTCTTTCCTTCCTTCCTACTTCTTTCCCGAGTTGTTGGAGTAAATGAGCTGGCAGTAGGAGCTAATGATGCTGCGAAAGAAATATGTTGAAAACCAAATAGGCCTAATAAAAATACCTGAGTTGCTTATTTTTTTTGCAATACTAGACCTTGTCATTTTTTACTTTAAATACATTTTTTTCATTACTTCACAATTGCGCGCGCCCGTTTTATACAAATCTTAATTTTGGATTCAAGATCAAAATATCCAACCAAACTGAAAAATTATGTTTGTAATCAAAATCTTTATCAAATATCTAGTACGGATGTGAGCCACTATTATCTTTTGATTACAAAAATAATTTTTCAGTTTAGTTGGGTATTTTGATCTCAAATCCAAAATTGAGATTTGTATGAAAGGGGCTAAAATGAGCCGCACAAACGTTCCCCTTAATTAGATTTCATTAATAATAATAATAATAATAGGACAATTTGTAGAGCGCCGTTTTTGTGAAAAATCACCTCAATGGCGCTTAATTGAAGCCCTTGATCTAGAAAGAACATCTTACTCATGTATGATCCCGTTGCAATTTTTTTATGGTTTCTGAAAGACATTGTATGCTATGTTATGTGGGTAAGCTGACATAATAGAAACAGGTAAGTTCTATATCAAGCACCAAGCACGTACGGGGCTAAATTATTAATTAGACTTTTGGCCATCAAAGCCTTCCCGCCAATAAAATATAACCTCATTACGATTATCGGCGTAAATTTGTTTTTCCAAGGCTTCTCTTATGATTTTCGTTCATGATTTGTATTTTCATGATCCCTTTTTTTCATTATCACTCATTCGTAAAGCCTCCGCAATAAAGATAAATGATTACTGATTTAGCTCACCTACACAAATAATCCTCGAAATATTCTCAATTCGTATATCTTTTCAATTAATCTGCCGGCTGCTTGGAAAGCTCGGAATGAGTTACGATAACAATAAAACGTTGATTAAAGTAAAACAATTGACGCCCGTGTTACAATCCAATTCAGTTTAATTACGACAGTTTCATCAGCTTTTATAGTTATTAGGGAAGTTCAACTCGCCACAAGACTCCCCCACTTTCTTATCTCGAGTTATGATCGAGGAAAACGAACCATAAATCGCCGGCATAAATTGAGAGATTACATCCCGCTGCGCGCTGGTTCGCTCGGACCAAATATGATTTTGTGCTCTAGATTAGATGAACCGACCAATCAATACAATTATAAGTACAATATCAAATAAATAATGTAACGCTTTCGATTTAATATTTTCAAGAAGTAAGGTTCTGAAATTTAACCCCTTTTACATCGTCATCATTTGTACATCCTCAATTTGGGAGGCGGGATTCGGTTTCGCCGCCCCGGGAACCATTTATTGGATTACCAACACCTCTGCCATAGGTCACCCCAAGTGGTTCGCTACGTTTGGTGAATTAGCCGGGTTGCGCGGGTTCATGGGGTGAAGTTTGTCCAAGCCTTGGCGGCGGATGCGTCTGCCCGCCAGCTGTATGGCAGGCAGGCCGGATCGGGAGATAACGGTTGAGGGAGTCCCTTTGATTGGGATGGATTCATACGTTCGTCACTCCTGGACCCCCAGATTACCCCCAGATTCCTACCACCCCTAATAGTCTTTTCCTTCCCAGAACTTCCGCTCCTTCCTTTCCTAAAAATACTCTCCACACAGCATCCCCAAAGAAGACATAGGTTATGAGGGGAATTACTTTCCTCAGTGCCTCCGTGTGGAGCTAATGAAAAAAAAAATCCCAAATCTATGCTTTTATTATTATTTTCCTTAAATACTTTTTTTGTAAATGGATGTTATTATTATTTTCAACTCAACAATAATTCATTGTCATCATGAGCTATGGAGCTGTGAAAAATCCATTCAAATAACAAAAATTGAAAAAGACACCTTTTTCTGAAACACAAGCGAAACACAAGGCGAAGCCTGATAGTAACTACTCAAGTACGTAACTAGGTACTTATGTCAAAATAAAATGTCTCTTCAGTCGAATCCATACGTACTACATTTTTATGTAGATATGTAATATGTCGTATAGTCATATTCGTGCGATAGTAGGCAATATTTTTAATTAAACATTTAGTTTTTTTTTATTATTCTAACCAAAAAAAAACAAGATGAAAAAATAATAATAGTAAGTGGATTAACAAAGTTATTATATTTATCAGTTTATAATAAGTGTATTTGAGTTCAATAACACTTAATAAGGTAAGCTGTGTAATAAATAATTCCAAGCCATTGCCAAACAATCACCTCTAAAAATATCAGAATGACCCCGGGAAGCATCTAGTTCGTTAGTTCTAGTTAATCGTTCACGATTCGAGCTTGCAGTTTGAACTAGTAGCGGAATGAAAGATAATTAAAAAAACGACAAGACGTTGGCGAATGTGAACTGTTAAATACAACAGTTGATACGCATACTAACAAAATAACATAAAGCAATCTAAATAAATACCAATGACCCCCAACGATTGGACCGTTATAACGAAAACAAAACAAAGACAAAATAATGTACATGAGTACAAATTTAATGACCGCAGTAAAGAAGAAACAAAAACTAGAAATCCATAACGAAGAGACCTCGTTAAAAAAATGTACTTCAAGCATTGACGTATAGATTTTTTTAATAATTTCTGTTTTCTTTTGTGTAATCGACTTATTTCAGAATTGTATATTACGTACAATTTATTTATTGTATATTAAGTCATTTTTTAGGCGCTAAGACTGCTAAAACAATTCACAGCATCTAATATCATGCTTTGCGCTATTTTGTAATTGCACAAATTTTCTTCAATAACGTTGGACGTTGATGGCAGCTAGCTGTAATTTATTATTACAATTTGAACAGCTATTTATATTTAAATACAGTACCTACCTATTTATAAACAGTTACATTTTTTGTTTAACGCAGTATGTACTTACATTTTTTTTTTTTTTTTAGAAAAAAATTGTTATAAATAAGTCGTCCGTACGTGGCTTCACCACAGTTTGAAAATGACCTTACAAGTCGAAACAGCTGTAACTAAAATACATTCTTAAATACTTGCAGAACTCGATAATAACATATCAAATTTATTTAATTAAATTTCTAAAAATTAAAATGGAGTTCTACGAATTAAACACAAAAACAATTAATAATATGTACTTACATACTACATAGTCATTTGACTGAGACGGGTTGTGTTAAAATTATTATATTTGTATATCACTGGTAATATCTAAATGTTTCCCATTTTCGTTAATGGTGTCAGACGTTGACAGCAACTAGCTGCTATTTAAAATGGCTGTTGTATTTTGATACACTGCACTAGTTAGTTTGAAGTACTTAATCAGAGGATTCGTAAGGCAGGCCTTATCTGCCGCCTGCCGTCTCCTCATCGCTCACTTAAATAAAAGAAATCCACAAAACAATCAGCGTGAGGCGGATTAAGCCGCTAATTCGGGATATGGGCTTTATCTTTTCGTGCAAAAATGCACAGTAGATGTAAATTTATCAATATGTGAATACCTACAAACTTAATATTTGTTGATTTTAACCAGGTAAGAGTTCCGACTACTGCTCCACACTGTCCGGAGAGAGTAGGATCACTATCCCTAATCGTACGTTGTACGGCTGAAGGGTGAAGAACGGAAGGAGGTGAAAAGAGTAATTTAAGAAATACCAAGCTACGCAGATATGGTCACCTAGCAGTGGCTGCTGAGATTATGTATCTATCATTCTGGAAGGCGCTGCAAATATACTAAACTTTACCCTATACCGACACCATGTTATAAACGGTGCGCCCGATATATTTAACAGTCTAATAATATTAGTAGATATTCCACGATGACCCGACAGTTGATCCACCGACAATTGGCAACCTGAAATGATATTTACTTGATGCAAATGAATGAAAACATGTTTCATTTTTTGTTTTTCGGCGGTACATCCTCTATGCACATCCTTTCGGGCTCACTTAGATATATTTTGTGTAATTAGGTAAACCGTATTTTCCCTAAATCAACTGCAAATTGTATATAAGTATGGTGGGGGGCCAACTGTCGGTGGATCAACTGTCATTGAATCGTATTCCACAGATTATTTAATTTATTTCACAATATTATCATTGGGGCGCATCGATGAATAGACAAATGATTAAGTGAAAATTGTTAAATTTATTTGCACTTCACCGTGATTTTTACTCCCGAACTAAGAAATCACTTATGTCGAAAATATAAAATATTTAGGAGTATCAATAGATATAAATCTTAATTGGAAATCACATATTAATCCAATCACTTCTAAATTAAGATATCTGACCTAGGTACATATTTTATAGACTTAAGGAAGTTCTAAATTTGAGAAATTGAAAATGATCTACTTTTCCCTGGTGCAATCTTCAATCACTTATGGCATTATAGGATGGGGTGGTGCACTTGATACATTTATTAAACCTCTACAAATAACTCAAAAACACATAATTAAGGTAATATATAACAAAAATAAAACATTCTCAACCAACTTATCATACAAAGAAATTAAAATATTTAATATATGTAAATAATTTATATTAAAAACCTTGAAATATGTATTTAAAAACAAAAAATAATTTCGAAATAAATGAAAACAGAACGAGAAAAAGAATAAATAATATATTTTACTCCCCACAAACCAATATTAAATTATTGCAGACACAGCAGTTTCATTGGTCCTCGTACATTTAACCTTCTACCACTACAAACTCAAATGATAAATAATATGATAAAATATGTAAAAGAGGTAAAATTATGGTTGAATAATGTAGATAAATTTATCCATCCTTCATCCTTCTACAACTCACTTTCTGTAACTTTCTAAACTGTAGTACAATTTGTTTTCTTTTTAGATTTTCACGGCCAAAAGCATTTTCGTTGTTAGTTTTTGGGGTGTTATGCCGTGTTGCGCTACCTCCTACTATAGCCGACGTTTAGGACAGCGTTGCAGTGTCCATCATCAGGGCAGATCCGGTAGAAATAATCTGAAATACCTACCAGCTCGTAGTGAATTGAAGCTGGCGACACGGTATCGCTTCCAAGTAAATAATCACACACTCTACACTAACAATTACACATCGTCGGATCTACCGGATCTGCCCTGATGATGGACACTGCAACGCTGTCCGAAACGTCGGCTATAGTAGGAGGTAGCGCAACACGGCATAACACCCCAAAAACTAACAACGAAAATATGTTTTCTGTTTATTTTTTTTTAAATAACAAAAAAATTTAAAAAAAATAAATTATAAATCAGTATGTTTTTCTCCATATTTTTTATTTTATTTTTATAATAGCTGAAAAAAACCTTTTTCACTTATTCTACCTATGTAATACTAACTTTTTATACTAACTTTATATTTTATATGTTTTTTTAAGTCTATTTTATACTTTGGGCACTTGGAAATATAGTATTTTGTTATAATATTACCCACACTCAGGCAGTGCCTTAGTGGGTTTTCATTTCTTGTTCATACTATTTGTTATTATATGTATAAAAAAAAGGTAGGTGGACTAGCAGGGCAACAAAGTGGAATGGCCCACACGGTAAGCGTCTCAAAGGCAGACCTCACACGAGATGGGCAGATGAAATAATAAAAATAGCTGGCCGCAAATAGCTCAAGAGAGAGATAAATGGAATTATTTATCATATGAATATTATGTTATTATTTATTATATACTATTTGCTATTATTCATTATACGTACAAGGAAATGGGAATAAATAAAGTAAAAAAAAAAAACTCTGGATTCTTAGTAGAGGCTCGATCAGTAATAAAATACCACATGCTAATTTCTTTGGTGCTTTTTCAATCTTAGAAGTTGTTTTCAGTATTTTAAAAGCAATTTTCGTGACAGTGTTTAGATATATTATTGATTAATTAAGAAACCTTTAGATTATATTTACTAAAAACTGAGCCTCAGAAGTATCTAATATTATTATTATTTACCGACTACTACAGTAAACATATATTTATGTGACAGCTATGTATTTACATCTTCCAATCTTCAGTATTTTCTACATGATATAGCATCCTTGTGCAATATCCATACTTATCACTCTTTTTAAAACAGTGGCATAAAATATATGAAGAAGATAATTTGGGTTTATTGGCGGAAAATCGTGATAATTTTACGACTTTTTATATGGCCGTAATATTCCTTGATTACGTAATCTGCTTTCACAACCAAAAATTATTCAATGTCGTCCAAAAACTCCTGCACTAAAAAATGTTATGATGAAATTACGAAAATAATAATAATTGATATCAAAGCTTTAAATTGCGTTTTTTTTTCAATGTAATGTCATCAAACTTCAGCAAAGGACATATATATGATTATTTATTGAAAAAATATAAAACCGTGGCAGTAAAAAATGCTTCTTTATTTTTATCTCTGTGATATAAAACACTACAGTTTATTACCTTAGATTGAATGGACTAAATCATTTAAAATTTTATTGTCATTGGATTATATTGTGAAACATGGTTTTTAATGGTTGCATTTATTCGGCTTAGGTATAATAATACGAAAATAATTGTATCATGCGTGATTATGTACATAATTGAAAAACCGAAAATAGATGTATTATTTATTGGAGTTCTTAGTTCTTACGTCTAAAGCCGACCAGGGATTTAAAAATTGATTATTAAATCCATCATGATTTCATGAATAAACTACGGTACCTAATTACTAATTAGTATGTTATGGGAAAACCATTTTTATTGTTGTTTCGAATGCGAAATTTGACCTTAAATGCTTGGAAATTAATTTTTGATATGTGTATTGCACTTATACTATTGTCTGTTCTTTACTCTCGGCGAGACTACCCAGGGGAGCTCGAACACAAGACTGTTTTAGGATATTAATCTTGCGTTCTTCGCCTCGCGACACACACTTCGTCAGTGATATCAATTCAGCTAAAATCCTTCTGCCTGACAAGCATGTTTTAATGAAACCGCAATTCAAAACTAAGAAAACGTAAAAATATTTGTATACTTTCAATAAAGCTCTCAATAAATTACTCAAGTTGAATTGTAACGAAAACTAAGTAATGTAACAGTTCATTTATTGAAATTTCGTTACAACCTAGTTATAAATCCTAACATGAGTAAGCCCTTGTTACAGATTTCCGTTACGCGGAACAAATGATTCAAATTAAAGATTTGATTAAAAAGTGATACCCTAAGTCTTTAATTTGTATTAATATTTCAAGTATGGTTGCCAATGTTATAATTAAATACCACTGGATTTTAGATTCGAATACATCTGACTATTTTACATTTTGAGAAATTTAAGAAAATTTTGTTTTCGTTACACCAAATTAACAATTTATTGATATTATCGTAAGAAAAATTGCAGTCGTTAAATTATGAATGATTCTAAAACATTTGAACTAATCTGGAAATATATAGATCTGGAAATGTTTGAGTAATGTCATTTATAAATAAGATAAACAAGATTGGACCATGGTGTGAGCCCTGTGGAACTCCACTCGTGTCTTTAACTTTTTTGTGAGAGGAAGGATTTGATTTTAACAGTTTGTTGCCTACCTTTTAAGGTATACCAGGCCAGTATTTCTAAATACAAAATAAAGATTTCATGGGAAACTGAAGTAAGTCATTATTTGGTAGACTTAACTTTTTTCTATTCTTCAAAAGCATTAGCTATAAAATTTATTAATTAACTTAATGGACTCCTCGACCGACACCCCTACATTGCATTTGCCACGTCGCTTATTTTTTGTACACGTTAATATCATAACTGCATGGGACAGAGAAGTCCCAAATAATTATCTTACTAATATTATAAATGCGAAAGTTTGTATGGATGGTTGGTTGGATGGTCGTTACTCTTTCATGCAATAAATATCGAATGGAATTTATAAATTCCTTCACTAATCGAAAGCTACTTTATTTGCAAGTAACAGGGGCTTTATATATTGGTAAGCTCTGGCGTTATGAATAAGCTGTGGCGTTATGAAATTATCTATTATACGTTTATTGGCAAAGCGTGTCAATATTATTTCTTTGATAGCGAAAATTCAAATATTAGTATTCTAATATGAATATTTAGTGTAGGTAGATACAAATATAAAATAGGTACTTATCTGCATTTTGACCTAAGCCAACAGCTATTCTAATATTATGAATGCGAAACGGAGCGCATTTGATTGTTGATTGATTGGGGGAGGGGGAATAGTAATGCGGGAGAGGGGGTGGGGGTGGGAGTGGAGGGGGGAGGAAATATGCGAGCGAAGCCGGGGGTAAAAGCTAGTTAAACATATGTTTGAATTATATTTTATTTTATGAGGAAAAAAAATCAAATATTAAACATGAAAATCCGATGTAACTAACCAACCATTCTAGGCAGAGAGGACGGACCACCAAACAACTCGGTCTTGGCACACATTTTTTGCCTCACTCACATTCATAAATCGTCTCATGTACCTTCGTGAAATAATCGTGGTTGTTAATAAACATTTATCGCTAGGAATTTCCAAAATCATGCGAATTAATATTTCACATTGTTTCAATATGTTATGCGGTCATTAATTGGTTATCGTGATGTCACGTTTTACAAAATTTTGTATCTATAAAATTATAGGTACAAGATTTTGTAATATTTATCGGTGTATATCGGTATATACCGATTGTATATACAATGTATCGGTTTGTACCAACATATTTTTGCAAATGAAAAAAATACATATAAAAATATTCTGACAAATTTCGGACCCACAGGATGAACCGACTAGTATTCAAAAAAGGATATAAAGAGGACAAAAAAAAAAAAAATAACACCAATGCAAATTTAAAATAAAAAAATAACCGGATAGTATCTAATTGAAATGCTTATTTATAATCTGTTTTTAACATTGGAATCCCGATATTAATTTTATACGAAAATAATTATGAAACGAAAAACAGGAGTTATGATTTTAGGTTTTTAAGTATTTTGGGTTATTAAAATTTGGGGTTCCAGCAAAATAATAGCCCATAAAATTCATATTTAGTCAGCTAAAGAAGTAGGTAGCGCAACACGGCATAACACCTCAAAAAATAAATCTCTAAAAAAAGCATTTAAATATCTAAAAATAAATATTGAAAAAAAAAAATAAAAGGAGCCATAATTACTTTTCAATGACATTATTTACTTCTCAAAATGTTAATTTAGAAAGAGGATTTTAAAGTATTATTTATATAAACACTGTCCCTTACTTCGATGTGGGGTGCGATAATTACCTCCGCCCCCCGCTCATTCATGTGTCTCATCAAGGGTTTACGAGGTGCGGGTACGATTTTTTTTAATTGCTGTTGTTTTTTTTATAATATTTTTATTCTTCGTCGCTGTCATATTTGGTCGCACAATTGCACGAAATCCCACTAGCAGGCCATTACACTAATGGTTCATTCCACATAAACATTAAAGTGGGCGGGGAATCATAACAGACGTGGTAATTCATACCTTAAATTACGTTTTCAGATCTTAGGGGAACAAAAATTAATTTCGGGATTAACGTTGAGAAAACATACTATCCTTAAAAATAAAACATTTTTACTTCTTCAGCTAATGTGATGCTGCGCGGTCTATACCATCAGAATATCTTCGATTTTTTCCCAACTGCTCCCCACTCGGTGTCGGTGGGAATATAACATCTCTAACTGTATCGTATGTTGTGAGCGTGAGGGCTGTAAGTGAAGGAATGGATGGTTGGGAAGTACCTGGCTATTCGGACCTGTTCACCAAACACGGCTAAAGCCATTGCAAGTAACGTTAGAGTATTTCCCGTTCTGAGCTGGGTTGTGAATGCGGAGAAACAACAAGATTTAATAATATAATTTTTAGACGTGTGTCGTTTTCATGATTAGTAGATTTTAATTAGCTACACGAAAATAAAGAATTTTAAAAGCTTAGGAAGAATTTGTTTTCAAACTTTTATGATTTTGGTAATACACACCTAGCTCAAGTTAAACAGGTAATTGATTTTAACCCTTATTCTACAAAAAACAACAAATATCAATTTTATGATGATTTTCACCAGACATTAGATATTGTAGAGCCCGGGGAACTATAATATCATCCCATTAGGAATCGTTCGGGGGCGAGTTTTTTTTTCGAACTGTTAAAATTATTACGGTGAATTGAAATTCATTTATAATAAATAGAGGTCAATGAATTACATTTTCTTTTGTTTCCGAACCAACTTACTCTTTAATTAGATGAACAAAAAATCCATTGTTCCCGAAGCAATGAGATCCCTAACCGACATTTTTTTCATCTCTCCCACATGGCATTTGAGTTTTTTGTCCGTTTTTTCTTCATCAAGATAAATAATTGTGATTTTATTGTTTAGTTTATGGCTCGCCTTGTTTTATCTCCAATATTAAAGCAGACATAGGGGCAGGAGGGCAGCAGATTGTCTGGGAAATCATTGTTTCCTGTCATTATGGGATTTTGTTTTTTTACATGTTTTTTTTCTTCATTTCTGTATTTAAGTCGGTAGCTACCTACTTAACCAGACTACCATTGATCAATATCAAATCTGTAATTCGTAGCATGACAATTATTAACATTTTTATGAAAATACTTGATCAATGATTTTCGGCGTGAGTTTTTATTTTGTTTTGTTTACATTTGGCGTCCAATGATTGGGTAATGCGCTTGCTGGACGTGTAATATTGATTACATTAAACTGACAAATTTATGAGTATCTGTGAGTAAGTTCCTTGTATCGATCTATTGTAACTTCAATCGTTGGTAATGGGATGGAAAATGAAGTGCAATTTAATGATAAAGGTTTAGACCTTTTTCCGTTTGCATGATTTAATGGTAATTTCTGCTTTTTTACTTCTTACGGTGATCGTATAGAAATATTTCAGATGTGTTAATTAAATACTGTAAGTAGCACACATATTTGCTTTTGAAATAATCGAGTAATGTTTGGATTAGTCTTTTATAACCGCATAAAAAAGTAATGTATCAAACTTTAGAGTTCAAAATATCTATTTATGAACCTCTTTTCGGTTGGGTTTTATTGTATAATGTGGGAAATTAAATTCTTTAGGAAAATTTCGTAAAACACTTAAATATTTGGGCCTGAGATTGGCAAAATAAAATCAAACACGCGATCTTTTCTCGACTCTACATAAGGAGTATTATTGTTAGAGGCTTGATCCCGAATTTTTTACGACGGGGTGCATCACCTTAACTGTAAAACAACGGAAAACTCATTCCTTCCTTTCATAAGAAATGTGTAAATTTGACAAAAAAAAGGTTTTAATTATGATAATAGTAGTCAAAAACCGTCTTATTCTTATCATTTTATAAAACAACGTGAAGAGAAATTATGTCATGTACAATTGAATTACGCTTTCGGTCCCTATTGCATAGTCGATCGATAAATATTGGTATGATGACTTTCGGTAAATTCTCATCGTTCCCTAGCACGACTGTAGATCGCCAACGAATAAGTAACAGTTCACAATGACTTAAGTGTTCTTAATATATTCGATGTCAACTGTTGTTTGTACGTTAGCAACCTGCATTTGTCCCAATGAACGATGAGAAGTTACCGAAAGTTATCCTATCAATCATTATCGATCGACCGAGCTCTTTTTAGAAAAGTTCAAAACACAAATATTTTATTTATAATCTCAGTTTTTTTTTCTTTCATTAAAACACTAAGTTTGCATATCATTTTACTGACTTTCCATATAGGTATCACAAATACCAACAAAAACTTTCAATTCCAAGTCTTCTAACGTTTCCATCACATGAAACAATAGAAATATCCACTTGCCTTTGTTAGCTTTAAGTATGCGATCATTAAACCACAAATTCATCAAATCGCTTACGGAGCCAGCTTACAGCTTACAGGCAATACTGTTTACAGCATGATTGCTGATTGCTGGAAGCAGTTTTAATTGTCTCTCCCTTGATTAACGTTTCCTATACCAGCTCGGCCTTATTACCTACTCAACTCTAGACACTTCCCAAAAAGGCTAGGATCAGAAATTCACTGACGAAGTTAACGTGTCCAAAAAATTTGTCTTATGAATTTTGACATAAAATTTCAAAATAAAATAAGCGCATTGAAAAAAATTAAAACTTCTTTAGCACCGTTGTGATTTGAAACTCGATGAAACGAAAAATAGCGTCACTAAAAGAGACAAACACATTAATCTCTAGGATTAAGACATTTAGAGTGATGATTCTAGAGAAAGGGATCCCCAAGTAGAGCGAATTAACTAAGAAAGTAGTATAAGAAGAATATATGACGCAAATGTGAATGGTAGAAGAAGTCGGGAATGCCCGAAAAAGACATGCCACGCTCAAGTGAACAAGTGAGTCGGGCCATGTCAAGCGTCAGAATAAGAGAAGAGCATGGATGAGACGATATATGAATGTGAATGAGGCAAAGAGTGTGTGACCAAATTTTTTGGCGGTCCGTCCTCTCTGCCTACCCCTGCCGGGAAACTTAGTTAGTTACTTCAAAAAACCAGTGTGACTGAATATTTTAGCATCGGTGCACAGTCCGGAGATAGGCAAAAAAGCTTATCCAATATTCATGCGGAAGAAAATTTATATTGTGCAATAAGGAACTCCAGTGAAAAATATTATGGCTTTAAAAAATTTGTTCATATACCTAGATATAGAACAATAAACGCTGAT
This sequence comes from Limnephilus lunatus, assembly GCA_917563855.2. Classification (NCBI taxonomy): domain Eukaryota; kingdom Metazoa; phylum Arthropoda; class Insecta; order Trichoptera; family Limnephilidae; genus Limnephilus; species Limnephilus lunatus. The sequence goes on from OU830595.1 coordinate 72,835,213, forward strand.
TCTGAATATATAAGTTTTATTAAATAATAGTATTAATTAGTTTTAAAAAAATTATTAAAAAGTCAAATCTATATCGTGCCATTAAAACACACTATCAAGTTGGTATTATTGAATGTTTAGTGCTGACGTCACTGCTCTCCATAATTCTCCAGTCACCTGGTGTTAGCATATTGAAGTGTTATTGAAATGTATGACACAAGCCATCGGTATTATCAACATTTTATTTTATTGGTGTATTTACATACTGTTTATAGAAATTTAGACATGTTGTGTTTATTGAAACATTATTTACGCCTAAATAATTCAGTATCAAAAATAGAGGTATCTCTATTAGTTAATTTATATTATTTAAAATATTCATAAACTTTAAACTGTACAAAAAATCTTAATGCTACTTTCACACCGATCGTGTGGTGGCTGCGGCCAATCCTCCAACTCTGAACTCCAAAATGGACTGGACATCGAACAGCTGATTCGGCGCTGTATCTTATCAGTTGCCTAGAATTGTGCAGGCGATGCTTCGGTTTCCATAATATTCGTAAACCTAAAAAAATAATAATTTCAAACAATTTTCATATCATTCTCCCATTGAATTGAATTGAACATTGAAAAATATATTTTAATAAATATAATATAATAAATAAATAATTCCACCTAAATAATGTTTTTACTGAATGTTTTCATAGCTTCTTCCATAAAAAATTACAACACCTGTTGAGAATAAATAAAACTTTGGGAAAGCGATGACGTCACACGATCACCATAGGATCTTGAAAAATTAAAACTTGTACAATTATTTTAACTATTAAAACTAACTATCAAAATAAAAATACATATGCAGTTATTTAAGTTAGAATGACATTAATAATTAAAAAAAAATTAAAAAATTGGACTGAAGTTCCTTATTATATGATTCATATGGTGGCCTTGTTTCGTGGCATGGAGTCAAGCCATAGCAATAACGTTTGTGGTACTACCTATACGTGCTTAGTTCGCTGGCGCAGCTTTTGGTTATATCGGTCCGTGGTAGGACTGGGACTGGGACTGGTAGGCATAGCTTTGGTTAATTGCGTTAAATTAATCACATCCTCTCTCATCATATCTATTTACATGGAGAGTCGTTTTCACATTTGTGATGAAACGATAGTTTATGGTTTTTTGAATGGGATGTACCTACTTCACATCATAACATCATAATGTTTTGGTACGCACGATTAATATGACAAAATATATTTTTATACAGCATCTCTTCATGTAGTTTCGGACACAACGGAAAAATGTAAAATCAACCACATTCAAAAATAATTAAAAACGAAAAAATTAAGTAATCTATTAATATTTAAAAAAAAAACAGTAGGTACATAACGTTGTATTGATTAAGTAATTTGTAATAAGTTTCTTACAATATCTTAAGTTGCTTATAACTTAACAGTCAACATTAAAATAAAATGAACTTTCACGGTCAAAAGTATTTTCGTTATTTATTTTGGGGGTGTTATACTGTGTTGCAATCAAATAAAATTTATTTGCGAACGTCGGGATTCGATCCCGCGACCATCGGATTGGGAGTCAAGAACTTTGCCTCTAGACTAAAAAACTTAAAACGTGAAACTTTCCGTTTCTTTAATACCTGCCATTTTTCACTCTCATCCGAAATAGGTATTACTTATACTTAAAACAGATAACATTCTAGGGTAGATATCTTAATAACTTATTTCTAAAATTCTTAGTTTCCAATGTTTTTCCATTGGTTTTTCATTATTTTTAATGATTGATTGGTGTTAATATCTTACATTACACAAGATAATCAAATTTCTTCAGGATTCTTCTTTCGAATTGATAATAATAAAAAAAAATATGGAAATAAAATTAGAATAATAGATATGTATAAAGTAATCTACAAGACATAAATCTAAGCAATTGCTAAAATCGTCTTTGAATTTTTTTCCAATGTGTAGTATCATTCAATAATCTCAAAATAGAATAAAATAACAAAACAGGTTGAAAAAAGAAGTGTCAGACAAAAGCTCCAATAACGAAAAATAGTTGGTAAAAAAACGTTGCAAAATATTGAGGAAAGTGAAGCGCACATTTTCGCATGATAATTCATTCAACTCGGGAGTTTGAATGAAGTTAACAGGAAATAAAAGTTTGTATTAATTTATTACTTCATCCAGCTGTGTGAAATGGGATCATGCAAACATTCATGCGCATTTTTTTTATTAAATATTTCGCTCCCATTCAGGCAGACTGATTAAAAAAATGTACAACGCTTCGAGCAGATGTCACTGGTTTTTTAATTTTTGCTTTAGAAGCTCAGACTCGGTCTTATTTCAATCTAGTCATTAATCTAAAAACTGTGATATTATGATGTTAAATCTTAAAACCTCTTCATAATTTGATTTCCTAAGAACGAACGTGTTATTTTTTAAGCGAGTTTTCTAAATTTAAGCTTTAAAGAATATGTTTAGCTTTTTTGAGTGGTTATTAAAACTAAAATCCGTGTGAAAAATCATTGATTTCTTCTTCAAACATTGGAAATGTACATTGTGGTGCCATTTTTAATTAAATGAAAACAAATAACTTTGTAAAAACCACTATATAATCAATATTATCAACATGTTTAGAAACTTTCGTTTTCTTCATCAGGATAAGATTAATATGAAGAAGAAGATAAACCTTATAATCTAAACGAACTTATGAAAGAGAACAAGACACAAGATAATGGTCACAACTGGGACACGAACCTAGAATCTATCGTCTTACCGGGACGGGTGCCTCTACCAATTCGGCAATTGCCACAATCAAACCGTCGTATTTGTCAATCTCCTATTTCAAATTTTAAAATTAACAATATATATTATCTTCGACTATTTTTTCCATATTTTAGGCAACTACCGTTTTCATTGGAAACAATCTGGAAGATTGTAATCTAAGAACTGGTTTGTAACCTAGGTAGCGTCTCGGATAAATATATCCTATTTAAAAAAAAAATTATACGGAAAATTAAAGATCTTTTTATAAAAGTCTAAATAATTATTCAATTTTTTATAAGAACAACTCTCTTTTTATAACTTTTTATTAACTCATTAATTTACTTAAAATTAAATTATTAATTTACTTGAAATTAAATTATAAATTCATTCATCAATACGTGTTAAGATGAAGCCATACTAAATAATGCAAAATCATACAAAATCGTATGTTTTAGTTTTGAAAATTTGACCGCTTAGAAGTATTATAGATGCTTCAATTAAATACTGCGTGTAGAACATACTTTGGCCCTTAAAAATATCGGTCATTTTTTTTAATAAGTCTTTTAATAAGCTTAGAAAAAATAAAGTATTAGGTCTATAAAAAACATTTTTAACTGAAAACTCTCCTACTTATAAACACTTTTTCGGGTATGGTTTTATTGCATAATGTGGCAAATTCAGTTTCTTATATAATTATCGCGAAAAAAAATGATATTTACGCCCGAACCTCACAAAATAAAATATAATATGCATTTTCGCGTTGGTATTTTTGACATCACGGCGACAATACGGCAGTCGATGAGTTTGTTATATCAAAGTGAACCTTATACCATCCACCGAAGAACGACTGGCAGCCGCCCCCCTGTCTTCCGTCATTACTCCTCCGAACGGAGCGGAGAGCAGTCGTGTTATGCTCCGCGCCGCTTATTTTCGTGAAATCAATTTAAAAATTCCGTTTTATTGCATTAAACAATGCATAAAAAAGGAATTAATGTTTTTTACAGGCCTTTACGAAATCAACATGTAAAAAAAAAATCTCAAATATCTTTTCCAACCTTTCCAAAAGCTTTTTCTCAAGTATTTTTAAACTCCTCCCATAAAAGGGCGTGAATTCCGATTTCGAATTTTTCCTGTACTAGTGGATCGCCTTAATTGTTAAATCATGATCAAACAAATGATTATCGTGATTTCATGAATGATTTTTAGGGTACTATGCTGGATGTGCTTACTCCTACCAAAGGAGCTAAATGTAACGTTTCGGACAGCCTTACAGTGTCTATTATCTGCTCTAGTTGGCTAAAGGAGGGGAAGCGCAACAAGGCAAAATATCCCAAAAATGAATCAAGGTAATATTTTTGGCAGTGAAAATCGCAAATCATATCATGCAGTGATCTTTTACAAAGACTTTAACATAATTATACGTTATTTTTGGGATAGGTACCAACCTACTCAAATAAATGTTTACTAATTTATCTCAATGTTTTCTATCATCAAAATTTCTATTTTCTTCATTTACACACTAAAATAAACGTTTATTAATTTACCTCAATTGCCGATTCATATGATAATACTTGCATACCTACCATTGGCGGCGTTTATTTAAATCCGATGTAGTGATTTTCACTAAAAATTATTATAATACTGAAAACGTAATGGTGTCCCAGATAACCGAAGTAAATTAATAAGTTTCTCCATCTAGTTTCTGTTGCTTGGGTTTTGTTCGAAATAGCCGTCTGTCGCGATAAACCGGTGCACTAATAAAATCGGGGACTGGACAACTAATTAGGTTATGGGATATTTTTCAATTTTTTTTTTTCATAACTTTTAATGACTTTTCATATGGGTGTTGAAGTTGCATCTTTCTGACTTGTCATGGACACAATAAAATCGACTGAATTCAGTTTAAAACACTATTCTTTAGATGCGATGTCAAAAATAAATAAGTTGTTAAGGGATTTTTGGGCGATTGCTACCTTTTCCGATTTAAAAAAATATATAAATATTCGCAGTATTCACACATTTCCAAATAATTTTTATCTTAATAAATGGATAAAAAGCATGATGTCTCAACTTGTGTAAACGTTAAGTGATATCACTGAAGAAGACGGATGCTCTCGTTTACCAAATCAGTCTTTTTGTTTATACCGTCCGCGTATTCCACCATGTGTCCATGTGGCTGTTGTCTAAGGAAATCACCGACTTTTGTACACTCATATCCTAAGATGAAAAAACAAAGTTATTGTTGTTGATTTAGAAATTGTATTTCTTTTTTCTATTTTCATCTCTTCGCCTATTTTTAACATAATCTCCAGCTGGACTCTCTCGACTTACCGCAGTGGGAAGGGTGGAATGGTACGTCCGTCAGTTCCAGACACATTAACCCCCAGATTCTTACCCACTCCTTATACTTTTTTTCCTTCTCAGAACTTCCTACTCTTCATTTCCCTAAAAAAAACCCTCCACACAGCATCTCCAAATATGACAAAAGCCCTCATGGAATTAGATAGGAATCTGGGGTCCAGTAAGTCCAGGAGTGACGGATGTATGAATCTATCCCTCCTAATGTGATAAAAGGCGATGTTCCGAGAGAGTCCGGTTGGAGAGGTCAAAGGGACTCCCTCAACCATTCTCTCCCTATCCGGTGTGCCACGCGCTGGTGGTCAAAGGCATCCGCCTCCAAGACGCTGACAAACCTCACCCCGTGATCCCAGGAACCCTTGCTAAATCACCAAACGTAGCGAACCACTTGCGGGGTGACCTATGGCAGAGGTGTTGGTTATCCAATAAATGGTTTCCGGAGTGGCGGCACCTATACCCGCCTCCAAAATTGAATTGATTGCTTGTCTATCTGTTATTCTGTATTTTTTTTGTAAAAATGTTTTAGATCAAATCTTGACAAGTACAGTCGGATTTCGTGATATTTCAATTTTTCTCTTTTCAATTTCATTCATTCTATAAATACTTTTACCTTCACAAATCACACAATTATATTATCCAGTTATGTTTCACGGGACTGCGCTATTATCATATAAACCAGCGTTTCGGATTCTGAATCCTTTCCAAATGTCAGTGGCGGTTTTTCAAAGGGTGACAATGGGGCAGTCCCCACCAGTTACACCCGAAACCTACTAAAGGAAATAACAGTTGATGCTGTATCTTCACCAAAATGAATGAATTCTTTAAACATAAAAGTAATTAACATTTGCGAAATAATACAAAAAATTATTCCCGACCATTCTAATGCGATGGGCGAATGATAGCTGACCTCGCCTACTAGCGCACGAACTATCTGAGTCCATTTCCCCATTGTCCCATAAAGGCGTTTTTGTTTATTTCTTCAGTGATCGTATACAATCCGCGAAAACCGCGCACGCGCATTCATATGTGAATTTCACATACAATCATCCAATAAATCCCCACTGAACCATTTGTTTGCGTAGGTTCGAGTGAGAATCACTCGCGTTCAAATTAAATTAGATAATAATCTTGCAAGTTAAATCGTTATTTTTATTATACTTTATTGTAAATTGTTATAAATCTATAGTTATTTTATGTTATTTTGTGTTTAAATATCCGATTAGCATGATTAGACCATCAATTTTTTTTTTAAAATTTAATGTTAATTCTACGGGTGGTGAGTATACGGTACAGTACGTAAAAAAATGTCGATACCGACCATCAAAGAAGTGCTCGAGCCGCCACTGCCAAATGTTATCAACATGAGAGGTGATTAATTGAATAGATGTATGAAAAAAGTACTTATGTATGTAACTAAAGATATTTTATTCAAAACAATTGATTAAAAATGTGCTCAGAAGAATGCAGAATACTCCCCATATCCTTTACATTTAGCTAGTCTAATATTAATTCAAATTGCCTGCCTCTGTTCAGAACGAAAGATTTTAGTCAATTTACTGAATTCACGTTTATTCCCGACTCTGATAGAACAACTGCATGCGGCTAATGGGCACTGATCATGGGATATTTTAATAATACGGTAACCGGGCAGAACAGAACAGTCACAAAATAGAACCTAATAAAAAAATAGGTTAGGTAAAGTTAGTTTAGGTAATATTAGGTTGTAAGTTATTTTTAAATTACTTTTCAAGACGTTTCAAAAGTGTTTTATTTTGACAATGTTCTGTTTTGTTACTGTTCTATTTTTTTGTTGTACTGTTTTGTCACGGTTCCGGTTTGCCATTGTTACGGTTAGTAACTGTTCTGTTTTGCCACCTTTTTGTTTTGTTCCTTTTCTGTTTGGGCACTGTTCTGTTTTGTCACTGATCTGTTATGTTACTGTTCTGTTTTAGCACCTTTCTGTTCTGTTACTTTTCCATTTTGGCACTGTTATGTTGTGTCATTATTCTGTTTTTACACTGTTCTGTTTTGCTATTATTCCGGTTTTGTCAATGTTTTGTTTTGCCACCTTTCTGTTTGTTACTTTTCTATTTCGGAACTGTTCTGTTTTGTCACTGTTTTGTTGTGTCACTGTGCTGTTTTATCACTATTCTGTTTTGCCACCTTTCTGTTTTCTTATTTTTCTATTTTGGCTGCTCTGTTTTGTCACTGTTCTGTTGTGTCACTGTTCTGTTTATAAACTGTAATGTTTTGTCATGTTTACGGTTTTACAACTGTTCTGTTTTGCCAGCTTTCTGTTTTGTTACTTTTCAGTTTTGGCCCTGTTCTGTTTTGTCACTGGCCTGTTTTGTTGTGGAACCAATAATACTGTTTTTGCAGTGGAATGTGACTGTAAACCGGGATGAGTCGCGGTACAGTCACGGAGCGTGAGAACTGGTCCAGAGGTGTGGATTCATAGAGAATTGCAACATCCAGCTATGAATGGAGCTGTGACGAATGACGCCCAGTGCAGATGAATGTGACGAAATGAGAATACGAGTATTATGGAATTAAGATACTGTAGGTTGGAATAGATTGTGGAATTTATTTAAAGATAATTTACCCATTGAATAGTTACCTGGAAACAGATTTTTCCTTATACATACAATTTAACTAAAAGAAAACTTTTAACCACTGGAGACGCGAAATAAATAAATTCGCGTCGATTGCTCGAGATTTCCCAGATCGTTTTTTAAATTTTTTGCCAACATTAAAAAAATCATACTTCGAGTAGTAACATGGAAACATAAAAACTTTTTATAGTGCTATATAGCCATTGAATTAAACTGTATTTTACGGTTTATCTCATTTTTGTATGATTTTTTTATATTTTATTAAATAATCGTAATGTTTATAACCGCGCGAATCCTGCGTGTTTTTTACTTTGAAACTGTCGTGGGGGTACTTATTCAAGTCAACATAGAATATTTTCGATTTCTGTATGTTGTCTGTGGTAAACTTGATAATAAAAGGTGCATATCTATGGAAAAGGACTTAATTTTAACAGTAAACAGGAAACAAAGGCTACCGTCTAACTGTGCCAGTGTCATTTCATTCCTCTTTACAAAATTATTCATTTTAAATAGATAATAGCTTTATAATAGTATTGTAAATTAGTGTAATATAGTTTTAACTTGTATATTTGTTTTCACAGTAAGTATTTGTGTTGTGTAATTGGTTCTTCGGAGCAGTAAAGGTAAGATTTTTTTTTGTTTTGTGTCATTTAGATTTGTTGAAAAATGGTCCAAGAAAAACCACCTGATCCCCCAGATGACGGTGGTTTGCTATCTGAATCCTCGGGTGTTACGAAAAAAATGATCGCTGTTAATATTCCGGAGGCTTCGGACTTCGTAACGATTACGTCCAAAAAAAGAAAAATGGCTAAACCAACAGATAATAGAAATGCAATAGATTTTGAACAGATTCATCGTAAAATACCCTCCACGCAAAACGACTCCATTCAAAATAATTCTTCTGTTTTACAGGATGTAATTCCGTGCACTTCTTCCTCGATCTCAAACCCAAGTCCACCTAACCCTTCCACCACACTCACTACAGCTGCCCCACTGGTACCCTCTATTCCTTTGTCACGTTTATATAATAATCTGGATAGACCTCCTTACATAACACACGTGACTAAAATTTCAAAGGATGAAAAACAAACAAATTTATATGATGTGGACTTTGGACATTTTATGTTTAAAAATAAAATCCATCCTGTCTGGAATGGAGTTAAATCTGTTGGCCGTAACCGTCTTTCTGTTGAATTCAGGACAGCAGCTGAGGCCAATAGCTTTGTAAAATCTGATGTTGCAAAAAAAAACTCGTACAACGTTTTTATACCTATATCAGGTTACAAGGCTAGGTGTCACAAAAGGGATCCCACCGCACTGGTCGATAGAGGACATCCTGGAGAACATTACTGTTCCTCAAGGTTTCGGAAAAGTTTTAAAAGCGCGTCGTCTAAATTACAGGTTTAATACGGGAAACTCTGTGGAATGGAGACCCTCCCAATCCGTTGTCCTAACCTTTGACAGCAAAGACCTTCCACAAAATGTTACTATGTTTAACGTCTCTCTACCAGTAGAGCTCTATGTGTTCCCAACTGTGCAGTGCTACAAGTGCTGTAGATTTGGACACACAAAGAACCTCTGCAGATCAGAACCCCGTTGCTTCAAGTGCAGTTCATCCCATAGTGGCGATTCCTGCGATAAAACTGAGGAAAATTATAAATGTTTAAACTGCTCCGGAATTCACATGTCCATCAGCAAAACTTGCCCTGAGCTGTCAAGGCAGCGCAATATTAAACACACAATGGCCGAGAAGAGCATTTCTTATGCGGAAGCATCAAGAATGTTTAACAAATCCATTCCATCTTATTCTGAAGTAACTTCGAAAAATTCTAAAAATTCCACCCCTTCTCAACCTTCATCTTCTTCATTTAGAAAAACTGTTGAACGGGTTGTGAAACCTAGAATTCTAACAAAAAAAAAATACTAATCACGAATCCCTTCTGTGGTTCCCTAATGGACAACTTCCTTCCAGTTCAAATTTCAATACTTACCTAAAGTCATCTAGTAAAGAACAAAATTATAATATAGACATTAACTCTACACTAATCACCTCATTTTTACATATTTTACAAACTTTAAATAAAAACAACATCCAAATACCGTCCCACGTTGCTAAACAAATTACTAATATTATCAACTCAACTAGAAATGGCTCCTTTGATGAGGATTCTTCAGTGGAATTGTCATAGTCTTAGAAATAAGTCTGACGAATTTTGAAACACATTACACTCAAACTCAATTGCAGTGGCTGCCATCTCGGAGACATGGCTGGAACCGGATTCTGATTTCAGAGTCAGGGGATACCACTGTCTTCGAGACGACCGTCAAGATGGAAAGGGCGGCTCCGCTCTTTTCATTAAAAAATCATTACCATTCTCCCCAGTAGATGTAAAACCAATTGGTTGTCCTTTTCAAGTGACGGCCGCAAAGGTTTTTGACACTACAATCATTTCTTTGTATATATCACCATCTAACAAACCTTCAAAATCAATCCTGAAAGCAATGTTTTCCAAGGTCACTTCCCCTTCTCTTATTCTGGGAGATTTTAATGCCCATCACGGATTATGGGGAGCTCACAATTGTGACAGAATGGGCAGAGATATTGTTGATCTACTCGACGAACTAGACTTTTGTATCATCAATGATGGTTCTCCTACCCGTCTTCAGGTGCCTGGTCAGCGTCCCAGCATGGTTGATCTTACTATTTGCAATTCCAGCATTGCCGCATCCCCGCATCCCTGTTATGGAAGGTTTTGGATGACCCTCATGGGAGTGATCATTACCCCATCCTCATTGAATCCTCAAATATTTATCATTCCAATAAAATTGTCAAGTCCAGTAGTCGAAAACCAAGGTTCTTAACGGCCAGGGCAAACTGGAATGATTATTCAAATCATACAAAGTTCTCCGTGCAAAGTCTACCCTCTCCAACTACAGAAAATGTTACGGAATGTTACGATTTATTGGTGTCTGCAATCATTACGTCCGCAGAAAAATTTATCCCCATTAAAACGACACGTAACAAAGGGAAACCTCCCCCAGCTCCTTGGTGGGATATTGAATGCTCAGATGCAGTAGATAAGAGGAAAAAAATATGCGAAAATTTATTCAACAAATATGAATATGGAGAACTTCCTTCAGTATAAACAGATTGAAGCTAAGACCAAACGTCTTCTAAAAAACAAAAAACGTCAAGGCTGGAAAAAATTTTGCTCATCATTATCTCCCGAAGTTCCTCTTTCAGTTGTTTGGAATTCAATTCGTCGGTTTAAGGGTTCTCACGTCCCATCAGTGACTCGACCACTCTCTTCACAGTGGGTGAAGGAATTTGCCGATAAACTAGCTCCTCAAACTGCAAGTAATTTTAATGAAACAGAATTCACATACTCATTTAAAACACGGGGTTGGATGGACACCCACTTCAATTTGACAGAACTTAGGGAGGTCTTAAACGATCTCACAGACTCATCTCCCGGTGTAGATGGAATTCCGTATAGCTTTATTAAAAACTGCGACGTTACCACATTAAACTATTTTCTTTCAGTTATAAATTTGATCTTTGACTCCGGCAAAATTCCATCAGCATGGAAAACTCAAATAATTGTCCCCATTCTGAAACCCCAGAAAGACCCTAACTCTGGACTTTCTTACAGACCTATAGCTCTGTCATCTTCCTTAGTTAAAATAGCTGAACATATGATTAAAAGACGCCTAGACTGGTATGTAGAAAATGAGAAAATTCTTCCCAGTTCTCAGTTTGGCTTTCGAAAAAGAAAAAGTACGATCGAAAGTGTGTCCATCCTGACTTCTGATATCCAGTTGGCCCTGGCCGATAATGAATCCCTTGTCGGTGTTTGCCTTGATGTGTGCGGAGCTTTTGACAACGTTTTATTAGATGTTTTATTTAATAAATTATTAAAAATTGGCATCCCTCGTAAGCTTTCCAGTTTTATAATTAACCTCCTTCTTACCAGGAAAATTCAAATCCAGGTGCTGGATTCTCCTCCACTGGAAAGAATAGTAAACAAGGGTTTGCCTCAGGGCTCCGTCCTTAGTCCTATCCTTTTTAATATATACACCTTTGACCTGCATCGGAGTTTGCATCCATCTTGTAAAATACTTCAGTATGCGGATGATCTTTTCATATACATTTCAGGACGAATTATTACTATTCTGGAGGAAATAATTAACATTTGCATGAAAAACCTTGACACCTGGTTAACGAATCACGGCTTAGAAATTTCTCCGTCCAAAAGCAATGTTATCGTTTTTTCTAGAAAACGTGTTCCTCCGCGTATAACAGTCCAAATAAATAATTCAATTCTCCCTATGCAGGTACAGATAAGATTCCTTGGGGTAATTTTAGACTCTAAGTTAACATGGAACCCGTATGTTAATTTTATCATTAACAAATGTCAAGCTGGTCTCAACATTTTACGTGCCGTTTCACGGGTTTGGTGGGGAAGTCACCCATTCACCCAAAAACTTTTTTATAACGCATATGTTAGGAGTCATTTGGATTATGCGTCATTCCTCATTGAACCCACATCTAAAAAGAACCTCGCGAGGTTGGACCGTATCCAATTTCAAAGTTTAAGATTGATTATCGGTGCAATGCGTTCTTCCCCAATTAACGCTTTACAAGTGGAAGCTGTGGAGGCTCCTCTTCATTTCAGAAGACAGTTCTTGGCAGACAAGTTTTTATTTAAATGCTTAAGACTCTCTAATCACCCACTGATAGACAAAATTACTGCACTCACTGCTCAAGTGAAATCACTTCCTTATTGGAGGAACAAGTCAATCCCTCTTCTTGTTAAAAGTCTCCATACGTACAGTGCGTATAAACCCCTCATAAATCCATCTGATAGACTTCCTTTATATGCTAACTCCTTTCGTATTCATTTATGTAAACCAAATATTCTTCTTTCTCTCGGCATAATTAACAATCACGAAGCTCCAAGAAAGCTTATCGAAATTTTAAATTCTAAATACTCCAACTGGAAAATTATTTACACAGATTTTTTCCAAGTCTTCCTTATCAAACCATGTGGGAGCAGCATTCCATTGCCCATCAGATCAAGTCAATAGAAAAATCAAACTTCCAAAAGAGGCTTCCGTTTTCACTCCTGAATGTATAGCCATTTTTGAATCCCTCAAATACATTGACAATGATCACATTGGAAACTTTTTAATTCTCTCAGATTCCCTGAGTGCACTTCAAAAATTGAACTCTTCCCCCTTCCATTACCCAGAAGACGATTTCTGTGTTGGAATCCGCACTTTAATTTATAAATTAACCGACTCTGGCAAAGAAATCGTGTTGGCTTGGATACCTAGTCACTGCGGTATCCCTGGAAATGAAAAGGCAGATTCATTGGCGAAAGATGCCATTATTTCGGGGGATATTTTATATAATTTTTTAAACCCCGATGACATTTTCATTAAATTGAAAGAAAACATGATTTCCACATGGCAGAATCATTGGGATGAGTCTAGTAAAACAAAAGGATATAACTTTTTCATAATTCAGCCAACGATTCCTTCAAAACCGTGGTTTTCTAGACTCTCTTTGAACAAATTCTCAACATCCTCGATTTGCCGCATGCGGATAGGGCATTGCTGCCACAATGTTCACTTGACAAATATTCATGTTAAGAATTCTGCGATGTGTGAATGTCGTCTGGGTGAAGAGGACCTCAATCATATTTTTTTCAGTTGCCCTATAAATAATTCATACATAAATTTCATCCCTCACCTTATCAGTACGGGCATAATGCCTCCCTACAATATTGCATGTCTGTTATCTTCTCAAAACAAACGCGTTTATAGAGTATTGGCTAATTTCCTGAATATTAACAGCATCAATTTGTAATTGTAAGTTTAGTTTAAAAATTTTCATTATTTAGTTTATTTTTTATGTATAATAAATTACATAAGCATATTTATTATTTTCCTGTTACTTCCACTTGTTATACATATGTAAATAATCAAAATCATCTCGTGTTGCAAGAATTTAGCGTATTATTATTATTATTTGTATAGTATTATTATATAATGTAGATATGTTCTTTATACCAAAATTGTAAATATTGACCAAAAATACACTCACAAAATTACACACAAAAATCATTCACTTGACACTGGCCAGAACACTCCTTTGGGGTGAAAAGCCATTAAAAAAAAAAAAAAAACAGTAAACAGCTAATCAAAAATTCGGCGGGGAAAAAAATATATAAAAAATATATTTTTAACATCGTTCTAAACTAGTCTACGAAGTTCGGATTTGTGACATCTATGGTTATAATAGATAAAGAATATTAATAGCTTAGTTTTAAAATAAATGGCTTGCCAAGGAAATGTTTTAAATAATTACAATAAATTACGAATGGTAGGAAAATGTGATCCAATTTTGGACCGCTATCAATCGCAGAAAAATAAAAGTGGTCCATTTTTCGACCATAATCACTCCAGTGGAAATACCTATGAAATGAAATCTAAAATTTTAAACCGTACGCCACGTGTCTTTCATAAGAATGGAAAATAATAGAATTTGTGAATGAATTATGCCTTAAAATCAAATAACTTTCAATCAGTCATTAACAAGTTACAACGAAGTACGTAATTGCATCTGTGGGAGGTTAGAAACAACAACCAAAAAAGATTAACGAAGTAAAATAAACCAAATCCAATCATTTGTATAGATAATCAAGTTTTAGTGTAAACGTTAATGACATGAAATCTGAATGTCTAACATCTGTGTATAATCTCACAGCTTTTGTGTTTACGTGCTCCAGAACAAGTGTAAATGCGAACTTCTTTTATTATGTTATACTTACACGACATTAGTGCGCAGAGTGATATGCCACATTCATTATGACGGAAAGAAGAAAAAACTAATAAAGTGGAAGAAATATGATTTACTTACAAAATATTATGCCCATATTGTTCATGTGCGGGAGATGTTGAAAAAAAGCTCGATGAACCACTCTTTCTTGAAACTACCGGCACTTAGAAAATTCAACGAAGTATTTATTTTTTGTGCAACACTTTGTGGTGTGACAACATAAATAGAAAAAAAAAGAGCTAAGTAACGTTATTTTCCATTGCTTTTTATGAATGCTTTTGTTACTGAATGGGTTTTCTTTCAGCCCAAGCTTCATCAAGAGACGCTGAAACTGAAGTCCAAGCGAATTAACAGGTAGTTCAAACTGAAAACAAACAATTTTGAAATCAACATCAAAATATAACGATAAGTAAACATAAAGATAAAAAAAATACGAAGGCAGCATAAGTATAACATCATCACAGCAACGTATTATCCGCCTCGAAACAGGAATCCCTCAAGAGGAGGACTTTGAATATAAAGAACTTGTCTTATACTGTGCTTAATAATGTAACACTTCATGATAAATAATGATGTAAATAATCAATAAAAAAATGTTAAATTAGTAGTGGCTTTCTTAAAAAGTATTTAATTTTATTTTTATGTAGAGAATGAATAAAATACCCAGCCAGTATAATCTTAGCAATAAAACAGAAGTCAATTTTCTACAACATTTTATTAAATTTGTGTCACAATTTCATTTCCACTAATTCCACCAGAAATATCTATAACAGAAAAATAAGCCATGTCGCTTGATTCGTGTTTTGTATTTATTCTATGAGAAAACAGGCTGGGTGAGAGTGTTGACTTCTCTGAAGTAAGATAAGATGATCATAGATCAAAGACTAACGTCCTGCTTACAATATGTGACGAATTTTTTTTTTCAATTATTTCTGGCTCACCCTTCAAGGGTGTTCTAGGCCATCATTTAAAATTAGAGAGAAATGAAAGGTGAAATTATATATTAATTTTATTTAAATGAGCAAATTTCAGAATTATATGGAAGATTGGAGTCGAGTTCAGACTTAGAAGAGATGAAATTTTGAATGGATGGGAGGCAATTTTAGATAACGCTTGATAAAAGAGAGGATATTTATTTAGAGAGGGAAAACTAAAAAATAAGTGATCTAAAGTTCCCACACCTATGACGAAAGTTCTATCGCTCGATTGAATAAACCGCAAAGAAAAAATCTCAAGGCTGTTGCAGTTTTAAATTAAAATAATTCATATGTAAATGCCACAATTAACCTATGAATCCGTTGATTTCAGATGACTCAGAGGCTGAATAGGACATATCTGCACCGCGGGCACTCGCTGGGCACGTCGTGCAACCGTGCTCAGTTCTGCCACCGCCGCTGTCTGTTAGGATATCAAGCACAATACATTTAATTTGTAAGATGGTCGATAAACAACAATTAAGTAACTGGCCGGTCAATTAGTACAATCACACTTAAGTTGATGAGAGCTAAATCTTGGCTGGGCCGAGATCACAGTTTTCGCACGCTCTTTGCCTGGACCGGTGACGTCACCGCACATTGTGAGGACGGCTAGGAAGCTAGGTACACAGTTCTCTGGAAGCTCGTCCCCAATTAAGGTGAGAATCTAGTTAGAGATGATTTAATATACTCTGAGATCTAGGATTACATCAGACTTGGTTGGAAAGGATTCACGAGCACGTGAGAACAATGATTTCATCCGAGTAAATTAAAATTGTTGCTACTTGTTCGTTGTAAGTTGTTTGACTTATCCCTGTCATTAAATATATGTC
Organism: Limnephilus lunatus; assembly: GCA_917563855.2. NCBI lineage: Eukaryota > Metazoa > Arthropoda > Insecta > Trichoptera > Limnephilidae > Limnephilus > Limnephilus lunatus. The sequence goes on from OU830595.1 coordinate 72,851,590, forward strand.
GTAAATAAAAACGCAAGGAAGTTTTAAATTCTGTGTATTTGTGACGTTGGAAAACTAAGTATTGTATGCTGTTTTTAATATGACATTCAAATGGGTACCAAAAATTACAGAACAGAAAAAGTTTTTTTTAAGCTTGATGTGTTGGTAGTTGCAGTTTTTTTTAGTCCATAAGTCAATGTCAATTAGTTATAAGTTGTTTATAGATTTAATTTATAAAACATGTAATATAATATTTGTGCGTGGCCTATCTCACAATAGTCACAACAATATCCCTTGTTATACAGCTCATACAGTCTTCACATAGGCTAATATGATATATATCTTCGTTGATTTAGGGGATTGTAAGTACTTTAAGGAAAAAGGTGCTATAAAAAGAAAAATCAGAGTGTACAATTCACACGCGGTAAAAGTGAAACCTTCAGAAAACTAAAGTAGATAAGAGCGGGGAGACAACAAAGCAACGCACAAAGAGGAGACTGATTTTATCGCAATCTAAATCCTACAGATATATGTGTTTGACTCTTTTTAGTGTGGCTATTTTTCGTTTTCACTTCAAAATTTAATTCATGTATGTACAAATTTTTAGCATTTTTATCGATTTTTAGCAACTACTACCTAGGTTTGTGGGTAATCAAAGATTTTCCTTATGAAAGCTAGAAAAATTTTAGGAGTAACTTTGACTACTTACAAATATGTATGACGGATATTAGGTACTCAATAGGTACTTTTCATTATTAAAGCTAATGGAATAATAATATTACGAGTAACTATGACTAACTACGTAAAGATTTGACGGAAAAATAAGATACATTTTTTTTTTAAATAACTCCACACATGAGGCCCTGAGGAAAATAATTTCCCTCAGGGCCTATGTCATCTCTAAAGATGCTGAGTGGAGGGTATTTTTGAGAAAAGGAAGGAGTGAACATGGGTCTTCAAGAGACCCATGTTGTAGGAGGGAGGAAACACAGAGGCCGGCAAATCGTTCCACAGCCGAGCTGTTGAACTCAAGAAAGAGTCGTAGAAACGACCCGTTCTCATGTGACTAATGTTGGGCGCGTGTTTGGCGTGTTTCCCGACTATGCACCGGTGCCGAGGGGATCAATGTAGCTAGTAATACCGGTAGAACAAGGACAGCATTCCCACCTGACGCCTGTGCTCTAAAGATTGCAATCCGTCTGTTAGATAATAGATATATTAAATATCGATGTACTTTGAAGCTTCATGAGTTATTTCCTGGGTTTTATTTAAATGTATGCCCTAGTGTTATTTTTAATAAATTAACTCATTGACTTGCAGCATCTGTCTAAGTCGATACCTAATGCTTATAAAAGTAGGAAGGTTCCTTTTAATCACTGATGTCAAATGAAAAAAATACATTTAGGGGAGATTCTTCATTGGATTCAATTAAGGCCTCCAGTTGTTTTAACAAAAATATTGAACTTTGTGATTTACTCTCTTGATAAATAAGTAGGTTGCTGTAAATACAATTGCACTCAACCGTCTGGAGCCAGTGAGACTACGGCAATCCAAATTGTGGGGGTGACGGTAGGGGGGAGTTAAGTTTATCTTTTTAATGTTATTTATAGTTTAGTCACCTACGTTTAATCTGTTTGTAATTTCGACTACCGTAAATGAATTTCAATAATACACTTTAACACTTCAAAATTAATACACTTAAAAAATGTTTTCATAAAATACTTCACGGCCATCTTGATCCCACATTGTGTCTGAAATAAGTTTTCCCAATTCCCATTGTTTAAGACTCCATAATATGTTTCACCTGAATACATTTAAAAATAATATCGCCTATTTTAGCCCTATGACCCAAATTGGTCGACTATGTTATAAGGAGTGTGCTGAAGTACCTAGATATTTTAGTCGATAATCTACATGGATTCAGAAAAAAAAATTGTGATTGCTGAAAAATATGTTGTGCTAATTTATTATGTATCATGATTTATATCTCTAATTACGTATCTTGTGTCTCTTTTTATTATTTTTCATTTAATAAACTTAATATATTTATAATTTTCTATTTCTAAATGTTTTTTATCTAATTTTTATTTAAACAACCTAAAAATTTACCAATGTACAATTTCGATTTTATGTTATTTTTAAAATATTTGTCTTATTTGTATAATGAACTGAATTCACGCACGTGAGAACTATCTGGAAAAACCCAGTATAAATAAATAAATTGATTTAAAAAAAAAAAAAATATATATATATATATATATATATAAGCTTTTAAAAATTGACCTGGGTTTCTCTCAAATTCGAAGGCTTCTCTTCGGGTGAAGCCACTTCATTCTAAAATAAGTAAATGGAATAAAGTGATAAAGTCTTTTTAGAGGTTTACCCATTTTTTAATACACTACTCAAATAATATGTTGTTTCATCAACGTTTAAATACCTTTACAAACCTTTTTCGTGATCTTATTCATTGGTCTATTATTTTTTGTACAGTGGGGTACCCACCTCACCATATCGACGCGACGGGCCCAAAGAACGATGTCGGATCAGCTAAAAATTTTAAATCGTTTGGTTGACTTATGTATTGCTTAAAGGTCTGTACTTTCGGAATTTCGAATGAAATTCCAAACATCAAAACACCACTATATTTCTCAAACTCAAAGCAGTAAAAATGTAGAAACGAAAACTCTACTGTAAAACTAACAAAATCGCAAATCTGGCATTGTTATTCGGAACCGTCGATTGGTTCGAGTTTAGGTGGTAGTATTATTATTATCTTCGACCTATCTACGTCTCATTATATTCATTGAATGAATCAAGGTACGTAGTAGATAGGTACTGGTAATATTTTCTGGACTTAAGGTAAGTACCTACCTGCATACATGATGTAATATTCATTGGACTTAAGTTAGGTAAGTAGTACATACTATTATTATTTCTAGAAAGTAGATAGGCTACTAATATTCGTTGCATTGTTGAATGGACTGAGGTTAGGTAGGTATTAGTGCGTTGTGGCTGCGCTGCTGTTAGCTGTGTAGTGGGTAGGTACTGGGTAGTATGTAGGTACGCCTAAACTGGTAGTATCCGTTACAGTAATTAAAGCAGTTAAGCGGACGCTTATCAAACGTCACACAGCCGTTAATTAGTGGCAACACAGCGGCTGAGAACGGTGGTGGCGGCCGCGAGTCCGTTTTACATAGACTAATGTACAATATAGGGAAACCTAGTAAGCACCTAAGAGCCCACACTTAATATTAAAAATAAATAAAATAAACAAATATTATAAATACTTACACTAAAAACAAAATCGATTTCAGCAGTAAAAAAACATTTTTTTATTTCAATTAATTCGTCTTTATTACTTCTAGACTTACAATTTGTGATGTTCTATGCCTGTCTCACTTGGAAAACCTGTGTTGAGAGTATTAGTCGTTTTAAAACATGATCATTTTACAATAAAAAGAATAACACTTACACTCAAAATAAAATAATAAACGTTGAAAGGGCGGAAATCCACTGGAAAAGTCAGCTGTCCACTTTTTTTACGAAAACTATTTACGAAGGCTATTTTTAAGCCCTTATCTTGAAAAGCGTTTTTTTTTAAATTATTTGGGCTGTGTTAAGTTTTTAGTTATTTTCTAAGATTATAAAGCGCCTTTGGGTAAATATATTACGAAAGTTAAAATTAGTAATTTAGTTAACAGTAAACCTTGCGTCCAAAAAATTATGTTTCTAATTTTGACTTATTTAATAAATCAAAACTAAAATGTACACTGATGTTATGAGATTTGTAATAATAATAATAATATAATGTTTGCATAGCTCAGTTTAATGTTATTTCCCTTCAAGTGCGCTTGAAAGTAGGTACCAACCTAATTAATTATAAACAATATAATGTTTTAACATTTTAATCAATACAATTCAATTAAGATAATTATTGTAATTTAAGAAAAATGTATTATCTCTGTACTGCAATAAATTGTATAAAAATCGTGATGTAGGTACCTAAATAAGTTACCACTTATATTGTTAAGACAGAATATTTTTGGATTGACGTAGGTTAAATTAAAAATCAATGAAATCATAACTAGGTTAAATTAGTATAAAACTGTTGATGAAATTAATGTGGGCTTCTTCTTCTCAAGCCGGTTCCTCATTGCTGAGGATCGTCACCCATACTTCATGGTGGACAAGAATCCACCACTCGAGGTCCTGCGCTGCGTGGAGAGCTGCGAACACCGACCTACCACTGTATCACTGGGGTCCGCGTCCGCAGTGATACTTGGTCTCTCCAGCGCAGTTTCCTTCCTCTGCTACGTCTGTCTTCCTTTGAGTTTCTCCAAGTTGGCGTCCTCAGTTTGGCGAACAACATGTCCAAAATATCTTAAAATATGTAATAGGCAGATAATTAAAACCCTAATGGTCTACTTGCTTGTACCTTAATAATGTTGTTCTTAATCCTGTGTACCTATTTTGAAGAATTATTGTTTGACCTAATTGTTATTACACTTGAAATATCTTTAATGTATTAGAGTAACAAGAAGACTGTCAGTGTAATGATATATTAAAAGTATTAAACGTCTAAAAAGGAGTCCAGTGTAAAATGGTGCGATGTTGAGCATTAGTAAATGTCCTATGGCGATGTTTTGGTTGACTTGACCCGCGGGGACCAGGCCGTGTGAAATAATTATATTCAGTGGTTTATTATCTAAACAATATTACCCCGCGGTTGCCCAGTTAAATGGTCCATGATGAATGGACCCAGCCAGCATCCAACATCCAGCAACCAGCAACCAGCTGGTTATGCGACACATCACTTATTTAAATCTCGCATGAATATGTTCTGTCCTGATCAACATGAATAATTATTAATGGAACAACGTAGAATGTAGTAGAACTCATATGGATTTGTGCAAAAAGCTTGAATGGAATTAAAAGCGATGGGTTACATTTAAATTTGTTGGGAATTCATAGTCGTTAAGTTTTCTTTTTTCCAATGGAACTTGTGAGTTTGGGGAATTCATAAGTCTGAAGGAAATGAAGGAGAGAAAAGAGAAGGTGAAAAAGCATTTAGTATAAACCTGGCTATTTAGATCTGATCGCTAATTATCTTATTGATAGCTCAATTGTAATCTCTTAACCAACGTCGCGACGCAAGCTATAGAAAGAAAAGCTACATGTTTCATTCACTTTTGCATGATGCAAATGTGAATGAAATATGACGCAAATGTGAATTGTAGAAGTCGGGGGAGGAAGACATGGCACGATCAAGTGAATCAGATAAGTATGTATCTATACAAGCAAGTAGTCGGGCCATGTCAAGAGTAAGAATAATAGAAAAGTATGTATGAATGTGAATGAGGCAAAGAGTGTATGCCAAGAAAAAGTTGTTTGGCGGTCCGTCCTCTCTGCCGAATCGTCTGAACGGCGACGACAGTGATTTGAGTGGGGTGAGGTTTGCCTAGGACTTGGCGGCAGTTGCCCTACTGCGTAACCTCCCTTAAAATTATCCTCTGTACAGCATCCTCAAAGATGACATAAGCCCTGACGGAAATTATTTACCTCAGGGTCTCCTGTGTCGAGCAAATGTAAAAAACACATATAAATTACCTAAAAAAATATGTTTCGTATTTGGGTGACTGCTGAGTCTAGATCCAAAAAATATATTTCTAGTAAAATAAATATTTCCTCTTTTACATATGATTTGAGGACAAGTAGTAGCAGGTTCCATAATGTATCCAAGTGGTCGCCCAATCCACGGCACCGATAGAAAACAGCAATCCCGAGACACCGCCATAAATTCCCCGAGGATTGACACATAGGAAATATTACCTCTGTATATCACCTGTCTCCGAGAGCATCCACTCAGCTCCGATGGAACACCATCGAGAGATTTGAACGAGGATTCTTTTGGCGGGAAAATGATTTGGGATAGCCATAGATAACCGAGAGCTTCGCAAGAGGTTCGCCAGGGAATGAAGGGAGGGGGAGGCTCTAGCTCCTACGACACCTGCGCCCGCTAAAAGCACTGCTGAATCAGAACCTCGGCTGGCATATGAGCCCTGCAAATTGAATTACCTCCGGCTAATGTACAGCCTCTGGTTCACTCTGTGAAATACGGAACGGACTCGTAAAAGCATAATGTCTCGTAAAGTCAAATGGGGCAATCAGGATAGCGCCATTTGTTGCTTATCAACTTTACGGCCAGAGTGGGGATTGATAGCCTGCAGCCTACCTACCTACTTCTACCTGGCGGTTATTATTTATTATTACGAGGAACTTTACTTTTTAGGCAGTCGAGGGAGGCATTCTCGTAAATAACTTGAGCGTTGTACCCTCTTCAGAGGATAACTAACGTATTTTATTTAGCCATTTTTACCTCAGTGATTTAATGAAGGATAATATTAGTCCTGCTTCCTCGCGTGCAAAATTATACGGAAAAATAAAAACACTTTCCAAGACATTGCAGCGATGACAAAAAATACTACAAGACTTGTAGGTTTAGTAGTAGTGTAATTATTAATAATTTCCTAAACATTGCAATGTTCCAAAAAAACATATTTTTAAACTTATGTACTACTTTTACTGGCATTTTTTTTTGTTATTTATTTAAACGCCTATATGGCTTTTACATAGAATGCAGTACATGTTTTTTTTAATTACAGTGAAAATAATGGGTTTGCAAAATACAAGTAACGTAATATATGTTAAAAACAAAATACAGGTTACATAAAACATAAGCGTTAACAAAATACAGATAACATAAAATATAAGAAACAAAATATAGGAGTTGACATAAAGTAGGTACCTAATGTTTAAAATTGTTGTCCACATTATTAGTTTATGGGATAGGTAGAAATATATAGTTAGCGCATATGGCACACATTGTTTAAATTGTTTTATTGTCCGTTTAAAAATAGATGCCACAAAGTAATTTTGAAATTTGTTTTTGTAGGAAGTTATACATTATTTTGATCAGTAGTAATTTTCACAAAATAGATCATTTATTTTGAAAATATTCCATGTTTCAATCTAAGAACTAAATATCGGTGATACATTTTAATTATTATCGGCACTGATTTTACTCATCTAATTTAAATCAAACATGGTATTTTTATACTTAATAATATTATTTGAAAGGTTTTTATTTTGCCACTTTCGTGAAAAAATCCACCTCAATCATCTTGCTTTTCCTTTCGCATAAATACTATCCAAAATTATATAACTAAAATTTTCAGACAGAAAGTGGATCGTAAATCAATTGGTAAGCTTTGCAGTATGCGCACAATGTACACATACAACATTTACCCAATCCTGCACCGCACACTTCTCTGTTCTAATATCAATTCTGGTTCACATTTGCACAAAGCAATTTCGAAGTCAGATATGTTTCCGAAATTATACAACAGGGAAATTTGAATACCTGTCAATGTTGCGGAGCTTATACTAGTAGATAGAGGAAGCTCTCTCTACCCGGAGTTCAGGAGGTTAGAGGAGATACTCGTACCGTTGTTCCATTAGCCTCCCATATAATGCCAATCTTTATCGTCTACAAGGGAAATGCTTTATTCCTAATGCTCCACATGAAAGGTTTAAAAAGTGATATCGGGTAAATATGTGAATGCGGCGCTCACTCGACTGTTTAACACACGTTTGTTGAATCAACAAAATCAGGGTGAATTATTTAGACTAGTAAAAATCATTATAAGTAATAATTATTATCCTGCAACACTCATCAACATTGAAAAAATCTCCAGAGAAAAGACACGTGAGTGTTTCAGGCTAATAATTATTACTTATAATATTTGTTACCCTTTGTGCTAGGCGCAAAAATCTTGTCTTAAACATTAGTTTATCAATTAAAAATAATAATTAAGAATAGTATTTAAACAAAACCTGTGATACGTAGGTTGGGTAGGTTCAAACATTAAAAAAATGTAACAATCACTCCACTTGTTCGTGCCATGTCTCTGTGAGGCGTTCGTCTCTTTTCACTTATGTAAGTTGATTAGTCAGACTAAATACAAAGTAGTGAGATAATGAGAAAAGCTATTTTCGATTTTTTTTAAATGTTAATTGCACACAGGAGACCCCGAGGAAAATAATTTCCCGTAGGGCCTTTATCATCTTAGGGGATGCTGTGTGGAGGGTCTTTTAAAGGAAAGGAAGGAGAGGAAGTTCTGATTTCTGAGTTTAGGACGTATTAACCCATCCCTTCAATTGCGGTGCAAGGTGATGGGGTGAGAGTATGCGGCAGGAGAAGTTAAAAGGCTTCTCTCAACTAGTCTCTCTCGATCCTGCCCACCACGCAACAGGTGGGAAGACGCATCTGCCGCCAAGACCCGATCAAACCTCATGAACCCGAGCACCCCTGCAAAGTCACCAAACGTAGCTAACTACTTGGGGTGACTTACGGCAGAGGTGTTGGTTACCCAATAAATGGTTCCCGGGGCGGCGGTATCCATATCCGCCTCCCAAATTGAATGCTCACCATAAATTAAATATTATTCGCACATGTCTGTGTTTTACATATTATATGAGCTATAAAATAACATGGGGAGGCATAACGGTCCGGTACGTTATTATGATATTTTTTTAACTTCCTACTAGTAACCCAGAAAACATTTTTTTTGTTTATTTCATTACAAGCTTTTCTGCATTATAATTGATTTGGAGGTGTTTACGAATGAGTATTGTGACAGATATATACCTACGTTTAGTTGAAACTGATCGCTCAACTCAAATTTCGATTTTTGGAATATTTTTATAATTTTTTTTTTAAATTATGAATATTAACTGAATGAATATAAACTAATAAGCACAATGTAACATTTCATTTGATAAATTTAAACATTTTTACAGTAAGCATAACATTTCTTTTTAAATACATTCATTCTTTCTTCATTCTTCATACTTTCAGGCATTTCATCATACATCTTTAGTCCTCTATACATTAGGCAGTTCTGTGATTTTGATTTTTTCATTTGTGGCAATCGAACTCTGTTTATATTTCTTGTTTCATAATTATGTACGTCTCTATTAAAAACAATTTCATCCTTAAAGTATTTTGGCATTTGGTTTTTCATAATTTTATGCACAAAAATTAACACATTAAATAGTAGTCTTTTTTTATTGGAATCCAATTTAGCTCCTCTCTCATTTGATTAATCCTTGCGTATTTGCCTTTTCCCAGTATACATCTCATAGCTCTGTTCTGTATAACTTCTAGTTTGTTTAAATTTTTTTTGACTAAGCAACTGGACGATGGATATGTCCAATCCAAACCATTAATATTTTGAATCCACTTTTACAGAGACGCTCCATATACGACAGTTTCACCAATCCGCTAACACGTCAGTTATTACTTGATCTAAGTTTGTTAATATTTGTTTCTATTTAGAGGAATATTGCCATAGTTTCACCATCTCTGGACAACTACATAAAATTCCCATATAGTCAATTAACTTATATTAGATATGATCTGAGCGTTTAACCCTTTCCACAACTCCCAAGACCCCGGATGGCCGAAAGTTATTTCGTCCCTGCTCCTTTGTGTTTAAAAAAGCCGAGTTTGAAAATCGTTCGCCAGATTAAATTTACATATTTTTCAAACCGGCATTTCATTTTTACCAATTCCACCATCAGATCGCCCCACCTGGGTGATACCTTGATACCTTAATACACCGCTGCTATCCACCAGCCATATTCCCCAAAGAATGGAAAACAATCTTCTCGGCTTGTAGGGCACGTGGAGCGGGATATAAACCGGGTAGGTAATATGTAGATACGAAGTGGGAGGCGGGGGCCGCCTTGCCGCCCTGCCGCCCAACCGCCCAGCCGGCCACGCATGCTCTACAAAAAGGGATTGAAGTAATCACATTTTGGTTGGTTGATTTCTAGAATGCTTCTTGGATGCTGTGGGCGGGGTAGTAAGTCCCTGTGCCGCGTATTGTGAACCACTCTCGACTGCTCGACTTTCGTACTTGTACATAGAGGGACAGAGGCGGTAAAAATGCTCGACAATATTGAAAATACGAAAGGGTGACATCCAAATTCGAAAATGATAAACCAATTTATAAAAAACAATTTTCTTCTAACGATTTAGCGTACTGAATAAAACATTAAAGTTTGACTTGTTTCCATGTTTTATCATACATTATATTTTTATATACCTAACGCCATTTTCGTTAAATACCTTCTAAAGTTAGAAATCAATGTAAAAGAATGGTTACACTATGTGCTAAAGATTGTTAGGGCTGTCAGGTGAAATTGGTAACTTACTGTAATCAGTGAATTGTATTTTGTCTTTGAAGAATCGGCCAGCCTGGTATAATAATAGCTTGTTATTATAAAATATCTAAATGTTCCTAGTAAATAAACCAACACCCACCTTTTTGGAAACCAGATTTATTTGGGCTTCCAAAATGAAGCTCGATTCTGACGTTAGGAGGCCTTATATGTTGCAGTTTGAAAGGCGGGTATGGGTACCGCCGCCCCGGGAACCATTTATTGGATAACCAACATCCCTGCCATATAAATCACCGCAAGTGGTTCGATAAATTTGGTGATTTAGCAAGGTGTGCCCGGGTTCATGAGGTGAGGTTTGTATAGGTCGTGACGCCGAATGTGTTGGCCTACCTATTGCGTGGTGGGCTGGATCGGGAGAGATTTGTTGAGGGAGACCTAACCTAGATCTCTCCAGCCGGACTCTCAATCCACCAGCTTGCACCGCAGTGGGAGGGATGGATTTATAAGTCCGTCACTCCTGAACACGTTGACCCCCAAATACACATACCCCTCATACCTTTTTACTCCCAGAATTTTTTGTTCATCCTTTCCCTAAAAGAACCCTCCACACAGCATCGCCAAAGATGAAATAGGCCCCGAGGGAAATTGTTTTCCTCAGGGCCTCCTGTGTGGAGCTAATGTAAAAAAAAACCTTATAGTCCAGTCAATTAAGCTAAAAAAGGGGGGTAATCCCCAAATGAAACGGAATAAGCTGAAAATTTGTATAAACCTTTCTTTTGGTATTCTACATGTTGCCTCAAAAGTCTCATAAGGTCAAGTGTGCGCGTCTTTGGATATTCAAGGTCAAAGGTCACGAAAATCAGTTTTTTGGAAATATCTCGCTTCTTATGCCTTGAATCGTATTTGCGTTCAATATAAAAGTTATAGAGTATAAAATTCTCTACAAATTTTGCTTGAATTATTTTTTTATACGGTTAACCGTTTTTAAGATAAAGCCCGAAGAGTGTGGAGCGCTCAGCCGTATAAGCCGTAGCGCAAGGTCAATAGCGAATCCCAGTTAATCGAACGGTTTTTTAACTTAATTATTCGTTAAATATTAGTTTATTAACTATTTAATATATTTTATTTATATAATATTTCTTATAAATCTTTAATTTATTAATTATTTTATTTATAAATATTTCTTATAAATCATTTAATATTACTTGCCTTTTTCAAATAAACAATAAAGTAATTTTTTTTAATGCTTCCGATTTTATGTCCGGGTTAAATCTTACCCCACAGGAAAAACTAAACCCTTCCACACACTTTTCCACAAATGATTATCTAGTCAATCCACGCTATGTAAGTGCACTATATAAGTATAATAAATACAAAAAAATACAAGACACTCTACCAGAGACCAAATGGGAAAATAATTCACCGACTCCAGATATGATCATATCAGAGGGTTCGGCTCGGTAATTTATTTATTTTTAATATTATATTTTCATTATAATCTCATTAGAGCAAGTAGGAAAGAAATTAGGAATACCTTTTTTAATAATATTTTTATTTAGCAATCATCTATCAATAAATTTGTACAATCCAAGTTGAAGTTTTTAATGGGTAGATTTAATCTAACTTTAATTATTAGTTAGCCGGTATGGGAGTTAGTTTTCTTCTTCTTCATCATGATCTTCTTCTTCCGGTCGCTCAAAGTCATTATCATCATCCTCCTCGTTATCAATGACATCCATCTCCAAACCTTCAAAAACTTCAGGGTCATACGCGATTTCTTCATCGAGATCATTTTGATACGATGAAGCGTTGAGACATGCATGTCCATTACATTGGCCACAAGCTAACGAACATTGCAACCCTGATTTCCGACATCCACAGCGAGAACCGCAACCATTGCTTTTGATAATAAATTAGCCTGTACATCACGAAAAGATATAATAGTGAATGATCCTCCCTTTTTCGTAATTATTATATCAGTTAAATACTTCTGTTGTAGTTTTAAAATTATTGTCTGATCACTTGGTACATACTCTGTAGGGACATCTTTAAGCTCTGACAATGTAAATTGGGAATCTTCATGATTTTCTATAGTCAAAAATCTTTTTCATTGATTGTGTGACTTGACCATCTTGGTGAGGCTTTCTTATTAGAGATAGTATTGGCTTTAAGAAATTACTGTAGCAAACGGCGTGGTATTTTGCTTCAGCAGCTATCAAGTCATGCTCATAAGATACACGGTATTTTACTAACTCTCCTAAACAATCGCTTCGTTCTGCTGCTCTTTTAATAACATTGTCTTTGAATTCGAGAGTGCTTACTTTACTAATAGTGCGTTTGTACTTCCCGTGTTTTTTCACCTCTGCTCCTTCATCAGCTGCTTCGCCACAAAATAAGCACAATTCTTTAAAATCAAACACTTCATTTCTTTTCTTGCGAGGTACACTTGACGAAGTTGAAGGTTCACTCTCTTCGAGGCGTTTTTTCGATGCTCTGATTGAATTTTTACTAATGTACACTTTTCGACACTCGGTATGAACATTCACAGAAGTTAAGTGTTTAAATAGTTTATGTGTCCATCATTTCTTTCAACACTTGCTGCTTTTATGGTCTGTATACCGCGCACAACATTTACAACATTACCATCAGAAAGTGACTTATTACATATAAAACACAAATCAGCCATGATAACTCTTATAATCTTACGTCCGTCGTTGCCGAGATGCATTAAAACTAACGAATAAACTTGGTAGAAAGTGGTTCCATCAGAAAGAAAACGGTCTTATTTATACAAACAATGGAAAATTTGATGATGCATGCAATTATAAAAAAGGTCGTTAAGTAGGAGTATGTTTTTCCAGGAATACTCTTAATGGTGTTCTGTATTTCCAGATATACTCTTAATGTGTACGTAGTCTCGGGTCTATGTACACATTTAAAACCAAAATACCTTATTTCTTTCCTACTTAAAATACAATTAATTTTAATGAGATTATAATTACAAGGTAAGTAATATTAAATTACTATTTGATTTATAAGTAAAATTTATAAATAAAATATTAAGTAAATAGTTAATTTAAAATATTTACGGAATATAGTTTAAAAAAACCGCACCATGAACTTAAATTCACCATTGACCTTGCGCCATGGCATGTACGGCTGTGCGCTTCGCTCTCTTCGCGCTCAATCTTAAAAACGGTTAACCGTATAAAAAAATTATAAAGACAAAATTTGTAGAGAATTTTATACTCTATAACTTTTATATCGAACGCAAATACGATTCAAGGCATAGGAAGCGAGATATTTCCAAAAAACTGATTTTCGTGACCTTTGACCTTGAATATCCAAAGACGCGCACGATTGACCTTATGAGACTTTTGAGGCAACATGTAGAATACCATAATAAAGGTTTGTACAAAGTTTCAGCTTATTCCGTTTCATTTAGGAGTGAAATCCTTATTTGACTGGACTATTATCATTCCTCGCAACTCAATGAAATGTCTGTTTGAGGTAAAATATGCAATTTTTGTATATATTTTGGATCGTTTTGGTTATGCGTAAATGTTTATCTACTCTTAAAATAAATGAAGATCTCGGAGAAAAATTTCATATTTCTAGTGATGATAGAGTAATGTGCCACCCCACATAAAGTACACGGTTTAACGCAAATTTACATATAAAACAAACATATTTCACAAACCTTTGGAGACAATAACAATAAACGATTCATAAGAACAACGCCACTCCAAACAACTTTATGTATCGCACATGTCGATTCTCACATCTTATTTGAGAATTTGTTTCGGTACTTCCCCCTGGGGGGTGAGGCGGTGAGGTATAGGGGGAGTGGGGGCGGGAGGTTCAGAGAGGGCGGGAATAATGCATTCAAATGTGAGCAATCCAAAGTGAAATAACCGATTCCGGGCCCCTCCCGGGGGTCCCATATCGGGTCCGTTTTATTTTTTCATATAACGCCTGGCGCCGCTAAGTGAACCGGGTCCGGAATCGCAGCCCAGCCTTTGAATTGCAAATTGTTCCGCAGAACGGAGGACGGCCGTAAAAAGTGGCGAAAAATCCAGAAAGCAAATGAAACTCTTGGCTTGCTGTATCAATGTTGAATTATTGTATCCGGCGGAGCGTCAAATCTTTTGTGGAATGGATAAAAGATTCGTGAATCTTTTATTTTATTCAGAACTTAAAAGAATATGGTCCGATGTTTGATGTACGTTGCTTCGTTCTTCCAACCTTTACCCGCTGGAAATGTTTAAAACTTTTTACGTAGACGTATCGAGCAAAGAGAATTGCTATTAGACTACGAATATTTTTATTTTATTTTATTGGTTTGATCTAAAGAGTTCTCTATTAGACACTTAATCGCTCGCATACCTTACTGTCATTCTTTGCTATACTTATGCTAATGCATACTTTGTTGTCAATTTTTATCATTATTATTATTTTTTTACATTAGCTTCACATGGTGGGCCTTGAAGAAAAAAATTTCCCTCAGGGCTATATCATCGGAGGTTTTTTAAGGAAAGAAAGAAGTTCCGTGAAGGAAATATGTATGAGGGGTGGTTAGGAATTCGGGGGGTCAGTGTGTCCAGGAGTGACGAACGTATGAATCCATCCCTTCAACTGCGGTGCAAGGCGATGCAAGGCAGCAGGTGGGCAGTCACATAGGCTGCAGAGCTTAACAAATCTCACCCCCATGAACCCGGGCACTCTTGCTAATTGTGTTATTATAATTAATTAATTGTATTTACATATCAGTACGTCGAGGACTGTGCAAATGATCCGAAAACGTAATTATTTATTGAAATAAATATGCATCTAAGATCCTAATTACGACTGAAAATTATGAATAGTTTCATAGTGCTTTCACACAAACGAAGTATTGAATTCTGTTAGTCTAAACTTAAACTTTAGGGTGCACAGTTTGCACCCGCGCTGTGCAAGCGGGTTTCCTACGGATTTTCGGACCATCCCATGCTTGATTATTAAGATTTGATTGTGAAATGAGTCGATATGTATAATCGCATTATTGGAAGATTTGGTCGTTAGTAGGAATAAAATATATATTTGAAGTCATCCAATTAAGTGCAGAGAGGGAAATGTAAATACATCAACAAAGCCTTTCTATTTTTCCTGTGCCGTTAATACATTACAAGTCAACACAGCTGCACGTTGCTTTTATGTGAATCCTTCGCCAGTCGTTCATCTTATTATCATTTAGCAGGAAAAGCGCTTGAAGCTCGCCATGTGTGGAGTGAATTAATTTGTCGAGCAAAAGACAGTGGCCAGAGAGTTGTAGCTACTGCGATACCCCAATTACCCACCAGAACCATCCCTCCCGCGGTCCTCAAGTCACCCCACCCCTCCTGACACCCCTCACTTACCCCCTTTAGATAAATACTACCGCCTGACCAGCCAACCGTATCGCGACTAAAATACTTACCACGAACGATTGCAGGCTTCAAATGGATTAAACTCGCGTATGTAAGAACGGAATCAGAGGTACATATTTCTACTTTATAGGGTTGCTTATTTTAAACTATTTTGTCTTAAAAATGCGATTCCATGACAAAACAGAAAGTAGAAAAAACTTTAACAAAAGTGAAGGAAAATAACAAGCGAGCGACATAATAATCGAACCCATTATTTTTTCATGTTCCGTTTTATCCGGTTACCAAAAATTCTAACATAAAGTGGAAGAAGCAATTCCACTGGATTGCTCGAGATGTCCGAGATGTTCATTTTTTAAATTTTCCACCAACATAAAAAAAATCATAACTCTGAATTTTAACATGAACATATACAAACTTATTATAGTGCTACATAGTCAATGAATTGACCTGTATTGCACCGTTTATCTCATGTTTGTAGGATTTATAAAAAAAATATTAAAAAATCATATAATCTTGTTGTTTATGCTGCTTGTTTTTTTTTACTTGAATCTGCCGTGAGGGATACTAATTACTAATTTCTGTATGTTTTCTGTGGTATACTTGATAAATAAAGGTGCATATATTATTAAAAGGGCTTAATTTTATCCGAATACAGCTGATCAAAAAATCGGCGGGAAAAAATATTTTTAAAAATAAGTTCGGATTTGCGACATCTATAATCATAATTGATAAAGCATTTTTCAATAGCTTCGTTTTAAGATAAATGGCTGGCCAAGAAAAGTTTTTAAATAATTAAAATAAATGTTTTCCGAATGGTCGGAAAATGTGGTAAATTTTTGGACCGCTATCAATCGCAGGAAAATAAAAGTGGTCCATTTTTCGACCAAAATCGATCCATTGGAGATGTAGCTAAGTAAACTATTGAATTTAAAAAGAGTGTTACAACTTTTTCAGATTTCCAGTTCCTATGGATGGGCTCTTCAAAATCTTCAAAGAATTAAGAATTGCTGAAATGCCTTACATGAGCTTTATTTTCAAAAATTTATCGGGATAATTACAGTAAAATCATTTTAAAGATATTCTTGCTTGTCTACACAACTGGTTTACTGTGTCGTAGGGCTACTTTGGGGTAAGAGGGGACTACGGACGGGTGTTCGAAACCAATTTCCAACCAGTTTGATACACTATCGGCGCGGTTTGTAAAAATAAAAATAAAAGATCTCCAACACATAAATAGTTGATAAGTACCCACTCATTCACAAAGGTATTAAAATAACCTGCCGATTTCTTAAAAAACGGATCTTCATCAACTGAACAATTTAACAGAATACAGAGTGAAGAAGATACTTTCTTAGTTTAGTATGCAAATGTCTCGACATAATGTCGTGTTATTAGAATAATCATAAAAGTATCTATAATAATTCAAAATACTATCACCAACATTAAAATAGTTGGTACCACATATACACGAAAAAAATAAACATTATCTCACAATTTCTAAAATACGAATCCCTGTCACTTTCCAATTTTAACGGAATACAAAATGAAAAAGGTAGGTACTAAGTTAGATTAATTTGAAAAAGCTTTATAAAAATCTTATAATCGTTTAATTAAACTTTTTTTAAATTGGATATAAAAGCAACCCTTCTGAATAATTCGCCCTGAGCTAGCAACCCTGACCAGCGTCCAGTGACCAGTGACTCCTCCCTAGAGCTCTAAGGACCCGAACCAGATGGAAGACCATCCCTTGTGAGGGAGTAAAGGCGGATATGCCAAACCAACCTTAAAACAAGACACCAAATGGGATGACCGCTCGCACATTAACACGGGGTGGCTCAGAGCGCAGGATTAAAAATGAAAGAAATAAGTTATAATAATATTAAGAAAAAATATAATTGTGAATAGGTAATGTGAGGCCCAACGGCTTCTATCCGTCTGGAGCCAGTTGGACTATGCATGTTATGAGGCTGAAGACAGGGGTAATAGGATAAAGCCGAGAGAGAGGAAGGTAGGGAAGTACCTGGCTATTCCGATCTAGTCACCAAACACGGCAAAAGTCTTTCACCAGGGCGAAGAGAGTATCTTCCAATCTGGTATTATTCAAGTATGGATGGAGTATCAACACAATGTGAAATATTCGATTGAAATTAGTAGTAGTTATTATTATTCTCCCAGTTGGTCCGAGTAACAACCGTTTTAAAATTTGTAAAAAATAATACGATATTTTTTCTTATTATTTTATCATCTAGATGAATATTCCAAGTCTCCATAATTCATTATATAAATACCCTTGAAAATTGTTGCGTTGTCCTATATTTTTTTTTTTTTTTGTATATTTCATGAGGCCAGAGTTCACTGTTTTCTTTCTGTTCTGAAGATGCGTACACACACGAGAGTCGAACCTGCGAGTAGAACCGCGAATGAGTGGAAAGGAACGAAGCAATTGCGGGTTTTAACACATTTTAACTTGTTTAAAGATAGAGGACATATAAATATTATAGGAAAGTAATTGAACGTTATTTTTTTTCAATATGCAGATACACCACTTTTTAAGTTAAGAAGAAGCTAGGAGGCAAGAAGCAAGAATATTAAAAAAGCAAGATTTGGACTGAAAAGTGTTTTGTGCGAAATATTTCTGTTTCCTACTTTTAAATACAAATTTAAGCAAAATTTAACCAACCTAATTTTATTAGCATTAGATTTTTTTAAATGCAAACACCTATGAATAAATCAAATAAAATAAAACAGAACACGTGCTTTTAAACCATACAATATCCTGAACCTGAACCACCCTCGGCTCTGCCAGAAATAGTATTTATCCCATGTCCAATTTTCTTTATGGTTTTAATTAAACGCTTTCCACTCAACCGTCCTGAGATGCCTACATATTAGAACGTATTAGTGAGCCAAGGCCTGGCTTGTAAAGGTTTTTCATTTGCTTTGTCCACTTCAAGGATTTTTCATTAACCATTCTACTCGGCGAACACAATGATTTTGGAAAAAATTCGGTTTATGGGCGAAATTCCTAAAAAATAAAAGTAATTATTTTTATACTAACTATGGGCCAGGGAATCCGAATCTGAAAGAATTAGGCGGCGGCAAGCAATATTAACTGAATTACACGACTTTTAAATTTTCAATACACACATAAGAAAACAGCAATTTTAAAAGCATTTTGACACATGAAAACCATAGAAACCATAGAAAAACAACAATTTAAGTGTGGCCATTAAACAATAATATCATCGAACATACCTTATAAATCAAACACATCTTCGTCGTCTGGTTTGTGCCCCTTTATACCGCCTGCTCGCGTCAATTTAAAAAAAACATCCCAGTTTTCAAGTAGTTTAGCGGCTACGCTAGGTTTGTGTAACATGGTTTGTGCCCCTTTATACCGCCTGCTCGCGTCAATTTAAAAAAACATCCCAGTTTTCAAGTAGTTTAGCGGCTACGCAAGGTTTGTGTCACATGGTTTGTGCCCCTTTATACCGCCTGCTCGCGTCAATTTAAAAAAACATCCCAGTTTTCAAGTAGTTTAGCGGCTACGCAAGGTTTGTGTCACATGGTTTGTGCCCCTTTATACCGCCTGCTCGCGTCAATTAAAAAAAACATCCCAGTTTTCAAGTAGTTTAGCGGCTACGCTAGGTTTAGGTAGCATGGTTTGTGATACAAAAGTGAGTAAAATTTATAAAAAGTAAGTACTTAAATTATAAACATGTTATTTTACGTTATTGATATTACTGCTTAATGGCCACACTTAATTTGATGGTTTCTATGGTTTTCATGTGTCAAAATGGCT
The DNA here is from genome assembly GCA_917563855.2 of Limnephilus lunatus. Lineage (NCBI taxonomy): Eukaryota > Metazoa > Arthropoda > Insecta > Trichoptera > Limnephilidae > Limnephilus > Limnephilus lunatus. The sequence goes on from OU830595.1 coordinate 72,871,021, forward strand.
TTTTTCGTTTGTGTATATTGAAAATTTAAAAGTCGTGTAATTCAGTTAATATTGCTTGCCGCCGCCTAATTCTTTCAGATTCGGATTCCCCGGCCCAAAGTTAGTATAAAAATAACTAGTTTGATTTTCTAGGAATCAGAATGCTTCCAAAATGGCCATTTTCCTATGTGTGTAAAAAAATTTTTTAAAGTCGTATAATTCAGTTAATATTGCTTGCCCCCACCTAATTCTTTCAGATTCGTATTCCCCGGCCCATAGTTAGTATAAAAATAACTAGTTTGTATTTTTAGGAATTTCGCCCATAAACCGAACTTTACCCATGATTTTTTGCGACATTTGCCACGATTTCATTTAGCGGAAGTACCCTCTGTTTTCTTAATTCATTTAATAGGTTTAATGATACTGGAAAACTGATCAGGTGGGAACATGGATATGAGATCAATATTAGACAGCTTGGAAAATGCCTGATTAAAATTTGGAAGCATTGATCAGTCACAAAATTGCTTATTTTGTATTTTTTACGATAACATTGACAATATAATAATAGAAGTAAGTAGGTAAATGTATAAATGTATATACACGTCGTGCAAATTGGTGTCATCGAGATGGAGTAATGCATACAATTTGTGTTTTCCTGGAACAGGCCACAAAGGCGCCATTGTCTTTATCTACACACCAAATGCACAAATTTCATTGGCACCACCCATAGAATAAACAATATAATACTAGATATGACTTCCGAAACAATAATTTCAAATCGAAATGTTGTGCCACTAATTGAGTACCTTTTGGTTCAAGACCGTTTAGCACACGGCGTGTCTCTATTACTCTTGACTGAAATTATATATCGCTATCCCTTTTCAATTTCGTAATCATAGTTAAACACGTTTTTGTATGGAAATACATGCCGAAATTAGGTATGGAATTGGATCATGAAACACGCCCACAAGGCAATTCTTGTGTTTTTCTTTATTCTATAGCTCGGCTACTTTGAAAGTCCATGCATTTTGGTCTTATTTAGGCGACAGTCGGCACGCTTCCATGCCATATTTCCTTCTGTTTTTCTTATCTACGGACAAATTTACCCATGTCAAACAGCCCTGTTCGTGAGCTAAATGACACCTGAAGCAACTCGAAATATGACACTTTTGGAAATCGATCGTCCAGTTGATTGGCCAGACATTTCCAAATGCTAAGTTTTGAGATAATGATGAAAGCAAGCAATATTCGAATACTAACATTGAATATGACATTTTGAAATATCTAACAAGTGACCCAGAAAACATCAACATATTGTTCCATTCACCCCCAGTTTTTCTGCATTATAATTGATTTGGTGGTGTTCATAAATAATATGAGTATTCTACCACGAGGGTGCGCTTTTACATGTAACTGCATACTCAACTCATATTTCGATTTTTCGGAGATTTCGGACTAATCAACTGGATGATCGAAATATTTGAAAACAAAATTAATATGCACCAAGGCTGTATCAAAAGTTTTTACACACAAATGTCACCGATACGCTCAGAATACGGTCTACTAGCGCGGCGATCTCACCAGAGACTGTCGGGATGTTGTGACTTCTCCAAAAACGATAATTTAAAATCGATTTATTGTTGAATGTTTGGACTCTGACAGATTTTAGTACTCTTATTTGATTACTGTTCCATGATTCTTACAAAAAATATTAAAGCTTTCGAAATAAAGTTTTTATTATATATATAATATATATAAGAAGTGAAAAATTTTCAGTTGTTTACCCACTCAACTAAATACTTCTAAACACCGTCCATCCCACCTTCCATGACAGATTGTTGATACGGTTTATGTCGGAGAAGGCTGCTCAGTATCCGGGGACCGTGTCACATAATTAATATTTTTTCAGGATATCTCGGGAAGGACATTAGTTTGAGGGAAGAAGAAGACATTACTATTATTTGTTCCATAACACCCGAGACTTGAACAAGGCAATCCCTCGCCCACGTCCAGGGATGATTAATTCAGAGACTGCTGAGAAACATAAACCAATGTCACTTACTTTTGTGGTCACACACATGAAAGCACTTTCATATTATTTCAATCGGCATTTCAACAATACATTACAATCTGAATTTGTAGGACTGCGGTTCCTCCACAGAATTTGAACAATTCATTAGGTTTTAAAGTTAAAATTCAAGTTATATTTCATCACGGTGTTGTTGCTTCACAGTACTTAAATATTATGTTTGAAAGTTGATGAATTGTACAAATTCAATGAAACAACCCGTCTTTCCACATATACCAGAACAGTGTTTCTTAACCCCAGGTATTCGGTGAGTCAGTCTCGCGGGTTCGGCGGAGCGCAACAGAAGAAGTCAAGCAGAAGTCACACTGAATTGCAGTAAATATTAATTATTATTTTTATGTTTTAATGGTTTGGTTATTTGTTTTTAATGGTTTTGTTCTTTGTTTTAAGTGGTTTTGTTCATTTTGTGCACCTTTGTATAAATTTGTACTTAACTATGTTTTTAATTTGAAAAAATCTTTTTTATTCAATCAAGAGGGGTTCGGTGATTGCGCATATGAAACTGGTGGGGGCAGTACCTCCAACAAGGTTAAAAAGAGTTTCTTGGTCTTTGATTTACCGTAATTGGTGACAAAAAAATTACAGGTCAATGAAAGATATGGAAATATAAGGAGATGTGCTATCCGCCGTTTTTACTAGGTGAGACTGCGATTCCGTGTATCGCCGGTGTTGTTTACCAATTAACGAATAAACTAAATGAACGAATAATTAACGAATAAACTAAACGAACGCTAAACTAAATGAACGAATTCTTTCCGTATTCAAACTATATTGTTAACCAATAATAATGCACACCTTCAAAAAAACAAGAAAATGAACAAATTCTTTTTGTATGCAAACTACACTGTAGGTCGTAGTTCGGCGACAGTCGCGCGGACATCATTGCATATCTCTTTTGTATTTGAATATCTTTGGTTCACATAGTGACGAATGTTAAGCAATCCATAGATAATAATTGTGTTCACTATTTTCATGAATCGAAAGTTTCCGCCTGCAATTTGTTTTTTTTTAAATTAATTATTTTTACATGAAATACATACATAGGTACATTTTTTTCGTTATCAGTAATTTTAGTTAAAAAAAACGTAAGGTTAACAATTTAATTTTTTTTATGTCTTCATGCAAAAATTTTATCTTAAAAAATTATACGTTTTTTTCAAATTAAATATAAAATTTTAAAGCGTATTTCATCACCTTTTTAAAGCAGTTTTTAGTTTTCGGATACATTCAGAAATATTTCATTTATTAGTATTTTATTGCAAAATGGAAATTTTTGACCCTCTGACAAAATACCATGGAGTGGTTAATATTATTTGTATTTCCCAGGTATTATTTTGATGTCAGTAATGTAAATGTAAACATTCATCAACCTTGGATATGTATTTAATTAGGTGTTAATAGTGTATTTAAAAAGTATATAAGTATATTTCCATGTAAATTCACCACGCACCGTGTCCATGTGGTATTTGTAATCTTGTGTCCGTTGCATGTCGGGCGAGATTAACACTCCTGCAATGTGAATAACTCTTCCTCAGGAAATAATCGTTCAGTGCAAATGAATCGTACAATGTCGGTGGGGCCCGCGCCCCTGCCCGAGCCCTGGGGAGCCCTGGGGAGCCCGGGGCTGAGGCCCCTCACGCGATGCCCCGGGGGATTGTAACTCTTTTTATGTCCAAAGTGGGGGCAGAGGGTTGCTAACCTTTGCCATATCATTATTTATACAATTCAGTTAGTTCCCGATACGAGAACCGCTACTTACTTTTCGTCATTCGCCTTTATTATGGTCTTCGATAAATTTGTTTTGACAGTTTAATATTTGCTTGCCGATATAACGGGGACGACATAAGGACCTCCAAATGGTTCGATTCAATATTCTATGCCATCTCTTATTTTATTAGAATCAAATGAATATTTTATAAAATAAATTATGGGGTTGAATGATTAGGTAGGTGCCCCAATGATGTTTTTATATATGAATAATTTTAGCAAGCCTTGCAAAATTCAGAGAACGTAAGTAACTACTCATTTTCACAGTTCATACAAGTCATAAATAAATAAAAAAAATTATAGGTTTTCCAGAACATCAATATATGCCTATTGATATACCGCAATACCTAAAGCGCAAGTACATGTAATATAATATATAGGTACAGGGAAAACCTTTTTTTTAAATTACACTAATCTACCCTTAAATAATAATTTTTTTTTTCTTCAACACAGCAAACTTATTTTAGGGCACCATTATTCAAAATTTATAGAATACTTAGTTCCATTTTTATTGTTTATTTGGAATGAGTCTATAAATTAAAATGATTGTGGATTCTTTTAGGATTAGGATAAAGGAACATATGAAGTGTTTGAACAAATAGTCTTCGGAGTTTGCCAGTCATTTATGTGAGACAAATCATACTTTTGATTTTAATAATGGAATAGAGTTATACATTGTAATGTTAATGGTATTCATTTAGACAAACTAGATATCTTTGAAAATAAAAAGAGCACAAAGATGAAATTAAATATTATAAATAATCAACAAATATTTTTATTTCACCAATTATTAAACTTGTTCCCTTTGTAAATTATGCCCTATTGCCTCTCCCCCTTCACATTCCCGCCTATGCTTTGACACCTTTAAGTCTATGTCTCTTGTTGTAATTGGTTTTAAGTAAACCCTGATGAAGTAAGCATTGCTTATGAAACGTTTGGTTTTTTTAAACAATAAACTTTTTTTAAACTAAGTATTCTATTAATTTTGGATTTCTTATTTATGGCGTTGTGATGGTGCACATGAGTTCTAACTACTCAGACAGCGGAATTATCGCACCCGCTTTTGAAAAATGACGTGATAGAAATGTAAGGAGGATCAGATCTGCTTAAAGCCAACGGTTAAAGTCTTCTCAAGTGACTTTTTGATTCTGAATTGTCGTCTTTCACCAAGAAATACTGAGAGGATTTTCTACTCCAGAAAAATAAGCATATATAAGTAGTGAGATTATATTATGCAATTCTACGTGTGATTTTACAGTGTTAAGAGACGTGCCAGACTTAACAATAACCAGTAATTCCTGAAATTATTTGGAGTAAAAAATATGGATTAAATTAAAACATTAAAAACAACAATTAAAAACATTTAAAAAATCAGTAGTTATTGGAAAGATAGGGTCGAGTGTGGGGATTGGGCGAGTGACCTATGACTTTGCTGAGTGGCCTGTGCTGACCTGTGATGTGATGAAAGAAGAAAAAAATAATGCTTTTTTTTTATAAGTCACCGGAGACCTAAATTGAAATTACATTTTTACGGCCTCCGTGGTCGTGAATCGAAATCCGAAGATCGCGAGATCGAATGCACCAATAAATTTATATAACAATAAATTTTAATTATTGTTATATAAATTTATTGGTTAATCCACAATTAATTACATAATTAAAAATAATAAATAGTTTACCTGCTTGTGGCACGTTCCAGAGTGGAAGATACCTACTCTCAGTATAGGAGTGTAGACCACCATTCAGAATTAAAACGTTGCTTGAAATGACTTTAGCCGTATTTGGTGACCAGATCTTAATAGCCAGGTACCTCCTCCCCCATTTCATTCCCCTGCCCACTACCTTCATCCACACAACATACTTTATTTATTTATTTATTTATATACATATTTATTAAATACATTACAAGTGGTACTTTGTCTGTCCAACTGGGAAGGATACCCGTTTTAGGACAGCCAAATTGTATATTTAGTTCATAATATTTTAACAAATATTAATCGAAATAACTATTAAGAACATTAAATTTTGTTTTATGAACGAAGCGATGGTTTCTATATGCCTTTGAAAGAATCGCAAAGATGTGTTTTTTCAAGGTCATTTTGAGGAACATTAATACTTGCATTCAGAGTGGATGAGTGGTTTCTTTAGTGATATCACAAGTAGGAGATTCTTTCAAAGTCATTATAGAGAACATTTACAATTGTATAATTAGGATTTACATACATATATGATATAAATTCTCAGTGTATTTATGACTTTAATAAAGTACTACAAATTTTATAATTTCTTAAGTAGTAGTATTTACACATTTATAAACCCAATATATGACAAGTGAAATTTTTTATTTTGAAATTGTTTATTTATTTGTTTTATGTTTTATTTTACGCCCAGAGGGCTTTTATATAAATAATAATAAAGGCAGTTCATCTTAACCATGAGAAAAAAATAGAACAAATAAAGTTACGATGGAATAAAAGCATTTAAATGAAATAAAAATATGAGTAATAAAATTTTTATGTACAGTGAGATATATACTATCAATAAGTTACGATAAGAAAGAATACATACATAATATAAAAATACATACAACAAAAATTTAAAGTAAGGTGATCATAGGTTTGTAAAATTGCGATAATAACCTTGTCTAATAACACCGTAGTATGTTTCGCTGAGTAGTAAATCGCCGCAGCGTTCGCAATCGCCTTAGTTTTGCAATTTTCAAGAGACAACTCATCTCTATTTTATCTGTTAATAATTAACTTTTCTTATTTTTGTTCTTTTCATAAAACCTCCTCTCATTTAAAATCTTACCAGTAATTTATAACCTTATTTTATTTTATTTTGCTGTTCTATTTAGTCCTGTTTTATCATCGTACATTATTATACACATATAATTGTTTGTTTATACCTACTAACTAGCTTTTACACATTGCACTTTATTGTATTTCTGCTCTTATTACTGATTTTTTCTTATTACTCATACTATTTAATTTCTTTTATGGTGTTTAATCTTTTTTATGTTTTTAATTTCTGTTATGATGTTCTATACCTTGTGATGATGATTGCTTTATTATTTATTCTGTTTTATAGGTTTAATAACATATGAGTATATAATTATTATTGTTATTATATTTTTGCTTCTATGCTTGTAAAAGCCCACTAGGGCGTAAATAAATATAAATAAATAAATAAATACCCCAATTGGGGATGCCATTGTCCCACTGGCTCAAGACGGCAGCAGCTGGGACTCTTGTGAGGTATTCACATAAACAAAAAATACTCAAAAAATGTCAGAAATCACTGGTTAAAGTAAGTCAGATACCCATGAGTCTTATTACACCCTGTATTATTATCTACAATTCTTCATGTTTGATAAAAATTATAAAAATTATTGCCAAACTTCCGAATTCCAAACCAGTGGAGCTTTTACCTCTAAACTACTAAAGTTATAAATATTATCCCTTAAAATGGTATATAGCTACTTCCGGTCATCTATTACCTATATATTATAATGTATTCAAAGGTAGGGACTCGAAGCACGGACTTTACGTTTAAATTAATAGATTATCGTTATGAAGTGCGCTCAATGTTTGCCTAATGACTGTCACACACAAACCCCACATTCACGTCATTTTATAAATAGGTAATTTTATTAGGACTCCGGCGGCTCGTGCCGTGCTCCCCTATGGTTGTTTATTTTTCAAACTTTTGTTTTTACGAAACAATGGGAAAGCAAACAAAGTCTGAATTTTCAGTAAACTGCACGGTTCATAATAGTGGTATTTGCTCACGAGAACAGAGTCATTAATGACTTACCTCTGTGTTTTCACAACGCCACGGTTTTCATTTTTGTGCTCAATTGTTTCAATTAGTTCACTTAATGTTGGCCGGGTGGCGTCACTAATTTCACAAGTTAGTTTTTGGAACAAAAGGGTTTTGAATGTGAGAATGATATTGTTTAGCTTACCGAACGACTAAATCGAATCAATAGACACAGAGTCATCAAGATTATAATAAAGAAACATTTTAATATTTGTCCCTTTGTAAGAAAAATATTTGTTTTGTATTCAATCCATTAATGTGGGCTTTTTTGAAAATATGCAAAAGTTTCAACCAAAAAGGTTAAAATTCCTACCTGAGGACTGTGTATCTACCGAGGAGGAGGAACCTTTAAAGATTTTTGTGTACATCTGAACGTATTGCATTTCGTAGAACTTAAAGAGTGCTAATTGCCAGGTTATAATTTCTTCCAACCATCCCCGATTCTTGGCTGATTTTCCACACGGTGCTGGCATTACACTTATTAATTTGATGTTAATAGGTACCTAAGAAGGTAAAACCTAATCCAAAAGGTAAGGCAAATAATTACAAAAATATACAAATGTCTTCAAGCGGAGAAAAGATTAGGAGGGAGAGGACAAAAATTGATAGTAATAGAGTTGGTTGTAAATGATACACGTAAAGTGTTATTGAGAAAAGAAGTAACCTCTTTTTATACTTTTTGCAAAGCATTTTGGTAGTCAAAAATTAATGTTTTTTATGATTCATATTTTACTTCTGGTGCAGAGCAATCCCGATGAGTTATAAAACTCATTTAAGAGCGTATAACCAGCCAGCGGCCGAAAATCCACATTTCGTCGAAAGAGGTCCTACGATCGTACAGGGCGGTTCCAATGAGAAAGATTAATTACTCTCCGTACCAGCTTTTTAAAATTATAACTCAATTTCGATTTTATTTCATTCCAAATTTTCTTTAATTTATACCTACATCCAAAAATGCTGAAAGGCGTGTTGATAAAACTATTAAAATTATGTACTTTTTGTAATTATTTTTTTAACATAAGTATTTATCATATTTCAATAATGTCTCAGCAAAATAAGAATGAAAAAAAAATTTAAATATATTAGTCTGTAAGTGCACAAATAAATACACAAACGGACCAATTTTCGTCAAGAAACACATGTACGTATATATTTTTTTATGATTTTATTTAAACTAAAATTAAAATTCTGTTACATACGTTTACCAGATAATGTATTGATTTATTTTAATGCATGATTATATGGTTTGAAATGGGTGTTGTATAATAAATGTACTTTTTTGAAAATTTTACTAATCCGCCAACGACCTATAGTATAACTTTATAATACTAAAAATTATATTTTTTTCAGAAAATTTAAAAAATACGTTTACTAGATAAAAGAACAATCTTTCGAAACCAATTTATATTTTTTTTGTGGAAAAGAGTCAATACGTCTAAACACTGATTTAAAAATGACATATTTCTGGTGTTCTCTGGTTATACGCTCTTAAGAACGGAAATAATTACATCGATTGTACCGAACTCCTTTCCCTAATTAATTTTAACATACCATTTAGACGTACACGCCATACAGAACTATTCCACACGCTTAATTACAAGACAAATGCAGCAACTAAATCGCCAATCAATCGTGCTCTTCATGTATTCAATAATATTAATCTAAATTATAACATCGACATTTTCTCCGATTCACTGCCCAAATTTAAAAAGAGCATCAGGTCAATCATATAAATTGTTTAATGCGCATACTTACATACATACACATATATTCACACACACACACACACCCTCACAAACACACCCTCCCTCACACACACACACACACACACACACACCTCTCCCTCAATAATTTGCTAATTTAATATTGGTAAAATTTATAATTTGTCACTTAAAAACATATATTATATAACAGCGACATGTCATTGGTACCAATTATTGTATTAATTCTACAACCCTTAACTACTTTCAAACATGAAATTATGTACTGTTTGTTTCTGAAAAATAAATAAATAAATAAATTATAAATATGAATTCCTAACGTTTCTTCTCTAATCGTAAAATATAATAAATAAAATCGTCATCACTTTTATTAAATAACTCTATATTTTCTGATTGTCCTGATTGTACGATAACACCTTACCCTGTGTACCATAAAAATAATAGTTAGGTACAATATTCAACCGTCATATTGCCTTCATATTCTGTAAATGTCCAATCGACCTCCAGTAGGCGTAGGGCGGGCATATCAGTTCATTTTAAACATCTGACACGGCGATCGAGCTTTCATGTCCGAGCTTTATTTACCCTGTGGGTCATGTTGTGTGCTTTTATTAGATTATTAATATGGGCGGAGGTCACCGGGCACTCGGACAGGCGACAGGGGGTAGCCAAGAGTCGGTCCAAGAATATAGTTGCAAATTCAAAATATACTTCTAAATTTTATGATTTTTGATGACTTTGCTTTTGTGCTTGTTTCCCTCGAAGTCAAAATAATAAGATGACCGGTGCCAAGATGACCCGAGAAATAACAAGTCAAGTCCATAAACGATCGTAATAGCAAAGTAAACATAACATCATACAATTTGGGAGGCGGGTAAGGGTACCGCCACCCCTGGAAACATTTAATGGATAACCAACACTTCTGCCGTAGGTCACCCCAAGTGGTTCGCTACGTTTGGTGATTTAGCAGTGGTATCCGGGATAATGGGGTTAGATTTATCCCAATCTTGGTGGCGGATGCGTCTACCCACCAACTGTGCGGCAGGCCGGATCGGGAGAGATTGGTTGAGGGAGATATTTTTACCTCTCCAGCATAACTCTCAACAAGATTTGGACCGCAGTGGAAGGGATGAATTTATACATCCGTCACTTCTGATGGACACACTGACCGCCAGCTTTCTATATATTTCCCTTTCATTTCACTTTCTTTACTTTCCCTCATACATTTTTCCTTCCCAGAATTTATTTTCTTCCTTTCCCTGAAAAGACCATTCACACAGCACCCCCGAAGATGACATAGGTCCTGAGGGGAATTATATTCTTCCGGGCCTCCTGTGTGGAGTTTTTTTTTACATGAGCTCCACACAGGAGACCCCCGAGAAAAATACCACCTTTGCGGATGCTGTGTGGAGGTTTTTTTAAGGAAATGAAGGAGAGGATAGTTCTGGGAAGGTAAAGGGTTTTAGGGTTCAGTGTGTCCCGGTCATCCGCCTCCAAGACCTAGACAAACCTCACCCCATGAACCCGGGCACCACTTCTAAATCACCAAACGTAGCGAAGCTCTTGGGGTAACCTACGGCAGAAGTGTTGGTTATCCATCAAATGTTTTCCGGGGTGGCGGTACCCTTACCCGCCTCCCAAATTGTAAAGCTAATGTAAAAAATTCATCATCGCTGCTTGGAAAAATCCTAAAAGAGTAAAGAGTAGTAAAATTGAATGACTTCGTGTGCTTATGATTTATTAAAGTTGATAGCGTTTTAAAATTTCGTTGATAAAATATGGTAAAATCGTTATGGTAATACGAGGTAACATATGCAAATTACAGGTAACGACAATATAATCGTCATGCAAGGGTCGTCCATTCTAATCCCTGTCGCATGCATCAGGATAACCCGAACCTTATCTTCGCCATTCCCAGTCGCCGAGTGTGTGATGTGGTGTGTATGGCGCGATATTACAGCGTGTGCTCAGGAATTAAAAGTAAATGTAATTATTGTGAAAGCTCGCCCTGATCATGCGAGCCTAGATTCCAAATCAGATTGTTTGGTCTGCCGTGCGGGAGTTGAGAGTGCAGGGCTTGTGGCTCGTGGCTTGCTTGGAAGGATTTAGATGACCCTGGTGAATTAACTATATTTTACTGGGTTTATATAAATTATGGATTTCAGCGTGTTTAAAGGGTTGGGATTCTTGCCAAGCCCGGTCTTATGCAGGAAATCACTCAGAGGCGCATTGCATTCACAAGCCTACAAACAAAGTTCTCAACCGCCTTAAGGCGATCCACTAGTACAGGAAAAAATCGAAATCGGAATTCACGCCCTTTTATGGGAGGAGTTTAAAAATACTTGAGAAAAAGCTTTTGGAAAGGTTGGAAAATATATTTGAGAATTTTTTTTTACATGTTGATTTTGTAAAGGCCTGTAAAAAACATTAATTCCTTTTTTATGCATTATTTATTGTAATAAAACGGAATTTTTAAATTGATTTCACGAAATCAAGCAGCGCGGACCCTAACACGTTTATTTCTCCGCTCCGTCCGGAGGAGTAATGACGGCAGAATGGGGCGGCTGCCAGTCGTTCTTCGGTGGACGGTATAAGGTTCACTTTGATATAACAAATTCGTCGACTGCCGTATTGTCGCCGTGATATCAAAAATACCAACGCGAAAATGCATATTATATTTTATTTTGTGAGGTTCGGGCGTAAATTTTTTTTTTTTTTTGCGATAATTATATAATAAACTGAATTTGCCACATTATGCAATAAAAACGTATCCGAAAAAGTGTTTATAAGTAGGAGAGTTTGCGCTTAAAAAGGTTTTTTATAGACCTAATACTTTATTTTTTCTAAGCTTATTAAAAAAATGACCGATATTTTTAAGGGCCAAGGTATGTTCTACACGCAGTATTTAATTGAAGCATCCATAATAATTCCAAGCGGTCAAATTTTCAAAACAAAAACATACGATTTTGTATGATTTTGCATTATTTAGTATGGCTTGAGCTATTAACCAGCGGCCGAGAATGCAAATTTCGTCGAACTTTCGTCGAATCTTGCGATCGCACCCTTGCAACTGTACAGGGCGGTATTTTTTAATAATGTCTAAGCAAAACAAGAATGTTAATAAATTAGTTTGTAAGACCGTAAATAAATAGACAAACTGAAGTATTTTCTACACAAAACAAGTGCGCGGATCTTTTTTTAAAGGAGTTTATTTAAACTAAAATTAAAATTCTAAAACATAGCTTTCCCAGATAATTTATTGATTTATTTTACTGCATGAATATATGATTTGAAATGTGTGTTGTATAATGCAAAATTTTATATGAAAATTTGCCAACAACCTACGGTAAAACCTTATTACACTAAAAATAAACATATTTTCTCAAAATTTAAAAGATAGCTTTCCTAGATAAAATGACTGTCTTTCGAAATCAATTTTTTTTATTGTGGAAAGAGTCAATAGATACGTCTAAAATTTGATTTAAAAATGACATATTTCTGGTTTTGTCTGGTTATTCTCTCTTAACGTTTTTCTACACACTTATATATAAAATAAGTAAGTCCGCGAATATACTTTTCCTGCACCAAAACCGTGACATCCCAAATCCAAATCCCCATCTGATGTACATAACTTAGACAACTTCGATGGCTCTGTATATATATATATATATATGACGAAAAGAAGAATAGTAAATTTATACTCGTACTTCGCCTAATTTAATAAAATCGCACAGTTTTCCACACTTCACCATTGGTAAAAGTCGTAAGACTTTATGAATAAATTCAACTGGAGCGTTTTTTGCCACAATATGGCACCATTTAAAATACCCTGGATTGCTTTGCTGCCAGTTTTAGGCAAATCTTCCCTAGAAGCAAACATCTGGTCTGCCATAATGTTCCAGGATTTGTTGCGAGCACAGATAGAGCACTTTTGCACGATGTTAAGAGCACTTTTGAAGTACTATTTTGTGCATTTATTTTGAACTATCGTATATTTTATTGACTGAAACACATTCTTTGAACAATAAACTATCGGTAAAAACAACATTACTTTTGTTTATTTGATGAATTGATAGGTTTTTTTTTAATTTTTGTGTGAAAAAAAACTTCGACGGACTTTTGACAGTTCAACCGTGGCAAAATATGACGTTCGTACTCCACAGAAAATACTTTCTAAAATATTCCAGTACTGCCAGATGAATAAAACTTTTGGCGGTTTCAACAGTACTGTTAGCGCAAACCATTCTGAGCTTGACTTTCATACAGTTTCTTTATAAATTAGGGTCAAAATCGCATACAAAAATATTTTTTTTGCGTTTTTTTGCCGATCTCACCGCTGAACGACCGACGATACAGATGTTTTAGTAGTACCAAAATATGTGTTAATAATATTAACAAATAATATTGATTGTATTGCATTTGGGAGGAGGGTATGAGGGTATGCGCCGCCCTGGGAACCTTTTATTGGATAACCAACACCCCTAATATAGGTCATCCGTTAATCCACATAAGTGTTTCGTTACGTTTGGTGACTTAGCAGGGATGCCCGGGTTCATGGGGTGAGGTTTGTCCATTGCTTGGCGGCGGATGCATTTGCTCACCTACTGCGTAGCGGGCTGAATTGGGAGAGACTGGTTGAGGGAGACTTTTTTGACTTGCATCGAAGTGGGATGGATGGATTCATACGTCCGACACTTCTGGACATATTGACCTACAAATTCCTATCTACCCTTCAGAACTTCCTCTCTTTCCTTTCCTTAAAGAGACTCTAAACACATCGTTCCCAAAGATGACATAGGCCCTGAGGGATTTTGTTCTTTGGAGCCTCCTGTGTGAGCTAACGTAAAAAAAATTCACGTCGAGTTATTTTTATCATTTTATCTTTAACATCTAGTCACCAATCTGTGCTTGTACCTATCGAATTTCATCACGAATGAACAGTTTAGAATATGAAAATATAAAAAAAGTGTTATTCCACAATCAGTCCATTCAATATTTTAAGTTTGAGTAATCCCGGTCGCTGTTGGCTGTAATGGTACCTAAATACAATAAAGGATGTGTTACCGAAGCTCGCGTGCTTGAAATTATGCAGGAAAAATCATCGAGATTTGTTATCTTAATAAAACAAAAGTGCATGTGTCCAGTGGACTGTGTGGGGGTAGGGGGTGGGCGATGGGGTGGGTGGCGGGTGGAAAGGTTCACCCTCTATGTCACTCATTAATTAGGAACTGGAATTTAAGCCAGGAAACGTTTTTTGTGATTGTTTCGTGACAGTATGCCGCCGCTCTGCTGTCCATTTGCCTAATAAAGTCGCACTTAATTCTATGTGGGTTCAGAAAATATGTGAATATCATTATTATTAGGTTGTTTTACTGTACTAACAAGAATATACGTGATTAAATAGCATACTTAAATTAATGTGTTTTTGGGGAGAGTAAGGTAGACGTTTAAACAGTCCTTGTTCAAACAATAAACCATATTTTGTTTTATTCCTACTAATGTAGTAGATTTAAAATTTGATATATCTTGCGAAGATTTTATCGATATCATTTTATTAAATTTCTGATTTATTTGTTAAATTATCAAAAAAAATCAAAAGGGTACAATTTTCTAGTTGAGGGAGAACTTTTGATCTCTCCGACAGGACTCTCTCAGAACATCGCCTTGCACTGCAGTGGGAGAGATGAGTTCTTTCTCCGCCACTCCTGGATACACTGACCCCCCAGATTCCATTCACCCCTCATACACTTTTCCTTTCCAGAACTTCTTCCCCTTCGTTTACTTAAAAGAACCTCAACACTGCATCCCCAAAAAATAAACAGAACTATCTTCCTTAGGACCATAGGAATGAAAAAAGATTTCAATAATATTAAAATGCCGAAATCATTTTCTGTTTATTTGTCTATTTCACCTTTTCATTGAGAATTATTGTTGATATTATCTTCTTCAATGATTAAACAATATTACAGTGAGGTTCATAAACTTCAGTAAGTTATCCCTGATACATTGAATTGTAGAGAACGCTACTCACCAACGGGGTAATTTGGTTTTTACGCTGGCAACGCAGCTGACGTCATTGCGAGCCGAGTTCCGTTCGGCAAACGTAAACGTACCCACCTTCATTCGTTTTCTGATTCTCCGATCAGCTGCTCACGCGTAGAGTATCGTTCCCTAGCAAATCCTTCTGATAAATACTTGTCGTGTATTAAGATCAAATAAACTTTAACGTCAGTGTAAAGTACTTTTTTCATTTAAAATATCATGATACAACTTTGGTAACATAAATACATGGAGTCAGATAAGTAAGTATCCCCAGGCGGATTGCCCGAACTCGGCTGGTGAAGGTCGCCATTATTTCAACCTACCAAACTGGTGACCCCGACGTGATAAAGTATTCAGTAAAGCTTAAAATGACAAAATCGTCCGTAGGATTAAATGATTAATATCATTTATAAAATTTTTATTACTCAAAAAAATCGCCAAAAACTCATGAAATTTAATATTATCGCCGGAATGAACAGTACTAAACATTAATAATATTTTTGAAATACTCTAAATGATGATAAATTTATTTGTAGGTAGTTACATTTTCGAGATGCGATTGGATTACATGAGTTCTGCAGACTTTTTAAAGGGAAAATATGCAAGTTGTAACATATTGTGTACGCATCAATTCATCTAAAAAAAATTTTAAATGCTGGTAAAAAAATAATAAGATTAATAAGAAACTTTTTAAAACTTTCACGTGTCTGATGTGATGTCTTTTTCATTGGTTTTCTGCCGTCCGTCCTCTGCGCTGGAAATCTGCCCCGCGTAGTTCGTGCCGGTGTGCATCGCCTTTACGCCGAGCTGCTGGGCCGGTGACCGGCGTTGGGCTCCCTGCGCTGGGATTCCGTCTTAAGCTGCATGTTGCGTCATTCTCACTGGAAGAGAGTGTACGAGGCAAATTTAATCCTTTTTTTTTTTTAAAAAACAAGGAGAAATACTGAAATTATTTCAACCTACCAAAGAATATTCATTCTAGACTTATCGAAAAATTCAATAGGTGTCCCATATAAATAAAATCGGATAGGTACATCCGAGAAACCATTTAGATTGTAAATATATTTGAGTAGAACTTAGCAATCATGCCAAAAAGATGACAACTAAAAATATAGGAATCAATTGAGAATTATGTCAGTAACTTACTCTTTAAGGAAAATTATAAGATCGATAAAAATTACGGTATTTAATAAGGCCTAATTGTTCATTTGGTCTCAGAGACAGCGTGCCAGTCCAGGAAAGACTAGAGGATTTAAGGCCGTGTCCCGGTTGGCGTTTTCCGTTTTCATTGAAGGTTTTTGATATTGTCTTCTTCGAAGATTCAATATATTTTTGGTACGTATCATATTAGTTCGTTCGGTTGGACGTACTTACGTATTACTTACATAATTGATCACACCATATAACATCCGACTTATAAAGGAAAGATGAACATTTGTCAAAGATAATAAATGCTGATAAGATCTTTGGCAGTCTTGGCTTCGAAACCCACATGACTTTCGTGCTGTAACTTTCGTGCTGTAACCTCGATTTGTACATTACCCATAAACTACAAAAAAATTCGTTGAACGATTCAAGCGGATGAATGGCTAGTGGTTATAGGGTATCCCGGATGCTGCAATTCTGTGTCGCGGAATTGAAACTAATGAAGTCAATCAATAGCAGCCAGTTAAATAGTAAACACAATAAGCAGTACGCGGCTTACTTTGTTCTGCGTCAAGAACAAATTGTCGCACAGTCAAAGTCACCAGCGCACACAAGACCGAATAATCAATTTAATATGCCAAAAATATTTTTATTTGAAATTCTGGTCAGAAATGGGTACGAAAAGATAACAGAAAACATTTAAAAAATACCTTATTAGGGTTAGTTGGGTGGTCGTAGTATTATAATCAAAAAATATAAATTATTTAGTATTGAATTATTTCTGTATTTTGAATTTGTGATACAGGTAGATAAAGCATATAAATATGATTAAACTGTAAAATTACGATAACTTGTAAAATTGTCAATTCTTTAAAATTATAAATATGTAGTTATTTTCTCTTGATCCCCATTTTCTTTAGAGCGGGGTCGCCAAGACTACCGGAAAAGAACCGCGCTCGATTTTAAAAAGGGGATGTACGTTTTACGTTTTCACATAACTTATAAGGTACATTTTTGAACTTCTAAAATGATGTCGTGGAACCCGGTGGAACCATTTTTTTAAACTCTAGTTGAAGTAAACATTTTAATTTAAAAATATATACAAATATTATTTCATATAACGTATATTATATCTATATTACGTTAGATCTGTTATGTTAAAAATAATTACAGATTAAAGTACATAGCTATAGCTTTAATATGTTGAAAACTTTCTGATTTTTAAAAAGGGAAAACGGGACGAGCGTAGCTAACCCGTTAACGAATCAGGCGCAAATGATAAATATCTCAACTTTGCGCACATGCGAAGGCTATTGGGTATCACAAAATAAGTTATTGCAGTTCATTTTGAACTGGTTTATTGAGAAAGTTTAAAAAATATCCATGATTAGTTTGAAAGCAATGCTTTTTCCTATTTTTGGCGCCGTAATTCCCTTTTGCCGTCCTTGTGTGCAGCGGCTAATAAAGAAACTTACTCAGCGTCATTCACATTGTTCAATGGAATTCGTTGGAAAAGCAATTTGCACTTATGGCGAATTTATGATTATTCCGGGAACGGTCAGTTTATTTATTTTTTTTTTTTATTC
The DNA here is from genome assembly GCA_917563855.2 of Limnephilus lunatus. Taxonomy (NCBI): domain Eukaryota; kingdom Metazoa; phylum Arthropoda; class Insecta; order Trichoptera; family Limnephilidae; genus Limnephilus; species Limnephilus lunatus. The sequence goes on from OU830595.1 coordinate 72,889,173, forward strand.
AGAGAAAGATACATAAATTTCAAAAAATTCAATATAATAATTAATTACATAATATGTGTACATATTTGATTTATCCCCATAAAAAAGCAGGGCTTGTGTGTATGGGGGTGTTATTATATTGGTTTAATTGTTTTATTTTTTATATTCAGTTCAAATTTTCGGTATAATTTTTAAGGTGAGTTTTAAATTTTTTGATATTACTGTTCATGTTTCTGATTTTTTCAGGAAGTGAATTAAAAAATTTTACTCCGAGATATTTATGACTTAACTGTCCTTGTGTTTTTTAACATTTTGCATGGAGTAGGAAGTATTGATGTTTGTCTAAGATTTCTGTTGTTTTTAAATGGTGCAACTTTATTTTGAATATTATCTTTATAAATTTAACATTACAAATTTATAAAGATAATACGTGACGAATATACGTGATTAAATAGCATACTTAAATTAATGTGTTTTTGGGGAGAGTAAGGTAGACGTTTAAACAGTCCTTGTTCAAACAATAAACCATATTTTGTTTTATTCCTACTAATGTAGTAGATTTAAAATTTGATATATCTTGCGAAGATTTTATCGATATCATTTTATTAAATTTCTGATTTATTTGTTAAATTATCAAAAAAAATCAAAAGGGTACAATTTTCTAGTTGAGGGAGAACTTTTGATCTCTCCGACAGGACTCTCTCAGAACATCGCCTTGCACTGCAGTGGGAGAGATGAGTTCTTTCTCCGCCACTCCTGGATACACTGACCCCCCAGATTCCATTCACCCCTCATACACTTTTCCTTTCCAGAACTTCTTCCCCTTCGTTTACTTAAAAGAACCTCAACACTGCATCCCCAAAAAATAAACAGAACTATCTTCCTTAGGACCATAGGAATGAAAAAAGATTTCAATAATATTAAAATGCCGAAATCATTTTCTGTTTATTTGTCTATTTCACCTTTTCATTGAGAATTATTGTTGATATTATCTTCTTCAATGATTAAACAATATTACAGTGAGGTTCATAAACTTCAGTAAGTTATCCCTGATACATTGAATTGTAGAGAACGCTACTCACCAACGGGGTAATTTGGTTTTTACGCTGGCAACGCAGCTGACGTCATTGCGAGCCGAGTTCCGTTCGGCAAACGTAAACGTACCCACCTTCATTCGTTTTCTGATTCTCCGATCAGCTGCTCACGCGTAGAGTATCGTTCCCTAGCAAATCCTTCTGATAAATACTTGTCGTGTATTAAGATCAAATAAACTTTAACGTCAGTGTAAAGTACTTTTTTCATTTAAAATATCATGATACAACTTTGGTAACATAAATACATGGAGTCAGATAAGTAAGTATCCCCAGGCGGATTGCCCGAACTCGGCTGGTGAAGGTCGCCATTATTTCAACCTACCAAACTGGTGACCCCGACGTGATAAAGTATTCAGTAAAGCTTAAAATGACAAAATCGTCCGTAGGATTAAATGATTAATATCATTTATAAAATTTTTATTACTCAAAAAAATCGCCAAAAACTCATGAAATTTAATATTATCGCCGGAATGAACAGTACTAAACATTAATAATATTTTTGAAATACTCTAAATGATGATAAATTTATTTGTAGGTAGTTACATTTTCGAGATGCGATTGGATTACATGAGTTCTGCAGACTTTTTAAAGGGAAAATATGCAAGTTGTAACATATTGTGTACGCATCAATTCATCTAAAAAAAATTTTAAATGCTGGTAAAAAAATAATAAGATTAATAAGAAACTTTTTAAAACTTTCACGTGTCTGATGTGATGTCTTTTTCATTGGTTTTCTGCCGTCCGTCCTCTGCGCTGGAAATCTGCCCCGCGTAGTTCGTGCCGGTGTGCATCGCCTTTACGCCGAGCTGCTGGGCCGGTGACCGGCGTTGGGCTCCCTGCGCTGGGATTCCGTCTTAAGCTGCATGTTGCGTCATTCTCACTGGAAGAGAGTGTACGAGGCAAATTTAATCCTTTTTTTTTTTTAAAAAACAAGGAGAAATACTGAAATTATTTCAACCTACCAAAGAATATTCATTCTAGACTTATCGAAAAATTCAATAGGTGTCCCATATAAATAAAATCGGATAGGTACATCCGAGAAACCATTTAGATTGTAAATATATTTGAGTAGAACTTAGCAATCATGCCAAAAAGATGACAACTAAAAATATAGGAATCAATTGAGAATTATGTCAGTAACTTACTCTTTAAGGAAAATTATAAGATCGATAAAAATTACGGTATTTAATAAGGCCTAATTGTTCATTTGGTCTCAGAGACAGCGTGCCAGTCCAGGAAAGACTAGAGGATTTAAGGCCGTGTCCCGGTTGGCGTTTTCCGTTTTCATTGAAGGTTTTTGATATTGTCTTCTTCGAAGATTCAATATATTTTTGGTACGTATCATATTAGTTCGTTCGGTTGGACGTACTTACGTATTACTTACATAATTGATCACACCATATAACATCCGACTTATAAAGGAAAGATGAACATTTGTCAAAGATAATAAATGCTGATAAGATCTTTGGCAGTCTTGGCTTCGAAACCCACATGACTTTCGTGCTGTAACTTTCGTGCTGTAACCTCGATTTGTACATTACCCATAAACTACAAAAAAATTCGTTGAACGATTCAAGCGGATGAATGGCTAGTGGTTATAGGGTATCCCGGATGCTGCAATTCTGTGTCGCGGAATTGAAACTAATGAAGTCAATCAATAGCAGCCAGTTAAATAGTAAACACAATAAGCAGTACGCGGCTTACTTTGTTCTGCGTCAAGAACAAATTGTCGCACAGTCAAAGTCACCAGCGCACACAAGACCGAATAATCAATTTAATATGCCAAAAATATTTTTATTTGAAATTCTGGTCAGAAATGGGTACGAAAAGATAACAGAAAACATTTAAAAAATACCTTATTAGGGTTAGTTGGGTGGTCGTAGTATTATAATCAAAAAATATAAATTATTTAGTATTGAATTATTTCTGTATTTTGAATTTGTGATACAGGTAGATAAAGCATATAAATATGATTAAACTGTAAAATTACGATAACTTGTAAAATTGTCAATTCTTTAAAATTATAAATATGTAGTTATTTTCTCTTGATCCCCATTTTCTTTAGAGCGGGGTCGCCAAGACTACCGGAAAAGAACCGCGCTCGATTTTAAAAAGGGGATGTACGTTTTACGTTTTCACATAACTTATAAGGTACATTTTTGAACTTCTAAAATGATGTCGTGGAACCCGGTGGAACCATTTTTTTAAACTCTAGTTGAAGTAAACATTTTAATTTAAAAATATATACAAATATTATTTCATATAACGTATATTATATCTATATTACGTTAGATCTGTTATGTTAAAAATAATTACAGATTAAAGTACATAGCTATAGCTTTAATATGTTGAAAACTTTCTGATTTTTAAAAAGGGAAAACGGGACGAGCGTAGCTAACCCGTTAACGAATCAGGCGCAAATGATAAATATCTCAACTTTGCGCACATGCGAAGGCTATTGGGTATCACAAAATAAGTTATTGCAGTTCATTTTGAACTGGTTTATTGAGAAAGTTTAAAAAATATCCATGATTAGTTTGAAAGCAATGCTTTTTCCTATTTTTGGCGCCGTAATTCCCTTTTGCCGTCCTTGTGTGCAGCGGCTAATAAAGAAACTTACTCAGCGTCATTCACATTGTTCAATGGAATTCGTTGGAAAAGCAATTTGCACTTATGGCGAATTTATGATTATTCCGGGAACGGTCAGTTTATTTATTTTTTTTTTTTATTCAGAGAAAGATACATAAATTTCAAAAAATTCAATATAATAATTAATTACATAATATGTGTACATATTTGATTTATCCCCATAAAAAAGCAGGGCTTGTGTGTATGGGGGTGTTATTATATTGGTTTAATTGTTTTATTTTTTATATTCAGTTCAAATTTTCGGTATAATTTTTAAGGTGAGTTTTAAATTTTTTGATATTACTGTTCATGTTTCTGATTTTTTCAGGAAGTGAATTAAAAAATTTTACTCCGAGATATTTATGACTTAACTGTCCTTGTGTTTTTTAACATTTTGCATGGAGTAGGAAGTATTGATGTTTGTCTAAGATTTCTGTTGTTTTTAAATGGTGCAACTTTATTTTGAATATTATCTTTATAAATTTGTAATGTTGCATGATAAAAATATATTGCACTTAATTTTCTGACTTTAAATTGTTGGAATAAAAGTTATTAGATTAGTAAATATTATAAATATTAATAGATTAGTTTATTTTTTTGGTTTTTTAGCTAATTAAATGATTAAAAATTCAGGGAATGCGATTAAAGGTTAAAAGGGGATGTATATATTCTTGAGTAATGTGAAAGATTTTTAAAACACTATTAGAAAACTTATTAGTTTTGGTTTTGCTTAGCACATTTTTGTGATATATCACCCCAAATGTATTATAGGAAAATATCTGTCTTCCGAGGCTGAAAAACTCATAAGCGATGGAATCTGGTGTCACCCCTTAACGCCACTTTTTAACTTGCAACGTCATTTCGACCAGGTGCCATAAAATATTAAAAAGCCTTATTTTATTTACCTACGTGAAAGAGAAAAACAAATATTGCCTAATTTACCAACAAATATCATCATAGAATGATCATGATTCTGCAAATTTTAGAAGCATAGGTATATATGTATCTAGTAATTAATTCCTTTTAGAAAAGTCACTGGAGCATGTCCGATCGCTGCTAGTTAATTTCGATTTTGCCTTGATACAAACAAATGACTAATAAATTAGTGCGTAAAAATCCTTGACGTTTTTACCGAAACAGAACTGGTGGGAGACCCTCTAATAGGCAGAAGTGATTCCGTTGAATCATTCCCCTGATTAATTAATTTGCTTATTACTGACTTAATTGCAGAGTTGGAGACCGCAGAGTCCACGGCTTCTTTAATACTAGTACAGTGGAGACTTTTAGGAAGTCGCTTACCACGCTGTAATAATAATATTTTGACGATTTATATAGCGCCGTTTTTGTGAAAAATCATCTCAACGGCGCTGTACAAACTTATAATACATGTCTAAAATCTATAAAAACTACAAGTTAGATAAACAATTAAAAACAACTTATGGCTAAAAATTGCATACACCGGTTCATTGATCACCGATACGAAAATATATGTACAATGTTTTGACCAATGAAGCTAGCTGTCTATAAATGAATACAGGACGATACTTACCTGGGAGGTCACTTGAAATTAACACTGTTTATTGTCTATTTAAAGAAATTTAGATATATTTCGCACGTAGGACATAGTCATTACTAAAGAGAGTTGCGTCTAGCCGTAACAGTTTGATTTCTGTAGATCTAGATAATATATTTCGTAATACAAAATACTACAAAAATTATCTGATGCGAGCCAGTGAACTCTTCCAAGTTTAATAGTTAAAAAGTGTCTGCAATAATATACTACGATGGAATGCATGGCCAATACTGTCTGCATGTTATGCCTACATATTGTTGTACACATTTAAAATCACACTTGCTTGTAGTGCTAATGAAGTCAGGAACTATAAATCTATGAAACTACTATTTCATAGATTTCATTCTTTTTTCATTGTCATTTTAAATTTTATTATTTTGCTTATAGTGAACGGTTTAATAATGACCGATATTATGTTTGTTACTTTTAATAAATTGTGAAATTATTAAGTGGGCATACATTAATTACGTGAGCAGTTTTTCTGGCAATATAACCCTCACCCCCCCCCTAATGGTGTGATAAATTTGTGCCACTTCGTATATTCTTTTCAAATAACGTGAGATTTTGCTGGACTCCCCCCCCCCCCCCTTTTGAGCTCTTTTAATGAATGTATGCCCCTTAAACCCGATACAGGTGTACCCTAGTGGGTTTAATAATTACACCCTAAAAATGTATTTAAATTGTGAAGAACCGATAAATAAATAAATAAAAATAAATAAGTGGAATTTAAAATATTCATCAATTTTCAAAGTTTAAATTGAAGTTTTGTTATTTATATTTTATATTTTTTATATTTCATCATGAACCAGTGGTTTCACAGAACTTGTATAGTGGGTATTATATTATCATATATTTGTATTTGTTGGGTTGGCGGGATGAAATAGGATGTACCTATAAGTTAAACCTTTTGTACTTGTATTTCTGTGCAATATTTTTTTTTTTAATTTGAATAACAGAACTTGAATAGAATTTTCACGGAAATTGAATTTTATTAACTTTTAAATTTGATGAATTGTTCAAATTCCGTGAAATAACTCATCCTCAGTCCTCATAAAATGTCTTTGCCAATGAATTTTCCATTTTCATTTTTTTAACACAATTTATCAAAATCCGTTTTTTAATCAAGGTTCTTCTTCTTTTACACAAAGGGAAAATATGGAACAAAAATTTGGCCACTAGCATTGGGTATTTAAATGGTCCATTGCTCATACATATAAAGTTCCATGACCTTGAAAATCCTAAAAAAAAGTTAAAAATTCATGACACCAGTGCTCACCGCTGTTTCATTTAATCACTATGGATTCTTTAATTTGTACACAATATCCGATGTGTGTCACGGACGCACCAGAATATTTAGCACCGACCGGGTACTAACCGCCACGGGTTCGGCACGACATATTTGTTGGGATGCGGGCTTTACGAAAGCTCGGCGCGAGAACTAAATTAAACAAAATTTAGATAAAAATCTCTCGTCGTAAAACGAGGATAAAAAACAACACATCACGTAAACCACAACGCGGACACACTGAGTCATCGAGGATCGAGGGGATTCCATGGAATTATTTTATGTTTTATGATGAAGAGCTTTAATCGAACCTTTTTAGAGGGGTCAGAACTTTGAATATGGACTAAAGTTAAGCGTTCAAATGCAATCCGAAAAATATTTTATTATTTAAAATTCTAGAATTTAATACATAACACACAAAGTGTTCGAAGATAAAGTGCACTGACTAAGGGAAATGGTAGAATTAAGAAATTTTTTTTTGGAATCATTTCCAGTTAGTGCACTTTAGCCTCGGACGCCCTGGTGTCTACGGAATTTGGTTAACAATTTGTCTTACTAGCTGCCTACTATCTGCTGTACAGTAACTGTAATTTAAATAAAACATTTTTTAGAGTTAATGTTATCCAGTCCAGGAAATCGAAATCGGAATACACGCCTCTTTGAGGGAGGAGTTTAAAAATACTGTGAATTTTTTTTTACATGTTTACTTCGTAAAGCCTGTAAAAAACATTAACTCCTTTTTTACGCATTGTTTATTGTAATAACAGAGTCTAGGGCGTCTATTCCCCATCGCAGGCGGGCCTTAACTGATACGAAATGGGTGTGCCAATTGCATGGTTCTTACCCCGACGGCATAAGGTTCACTTTAAAAATCCATATTCATCGAGTGCCGGTCGTGATTGATTGATGTCAAAAATAACAACTAGAAAATGCGATTATTACAAAATAAGCTGAATTTGCACATTAAACAATAAACCTGTGATGACCGTGGCCTGTTATCCCATGTATTCTGGACTCCGTTATGATGGATCCAGATTCCTCTGATTTTGATGGTCTCAGTACATGGTGTATTTCAATAATATTAAGTCGTAGGTAGACTATTGATGTTTATTTCTTAGGAAGTCTAATGGTAAAGAGGACGAATGGACAACAATCACAACCTTTTATACGTTACTCATGCTGTCTCACTCACTCACTCATACACGCATGTCTCTTTCATACCGCAAGACATACGTTCACCACAAAAAACATATTCGAAAAGGGGTTTATAAGTAGGAGAGTTTGCACTTGAAAGTGTTTTATTACAGACTTAAAACATAATTTTTTTCTAGGCTTATTAAAATGACCGATATTTTTAAAGGCTAAGACCGATATGTTCTTTGAAATGTTATTTAATTGAAGCATCTATAATACTTCTAAGCGATCAAATTATCAAAACATAAATATATGACGACAGTTTTGAAACTGTTACAAAACTATAAAAATAATAAAGAAAAACAAAAATTGAATTTACTTTATTGTTCGAACACAAGTTCCCCTAAAGTCAATGTCACACAATGGAATAAGCAAAAAATATTTAAAAAATCCCCATTACATAATAATAGACTACATTTTAAAAAAATCTAAATGATCATGAAATTAATATTGTTCGAGAGCATAAACTCTCGCTGTTTTGTTATATTGATTTTTCGAAGTTTGAAGAATGTTTGAATGCAAGTTTTTTTAATGTGGCTATATTAAGGCCAATATTTTGGTTTTCCATTTTGATAATTAAATTGTATCTCTAGTGACTTTAGATAAAGTTTGTATATTGTAGTTATTAGACTCAATGTCATCCCATTTATGTTTAAGCATCTTAAGATCATAGACAATTATACGTACCACAACAAATAAACGATTTCGTCCATATGAAATAACAATGGAGTTCAAATGATCTTTAACACGTATTGTGATAAGCCCACAATTTTTTAACATGAGTGAACAAGGCTTCACTCACATATTATGAATGTACCTATAAAAAGACCCACTATTTAACATTGTTTTCTTAACCATCCAGGGTCATGTAAAATATTATTAAAAAAATTTTTTTAATATCTCATCCATCTATCCCTTATTTTATCCTGGTACCTTCTACATCTCATATCGGAGGTTGTCTATTATCAGAAAAATCTTCACACTGCAAATTACAGCTAGGAAAAAACAACTCCGCAAAATTGCACTTCTTAAACCAAGTAAAGATTCGAGGCTTTTTTTTTTTTTTTTACATGAATACCTCACAAGAGTCCCAACTGCTCCCGTCTGAAGCCAGTGAGACTACGGCATTCCCAATTTGGGTATCTTGTGAGGCTGAGGGTAGTGGGGAGGGGAAGGAGATAGAGAAGAGGAAGGTGAGGAAGTGGCTATTCAGATCTGGTCGCCAAACACGGCTAATGCCGTTTCAAGCAACGTTTCAATTCTGAATGGTGGTCTTACACCAGGGCGATACAGAGAGTATCTTCCACTCTGGAACGTGCCGCAAATATACTATATATTATTTTAAGTGAATAAATTGTGAAATAACACAAATTAATCAAATAAAATTTATTTTCCACGCCGGGATTCGATCCCGCTACCTTCGGTGCGCGAGTCAAGCATCTTACCGCTGCGCTACGCCGGCCGTCTAAGCTATGAGGTGTGGTGTACGTCTTCTATTACGACATTAAAGGAACATTATTTTGTTTATACACCACATTCATAAATCACTCTATTACACCACAATAGGACATTGTAAAATGATACTTATTGGCGAACTTGGTGACTCATCAAATAGATAAATTTCAGATGTTTTACATGCAAAAAATCATAAAATGTTTCACGTTATTGCAGGGACCTTAGTTTTTGTAGAAACGGGTTCTACAGGTAGGACAGTGGACAGCTTTTCCAAATCAGTATCCCAAGCACTCTGGAGAAGTCGTCTATTCAGCTGAATTTTTTGGTGACGTATTTTGTGTGCTGGTCGTTTTTATGATGGCGGGTCTTAGTTTTTGTAGTTCCAGGTTCTGCCGGTAGGATCGTGTACAGCTACCGTTCCCCAGTCAGTATGCCGAGATTGCCAAACATTGCGCTGTAGAAGTTTTACATGAGTTACATTTCGGGAAATTTGTTCCGAACTTTTTATCCAAGGTCACAGACGACGAATCATGGTGCTACAGAAAAGACCCTCAAATGAAGCGACAATCAATCCAATAGAACCTTTAAAATTCGCTCACCCCAAAAAAGCTCGTTAAATGAGATCATACATCAAGACAATGCTGATTTATTTTTTTGATGTTTCTAGGAGTCGTCTGTTCAGGGTTTGTTTTCCATTTGAGAACCACAAACATTTTTTGATCTCAAATTTGAGTTTTCCGGATAGCATCATCCTCGTAGGACGTTTTTAAAATTTCAAGAGTTTTATGCCAGTTTTCGCAAAACATCAGGTCGTTTGCTTTTGGGTACCAACTAGTATCACACAAAATCCTTTTTTCTAGAAAAAATATACGAATGAATGAGATTTAATATTATTGGGAAATATTAATTATCATACTTTTTATTTTAAAAAAAATCTTATTTTGCAGTCGGACAAGTTTGGCGCAGCCCTAAGTTCACCCCAATTTCCATCCCCCAGTTACTAAGGTCAGAGGGTGGCCCCCTCCCGTATCGCCTAAACACTGTGGCAATTGATAACTGAAACAAAAAGGGGTGACAGAACGACCCTTTAGAAGGCGGATATTGTGAATTTGTTTTAGGGCCACGGAACAAATACCTCTGGATGGTGGCTTAGTGGGATACTATGATGGTGACATTACACTTTTGGGAGGGTTGTTTTATTTTATTTTTTCTGTGTATAATTTGCAATTTTATGGTACAAATTTTATTGATGGATTTGGTCCTATTGGATGCTATTAAAATACATTGCTTTTGACAAAGATTTATTTTTAAATTAATCTTAAGTTTTAGGTTAATTTTTTTTTAAATAATATAAAAATACCCAAAATTTTCGTTATTTGTTTTTGGGGTGTTATGCCGTGTAGCGCTACCTCATTCTTTAGCCGACGTTTCGGACAGGGTTGCAGTATCCATCATCAGGACAGATTCGGCATACCCGACATATGCACAACACGGCATAACACCCCAAAAACAAATAACGAAAACGGCTGTGAAAATCTAAAAACGTATCTTCCCAAAATTTATATAACACCGTGTCTTTCAACAAATGGATAGGTACTTACTTTTTTTACATTAAAGGGCTTAGGGCGTTGAGGCTTTTTTCATCTTTGGGAATGCTGTGTGAAGGATTTTTTAGTGAAAGTAAAGAGAGGAAGTACTGGGAAGGAAAAAGATACTAGGGGTGGGTACGAATCTGGGGGTCAGTATATCCAGGAGCGACGGTCGTGTGAATCCATTACAATCGAGAATAGTCCGGCTGGAGAGGTCAAAGGATTTCCCTCAACCAATCTCTTCCGATCCGGCCCGCCATGCAGTAGGTGGGCAGATGCATCCGCCACCAACACCTAGAAAAACCTCACCCCATAAATCCGGGCACCCCTGCTAAGTAACCAAATGTAGCAAACCACTTGGGGTGACCTATTGCAGGGGTGTTGGTTATTCAATAAATGGTTCTCGGGCGGCGGTACCCATACACGCCCAAATTATTTTACTTTTGAAGGCTACCATCATAACGTTGTAGCTACTTAGATACCAACTTTGCATGTGGTCAAAAGATGTTGAATTTGGCAGAAAGTTAGAAACTAAAACTAAGTTAATTTTAGTCATTTTTACATATAAACAATTTTATTCAACCCAGTTTTACATCACCTTATGACGCCTTCAGAATAAATCACCTTTTTACAAGGAATTTTTAAATAGATAACATGTGAAATTTCCCCTTCCACGATCATTATTTTATCAGTACATTACCCATTTATGATGATGTTCGGAAGATGAGCGTACCCCAGTCGCGTACACGTGCATAAATCCCGCACGTGGTAACATAATAAAGCAATCCCACCATAACAATGGCCATAATGAACCTGTCTCGGTGTAAGGACTGTAACGCTTGAAGGAGGAGGTGTTATTGTTAAAGTTTCCCTAAACTTCTGTGCTCTGTGGGATACAGCAAGTGCATACCCACGGTACCCGGGGCCCACGGGGAAGTTCAACACTTTGCTTTGGCTTAAAAAAACTTTTTAATTTTCACCCTCATTGCAACTTTGTGCGTTATTATCAAATTACAAGATTATTTGCACTTTATCCAAAAATTCAAAAAGTTTTGTTTTTTTATATTTTATTTAGATACGAGTACTACCGCAGACCCGTGAAAAATCCATCCCTCCCAGTGATGGGTCAGCGGCCCAAGGTGATGGGTCTAGTGAGTCTGGCTGCAGAGGTCTACGTTAGGTCTCCTTCAACCAGTCTCTCCCGATCCGGCCCGCCATTGGTATTGGTAGGTATTAGGTAACCGAAGTTAGCAGTTACGTTTGATGATTAATGATATTTGGCTTTTGAATGATATTTTTTAAAATAATAATAATAAGTATCTACTGAAAAACCAACGACGTGTTTAGGAAAAATGAGGTTTTGAGGAATACAATAAAAATGATTTATTTTCAGTTGGTTTTTATCAGAACTGTGTGATTAAATGATAATTTATTAATATTTTATTATGATTATGACAAAATAAAAATATTAATTAAAAATTTTACAAACAAACAACGGATTTACAATCAAATAACTTAGAAATTTTCGAAATTTGAAAAAGTGTTAATAGTCAATTAAATAACAAAATTTAATTTTTTAAATAGCCATATCTTAAATTTATTTTCATTTTAATAATACTTACCTACATTTATAATTTTGTTTTGTTGTTATGAAGGCTTCTTAATTACTATTGTTGGTTTTAAAAGTGTTTCTTAAATAAATGCAATTTTTACATAAATATTCTAAAATTATATATTTTATTTAATATAATTATTTTTTTGATACTTTTAAGTAATTAATCATCTCTCCCTGTAAATTTTATGTTTTTAGTTCTTATTTACGTGTTGGTCTTTTGTTATTTTTACTAATATTTATCTTATTCTGATGAAGAAACCTATGATTTCGAAACATGTTGATAATTTTTATTACATAGTGGTGGTTTACAAAGTTATTTGTTTTCATTTAAATAAAATTATGTACCTACATAATTCAGGACTTTACCACAAAATTAATATTTTTAAATATCCCTGTTTCGTGTTCCCTCGTATTTTGTTCACGAATAAAATTTCAGAATTATTCCATCAAGGAAATAACTGTGACAGAAATTATGCCATCAGCATGAAAAAGTGCTTTATTCTTTCAAGAATTGCCACATGAAATCATTCATATGAACAAAACTGCCACGGTACTAAAATTGTTGAAGATCTCTATATTAAGGAAGGCTTTCAGTAAATTTTCAAAAACATTTCGAGTCTAAGGCAATTATTCCATTACAACCTTAAAATTATGGTACCTATTTAAAATATCTATGACTTAAATCCATAGACATTTTTTTATACAAAAAAACAGCTGCATGCTAAATTCAATTTCATTAAACGCGCGAAGTTAAAATAGTCGTTAAGTTTTCTGAAATTATTCAATTTTCTGCGCAATTTTTTTAATTTTTCTTTTCTTAAGAGTCTTCAACAAATTATTAGAAAACTTTCAAAAAAAGATTAATGAAATAGGTTAAGTCGTTCTGAAGTTATGGCGTGACCAAGGGAAACAGGGATTCATTATATATATGTAGATTCTTAGGCTATCTAATGTTAGATATTATTGACAAATAGATACAGAAAACATACTTTCCTGGCAGGTCACTTCCGATGAATATACTTTAATTAGAAAGTTTATTTTAACTAGAGGACACACTTTAGTTAGAGGACGATATATTTAATATACTGGACATTGCATGCTTTTACATTTACTAACCCCATCACTGTTAGTATTACATTTATGAGGAGATTAGTGGCAAAAGTAGAGCTGATATTTAACACATACGTCAGCTCGAAGACATTTCATGTACCTAGCTCCTAAAATATTTAACCTTCACCTTGAGAACTTAAAAACCGAAACTCAACCCCATACCTTTAAAAAACAATGATCACAATTTGGAAACTATGATATATAATATTTGTTACTTAAATTGAATTGTATTTTATGACTTTATGTCCGGGTTAAATTTTTCCCACAGGAAAAACTAAACCCTTCCACACAATTTTCCACAAATGATCATCTAGCTAGTCAATCCACGCTATGTAAATGCACTATATAAGTAAAATAAATACAAAACAATACAAGAACAATATGTCAACCTACCAGAGACCAAATGGGAAAATAATTCACCGACTCCAGATATTTTCATATCAGAAGGTTCGGCTCGGTAGAACTCCTAACTGGACCGATAAATCCTACTGATCCCTCAATATAAATATTAAAAAATATTTATTACGGTGCTCCAGATTTTATGTCGGGGTTGAATCTTTCCCAAATGAAAGACTAAACCCTTCCACACACTTTTCCACAAATGAATATCTAGTAAATTCACGCAATGTAAGTGCACTATATAAGTATAATAAATACAAAACAATACAAGAACAATACGTCAATCCACCAGAAACATAATGGGAAAATATTTCACCGACTCCAGATATTTTCATATCAGAGGGTTCGGCTCTGATGAAATCCTAACTGGTCCGATAAATCCTACTGATCCCTCAATATAAATATTTAAAAAATCTTTCGTAATCCTACATGTATTTAAAATGACCGACTTTTGCATTTTTATGTACAAATTTTTTGACAAATCTAATATGCCTAAATTTTGAATAAGAGAGCTAGGTATAATGCCAGTAGCCGAAATAACAAATGGTAATATTTTTATAGTCTGAGAATGCCAAATTCTTTTAATCTCATTTCCTAAATCTGTATATTTTCTTATTTTTTTCAGAAACAGTTTTCTGAATATTAAAAGAATTTGGAATAGCGACATCAATGATATAAGTTATTTTCTTAATTTTGTCATGTAAAACTATATCGGGTCTATTATGACTAATTGTTCTGTCTGTTAGAATAGTTTTATCATAATAAATTTTATAAAATTCATTTTCTAAAAATGAATTTGGTTCATATTCAAAATATGGTACATTACGTCAGTCAATCAAGTTATGTTTAATTACCAAACTTTGGTGAATTATTTTTAAAACTTGATTGTGCCTAAATGTATACTCGGACGGCGCTAATACAGAACATCCCGATATAATATGTTCTATAGTTTCCGGAAAAGCCAAACATTTTCTACATAAATCATCAATTTGATTTGCATCTTTGATGATATGCTTCCTATAATTTTTAGTATTAATGACTATATCTTGAATGGCAAGCATAAAGCCTTCTATTTCTGCGCTCAACTCTCCAATACTCAACCATTTGTTGGACGAAAATTTGTCAACATATGTTTGGTTGAGATAATTTATTTATTTATTTCAACGCCATAAAATGGCTTTTACAATCCGGTGATACATGATACATGATACACAGTGGTACACAGGGGGGTAATTATAATGATAACAAAATAAGAATGTACATTAAACCAAGTACATATATACGTGTGATAACAACTAGTATTTAGTTATAGGATACAATTATGTATTACAATAAAAAAAAAGAATATGAGCTCGTATAGAGAATACACATTTTATGCAGAATAAAAATAAGTAAATAAAGGTGACTTCTTACAAAAATTGTTAACATCAAGTATAATATACTTTAATTCTATTTGAACATATCGTTGGATTCCAGGAATTGGCTAAAATGGAGTACATGATATTATTGTTACCTTCAGTTTGAAATGACTGAGTTTGAAATGACTACAGGTACTGCTAATTAGTTCTGCTTTTCAGGGCTGTCTTTTACAGATTCAATAATAACTTTGTTTAAAAATAATAATTTTGAAAAAAAATTATACATTTATTAGCTAATTGAAGTGTTTTGCGTGAAGAATTTTATTTTACCAGGAATCTAATAATTCCTGGTTGGTATTTATAAGAATGCTGGCATTCTCGTCGTATAAATTTAATGGCGAAATATTTCTATCTGTATATATCAGCTTTCCTATGGAAAAAATTTCTTAGCATTTCTACCTGATTATGTTTTAAAGATGTTATTTTGACTATACCTCTACCTCCTAAATTTCTAGGTAAATTAATTCGTTCTATAGCTGAATTTGGATGATGGGAATGAAATTTTGTTAATGGAGTTCTAATTAATCATTCTAAGCTATCTAAATCTGTATTAGACCATTTAATTATGCCAAATGAGTAAGTTAATAGAGGTATTGCCCAAGTATTTATCGCCTTTACTAATTTTTTAGCAGATAGATTGCATTTCAAAATTTTTCTGATCCTAGTTTTAAAATTAATCCTATTATTGTTATTATTATTGTATATAATTATTACTACATTTAGAAACCATTATGTATAATATTGGCAATTTAATTTAATTTCTATAATTTAATAACTTATAATTTCATTTAACAAACAAAATATGAATGATTTCCAATCTGTAAACTTCACCAGCAACACAGGGAAATCCCTAGCATGGCGGATGTAATAACACAAAAATCTATACAATGTACAAATTTTTTATTAGGTATAAATAAATAAATAAATATCGATATGAGATATGAAGAAACAAGACAAATATTCCGAGAGTCTGTGTGCAACAATGTCCCATTGATAAAACAATTTGTTCTGGTCATTGAGGTATTAGGTATCGGCAGGTAGGTATAAGTGTCTATTCGTATTTATTCATAGGATTCTAATCTAGGGTCTTCTACTCTGTGTCAGCCGAAAAAATAATATAAGTCAGCGTAATATCTGTGCGTCCACACATTCGTATGTTTACTCCGTTTATCTATCGGTGATGTGATTTACAACTTCCTAATAAACCTCCACATTACTTTTATTGCCTCGAGTATGAAACGCTAGATAAATAACATCGGTTCCACAAAACTCGTGGCCTATTTATTTTTACTGTCAAAATCAAGCTTTTTTAATACTATATGTACGTCAAATTGTTTGTATTTGAACCATCGTGAACCTTGTAAGCAATGCGCATGAATACCTACATTCATAATGTAAGATAAATAAACAATAACAACGTTAATCTCTATTGACCTCCCAGGTAAGTATTGTTCTGTATATATTTCTGCCTGTACAGTACATTTTTACAGCAGCATCGCGTTCATTGGTCAATTCATTGTACATATAGTTTCGTATCGGTGATCGATGAACCGGTGGATGCAATTTTTAGCCATAAGTTGTCATCAAGGGCGGATCCAGGGGGGGGGGTCCAGGACCTAGGTCGACCTCTTATTAAAATTTGTTAAATATAATGTTTTTATAAATTTTTTGTCACAATATAGATTTTATTTAAGTACATAATAAAATATCAAAATTAAATTATAACTTCTTGTGACTTGACCACGACTATGTGGCGACCCCTGGCGCCAAAGCTGGATCCGCCCTTGGTTGTCATAGTGGTTTGCCTAGTTTGTAGTTAGAAGTAAGATTGTAGAAATGTATTATAAGTTTGTACAGCGCCCTTGAGGTGACTTTTTACAAAAACGGCGCTATACAAGTCATACAAATATTATTATTATTATTATAAGCTAGGGATAAAATGCCACCAATCACACAACTTTCATAAATCTGTTATAAAAAATGTAGATACTTACCTGGCTCTTCGATTTTTTTAATAAGTTTTATGGGTGCTGTAAAAAACTTAGGGCAAATAGCATTTATGGCCCATGGGTATTAGGGCCGGTCGCCAGCGTAGATATACTTATGAGATATTATATCACCACCACCAGTCATCCAAGATTGGGGTAATCCCTTTCCAAATTCTGATAACCGGGAGAACGATAACAGAATCCGTGTTGAAACATTTCAATTTCATAATATAGCTGAAAATCACGCATCCAGTTTAACTGTTCAACTACAATAAATAACGATTTAAATCCGGCGTAATATTCAAATGTGAAAATTTATTTGATATTTTGTAATATCCGGTGGTACCTAATTCTGTAGGCCAGTTATACCTCCGTGTGGTGCATAGACTGCATATTTGTTAAGTTGTGGAAGCATAACTAGAAAATAAATGTTTCCAATCATTGTCTCAAATGTACTTTGAATTTAATTGTCATTTTCAAAATTAAAACTGATTTAGAATTCAGGTAAGTGATAAAGTACCTACCTAGAATATAACCGTTTTAGGTAATAGAAAATTATTTTAAATGCCATTTTCAAAATTAAAACTTGATTTGTCTATAATTCGGTACATGCCGTATTTTTACGTGAGTCCGCGCTAATTATTTAAAAAAAATCAGTATTTTTTTTAAATCGGTGATCAAAACTGTAGGTATTTGGTCCATGCTGATATATAAACAAACATCCATTGGAGAGTAATAAATGTTTATTTTTTGATTCCGGGATGTAATTTAGAGCAAATGGTTTTCAGTAATATCAAACTGAAAATTATATTGACTTTATGAGATATTGATACAAAATATATTCGACCGGGGAATGGAAGTTGGCTAACTAGGGGAAGGAGAGGTTTCCGGAGAGGGATTAAATACCATATTTTAGAAGTCAAAATATTGTGTATTTGTGTCTCGAATAGAACGAAAAGTGCCAATGCTGCACAATATTTAGCTTCCCTTTTCACAACCCCACCTCACCTCTCTTAGCCTCACAACATTCGCTGGTTGGGGATACCATGGTTAAACAGGCTCCGGGAAGTCGAGATTCTCGTTTTTCGAAGGATAGTGTAAAAATAACATGCATATTTTGTAAAGCAAATTTTTCGTAGACGAATTATTATTTTCGATAAAGCCTCGTTAATGACTGGCTTCTTAAGAGCTGAGTAACAAACTAACGGAAAATATAAGTATGTAGGTAATTTCGAATGTGATGTTATCTCATTTATCACATTTACTGTTGGTCTCTGTGGTCGAGGGGTAAGGCTCTCGATTAGCAATCTGAAGGTCGCGGATTCAAATACACACCGACGTGCGTAAGTAAATTTTATTTATATGAATTGTGTTATTTAAAAAAATTTAATTATCCCCACTATCTTCAGCCACACAACATACTCATCCAATTGGGGATTCCATAGTCTCACTGGCTCCAGGCAGTTAGGAGCTGTTGGGTGTGGTTTGGAATAATGCACACTGGCAGCATTTTGATATTTTTAGCATGTTTTTTCATGATTGAATTAATTAAGCTTATTATATAGTACCTAAATCATAATAAACCCAAATGAAAATCTATATATTTAATTAGGTCTATTCAAAATAAACATTGGATTAACAACCTTTTCGGTTCCCGTTTCAAGCCAAAAAAAGTATTAGCCTAACAAAAATTAGAAAACCAAATTCTTAGGAAATCGTCTCGTCATCTAAACTTTAAAATATTTTACGTTTAAGTTAACGATTTTCTTCCACCATACATAAGTACCTACTATAGACCTTGTTACGGGGGGGTCTTCGCCAAGTAATACATTTTAATAAAACAACTTTAGTGTTATAGTGATGATCAGGTACCCACAGATTTTATCCCGTAGGAAGCGCCAATTCTGGACGGGTTATGGTTCCCGTCAAGAATACCTGTGGTTCCCAAATATGCTCAGGGGGTGGATTTTAAACCATGATGTGTGTCGCTCTCCAAAGGAATGGTGTGTCAGGTACATAATTTAAAAGGCAGAGTTGTGAGAACAAGCTTATAATTATTATAAAACAAATGGCAATCAGGGTTTTTAAATATGTCATTTCACTTACCCCCATGAACCGACCTCCTTTATTGTGTATACTATCGCTAGCTAACTAATAAACTGTCCATCTAGTGGCTGTCAGACCCAGGCAGCATTTTTCCATGCAGGATCTGGATGGCCCTCACGAGGCCGAGATCTGGAGACAGTTCCGCCGCCAAAGTTGAAACGTCAAGCGGCCTTACGCCGCGATCAAATTAGTTAAGTCTTCCCGCCGCCAAAGGGAAATCATCAGGGGGCCTGTCGCTAGAAGAATTATGAAGGAGGGAGACCGCCCTCAGTCCAGACGAGAGTCAAGGTCGGCGTAAATTTTCTTCTCCCTCACAAAGAACGGCAAATTACATCACGGGCTAACGGTACACCGGTCATCCGTCAAAACAGGGCTCTGTCCCAAGTGTGATCGCACGTATTACATCTCGATTGAAATATATCCCGGGTTTCTAGCACGCCTGCCGCCATTTTACGTTGCAGGAAACTCGACTAATCCCAATACAGGGATTCAATCCTTCCGAACACACAATGCGTACCCATTAATACTTTCACCGCCCGACCTTATTTAAAGTTAAAAGGAATTATTTTCCCGTTCAAATACTAAGTTTCTCACAAAACTCTTGACTGTCGCGTGGTTAGACACGGGGCCCAACTCTCCCGAATCTACCCACGCAAGAAGTGACGTATATCGCCGGAACTGTCTAGATGTCGCCCCAGGCCGTCGATCAAATCAAAGCTGGCACACTAATAATTAATAACAAGTTCCTACCTAATTACGATTTCGACGGGTAGGGTTGTTAGGATGCAGTACAAATAATAAAGATGTTAATAATTATATTTAAAGTAATACGGATTTGTACTGCATCATAACAACCTTACTAATAAACGTGTATGAAATTGTACACGCATTTGGAAAACAACCATTAATCTATGGTTGTTCAACAGTTGTATAAAATAGAAAACGCGTTAATTTAACAACTATCTAACTCAACATCACGTTTTCCCGCAAGTGTAGGCAGTTATGCAGGCGGGATAGAACTCATACATCTACACAAGCGCACATTACTTGCCTTTATTCAAATTCTTACAATATGGTCTCAGGTATGGGTAGATACAATTTTTTTTGTATTCAGTGCCGGCAACCCGGGCGTTTATTTATAATTAGTTATGTACATCATTTTTTTTTCCTTACCCTCCTCACTAGACAGAGTCTGTTCTGAGGCTGGTAACTAACAATTTTTAATTACATAAAAACAAGTAAGTGGTAAAAATAAAATAAAAAAAGAAATATATATATTATAGTAAAAATAATAATAACAAAATAAGAGGATATCAGAATTTAAAAACAGAGTAGAATAAAAGAAAATATATAATATTAGATATTAAGAATATTACTTATCTCTCTTCTTTCTTTGACATTCAACCAGTTTAAAAATCTTTTGAAAACCCAATTCAAATTATTAGATGCGACGTAGGTCTTTGTTTGGGCTACAAACTTATTGAATATATATGGTGCCAAGTAAGATTCATGTTTTTTTGCAAAATTTGATTTGATATGTGGTACTTGTAATTGATTGTGTGTGTTTGCTCTTGTGTTTTGCGAGTGAGTTATGAAGTGTGGTGATATTTTTATGCAGTTTTTGTAGATGATCTTCTTTATGTATAGTTTATTTATGTCTAATAGGTTATTGTTGATCATTAGCTGTTCTGTCGGATGTTGATAAGGCTTTCTAAACATAATTCTGATTATTGTTTTATGATTAATTTTAAGTGATTTGAGGTGAGTCTCTGCTGCTGCTCCCCATACTGAAATACCATACATTAGAATACTTTGACAGAGTGCATAATATATATTTTTTAGCTGAGGTAGTGACATAATATTTCGAATTGTTTTGAAGATGTAAGAGAGTTTCCGTATTTTTTTTGTAATTAGGTTAATTTGGAGATCCCATTTTAAGTTATTGTCAACAGTTAAACCGAGATATTTAATATTTTGCGCATAATCAATTTTGTGACAAACACAGCGTGAGTTAGTTAACGAGGTAACTGTGCAGGGGTGAAGATGTAGTTGTGGTCGACTATCTGGCTGACCAGCTAATGTTTTACTGAAAGTTAAGTATTTTGTTTTAGAAATATTTAGTGTCAGTAGATTATTTATTAGCCAGTTATTTACTTCAGTCATCCCTGCTTCCGTGTTTTTGAAGACGTTTTCCCATGATTGGGCTTTGAATAAGATTACAGTGTCATCTGCATAACTGATTACTTTGTACTCTATGTTCCCTAGGCTTATCTCCGTTAGACTGTTAATGTAGATGAGAAACAGTATGGGACCTAAGACGCTGCCTTGGGGTACTCCATACCTGGTGCCTACTTTGTCACTTTCTTGATTATTGATTTTTACAATTTGTTGTCTATTTTCAATGTAGCTGATGAACCATTTTAGTGGTGGACCTGTTATGCGAATGTTTTTGAGTTTTTGTTGGAGTAATTTGTGTGAGATGGTGTCGAAAGCTTTTGCTAGGTCTAGGAACACTCCTAACACCTTTGAACCGCCATCTAGGTTTTTCACTATGTAGGTGGTTAGTTCCGATAAGGCGTCTTCTGTTCCCATTTTCGCTCGAAACCCGAATTGACGGGTGGAGATCAGTTTGTGTTTGTCAAGGTATGCGAGCAGTCTTTTTTTCATAGTTTTTTCTAGTAGTTTCGATAGCGAATTTAGGAGAGTGATTGGTCTGTAATTTAAGATCAGCGTTTTGTCTCCCGATTTATGTATTGGAGTAATACAACCTATTTTTAGGTGATCGGGGACAAAGCCGAGGTTGAAACTTTGGTTGAAAATATGTTGAAGTGGTATAAGTATATGTTCTCGGAGACTAATCAGTATATGATTGGAGAGGTTATCTGGGCCCACAGCGCAATTTGGTTTGAGAGAAATAATTAAATCCGATATTTCCTTTGTACTTATTTTGTGAGCATAAAACGAATGATTTGGTTGCATGGTAGAGGATAGTTTGGTTAAAGAGTCTTCTGTTGTGCCGTTTTTTAAAAGAATTTTTTCAGCCAAGTTAGATCCAACTTTTGCAAATTGGGAGTTAATAAAATTAGCTATTTTACCAGGTTCATTTTTTGTAAGGGTTTTGTTTCCATTTATTAACAGTGCTTTGATCTTCGAGTCTTTTTTCGTATTGGAGAAAGTAATATCTTTGACGATTTTCCAGATTTTTTTGGGATCATTTTTGGCGGATTTTATTTCTTTTTTGTAGTACTTGTATTTGGCTTGTTTGATTAATTTATTACAAAGGTTTCTGTATAGCAGGTAATTTTTTTTTAGTTTGTCATCATATGGGTTTTTGCGTACTTGTATGTGCATTGTGTCTCTTTTATGAATGCTGTTTACTAAACCTTTCGTGATCCAGGGTGTTATTTTTTTTTCTTTATGTGAGTAGTTTATCGGGGTATTTTTTGTTGTATATTTAGCAATATAGGTTCCAACTGTGGTCATAAATGTGTCCAGCGCGTTGTTTGGATCGGGTTCATTTAGTACATTTGACCAAGATTCATTATGTATGTCCTCTATTAGGGATTTAAAATTGATTTTGTCTTGTACGGGGTTGTTTTTTTCATCTTTTTGTTTCTTGTTAAGATGTATGCTTAGTGTAGTAGTGAAATGATCTGTGACCGTTGTTCGAATTATTGATGATGATGTTTTTTTCCTAGTTTTAACAAATATATGGTCAATACAGGATTCAGAGTTTGACGTAATTCTTGTTGGTGAGTTGATTGTCGAATTTAGTCCATAGTGAGTAAGTAGACTTAAGTATTCTGTGGTTATTGGTTGCCCGTTTAGTAAGTTAATATTCATATCCCCTGCAATAATTAATTGTTGTGTTTTTTTATTTTTTTCGAGAAGTCTATTTAAGGAGATGAAGAAAGGTGAGAGATTGTTATAGCATGGGGGTCTGTAGACGGCAAATATGGAGATGTCTGGTCCGAGGGAGATTTGGATGCAGTTTGCTTCGATTAGGTTGATTTCTGTTATTGATGAGTTTAGTGAATCTTTGACAAAGATTACTATACCGTCGTTTTGATTTAGATGTTTTGTGGAATGGAGAGTTGTATAGTCCTTTAAGTTTAGGTTTGTGTACGAGTCATCTAACCAGCATTCAGTCAAGATAATAATGTCGAAGCTTATGTTTATTTCGTTTAAGAGGATCGAGAAATTATCGAAGTTCTTTCGAATACTTCTAATATTTTGGGATATTATGTTTAAGTTGTGTTTTTCTGTGAACAGAAAATTACAATCTGTCACTTTGTCAAAAGTGTGTTCTGAGTTGTTAAATGTTTCTGTATCAATATTAAGTTGAGTGATCATGTTGCGGTTGTGAAGATACATAAGTTGATCCAAACAAAGTTCACACATTTTGCTAGTGGTGGTAAATTAGGAGTAATATAGGAGTAAAAATTGAGAGTAAAATTATTCAAATACTTTGGATAATAAAATCCTTTAAAAACATAAAATTTCATGGTAGAATAATTAGAATACTTTGGATAATAAAATAGAATCCTTTTAAACCACAAAATTTGATGGTAAAATAATTCAAAGAGTTTGGATAATAAAAAATATTTAAAACAGTAACATTTGATGGTAAAATAATAGCAGTATTTTGGATAATAGAAACCTTTAAAAACATGAAATTGGATGGTAAAATAATGAAAATACTTAGGATAATAAAAACCTTGAAATGCACAAAATTTTAAAGGAAAATTATTTAAGTACTTTGGATAATAAAAACCTTTAAAACAATAAAATTTGACAGTAAGATTATTCAAATACTTTGGACAATAAAAACCTTTGGTATAATATAATTTGATGGAAAAATAAGTTGAGTAATATGGGTAATAAAAACTTTTAGAACAATAAAGTAATATGGTAATAATGATGGTAAAATAATTCAAATACTTAGGATAATTAAAACATTTAAAGCAATAGCATTTGATGGTATAATAATAAAACAACATTGGATAATGAAAACCTTTATAAATATAAAATTTCATGGTAAAATAATTAGAATACTTTGGATAATAAAATAGAATCCTTTTAAACGTTAAAATTTTATGGTAGAATAATTCAAAAACTTTGGATAATAAAAAATATTTAAAACAGTAACATTTGATGGTAAAATAATAACAGTACTTTGGATAATAGAAACCTTTATAAACATGAAATTTGATGGTAAAACAATGAAAATACTTTGGATAATAAAAACCTCGAAAAGCATATAATTTTAAAGTAAAATCATTTAAGTACTTAGAATAATAAAAACCTTCAATTCTATTAATGCAGTGCAGTCTCCTGAAATTTTGATTCACTTTACTGTGCGTAATATCCTAATGGCGTTCCCAATTGGTATATTATTCTTCTGATATACCTTTCTCAGTCCATCCGTGCAATATTTCCAAATTGATTCATTAAACGTAAACGTTTTCGGCAGAGCATTTTCCGCGTCGCAAAAACTTTGACGAAAATTGATAAATACGTTTTAATGAACCGGTTGACGATACCAACACCGATAGCGGCTCAATCAAGAACTACGACTTGGTTATCGTTGATCCGATTCAGCCGGGGAAGGGGAGATGGGCGGAGTGCGGGGGCGGGCACGACAAAGCCCGCCGCCATTGATAGCATTGATACCGAGCGATGATCAATCATTGAGATTGGCTAGTGATTGACGTCACCTGGACCATTGGTGTGCCGACGCGGCGGATCGCGTCTAAGCCTAGAAAGGATTCCGCCGCGAATTGAATTGTAAGTATCTACTAATAATAACCCAAGTGTTTTCAAAGGATATTCAGATGAAATGGGATTTTGTTGATGAAATTGAGTTAAGAAAATGAATGGCCAGAATTTCTACTAAATGAATAAAGCCAAAGAAAATATTTTTGTTGCGTAATGCTTACAGAACTTATCTTTTGAATATCTGGTTTTCACGTACCTACCTGCGTATGTAGCATTCATTTTTAAAATGATTTGACTTTTGTACCAATTTTTTTAATTCAATATTGACAATTTTTATTTTTTCATTTTGATGGTTTATTATTTAATTTAACCTTCTCCTAAACCCATAATGAAGTAGGAGTTCCTTTGTTCTTGATTATCAAAATCATTGATTGAGAATGTTATTTTCCTATTATATAGTATCTACCAGAATTTTAGCGCATGTGCTGTATCATTTTGTTTAAGCATTCTTAAAGTACGCAAGATCAAAGTTGCATTTGATTATCAGCCTCTGAGGTCTGAGGCGCGCATGCTCTGATGTGTATGTAGTAACAACATAGTGAATTGGGCCACTTTAGTCAAAAAGCAATTACTAATATAGAATTATAACCAATAAACATTGATCTACGCTCAAGGATTTGATATCGGTCCTTCGTCGATGTCCCGAGATATAACACCTATGACTATGTCGCAGAATCCTGTGATTAACATTACATTTAGTATGAAAAAATCGGTTCCCCAACATTTAATTTATTTCTTCAACAGTAACTAAATCACTTAGCGGCGTCATTTTAATTAAATAAAATAACATATTTTGTATACAAAACTATTTAATATATACTTTTAATCCTGATAAACAAACCATTCAAAAGTTTTATTAAATTATTTAGACAAATGTTTGAAAGAAAAATATGGTGCCCAGCATAACAGCCACATTGGTGTCAATTCATAGCCAGTCTTAAGGTACACCTGACGTCATCGAACAACTGTTATTACGGCTGATATAGATCTAGATCGAACCTAAGATCCTAAAGGTATTGAAAAAACAGTATTGGGAAAAGAAGGTTCCGTAGTTCAATACCGTTACGACCTTTCGAAATAACCTTTTTTTTAATTTGGCATTTTTTAGCGTTTAAAAACTAAATAAAAGTTATTACTAGATATGCAATATTTAACAGAAAAAAACAAGCAACCAATTAAAAAATCTACAAAAATATAAAAAATCTTCCAGGCGATAAGATTGCTTTTAGTCTGGAGGAAAATTCACTGAAAACATGAACGAAATTTACCTTTTCCGATTATGGTTACCAATTCTTATATTACTTTCAATAGGTTTAGGTGGCCCATCACTCAATCATGGAGACTGTTCGCATTTCTATGGTGGGTAGGTACATTCCCAAATACCTTTGCCCAAAATGTTTTGCGCAGATCTTTTGTAAATCCGTACGTTTTCGGCAAATCGGTGGGATTTGGCCTGTCAAGATAAACCGCCTCAACCGAACAGATAATGGGTTCCTCATTATTAGATATAATATTGAAAGATTTTTCTTTTCGTTAAACAATCCATCGAAATATTCCACTGTCTAAAATTCTTCAATTTTTAAAACTATATTTAAATTATTTATGTAAGTGCTTGGTCAATAGATATTTTTTTTATCTTAATATTTTTACCAATATTTTTGAAATCCATTAAAAAAAATAGTTGTTTTTTTTCAGTTATTTTTCATTAAAATAACTTATCTCATTGTAAATTGTGAGTGGAACGTCAGAGGATTTCGACTACCATAATACGGGCATGTGCCTAGCGTGGTAGTCGAATCACTGTAAAACTGTACACAAATTATATAATGAATAAAGGGAAGAAAAAAAAGGAGAGGACGTTCTGGGAAGAAAAAGTATGAGAGGTGGGTAGAAATCTGGGTGTCAGTATAACCAGGAGTAACGGACGTATGGGTCCAACCCTCACACTGAGGTGCAATAAGATGTTCCGAGGGAGTCCTGCTGGAGAGATCAAAAGGTCTCTCACCCAGTCTCTCCCGATCCATTCTGCCACGCAGTTGGTGGACAGACGCAAATGTCGCCAAGATCCAGACAAACTTCACCCCATGAACAAGGACACCCTTCAAACGAATCAAACGACGGGTGAACTGTGGCAGAGGTGTTGGTTATCTAATAAATGGTTCCCGGGGCAGCGGTACCGATAACCGCCTCTCAAATTGTAATGTTTTTATTATGCATAAATTCGTTGGTATAAATTGTCACCACAATATCCACTAAGACCAATAAACACGTCTACACAGCGTGTGTGATTTAGGTGTCCTAATAATTTTTGACAATATCGCATTATACAAGTGCATGCAATAAAGAACAATGTTGGCAATTTCCCGATCGGTGCTTTTATGAAAACACTAAATCAAATTGCCATCGTAAATATATCATTGTACAATCAGTAAACCAACAATTTATACAGCCTGTGCTAAATTTGGTTGTTTTATATTATACTCTCTTGATAAAGGACATGAAAAATTGCCTGGCTTTCATTCGTCTGCCATTTTGCAAAGATACCTACATAACATACCTATTATTAAAGTTGATAATTGTTAACAACCATGCACTGTAAAACCAACGGTTTTAAGATAAAATGGAATCCAACATCCAAAAATTAATCCCATTTTGTGTTTTATTGCTCTCTGCTGTGATTAAGATTGTGCAAGTATTTATAACTTTTTTTAATGTCACAATCTCGTTTTAATATTTCGCCATCTTAAGAGGAACCGGCGTTTTGTCCATATTAATGTTTTCCCTAATTTTCTCTCTACTGCAATTTTTAAAATATATATGGATATCGTCCACTAGCATGTCGGGACGTTTTGGTCTTTTTGATAAGTTACCACTTATAGGAGTAAGGACTTTAGGACATTCCAAAAATCGTTAAATTTGCCTGGTTTGAACGCCATCAACAAACGTTCAGTATACAAAATATACAATGTAAGTAACTATCTAAAAAATGCAAAATGTACAGACAGAGTATTTTCTAAGACAGTTAGCTAAAAAAATATCTCAAAAATTGGGCGAGTTTTTTGGAGGAGGAAAATGGAGAATACAAAACCTCGATTTTGATGATTTCATTTAGGTATTTTCAGCTTGAAGTGCAGTTGTCCCTTTCGCATAGTATTCGAAGAAGTAAGAGCGACAATGACATCAACAGTTTGGTAAAATACCTATTGTTCAGTTTCTCGGCGACCGGGTTTCCTCTTAATAAAAACTAGTTAAACAGATAAAAATAAAAGATAAAAATCTACAAATTTTATGTGGTTAGTATAATTTTTATTACACGAGAATTTAATACAGGGAAAAACTTTTCACTCGATTTCTTTAGGCAATAAATTTCTTTGGAAAAAACAAAAATTTGAACAAAACAAAAAACGACTTCGAAAAATGCACTAAAAAGTAAAATAAATAATTTCGTACGACTGTTATTTTTGGAGTCGGTGTCAGCCAAGGTAACTACATACATAAGTAGTTATAGGTGAGATGTGGAGATCTTGGCTGACACCGACTCCAAAAATAATAATCGTACGAAATTATTTTTTTTACTTTTAGTGCATTTTTCGAAGTCGTTTTTTGTTTTGTTAAAATTTTTGTTTATTTTTTGTTTTTTAGTGACGAGCATGCGTAAAGAAGTTTTACTTAAAAAAAAGAATCATCGAAATCTGTTCGCGTAATATTGAGTTATTCGTCCATTTGTCGCGCACATACTTATTGCAAATTTAAGACATATTTGGTTTTCTCATAGATCCCATTGTCAGAACTGGACCAAATTAAAATAGGACTTCACGGAAAGCACCAGCTTTCTAATAAAAAAAGAATCATCAATATCGGTTCACCCAAACGAAAGTTCTGAGGTAACAAACATAAAAAAAAAAAATTAAAAAAATACCGTCGAATTGATAACCTCCTCCTTTTCGAAGTCGTTTAAAAAATGAATATACCTGATTTACATAATAATAAACATAAAATCCGATTTATTTTATTTACCCTCTTGTAGAACAAACATTAGAAAAAACTCCCCAATTCCTCGTGTATGTGCACAATATAATACAAAATTTCACAGCATTGATTTTTTAGTACCTTAAGAAAAAACCTTTAACCTTTTTTTAAAACCTTAAGAAATATCGATATGAAGTAACGCGTACGATCGATTATTAATATGAGAATATATCGTGAGCATCTCCTATCCTTTTCCTATATTCCTCTTCCTCTCCTCTTCCTATAACCCAACATTAATTATAATATAATAAAACTTCATTTCCGATGTACTTTAGCATAAGAAACCTCTGTGGCTTGACTCCAGTTCAATTATATATTTATCACTGTATATGTATTATGTAAAAGCTGTTTGTTTCTTACAAATAAATAAATAAATAAAATTAATTATTACTATCCCTCGATCTTGAGGAGTACAGTGAATATGGTTTATCAACGTGTATTTTGGTTCTGTTTATTTCACAAATGTCAAAGTCATGATAACATAAGACACTAATTGAAAAAAATCTGTACACTTTTTTTTATTCCATCGAGTATTACAAACTTTTCTGTTAAAATCAAAAGAATTAACCGGCCCGCTAATTAAATTATTTATTATCATAATGTGTTCGTAAGCTTGTCTAAAACAATGATATAAATTAAATTAACAATTATTTTTACAGCAAAACAATTTTTTTAATACAAAACCCCAATAAAAGTAGCAGAACGTGTACATTTTTAATGTATTTTTAATTACTTTAATAATAAAGCACGCATGATTTGAGCTGTCCGCGTCACAAAGGGCATACGGGAGGGATGATTTTTATTCGCTTCCCGGGCTTATTTCATAAAAACCTTTTGTATGGTAATCATTGTAAGGGCTGGAGGGAAATCGCTTCAGTGAATGGGATTTTTCCAGGTGGATTAAGGTAGGATTACGGGTGAAAAATGGAAAACGCCATGATATTATGATGCCGCGTGCCTGACCAGGGGGGTGCATATTCTGTATTGGGGCTCCGTAGTAAGCATTCCCAAAAAGAAGAAGAAGGTATACTTTGAAAGGGAGATATGTAATTACAAATGTTAGAGGGAACGAATATTTAAAAAAATTGTAATAATTAAGCGAATATTCTGAAAATACTTAATAAAACGCGACCCGTTTAAAATATATCAAAAATCTCTCGGCAAATGTCATGTACGTGTGCTGATGTATTCTGTGTGGATTGTTTCAATGATGTAGGCATATAATTATAGAGTTTTATTGCCTAGTAATTAAAATATCGTCCGTGAGTTGTGGATATTCTAGTTTGTTGAAGATCTGGTTATTATTGTTGATTGGAGCTGTAAGGGAATTTGGAGATTGGATTTAAACAGATGAAGGGTTGCAGATATATAGATGAAGGATAACAGATGAATGATTTCCACAGATCATATTTTTAATATATAGGGACACAGGGGTCAACATTCTTCACAGTAACAATAAAAGCAAAAAAATAGATAACTTAGAGGATTAAATAAAAATTCTAGTATAATTAATTTACCTTTTAGTCTCATTCTAAACATATGTCCATTAAACCGCTCTGTTCTTCCCAGAAATCCCGCAATTACCCCTTCCCCATTGCTCAGCTTCCACTCAAACACCTAAAATTTGTATGTCTGTCAATATTCTATATCGTAGGTTAGTTCTTATATTCTCCCGACGAAGGAAGGGTTCTTCTTGAATAAAAATAAAAATGAAATTTGGGTTTTTATCGTAAATAATTTTAATTACTTTTTGTCATTTGTACTTATGCTAATGGATCTAAACCAATTATTTTTTGTGCATTACAGATTAATATAACCCTATTACACATAATATATACAAAACTTTAAACGAGACATATTTTAAGACAACATATTTCGAGACAATAATACATATTTTAGAGTTCTTGCCTAAAATGACTCTTGAAACCTTCAAGGCCAGTGTTGAAAATGTCAAGAGACCTAGAGATATCATTTAGCAGCACCATACCTCTTATCATGCTACGCTGGGCCAGAACGTCTGTTCTGCCTTGTGGAATACAAAGCCAGTCGTGACGACCCTTATGTGGAAAACTTGTGCGAACTTATGTGTGGCACGAAAAATTTATAGCATTCCAAGAGGGGTTTTTTTACATGAGCTCCACACAGGAGAGATCCTGAGGAAAATAATTTCCCTCGGGGCCTATGTCATCTTTGGGGATGCTGTGTGGAGGGGTTTTTTAAGGAAAGGAAGGAGAGGAGAGTTCTGGGAAGTAAAAGGGTTTAAGGGGTGGGTAGGAATCTGGAGTTCAGTGTCTCCCAGTCATCCGCCTTCAAGACCTAGCCAAACTTCACCCCATGAACCTGTATGGGCTGTCAATGTAAAAGTTTTAGATATTATATATATGCAGATATTAGTTGCTCTTCCCCAAGACAGTGAGTAGTCCGTATATGATGATTATGGAGTGAGAAAGTTTATGAAGGACATAGCTAACAGATGAATAAACCTGCGATACGTGGATAAGAATCCAACGCTGTGAACCAGCCGGCAACTAACATCAACCCCTACTAAGCTCAAAGATAAAAGCATTTAATGTTTTACTTACAAAATCCGTTTTTGAGATTATAATTACGTGAATGATGAAAATACAATATATGAAAATACGGACGATGCCCTCTACGCCGCTGCTACGATCCATTGTATAAAAGAATCTACGGCGGGCAAGCAGCTGCTACGCCGAGAGGTAGGTGCGGATGTAACTACTACGGATTTGTGAGCCTGTGCTACGAAGCTTATTATAATTTGTTTTACAAAGGGTCGAGATAAAATTTTTGTTTTGGACGTTTTTAAATCGTGAGTTAATTATTTTTAAACAAATATGTAGGTACCAACTCAATCAATAATTAACTTATATTGGATTTTATTATTATAATGCTTTTTTATAATGAATGCCTACACATCATACCTAATTATAATAGAGATACAAGTACTTTCACATTCCTAAAAATTAAAATGTATTGTCTAACCGCTTACCTACATGCTTTTCTGAAATTCCTTCAATTATTTTCATTTAGTAAAATCTTTTATTTTCGATAAAATTTCAGAATTCCGCCTAACGCTGAATTCACCTAAATAATTGATATAACACTTCGTTTCAACTTAATTTCTATAAGAAACAACTATGTACCTCTGGGTAGTGTGTTATTGGGTTTTTAGTTTGGGTTATTTTTATAAATGCATTAAATGCATATTATTATTATTTGATTAATTTGAATTGTTTCACAAATCGTAGATTCAAAAAAATATACAGTATATTTGCAGGACGTACCAGAATGGAAAATACTCTCAGTATCGTATCGGTTTAACACCACCAAAACGTTTCTTGAACTAGCTTTAGTCGTTTTTGGCGTCTAGATCTAAATAGCATGTACTTCCCCACTTTCCTATTCCCCATCTCCTTTCCCTCCCAACTACCTTCAGTCTCACAAAAGGGGTTGCCATTATTTCACTGGCTCCAGACGGAAGTAGTTGGGTATATAAAATTATATATAAAATTATTAATTATTAGTACGGTATTCACATAAAAAAAAAAAATATATATATATATACATAGGTATATCGTATATCGTAACCTTCAAACACAAATATCAGATAATTCAAACCAGAAAAAATGTGGTGGTCGAAGCTGTCAATTCCTACGCAAAAATTGGAACTTATAATAAAAGGAAGCTTTTCCTCTTTTACCATCTCCCCAGGCATAAATATTCGTCTCTTGCATATAGTGAAGCCGAAACCAAGTGCTGTTTGAATAAAAATGATGATTTTTTTTATTTTATTTGCCTTTTTTTTCTGTAATTTACTGACAATATCTAACTTTTTATGTTGGTTTTTTTCCTATAATTAATATATTTAACGGTAAGTAGGTATCTATAGGTATGTGTTTTTATTTGTTGTACGAGAATTATGGTGATTCATTTTATTCCTATCTAATTTTTTCAACATGTTTGCTAAATGGTCTTAGGTGGTGTCAATATGAATAACTATTGAACGTCTCGTCCATGAAACTGGGAAAACTTATATTATTTTTTATCATAATTACTAGAATTTTTGACAGAGCTCAGCGCAATGACCATGCAGGTCGGGAGAGCAATCTTGCAGTTGAACAGAATTAATTCGGATATCGTTATATTTAGCGTTAGTGAAGCTGCCAATAAACGGCATATTAATAATAATAATTATAAAAATGTTTGTTCATAAATAGATTTTTTTTTCAGAAAATATATTTTTTCTTTTATCATTGATTCTATTGATGAAAAGGTTACTGCACAGCTACAATTCAGGATTTCTCCTGGTAAGCAGCTGGTTTGCAGCAGTGTGCTCATATTATAGTTTATTTACACACAACTATATTCAATGTATGTACCTAATACTGTTAAGAATGTATTTTAAAAACTTTTTAAATGTAAAATTTTGTAATGTTTTTGAAAGAATAAATAAATTGAAAAAAAATGATAGCGCCTTTTTAACTCGACCGTTTGGCAATCCATCTATTTGTAAATTTGAAAATTTTTAAAAGATGGTGACCGTGGTAGATGAACATGGCCATGGATCCGATTACGAATTGTCAAATCGGCATTATGGAACCAATACATACAAAATTTTCAAAAAAAAGTTACATAACATATCTGATGGGTTATAATTAAGAAGGGGGTGTTTAAGCACCTACTTTCAGATATTATTATTTCAATGGACATTTTAGTTTCGATTTAAATAAAAGAAATTTATAAATATGCTTTTTGCACGCGTGGTCCACTTTTCACAGAAATACTAGTACCTACGTAAAATTAACCCGATTAAAACTTGTTTTATGGAATAGCCTTAGGGGCGAAAATAAATAAAAAATAAAATAATATGTTATTTATGTACATATTTTCATCATATTACTATCAGTTTTCAGAAGGACTTGAACAAAATTCAATAATATCTTTTCGGATTGACATTTTCCATTTGTCCTCAAATCAATTTATATAATGGATAATGGAAAAAAATAAATCAAATTATTAATTACGAACCCTCTACCCCTGCGATGTACCTATTATATTTTTTTCTGTATTTGTTTTTAATTTTATGTGAAAACTTTGCTAGTAGGTACATGCAACCATGCAAAATGTAATTATTTTAATAAATATGTACCTATATAGCTGATTGTTTCCCTAATAAACTAAAATAAAATATGTACCTATATAACTGATTGTTTCCCTAATAAAGAAAAAATATATATTTTTTATTTTATTTATTTATGCATCTATACAATAAAGATAACTTTTTTTTTGGCCTTGCCTGTCTCACTAGGAAATCCTGTGTCGAGACAGACTAGTTTACAAATATTTTATAAATATTAGATAAAATACATTTTTCAATAAAGTAAAAATATTTGACAAAAAATTTCAGGTTGGTAGTAGTGGTAACAATAATGGGATAAGAGGATTATATTTGGGCGAGGTGACTAATTATTGCACGACCTTTTTCGATGATCCATTGTTTTATCAGAATTTTGTATTTGTTAATATTATTCGATTGTCTTGTTTTGTCAGGTAGGTTATTGTATGTTTTAGACGCAATGTATTTGAAATTTCTTTGACCAAATGTTGTGTTTGTTTTAGGTGTTTGTATGAGTTCTTTGGTTTTGTGCCGCGTGTTTACAATATTTTGGGTATTTTCATAAAATGTATTTGTTTTATTTTTAAACAGATGAGGTAAGATTGTTTTTGTGTAAATTTGTCGAATATCTAATACATGGAATTTGTTGAATATATCTACAGTACTTGTTATTATGGGAACTTTAAGAATAACTTTCATAATTAATTTTTGTGCCTTCGATAATGAATCTATAGCGGATAGTGTTGCACCTCCCCATGCGATTATTCCACATTCAATGATTGATTGACAAAGGGAGTAATAAACAATTTTCATAGATTTGGAATCTAGTATGTTTCTAATGTTTTTGAAGAAATAAATGTGTTTTCTAAGTTTATTCGTGATGAGTAGGCAATGTGTATTCCACTTAAGATATTGATGAAATGTAAGACCAAGGTATTTGATATGGTCCGTTCGATCTAGGCAAGGACATTGACAGAATGTATCATGAATACAAGAACATTCACGTACTTTTATTTCAACATCTTGATTAGGTTGGCCAACGATATTCATACTAAAAGTAATGTATTTTGTTTTGGTAGTATTTAGTGCAAGAGAATTAATATCTAGCCATTTTTTAACAGAGTTAATTGATTTCTCAGCCATTTTGTATGCGTCTAACGAAGTGTCGGATTGAATGAGTAGCACAGTATCGTCAGCAAAACTTACAATTTTTCCATCTATCGTTAGGTTACAAAGATCGTTTATGTATATGAGAAACAAAATAGGGCCTAAGACGCTTCCTTGGGGAACTCCGTAGGTTATAGGGAGGGGTTAGCTGAATTTGTTTTCGATTTTGACACTTTGAGTTCGATTAGTTAAGTAACTTTGAAGAAATTCTAGGTCTTTCCCTCGTATACCAATTGTGTTTAGTTTATTAACAAGGATGTCAAGGGAGATAGTATCAAAAGCTTTTGAGAGGTCTAGGATGATAGAAATGCATTTTTTACCCTTATCTAAATTCGAAACAAGAAAGTCTGTAATAGTATCTAATAATAGCATCGGAAGTGCTCTTATTTGACCGAAAGCCAAATTGATTTTCGGAGAGTAGTTGCTTGCTTTCCAAAAATGTTTTCAGTTGTTTGTTAATTATTTTTTCAACTACTTTCAAAAATAAGTTAAGTATTTTTATGGGCCTATAATTGTTAATGTCCACTTTTAGACCACTTTTGTATATGGGTATGACGAGCCCTTGCTTATATTGTTTAGGAAAAATTCCCTGTGATATGCTGAGGTTAATTATGTAAGTGAGAGGTTCCAATAGTTCATGAACAAGTGTCTTGAGTAAATTTGGTGATGCCATCCATACCGGCAGACTTTGTGTCTTTTAATGAGTTAATTGTATTCTGAATATCGTCATGTGTAACCGTTTGAAATTTAAATTGTTCAGAATGGGGATATGTGGTTTTTCCTCTAATTTTGTATTAGAATTCGGGGAGGACATTTTGTTTGCTAATTTTTTCCCGACATTAGTGAAAAAATCATTGGCATGGTTTAGAATTTTTTCCGGATTCTTTGAAAAGTCGACAGTCAGTCCATCAATATTGAGTTGTTTTAGGTCAGTGTTTAAGTTAGGCTTAGTATGAGTAGCTTCGCGTAAAATGTTCCACATTTCTTTTGGATTACCTTTGCTTTCTTCTAATTTTATGTCTGTAATATAATTCCTTAGCATTCCTGATGACTTTTGTACATATGTTTCTATTTCTTTTGTAAAAGTTGTTAACTATAAAGTTAAATAAAATGAATAAAACCTTAAAAAATTTGGCAGTCCTAAAACTATATGTTTTATTCATTAAAAACTTAGGGGGTCGGCACTACACGGACTCACCCTGTTATAAACAGTTTTATCAAATTAATTTCTACCTTTTAAAATAAGTTTGCAATTCTTCGAAACCACAAACTTAATGAATTAATATTCACGCGATTTTCCTCCAGCACCTGCTAATTGAATTCTTCCAAACTTGGTTGAAAATCAATAAATAATTAAAACTGCATAGGAAAATTCACTTTGATTGCAAGTTAACTGCGCGCGAAAGAGCCCGCACGCTTTTCTCTCGCTCCGCCCCACAAGTGGCTTTTGTTCGGGCGGATTACGGGAGGGAGAGAGACACGGTCGTACGCGCGAGAGGGATGTCGGAAAAGAGGCGGCGACGTGTTATGTTACGATTCCCAATATGACACTTCAATATGAAGTTGATGACATAAATTTACTGAGATAAAATAAAAACATAACAAATTATTTATTTCAGTAAAAATATTTTTTACCTTCTAATTTCAATAGGATTATCGATTATGCAGTAAATTATATACATAGATTTTTTTAACTTCTTAAGAAAGGGAGATGCCTAACATCCTACCTATGGGTGTTATTTATAATATGAAATTATAAAAAAGAGATTTTTTTATCCAACTTTTTTTTATCCCTTATTTCAAACATTTGGTAAATTTTACTTTACTCACCGAACACCTTCATGATTATGATATTAAACATCATCTATATTTTTTCTCATAATTTAATTTTTGATACCTGCCTACGTAAGTGACATTTTTTAACCTAACAGCTAATATGGGCACTCTTGAATTAATAACACGTTTTAGAGAAAATTATATTATCTTGTTAATAATAATCCATGACATTTATGTAGATACCTACATACATAGATAGATATTCATTTTGAGAAAAACATTTTTTTAGCAGGGATAAGTAAAAGTGGGTAGGTTCCTACTTATGTAGGGGTAAGTGTGGGTAGGCAGGTAGATAGCAAGTTTTTAAAATTTTATTATGAAATATTTAGGTATATAAAATAAAATTGGCTAACTAGTAACCAACCGACAAAGTTATGGTTCTAATTACATAATTTTAATTAAATTATCCGTTCAAATAAAAATAATCTAAATAATAATTGTCTTATCAAAAAGCATAATGGGCAAAACAACTGACAATCTATGGGCGGAGTCATCCTAAGACCATCCCTCGCTAGTATCTTATCAGAAAAATATTCCCCGCTCGCGCAGCTAGAGGCTACATTACCTGGAGAGGATCAAGCGAAGTGAGCCTTAGCGACACTAGGGGGGAGCTCGAATAGGACCTATTCTACGGAGTACTGTCAAAGTATCGCCACTTGCCCGCGTGCTCCCAGCCAGTACTAAAGTCCTATCGCCGATCGAAGGACCAACTGACATCGCACGATCGCCGCGACAGCCGTCCTAATTATAAAACCGACCCTTAATTATATTTCTTATACGAATCCAATTAAAAAAAACATTCCTTAGAAAATGTGGGAAAATGGCGGTGTTCGAAACATGCATTCATTCCAACAGCTAATTCAAAATGGAAGGATCATAATAATGCATTAAAAAAGTTAAAAAAAAAAACATTTAAACAAACGAATAAAACATCTAATTAATTTATGTTAACATAAACAAATCAAATATAACCAAAAGTGAAAAGCAACATTCCATATAATTGTGTATGTAAACAAAATAATTATTCTGTTAAAACAGTGATATTTTGACATTATAACAGTGTTTTATCAAACATTCCAGTACCTACCTAGTTTTAGAGACTTTGAATTTCCACAAAAAACAGTGTATCTATTTATTATGACTTTTATTGTTGTTGGTTGTCAGTTCGCATAAACGAAGCGTTCAGTATGATTAAGATGGAAGTGAGTGCGATGCCGCCCATGCCGCTGGACTTCTCGCTGGGCATGAAGGGGAGGGAGCCCCCGAGGGCCCCCGCTCCCGCCCTGATCGGCCGCGGAGGCTCGCCGCGCCCCCCAGGCTCGAGCGCCTTCAGGGTGGTCACTCCCAAGGGAAACGGTAAATACAATTAACTAAATACATTGTTCTTACCTCTATGAAACTCCTTAAAATTTTCAACAAAATTATTGTATCGTGTATTGTCTTGCAGGTAGATACGGTACTAAAGTACCTACATAATTGTTTTTATTAATGATTTTTTTCTAATTATTGTCTCTGTGTCCATATAACACTAGATAATATTTATTTTTTTAAATAATTTACACCCACCAATAATTAAATAGATAGTAATTTCATTCATTTTCCTGAAAAATAGAATTTTTTACTTGCGTATTGGCAATAATTGATGGCGAAATCCAGGAGTATTATTTAAACAGTCTCTCATAGTTGATAAATATACATTTCATTCTTAATTTGAAATCTAAGTAAGTACTAAAAGCTGCTCTCAAATCCCAGAAAGAGTTTTCTTTGCTTCGTTTTCCGTCGGCAAGCGGATCAAGTTACAGATAACGTTTAGGTACGAACCCAACCGATATGCAATACCTATACCTATCGCTATTATTCATTTATGAGTTGGTAGGTATCTATTTACCATACGCATGGATTATGTACCTACCTTTATAAAATTTTATTTAGAAAAAAACCTACCTATTATGAATAATAAATTGGTGGGTATAGATGTGCCATCTTTAGTTGCCTTCATCACAGTACTTACACAGATACATAACGTACGTACCTACAGCGTCTCATTTAGAATGAACCAAAAAAATATGTTTTCACAATTTAGAATTCAACACCAAAGCATTGTATATATGTTTTTCCTATGTCAAAACAGCACTGTTATTGTTAATTTTATTCTCTTGGCATTGCTTTGTATATTCTTTATTTAATATAATTTGATAAATATTTTGTAAGGACTCGTAAGGAACACTATAGGATTACTTTAAATTTTATTTAGTTAAGCACACTTGGAAGGAAATAACACAAAACTGCGCAGTACAAAATAATATTTCGT
Organism: Limnephilus lunatus; assembly: GCA_917563855.2. NCBI lineage: Eukaryota > Metazoa > Arthropoda > Insecta > Trichoptera > Limnephilidae > Limnephilus > Limnephilus lunatus. The sequence goes on from OU830595.1 coordinate 72,928,864, forward strand.
TATTATTATTTTTATTATACCTATATGATGTTTTTTGACAAACCGCATTTAGTTTCATTTCATTGTTATTAAAATTCTGAAAGTTTAGGAATAGTTTATCTGACTGCTAATAATCTTCAGGACTGAATTATATATTGATAGAGATGTGCAATGTGCATATATTATTAGCAACAGCCATTTTCTACATCTTATATTTGTTAGTAGTAGGTGTAAGTATCCTAAAGGCTAAATAAGTTGTAATATACCTACTTGTTTCTTATCTATCTTGGTACGAGAGCACAACAGAATGGAGTTTGCAGGAAAACACTTCTTCTTCTTCTTTAAAACAATTTATTTAATGCAATAAAAATACAATTATTACAAAAGGGTCTAATTACCCTTTGATCGGTTGATCTTCACGATCACACCACACTGACAAATATCGAAGTCTCTACTTCAATATCTTTATCAGTTTTTCCAATACTGAACTGTAGGTACAACATGTACCTCCCAGTTCAATCTTAACAACGTCACTCACGCAAAGGGCCTATTTTCTCTCTGCTCAACTGAAGATACACCTCGTGTACCTTCCAGTTCCACCTTGACAATAATACTGACGCAAAGGGCCTATTTCCCCTCTGTTCGGTTGATCTTCCCGATCACACCACACTGACAAATATCGAAGTCTCTACTTCGATATCTCTGTCAGTTTTTCCAAACTCAACTGAAGGACATCTCATGTACCTTCCAGTTCAACCGTCACAACAATACTAACTCTCTCTTCCAAACGTCACCATATTTAAAGAAAAACATACAAATACAAATAATTAATATGGTACATTAAATGTGGGAACAGAATATTTTAGCGGTTCCCACAACTGGATTTTAAAATTTAGCTTTAAAACAATTGCTCAAAAGTCGCCGAAAAGGGCCACCAATAAAATTAAATCTAAAACACTTAAGGCGATCCACTAGTACAGGAAAAAATCGAAATCGGAATTCACGCCCTTTTATGGGAGGAGTTTAAAAATACTTGAGAAAAAGCTTTTGGAAAGGTTGGAAAAGATATTTGAAAATTTTTTTTTTACATGTTGATTTCGTAAAGGCCTGTAAAAAACATTAATTCCTTTTTTGTGCATTGTTTATTGTAATAAAACGGAATTTTTAAATTGATTTCACGAAAATAAGCGGCGCGGAGCATAACACGACTTCTCTCCGCTCCGTTCGGAGGAGTAATGACAGAAAATCGGGCCGGCTGCCAGTCGTTCTTCGGTGGACGGTATAAGGTTCACTTTGATATAACAAATTCGTCGACTGCCGTATTGTCGCCGTGATGTCAAAAATACCAACGCGAAAATGCATATTATATTTTATTTTGTGAGGTTCGGGCGTAAATATTATTTTTTTCGCGATAATTATATAAGAAACTGAATTTGCCACATTATGCAATAAAACCATATTCGAAAAAGTGTTTATAAGTAGGAGAGTTTTCAGTAAAAAATGTTTTTTATAGACCTAATACTTTATTTTTTTCTTAGCTTATTGAAAGATTTATTAAAAAAAATTACCGATATTTTTAAGGGCCAAGGTATGTTCTACACGCAGTATTTAATTGAAGCATCTATAATACTTCTAAGCGGTCAAATTTTCAAAACTAAAACATACGATTTTGTATGATTTTGCATTATTTGGTATGGCTTCATCTTAAGGACAGACAAATATTGCAAATTTTACTATTATAAAAGATCCTCTTAGTTTGGGCCGTAAAAGGCCGACAGCAAACACTTTCCCTTGGGGCTGCCATAAATAGTTATAGGTGCTATATGAGGGTCCTATTTGAAATGTACTAATACCTACTTAAAAATAAAACAATTTAAATATTAAATACTTTCTTCCAAATCTTTGTAAAGCAATGCATTTATATGATACATTTATTTGAAGGAAGGAATGAATAATAATAAATTTATCTTAGTAATATTTTTGGATTTTCAAAGGGCATTCGAAACTATAGATCGAGAAATACTAATAAGAAAACTTAAAAAAATGGTTTCTCATCTATAACCATTAAATTAATAGAAGAGTATTTGAAAGACAGAAAACAGGTAACAAAAATAAATAAAATTTTCAAATCCAATGGAAAATAAATTAGGAGTACCGCAGGGATTGGTCCTTGGACCCATATTGTTCATTCTCTATATTAATGACATGGTGAAAATATTTTCAAAATGCAAAGTACGATTATTTGCCGATGATACACTTATATACTTAATTGGAGATAACTATGAAGAACTAATAAATATTTTAAATAATGAACTAAATGATGTATCAAGATATCTAAAAACAAATAAGCTTAAATTAAATACAAAAAAAAACAAAATGTATGGTGATTGGATATAAGAAGACATCCAGTGAAAGCAAAATTAAAATTGATGGTGAAATTATTGAAAATGTAACTGAAATGAAATACTTAGGAGTTATATTAGATTCCAAACTAAACTTCAACAGACATGCCGAATTTACCCAAAAAGATATCTTTTTTGGGAAGAATTCGGCCTAAAATTTCCGGAAAAACTGCCATCACCATTTACTATTCAATTATTGCTCCACACTTCAACTATCTACTGTTCAAGTATCCTTTTCCTGTGTAATGAAAGAGAACAGAATAAGTTTCAAATTCTCCAAAGCAGAGCAATGAGAATAATTCTCCGAAGAAATAGATTTTCGAAAATAAATAAAATGTTAAAGGAACTCAATTGGTTAACAGTGAAATAAATGCTGACCTTGAACACGTTGACATTTATCCACAAAATATTAAACAACATGTTACCAAAATACTTCTCAAATAAAATCGTATACAATAAGGACATTCACAGACATTACACAAGGACGTTCAAGGAAATAAGATTAAACAAAAAGGACAAAACGAATACGCAAAACAGTTTGCTATACAAAGGAATTAAGTTATATAACACACTACCAGAAACTCTAAAGTCCTCACCAATTGAAAAGTTCAAGATGTATTGTAGGAGCTACATAAAATAAGAAAAAAAAAGAAAAAATATAGTGAATTTGAAATATTATAATTAATTAGCTGAAATATAAAATATTATAATTAATTAGAAATTTGTAACCTTAAAAGTACAAATTACTAAAATAAAATTCAAATAAAAAAAAATAAAAAAAATACCAGGCAGAATACATATTATTTCTCAAGGTTGGGACCTTACTTGAAGAAACCGTGGGATAATATTTTGTTTGCATATTTGAAAAAGAGAAACTCCGTTTAACTAAAATAACATGAATATTACGAATAATTATTTTACTTAAGACTAAATAGAAAAAATCGCATTCTGGAACGAACACCTACTTATTACGCCAGTAAGCAGGCCTACTGATACGTCTGATACCTAATTGCTTTTGTTTTAATTCAAAATTTCTCCAGTCTCTACAACAGTTGACATTTTTAACCAAAGATTGTATTATATATACAGTGACTCTAATCAGTGATTCCTGATATCATTTGGAGTAAAAACTTTAAATGAAATTTTGGTCTCCGGTAACTTTTTTGGCGTTTTTTCAAACAAAAAAAACTTCAAAACCTGACATCGGAAAATTTTCTTTCATCGTCACTGGTCACTCATCAGACGAGTAATCGCCATACTCTTCACCCAATAGCAAATAATCAATATCTATTGATTTTTGATGTTTTAAATTGAAAAAAAAATTAAGTTGTCACTGGGAACAAAGATTTCATTAACATTTTTTACTCCAAATAATTTCACCAAGTAGGTACGTCCCTTAACACCCTACACATGTCGCCCTCTATTGTAGTAGTTTTGTACTCAGACAACATTTTTGTTAGTAAGTTTGCGGGTTAGTCAATAGAAAGACAATAATTAATAATTTATAAAATATATACCTATAAGCATCCCTTGATTATAAGTCGAAGCCGACCGGTTTCGGCTATGACCATATGTATTTCAGGGTCGATATAATTATTTATTTATTTTATTTTAGGGAAATCAACAGTTTACAATAATGATTAATTTATACATGTATAATTAACCTAACTGAGAAACCAATTATAGATTTCCTCATTATACTATTACATTGTATGTCTAGAAATTAAACAGTAATTTTAGAAAATTAAAAGATAGTACATTAAAAGATATAACATAGGTATAACAGGTGGAAGGTAGTACATAATATATCATTAGATTTATGAATTTTGTAGTCATTTAATACATTTTAATACACTTTTGATAGAATTTTTATATTTATTTTCGTTACAATTGAAGATATCTATATCAGAGAAAATGTTATTATATGTTGAACACACTCTAATAAGGCAAGCATTTTGGTTTGAATTGGTTTTACAGTGTTTTTCCTTAAAAATATTACACGAACGTGTGTGCCGTGTAGGTACTTTAAAATCTATTCTGTTCAATAATTCAGGACAGTCGGTTATATTATTTACGATTTTATATAGCAACATCGCATCTGAGAATTGTCTGCGTACACTCAATGCATCAATTTTGAAGAAATTTATTGCATCAAGATAATTATTAAATCGATTGTACGATTTGTAAGAAAGGTATTTTATGAATTTTTTCTGAATCGATTCAATTTTATTTATATGTACTGCATAAAATGGAGACCACACAGTTGACGCAAACTCTAAATGGCTTCGTACATACGCAAAGTATAGTTGTTTGATAATTACAGTGTTTGTGAATTCTTTTGTATTTCTTACTATGAAACCAAGCATTTTAGCAGCTTTATTTGTTATTTGATTGATATGGCATTGATATTGTAACTTACTATCGAGAATCACACCTAAATCACGAATATTGGAGCAGGTTTCAATTTTGTTTTCATTTAACAGATATTGATGTACAATTTTTTTGTCATTTCTTGTGAATATGATGTGATGACACTTTAAACTGTTTAAAAATAACTGTTTATTCTCACAATACATAGCTACGCTGTTCAAATCATCTTGTAATTTGATACAATCGTTTAGGTCATTTATGGGTTTGTACAGTTTGGCGTCATCGGCAAATAATTCTAATTTGGAGTATTTTACGACATTCACTATGTCATTAATATATAAATACTTATGAAGTTATACACATTATTCACGAATAATTTACTGGCCAGTGGCTGTTTGACAAATACGTCTGTTTCCCACCCAACCTTCTGGGGGTTCAATTCCTACACTGGCTTTATTTTCTTTAGATTCCTCTGTCATTTAACAAGCAACATCTTCTGCTTTTAATGATGGTTGTTAAAATTTTCCAATACTGACAAGTTTTTCGTAATCAGGGAATGTTTGTCTTTCGTTCTAAAAAGGTAATAGTACCTACGTAGGTAGAGGAAAGGAAGCATATTCGGAATACCATTTACATTTTAGGGTGCAGAAAATAAGATAAAAATGTTTTTACGAATAAAAGTCGATTTAAATGTTAAGAAACTAATAGTTTATTAGGAAACGAGAACAGAAATTAAAAAAAAATATTACAGTGCTTTTAAAAAATAAAAAATTAAAGAATGAGAAAAAATGCGTTTTTTTAAAAGTGCATGTAATTCGGAATAGTATATTCCAAATTATATTCACTTTTAATATTTCAGAATATAATAGTGTCTTGTTAATTATTTGCAATAATCACATACATACTCTTCTGTTTCGCATCCGGCACATTCATTGTGTACCCAGAGGTTGCACATTAGGCACTTGACCCAAAGTTCTCCCCTTACATCCTGACTGAAAGGACCATTGCAGAAAAAGCACACTGCGTCTTCATCGTTTGGTTTATTAGTTCCAGGAGGGATGACTATATCAGAAGAGGAACTGTCATCAATTACTTCCGATGCAGAAGAATCCGAGTCAGTAGCAATATCTGTCGTTTTTTTCTTTTTGGAATTTTTTGTACCCTTGGGCTTGTTCTTGGCAGTCCTCTTTTCCTGTTCATCTATTAGTTGCTTCTTGTATGGAGAACTTGATATAACGGTTGAAACCGCTGATTTACGCCCTCTATTGGATGTTTTTTTCCTAGTTTGCGGAATCGGGGAAACATCAAATGGGGTAATGATAGTGCGATTGGGTCTTCCACGCGAAGTCGACGGCTGGGGTTCAATCGCGACCAAGGAAGGACTTTGTTCTTCGGGTGGACTTTCCATTAAAGCTAATGGACGTGCTTCAACTTCCATCATGGGTGTTGTTGACGCTTCTGCACAATGCTGGACTTCAGACTCTTCAATTTCTGCAGCAAGAAAGTCAGCATCGCTAAAAATATGCCGGTTGAAGGGATAGATTCCACTAACTTTGAATCCATTTGCTGCAATCTCTCCGGTTTGGCATTTGCGATAAGCATTTCCAAATAACTCCGTTATGTCATATACTGACAAAGCTCGTGCGTTATTACGTAGCCACATACGAATTTCTTCGCTATAATAAGCCTTCAGAGGACTCATGAATGACCTGTCGAGGGGCTGAATTTTGTGTGTGCAGTGAGGAGGGAGTGATATTATGGAGACGTGATTCGCTCTAGCCAAATCTACAATCTCCAAGTTTTTTGTATGGCTATAATGACCATCCAAGATTAACAAAACCGGAGAGCTCTCGCTTGGTTTAGTTTTCTCCATGAAATGCAAAAACCATTGGGTAAATAGGTGAGTTTGTATCCACCCAGATGGATGACATACTCCAACAGATCCAGCCGGGGCTCCTTTCATGAGCTGTAGATTCATATTTTTGCGGGGGAAAATTATCATTGGAGGCACATATATGCCTGATGCGCTCATACAAACCACAATAGTTATAAGAGACCCTCGTTCAGCCGAAGTTAGTGCACCGATTTGTTTTTTACCACGGCGTCCAATGATTTTCGGGATTTTACTTTGAACGATAGATAGTCCTGATTCATCTACGTTGAATATACGGTCGGCGGGGTAGTTTTTTTCTGAATACACATTTTCTAGTATGTCGTAAAATGTGTCAAATTTTTCTTTGGTAAAACCGATGGCTCTTGCAAACGAGGTTCCTGTAGGTTTACTCATAGATAACACATTTTTGTGTCTATTTAGGAAGCCTTTCAACCAGTATCTGCCAGCAATTCCCGATTTAAAAGGAGTTGGATGATTATTTTTAACAGCCACTTGATAAGACAATCGTCGGATATCCATTTGTGTTAGACCATAGAATTTTTTTTCCATTACAAGGGCGTAGTCTACCAATTGTTTTTCGAACTCTGCACTAAAAACTGGTTTTCGGCCAATTTTCTTTGAGGTTAAAGTCAAAGGGTCCGCATCTTTTTCAGATACGAGTCGAAACAAAGTAGTACGTGGGACTTTAAAGTGTTTAGCTGCCATCAAATATCCCATTTTTTTATTGCGAACAGCACTAATGGCTTCACACATATCATTCGAATCCCACTTTTTCCTTTTCTGGTACAAATTTGGTGACGACATCTCTGTAAAATTAAATAAAAGTACTTAAAAAAAATGAATATAATTTGGAATACTATTCCGATTTTGCATCACATTCCGTATTCCGCATTAGCAACATATAACCTAAAAGATCTTTCTTATATCACATGTCAACGTATTAAAAAATGCAAAAACGAAAGCCGTACTATAAAAATATAACTCTTTCTGAAGTGATTTCATTTGTAATGTTATAAAATAGTTTGGAATATGGGGTGATTATATTGGATTAAAAACTCACCGAAAAAGTTTTGATAGGAGCAACTTCACAAAACACGTCAGCATTCATCCGCAGACACAGGAGAACTATTATACCGGCCAAAATCAAGGCTCACAGCTTCGACTTTCAATAGTTATAATTATTACCGATAGATTCCGCCACCCGAACCGAAGATAAGACGGTATTCCGAATTACCAACAGTATTCCAAATACGCTTCCTTTCCTCTACATTATATCTAATCCTGTCAGGTGCGAGAAATGATTCAGCTACAGCGAAGACCGAGAAAAATTATATTAATTTATTTATTTATTGCTTCTTCACAAATTAAATACATTTTCATGAGGTGAGGTTTGTCAGGGACTTGGCGGCGGATGCGTTTTCCCACCAGCTGTAAGGCATGCCGGATCAGGAGAGAAAGGTTGAGGGAGTTCCTTTGAATTCTCCAGCCGAACTCACTGGGAACATCGCCTTGCACCGCAGTGGGAAGGATGGATTATTCTCACGTCCGTCATTCCTGGACACAGTGACCCCTAGACTCCTAGCCACCCTTAATACCTTTTTCCTTCCCATAACTTCCTCTCATTCCTTTTCTAAAAAAACTCTCCACACAGCACACAACATCCCCAAAGATGACATAGTCTTTATAGTCCCTCCTGTGTGGAGCTAATGTAAAAAAATATATTTATAAATATACCTACCTTCATATAAAAGTAGGTAGGTATTACTCAATATTGAAATATACCTAGGTAGTATTATGTAGGTATCTACCTTAATTTTAAAAACATTTTTGGATTCAATAATTTTAAATTCATTGTCTAGTTTGTACACTGAACAATTAAGGGTATTAATGGCGTTTAAACCAGAAAATTTTAATGATTTCTGGAGGATCGCAACTATTATAAGTAGTTACGAATCAAAAAAGCAAAACGTACGACATGCTAGTGGTCGATATCTTTATTACATTTAAAAATATTTGCTGTGGTGTCAAAATTCAGAGAGGTAATTTGGTAAAACGTTTGTACGGACAAAACGCCGCCCGGTTTCCTCTTAATGAAGTTGCACATTTTCAAAAATCGCTTTTGTATTTCGATTCCACAAATTTATTTGTTATGTCATTGTCACCCCTCAATATTATAAGAAGCAAGTTATATCACGTACGTTCCTTCCGAATGCTCCATTTTTCTACCTACGTAGATTCTTATCAGCGTAATCTCATTTAAATGTGTTTAGCGGGTAAAAGTGTACATACCTACACATACAAATTAAAAGTAGGTATATATCTAAGCCATCTTCTATCTGAGCTAATAAAACCACAATAAATCTCGAGAAATTATGTCAGTTTTCAAAATACAATAAAACGTGGATCGATAAGACAAAATTTTACTTTACAATTTTAAGATTGCTTGTGTAAAGTGGTGATGAAATTATTGTCTTGTTGGAACATGCATGTAGTCTATGTCAACAATCAAAGTTATCAACCACATTGATAAGATACCTCTTCATATTTTTAGAGTGCATTTTTACACAAATAGGTATATTTGCATTCAATGCATATCAAAATGGATATACAGCTGCACTAGTCTAATCACATGATTAGGTATATGTTATGATTGCGCACATTGATCAAATATATATACATCGCTACATATGTACACTACAGCCTTGCTAAAAAACGTCGTGAAAATTTTATTCAATCGATAAACGACGGTGGACATGAAAACCTTGTAGTTAAAAACTGACAAAAAATTGTTCATGGACATCGCTTATACAGCCAAAGAGGTAGTTTATCTGTTGTATATACGAGTACTTGTTTTATTTATAATTTCTCAACGAATTGGAGATTTTTTCCAAGGTTTTTTAAATATCCTGTAAATTTCTTATTTTTGAAAGAATCGTAAAAACAAATACCATTTTAGAAACTAAATTACCTTTTTGATTTTTGTATTTGAAATATATTTTAGTGTTTAGAAATTGTAGTATTTTAGCTTCAAACATAAAAGAAATTTTTAAAAATGCTTATCCCAAACATTTTCTAATAAATCGTCGAAAAATTTCAGAAAATTCGTAATTAAAAAAACACAGTTCTTTTATTTAAAGAATTTGTAACGAAACTCACTGTAACTTCACTTTTTCACTTGTTCATACAATAAAAAATTATAAAAAAAAAAATTATAATAATTCCCCAAGAATAACTGAAAATTTCTGATTATTTTGGATTCATTTTTGCACAATTTAAAAGTTGATTTCTCGAATTTGTATTTATTTACGCAGGCATAAGCATTTATATCTATCTACTTCTACTACACTATATAAAGAGGAAAGATTTGTTTGTTTGTTTGTTTGCATTGAATAGGCTCCGAAACTACTGAACCGATTTGAAAAATTCTTTCACTTTTGGGAAGCTACACTATCCCCGGGTGACATAGGCTATATTATATTTTAAGGGATAGGGATCCTTACTAAAACTCCAATAATGTAACCCAAGGTGTAAAAAAATTACCTAAAATATTCTTTACATCGCGTGCGCTTCGAAAACTATTGATGATAGAATAATGACAGCATATGTCTAACTATTATAGTTATGCCACAATAAGTGTTATTTTATTTTAAAATTTTTAATAAAATGTCGCCGCTTGAAAGGGCTCTTTATTTGTATCTTGGTTTTAGTCCTTATCAAAATAAATTACTTCATATTCAAGAATGCTTCAATTCCTTTATGTAACTTTTTCAATTATTCACTTCGAACAAAACATTCAAAAGATATCACGAGTTTAAAAATGTAAGTATTAGAAACGTAAGAAAGTATTAGACGCGGAAGGGGAACGGGGACGCACGGGAAGGTGATTCCGGGAGAAAAATGTATTTATTTGAATATGGCATTGCAACGCATGCCGGGAACCAGCTTGTTATTACATAACATTACTCTCGTGGAAGTTTTATTAAACTCACATGGAAAAGTCAATTAAAAAGAATGGTTCAGAAATAACCTATCTTTGACTGTTAACAAAACTAAATTAACAACGTGACATTATTTAAAGGACTAAAACTGACGAAAAATAAGACATATAATACTAATTATGTTGAATTAAACTAATATGATAGCGAATTGGTTAGCAGAATACAAATTATGTACAAAAACATTATGTACAAAAACGAATCGCGCGTAAAATATCACATGACAAAACCGTTTCATTTTAATTTCGCCCCGCGTAGAAAATAGGAATTACCGAAATTCAATTTTGACAACATAATGACAATTTTTTATTAGTAATGTTGGAAAAAATAAATTGCACTGTAGGTACCTATATAATGTGTGCACAGATAATATAAACGGTTTTCTAATATCTTTGGATGTGTGACAAAAACACCGTTTAACGGTCGTGAAGTGTTTTTTTCATAATTAGGGCTGTACTTACGTCTTCATTTAACCCCTCAGACCTCCACTATATTTTGTCAGAGGGTCAAAATAATGCCGTTTTGCAATAAAATCCAAATAAATGTATTACTCGATTAGGGTTGTGCCGGCGTTGTCAGTTATAACTTATAACTTCAAAAACCAAACAAGAAATAAATTCTGTAGGTGACACGTAATACCTACAGGTATGTTACTGCTGTGAGTCGAAGCAGTTTGAGGACTTTAATTATTGACTAGTTGGTTTTGTTTTATTTAATTAAACTTAGGACTTTTCTTTAAAAAGTATTATTTCTTCGGTTTACTATAATTTGTAAACAGATGATCTTGTGTCAAAGGTGTGATATACGCACATCGTTACCCACTAAAACTTACATACTTTAAAGAGCGAAACGTTTATTTTTCAAGCTTAAATTATTAGCTCCCTATTTCTGTTATCATCGGAATTAATTTTCACGCAGACGACTCCAATAAGGGCTGCAAAATGATTGACAATTGCCGGTATACATATTGGAAGTAAGTGTAGGTACCTACAACCTACATAGGTTTTTTTTACTCCACAAGGGAAAATAATTTCCCTGGGCCTATGTCACCTTTAATGACACTTTGTGTAGGGTTTTTTTAAGGAGAGATAGGAGTGGATAATACGAACATGGGTCTTGAAGAGGTGAAATTGTATAGGGACGAGGAAACATATATTCCGGCAGATAGTTCCAACACCGAGTTGTCCACCAAAGTTCAAGTCGTAGAAACGTTTTCCATTTTCATGTGACAAATGTCTGTGCGCCGGTCTCGAAGGGATCAATTCCGCTAGTTCCACGGAAACCCCGCGGCCGGTAGAACGAGGAAAGCACTTCCACCTGTCGCATATGCACGAGATTGCAATCGGTTTATTTCTGAATGAAAATTTTTGCACAGGGTCAAGGGTATTGGAGCTCCAGGCCAGAGGTGGCTGCCAAATTCAACAGTGGAGTACAGTGGAGTGGGTACAGGGTCAGCGGTTGTTTACTAATTATTAAAGTATCTGTGGGCCCTGTTCAGGTTGAAGGCGCCCGCAATGGCGAAATTTCTGAAAGGTCTCTCGAAGGTAATAAATAAAATACGTACAAAATATGTATTTTCCAACACCTACCTTCCAAGGGGGTTAAAATAATCGTTTATATTTTCTGCATTTAGGTACCTACCTTGCCGTTCTATTTATCCATAATATTCGAATTATGTTTACGTAGCTACCTATTTACGTGTTTTGAAAATTGAATTGAAAATCATAGGTATAGTATCGTCTGTCATTTGTTAGTCCTTCAATATTGAGATGTTAAATTAGCATTGTTTACTTAATATACAATAAAAATATATAAAATTAGCAAACTTCTGTTGCTCCATTGGTCCATTGTGTTTATTTTAACCATGTCTCAAGAACCAGAATTCAAAGGTATATGGAAGCATTTTAATGGTGAAACTAATTATGGCAGGGCTAATGTAAGTAAATAAGATTTTAATTATTAACTAGTTGTATTAACTCATTATAAAGCCACTTACGTAATATTATAATTATTTTGCAGGTTTCCAAAGCAACTTTATCCGCTTGTTTAGTCTTCTATATTTATCATAAGTTTTTCAAGACACCTGTCGACAAGCCTGCAGTGAAAGCAAAGAAAAAATCGTAATACCAACAAGGAACTTTCTCTCGTTACAGTAGTAATTTTGTAATGTTTTAATACAAAAATTGGTTTGGTTTATTAATCGCTTATCTTTTAGTAGTCATTTGAATCCAAAATTATCATATACCCGCAAACCAAACAACAAAGCGTGTTTTCATTTATGTGACTTTTTTATGTGAATACCGCAGAGGAGTCCCAACCTGCGGTACTACTGCATATCCATTTGGAGTATGGTGTGAGGCTGAAGGTAGTGAGGATGGGAATACGATAGGGAAAAAGAAGAAGTATCTGGCTTTTCACATCTGATCACTAAATACTTCTAAGCCATTTGAAGCCACGTTTCTATTCTGAATGGTTATCTTTCGTCGGGGCGATAATGACAATTGTGTATGTATTTTATTTACTAGATTAATCGAATTACCTTCTGTCGATTGATTTATCAACTTGTTCATCATTATGATTCCTAAACCGTAAAAACCTATAAATTTCATAAGCTTTCCATGTAAATTTTCCTAAACGCTTCTAGGATACCAACATCTGTACTCGGGTGAGGAAGTATAGCTTCGCTTTAGGTATTAATATGATAATATGATTCATTTGGGTATTTAATATAATTTGAAGGTTATGAAGTAGGCTGAACACTATTATAAGGTTGTCCCAAAGAAAGGTCGTACGTAGTTATCGATAATAATCGAGGTAAAATATATATTCTCGGCCTTTACAGAATATAAATAAAACTATTTATGTAAATTTTAACTCAGCATCACGTTCATATTTTCATGTATAGCTTTGTATTAGTGATCAACGAACCGATGGGTGGATGCAATCTGCTTGCCATAATTTGTTTTAATAGATTGCTTGCGGTCTGTAGTTAGAAGTAAAATAGAGCATTGTAGAAATATATTATAAGTTTTAAAAGCGCCGTTGAGGTGATTTTTCACAAAACAGCGCTAAATATATTTCTACAATCTTACTCCACCGGTTCAGCGCTCTCTGATACGAAATATATGTAAGAATGATTTGACCAATGAACGCGATACTGCGTAAAAATGTATTGTACAGGCAGACAATATACAGGACCATACTTACCTGGGAGCTCACTTGAGAGTCAATTTAAATGTAAGATTGTACAACACTGGTCGCAATCATTTAATTATACTAGATACCAAAATATAAAATTATTTGAGATGAATCTTAAACTACACTAAGTATTACAAATTACAAATGCACTTGCATTCAAATCACATCTGCCATAAAATATAAGTCGCTGTTCTTGATAAGAGCAAAACAAAATTTAAAAAAAGTGTTTGTATTTTTGCGCCATCGCATCGTACAGTGTGTAATGTACATATTACCAGCAACCAGCATGTGTCCTGAGTAAAAAAAGTGTTTTTTGCTAAAACAGGAAGCTATTATTTCATCATACCACATGTTTATGTGACACTTGAATAAGTACCACAGAACGTAAGCGCGAAATATTTGCAACACATGTGCCATTATTTCATTGATTCTTTTTTCATTCATTTCCAACGGACTTGATCACACACTGTACAGCAATAACCAAGTGTATACAGATTCTTTATCCGACATAAAAAAACGTTTGTAAGATTTTATCTCATCAGAGCAGCAATAATAATATGGACGTCTGGAACCATTTCCAAGCAAATGTTTTTTTTTTTTAATTTTAGAGAGAGCTATACCTATTTTATATATTATGTCCTAATGGGACCTAAAGCCTGGAGGAACTGCCAATAGATTTAAAAATAATCACAGACCCGAGAGAATTTAGATCTAAACTAAAAACTCATATTTTCAGAGGGTCATAAACATAAAGTCAGAAACCTTTCACCTTCACAGTTGCTTATATTGTAATAATCACTAACCCCTTTATTAATGTCATATTTCAAATTTCACACAACTGATTAACAACCATTTAGTACATATGGTTTTTTATCAGTTGTGTAAGAGTTGTTAAAGCACGTTTGTAAAGCCCAACCACTTGAGCGACAGACCGATTTAAAACTGTGAATATTTTTCGCCCACATTAAAAAAATCATACCTCTTGATTTTTATATGAAGACATTCAAACTGATAATAGTTCTATATAGCCAATGAATTCACAGTCGGCGGACCTTGTCGCAGGATCAATTATCGCCGGATCAATTGTCGAGCCACCATTTTATAAATATTATTTATTTAGCTATTATTAGTGTGTTGAGTATTAATTGTAGCGATCATAAATAAAATTAAATGAAAAGTTCTTCGTTCTTCCTTTAGAACTTTCCAAGCATAGGTAAGTTTTTGCTATATTCCGATAGAGGCCTTAAAATACAACTAAAATGCAATTTTTATTATAATGCTACCTAATAAAAGAAGATCATTTTCTACAGGAGTATCTAGAAAGGAAACACCGCCAAACTTATTGCCTTGTTCACACATGCTTTTAAATACCTTAATATAAACTATGTAAAACCTTGGATATTTATTTATTTATTTATTTACTCAATGCCCAGAAGGCTTTTACATGTTTGGAGTACATTTAATTCAGATGATTTTTAAAGGGATAAAGTAAAAATAAAAATAAAATTAGATAAAAATGCACACAAGTCACAGACATACAAAAAAAAATTCAAAAATACAGCGATTTGATAAGTTTACAAAAATACATATAAATATGTTTAGGAATAGTTTTGGAATAAGTTCTTTACAAGATCCACAAAATTCGCCAAGTTGATGTTAAATATGTCAACATCACCTAAGTACTGATTTCCCATAGTGTGAAATCGTTGTATAGGAGAGTGGCCAATAAGTTCCGCTTATGAATGCTGCAGTAGAACAGTGTATTTTGTCGTGTGGTTTCTGTCGGTATTCGTAAGTTTATAGCTTTATGAGTTTATATGTCTTTCAATTGGCTTATTCGCACTTTTGAAGCTTTAGTATCAGTATATATTTTTTATTTCATATATTTTTACAGTGTATTAACTAAAACACTGTAAAAATCTGTTTTTAATTGGAGACACAAACATTAATATTTTAGAAAATGGACATCCTCAAAAAGACGATTACCTCAACGCCATAAGCTACTACGGTCTTGTTAGCTACATCAACAAACCTACTAGAGTCACTGAAGAAACTCTTTCTTGTATTGACCATATAATAGGCAAAACGAAAAAACCTATCAACACAATAATATATGAATCCACAGTAACAGACCACTACTCTACAATATTGGAAGTTGGAAATGAAAATAAAAGTAAAGATGATTCCGTAAATATATCTATTGTGAAAAATAAAATCGACTGGGATACAATTATTTTCAACATAAAAAACGAAAAATGGGAAAATTTGTACTCAATTACAGATAATGATAAGGCATGGAATTATTTTACCAATTTTATTCAAAAACAAATAAAACTACACACCAAACAGAAAGAGGTACCAAGTAAAAAAAATTCAATCACTAAACCTTGGATTACACCTGGATTATTAAAATGCATCAGGAAAAGAGATAATATTCACAAACAAATAAGGAAAGATCCAAATAATTACTTACTTACTACATTTTACAAAAAATACAGAAATATGTGTACAAAACTAATTAAACACGTAAAGAATAAATACTATTCAAGAAAAATTATTGAATGTAATAATGACTCCAGAAAGATTTGGCAAATTCTTAAAGAGATAACACATGCAAGGCAATTCAGAGATCAAATTGAGGAACTTACGATTGATGGTCAGAATGTGAATTTTAACTTGGACCCGAAGACTATTGCCGATCATGCAAATACTTTTTTTACAAAGTTGGATCAAATTTGGCCAGTAAAATAAAAGAAAACATCAACTGCAATACTAAAACTCCACCACCAGATGATAATTTCCGAGAAGAAACTTACGCAAAATTTACTCTAAAAGATGTATCGATGGAGGATATCATCAAAGAAATCGACTCACTGAAAGAGAGGACTTCACCTGGACATGACAAAATACCAAGTAAACTACTAAAATCACTGAAATCTCATATAGCCGTTCCCCTCAAATTCCTAATTAATAAGAGCTTCACTCTAGGTTGCTTCCCAAATGTATTAAAACAAGGTATTATCTCTCCAATTTTTAAAGGTGGGAACAAATCTGAAATTACCAATTACAGACCAATTTGTGTTCTAAGTGCACTCTCCAAAATTGTTGAAGGAATACTGAAAAATCAATTAACTACTTACCTTGACTCTAGTAAAATATTATCAGCAAATCAGTTTGGTTTCCGCCAAAACTTATCAACCTCAGACGCCATCGCTAACGTTACAAACTTCATAACAAGTAATGTTGACAAAGGAAATAAATGTATAGCAATTTTCCTTGATCTTGCAAAGGCGTTTGATACTGTGAACCACAAAATACTTTTAGATAAACTTAAGAGGGTAGGAATATCAGATACAGTTCTTCAATTACTTCATAGTTATCTAACTGATCGAACGCAATGTGTTAAAATAAGCAGTACCTGTAGTAGTTCCCAAAAAACAGTTTGTGGAGTTCCACAAGGTAGCATCCTAGGACCCTTATTATTCTTAGTATATATTAATGATCTATGTAACTTACAAATTTGTGGACAAATCACAACTTTTGCCGATGATACGGTTTTGCTATTTTATGCCAAATCTTGGGATGAAGTCTTTAAAATGGCAGAAAATGGCTTTCGTATTGTTAAAAATTGGCTTAATGCTCACATATTAACCCTGAATACAGACAAAACCAAATTTCTAACATTTCGAATATCAAATAAGCTCTTGCCTTCACAAAAAAGCCTTAAACTTCACAGCTGTAACCCCTCATTAACTCCATGTACCTGTCCTTCTATAAGTAGAGTTGACAGTATTAAATATCTTGGTATTCAAATAGATGATCGATCTTCTTAAATGGAACGCACATGTTACAAACTTAACGACAAAACTGAGGAAATTCGTCTATTTCTTTAAAAATGTTAGAGATATATTAAATATAAAACAACTGAAACAAGTTTACTGTGCTCTCATACAATCATCACTTGAATATGGTATTATTAGCTGGGGAAGTGCCACAAATACTTGCCTG
Organism: Limnephilus lunatus; assembly: GCA_917563855.2. NCBI lineage: Eukaryota > Metazoa > Arthropoda > Insecta > Trichoptera > Limnephilidae > Limnephilus > Limnephilus lunatus. The sequence continues at coordinate 72,946,710 of OU830595.1, forward strand.
GAGCCTTTAGTAAAGATTCAAAAACTAATTTTGAAGGTTATTCTTAAAGTCCCGTTGAGAACGAGCACTGATTTTATTTTTAAGACACTAAATGTTCCTAACCTGCAAAAACTGTATTCAAAAAATATTCTGCTTCACCAATTTAAAAATACACACATGTTTGAGGAACGAATAAACACTAGAGCCCTAAGAGAGTCAAATGTAAAATCTTTTAACATCCCAGTTTGTCAAACCTCTTATGGACAAAGAACTTTTAAATATAATGCAACAAAGCTATTCAATTCTCTACCTACTGAAATAAGAAACACTCAAAGCAAAAGTGCATTTAAAAGTAGAATCATTGATCACCTCAAATAAACATATCTATCAGTAGTATTTAATAACATTCTTACCTTTATGCCTACTGTGTGTAAATATGTAACCATGTACCTACTGCAATGTTCATATAACATACTTGAATTGTATATTACTTAGAAAAAAAGATTTTATATCAACCTGTCATGTTCATAATATTAATAAAACAAAATCATAGATTATAACCACTCTGTAAATTGCCATCTCAACACAGGTGTTTCACACCTAGTGAGATGGGCAATACGTCATTATTATAACCTAATGTAATATGAAAAAAATTAAATAAATAAAATAAAATAAAAATAAAATTGAAGCTAAGTAGATTCCATCAAGAAGTTAATGATTCTCATTTGATGCAACTTTCAGCATAAAAAAATTAGGTGAAATCTTGAACATAAAAAAATATGATTTTGTCAGCGCCATTTCGGCTTCGCCAAAGATTTTATATTATTTTTTTTTCAAATTTTGTGGTAATCAAGTCGTTTTAAATATAAGGATTTTTTCAATGGTTTATAGCTAATTTTGACGGAGCTTACTGTTATTATCTTCTGGTTTATAGACAAAATAAATATTAAAAATATGTAGGTGTCGCGTTGACAAAATCAATATATAACTTTCCCAAAAATGTGTCACCACCCCACGGTTCCCACACTGGGAAACTTGTAGGCTCTGGGGGATGATCAAATGATAATGGGGTCCGACGTCCTCTGGCGGCAGAGACTGGAACCTCCCTCTGCCTATTAAGCCACTAGGGCCACTTCCCCGGGGACCACTATGCCAGCTAGTCAACTAATGAACTGATTTGCGTTGAACTTCACATCTACTTGTTAACTATGGACACCAATGTGAATTGAAAATGTGATGGAGGATGGAAAGGGAAAAACATAAAAATTCATCAGTATTTATTTTAAATCTCAAAAAAGCAATTTTCTCTAAATTTACCAAATATTCTTTCAAAAAGCTTAATCGTAAAGATGTTTTTTCCAATATTTACTGCAATAAAATTATTAATAAAAAATAAAATAAACTGGGAAACAATGTGCTTTAAGATTTCCATTATCATATAAAAGACACGGTGATTCAAGGTTTATTACACCTTTTTACCGGATTTAAGTCTTTTTGTAAGCTTGGAAAAAAAATAAAGTGTCAAGCCTATAAAAAATACTTTCTCTTGAAAAATCTCCTCCTAATGAGTACATTTTCGGATAAATTTTTATTATATAATGTGGCAAATTAAGTTCTTTAGAAAAAATCGGAAAATATTTTACTATTTATGCCTAAATTTCAAAAAATAAAACAAAACAATGCAATTGCGCGCTGTTTTTTTTTTGGCATGAATGAAAATGGGCCGCAAGCTAATTTAGAATTGAGATTTTATCCTTATGCCGTCCAAATAAAGAATATGTGCATTTTGTATCAGATAACGCCTCGCTACGGTAGTGAATGGATGTCCTTGGACTCTACGTCCCTTGGTTCCGTGAAATCGATTTTAATTTTCCTTGTTATTATAATCAACAATGCGTAAGAAAATAGTTCATGTTTTTTAACCTCTAAAAAACAACTCTTAAATATCTTCTCCAATATTTCTAAAACAGTTGTCTCGAGTCTTCCCAAGATTGTTTTAATCCCTCCCAAAAAGAGGCGGAGCCCTTCCAATTTAATTTTTTTCAAAGACTAGTGGATCATCGTAAACCGAAATTAAGACCGACATCACTATACCAACGCTGAATCTGCGCATACGAGTCTAATGAGTAAGCCGGTATAATAAATCGTGCATTTAGGTTATTTCATCATTGCAAGACAGCCTTACTGTTAAATAAACATGGCGTAATAACAATGCTTAATTAATTGACTAAGCGTATGTAGTTGACGGAGCGTAACGAAGTTCGGTTTTAACTCTACCGTTTTGCGTTTCGTTTGTCTGTAAATTTGTTTGTATATACTTCCCGTTTCCGCTTTAAGATTGTAGCTATTTTAATGGTTCAATAAAGATTATTTCATAAGTGTGAAATTATCGGGTTTATTCGGACTTTCGTGTTTTTTCTACACTTTATGCGTACTTGCCTGAAGAAAGTTAGAGAAGAGAAAAAGAATTGTCATTGAAATAGTGACGTTCTTTCGGACAAATTGGATAATTTCTTATTTTGAATACAAAGTTACATAAAGTTGCGAGGTTTATAATTAAGCAGGTAGGTATTTAAGTACCTAGGTACTTACCAATCTTATGATTTCAGAGAAATTTTCTGTTTTTTTTAGTAAATATGAGAAAATTAGAAACATAGGTTTTTGGACGACATTCTGTTCACAGAACTACAGTTGAAAATCAATAATATAGCTAATGCGAATTAAAATAAAATATATGCAAAGTTACATCTACAATTTTAATTAGCTACCTAATCAGGATACTAGATTAGCCCTGTTTGAATAAAGCTTTTCATGTCACATATTTCTTAAGAAAGTCACTAGTTTACTAATCATCGGGAAAGGTAGGCAGAGAGGATGGACCGCAAAACAACTCGGTCCTGACACAAACTCTTTTTCTTACTATTAGAGTGGCCTGTCAACGTGAGGTATGAAAAGTATATGATTCACTTGATCGTGTCTTCGCTTACCATTCACATATCATAGATCATAAAAAATAAGTTTTTTCAATTTAATTTTTATTACGGAGTTCGAATATATTTATAATAATAATTGTGCTAATAAATAATAATTGTGCTTCTCTTTTTACCAAATGATTGTCTAAAGCTTACAAGGTTGCTTCATATACATAGGGGGACCCAAAAGTAACAGGACTTTATTTATAACTTTTTCAATATTTAATAGTGGTCTTACACCAGGGCGATCCTGAGAGTATCTCCACTCTGGAACGTGCCGCAAATATATATTATTTTATAATATGTATTATTTTGGTAATTAAATTGTTTGTGAAATAACACAAATAAATTATATAAAATTTATTTTCTATGAAAAAATGTGTTTTTGTATATGTTATTTTGTTTTTTTTTTGTATTAGGTACTTGCCATCCCAAAATTTAATAAGCAGGCACTTTTAACAATTCTCTTTATTTATTATTGGTTGAACTCTTGTCTTGGTTAAAACAAAAACTTTTAAAATAATGTTTCGTTGGAAGTGCTGAGTGATCTTTCAACCCTTACCATTAAAATTACATTCAGTTCAATCACTAATTTAAAAGCACAATTTTGAGATCAGTCCGCTATAAGAATGCAATGACAATTTTAATACTTTAATGAGCCTAAACGTTTAGGGTTGCCAACAATGAGAGCGCGCGGAACCCTTTAATGCGCTAACGCTGCCCCCGCGCACGCTCTGAAGGGGAATCACGGGCCGCTCGGCGCTCGGGGCCGGCCGCGGCGTCGGCGTCGGGCCCGGTCGATTCGACCGTACCGCGACGCGCTGCGGCCAATCAGCCGCGCGGTTAGTTACACACGCTTATTTTTCCCTTTCCAGGAGCGTCAGTAAACCAAGAACGAAACGGGAAGGTTATTCTGTTCTCAAGATTGTTTGGAACTGAAAAATAAATCGAAAAAATTTATCTCCGATACCAACACTGAAAATACTGCAGCTTCTTGCACTTCTGTTGAGATTATGATGAGCGCTGAACCGATAATCCTTACATGGCTATTCGAATTGGCATATTTGTCATAGTTACAGAAAGAATACTGTCTATGATATGTAACTATGCCAAATAGGCCAATACGAACAGCCATCAAAGGTTTTTTTTTTGCATTACCTCCACACAGTAGGCCCCGAGGAAAATAATTTCCCTCTGGGCCTATGTTACCTTTAGGTAAAGAAGTCAAAGGGACTCCCTCAACTATTTTCACTCGGCCTGCCATGCAGCTGTAGGGCAGACGCATCCGTCGCCGAGACTCCATGAATCCGGCACCCCTGCTAAGTTGCCATTATTAAAATGTGATTTATACCGATTTAAAAGGAAACTGATGTAACCAATTTAAGTCTTTTCGGTTTCTAGAGCACAGACTTGCCAATACAATTGAACATCTGTTCCAATCACCCCAAGTTGTTCACTAAGTTTGGTGACTTATCAGGGGTGCCAGGTTTCATGGAGTAATGTTTGTCCGGATCTCTGCATACCGCTGCGTGACAGGCCGGATCGGAAGAAATTGGTTAAGGGAGACCGTGCACCGCAGTGGGAGGGATAGATTTATATGTCTTTAGCAGATTCCTACTCACTCCTCAAATCTTTTTCCTTCCCAGAACTTCCTCTTCCTCCTTTACTTAAAAGACCCTCCAGATAGCAAAGGCGACATAGGCGCTGAGGGGAATTATTTATCTCAGGACTTACTCTAAAAAAAAACAATCTTGATTTTTTACACGTTTGATAAATTTCTCCAGAAGTATGCAAGAAAATTGAAATTACTTTGAGCTCTTCTGTTGATTTGTCTCTTCAGTGAAAATAAATAATAAGTTATGTTTGTAGGGAAACCAGTTATTTGCAGAAATACGATTAGAAACTGCTGCTAAACCAATTATTTTTTTATTCACCTCGGCGCTAAACGCCGGCCGCCTGTTTTGATTTGTGCAAAAAAACCATCGCACAATATATTTTATTTAGTTTAAATTTTTTCTGATCATAATCTAAAGAACTAAGTTTTAAACATTTTATATAATAAACCCTTATCCGTAAAGGGGTTCGTTTGAAGGACATTTTTAACAACAACTGTTTTAGGCCCTATTTTTCATTACTTGCAGTGCATCGCGTTAATACTTTCCTTTCGGTTGATTTCTGGGATTTTAAAACTAATTTATGTTTTGCCAACCTTTTTTTAAACAATACTCGGAATGGCTTGTTTCACAGAATTTGCACAATTCATCAAATTTCGCAAATAATTCTCGAGGTCTGTGAAAGTTCCATTCAAGTTCTGTTATTTTATCATTACTGGTCAGTTGTTACACCGAACTTGTAATACGAACAGAACTTGAATGGAGTTTTCGCAGAACTTGAAAATTTAATGAATTGTTGAAATTCTATTAAACAACTGGCCCTAATTTTACAAAGCATTGGTAGTAAACTATGCCTTAGGGCCAGTTGCATCGAAAATGGTTAAAGTTACTTTTTAGTTAAAGTTAAATAAAAGTAACTTTTTTATCATATCTTACAAAAATGAGTTGTTTCAAATTCGTTTAAATAAAAGTTAACTAAATAGTTACAAAATAGTTACTTTTATTTATACCAGCGATGTTGAGAGTTTAAAGTCAGATTTTGGTAAAGCTGCTAGCTGTCATCCATCACCAAGGAACGAAATACTGTTTGAATGGAAAATAATAATAAAAATGTCTTGATAACCCGGGTTTTGATAATCAATCGATTAGAATATATAGGAAATAGGTAAAATAAGGAATTAAACCATGAACCGATCATTTTCCGTAGGAAGAGATGGATTCTATTTTCAGATTTCGGATGTCCAAAAGTATGGTTAGACTATTAACTTTTCTCGTTGCCAATGACAAACTACATTATTTACAAACAAGTGTTTATTCAAACTTATATAAATATCTACACTTCTCTTGATAATTTATACATACCAACATTTTTATATTTCAATTAATTAAATGCAACGGAACTGGAATAAAATAATTTTTTTGTCATATCAGAAATCATGCTACTTGTGCTGTGAAACTGAGTACGAGGTTCTAATAACATTGCATTTTTATGCAACGGGAACGATGCAAAGATTTACAGGAGACATCTCTGGGGTTCATAAAAGTACTGTCTCGTGTATAATAGACAGGGGCAGAACAATAATAGCCCACCTTCAGCCATAATATAATAATATCATCAAACGTTGTTCACGTTTCTAAACTGCAAGTATGAAATCACCTAATATTCATATATCTATGGAAAAAACAAATAACGATAAATAAACCAATTCCCAAATAAAATAACCCTCAAAAACTTCATAAACGTCAAACAAATACAATCTACAATACGGTGTTGACACCCGTAAAAATAATTGTATGTTTATTTTTACAGAAATATATCAAATCCAAGGAAAATTCGAAGCCATTTCAATGGCAACACTTGTAACTTTAAACTAACTATTTAAATGTTGATACAACTCAATTGTGTTTAAATGCAGCTTAACTTTAGTTAGGGCTTAAACTCAGTTTAATTATTTAACTATAAACTTTATTTTAACTTTTTTCGATGCAAATTGGCCCTAAATTAGAATCACCTGTTTTCAAGATCTGCGATACTTCAGAAAACTCTATTTTCCTCCTGACGACTAAAAAATAAATCTCACGTGAAAAACTTGGATTGATTAGTTCAATGCAAATACTCGAAAATCTGAAAACAAAACGTTATTTTTCTAAGAAAATGATAGGAAAGTCAGGAAAAAATATGCTGCAAGTGTATGCCGCAGGTAAATGTATGTATAAAATGAATGGAAATTGAACCGATATGTACATTAATATCTATTCTATTCGCTTTGTTTGTTTTGAAATCACAACATATGGCAAATAATATTGAATTAGCGTTATTTTATGGACGTATTTTTTGGAAAAGGTGCGTTCAGAATAAGACCGCAGAACGTTCTGGTGTATTTTCTTCAGTCCGCAATCAAGTTGATTGTTCGGTACAAAGATTTCCGTACATTTGGTTTAATACTCGGGAATCTAGGCTGTGTCTGTGGCTGGAAAAGGTTTATTTTGTTTTGTTTGAAGTACATACCTACATACCTGTATTTTATTCGCTTTGATGGTGGAATACGTTCGTTGGATTTATTTAAAGAAGATTTATTTATTCCACCTTAAAATAAAATACCACCCGAATTTAGGCAATGGTTTTCATTGTAATACCCAAATGTAGAGTTTAAACGATTAATATAAATGTTAAAATAATAAGTGAGACTCGTATACCTATCAGTTATTAGAATGTAAAACAAGATGTAGATTCATGAGGAGGTTAACAAAAACATGAATATATAGGTACCTCCTCAAATGATAATTCAGGGGAGGTTAACAGAAGAGGCTCTAGCAGTAGATGTCACAGACCTTTCACCGCTTCGATTCGTGACTCGTGACTTGTACGAATGGTGTTCCATACTAGTTCCGGGTCGCAATTTGCAGGATAATATTGCCCTGAAACTAACGAATCAGAAGAAGTGGGTTCTAATATTAAAATCAAAATCGAACTCTTATCACCGAAAGTAACAGTTGCGCATTGCACGTATACTTATGTACGTAGCGCGTGTACCTTTTTTTTCTTCTTCGTTAGCTCCACACAGGAGTCCCTGAGGGAAAAAAATCCCCCATGGCCTATTTCAAATTTCGGGATGCTTTGTGGAGGGTATTTTTAGTGAAGGAAGGAGAGGAAGTTCTGGAAAGGAAAAACGTATTAAAGGTGGGTAGGAATCTGGGAGTATGTTCAGGACATATGAATCCATCCCTCCCACTAAGGTAAGGCGATGTTCCGAGAGAGCCCTGCTGGAGAGATTAAAATGTCTCCCTCGACCAGTCTCTCAGTTGGTGGACAAACACATCCGCTGCCAAGATCCTGCATGACAAACCTCACCCCATGAACCCGGGCACCCTTGCTAAGTCACCAAACGTAGCGAACCACTTGGAGTGACCTATGGAAGAGGTGTTGATAATAAAAATAATTGGTACCCGGGGCGGCGGTACTCATTTCCACCTCCTAAATTGTACCTACTCTCCTTTCATGACTGAATTTCCAAAATTTGCCAAATCTTTCAAACGTCTGTTGTAAGCAAAGCTATTTTACTTCACAAAAGTATTTTTATAATTTAAAGTTTTTCTTTTCTTGTATAGGACAATTATTTAGGTAGGTACCAACTACTAATGCACTCTTGGTTGAACCTTGTATTGTGTTTTTTTTTTTTATTATGTTCCATTTTTTTATTCAGATTTTATTACATTTTCCGTATTTTGATAGGTTTTCTGGAAGATTTAATAAACACAGTAGAATTATTCAATGCACTAAATGAAAGCTTAGCACTCCTACAAATTACAAAAAGTGTATGTATTATGTATGAAACGAGCGCAAAGGAATTTATAATAAGGCAAAACGCCTCATTTAAAATGATAAAAAAGGCGAATTAAGACCAGTTATGTAAATCTGGTGTCGCGGGGGAGGAAGTAGGGGATGATTAGTACAGGGGGGGCGGGGGCGGGGAAGGCGCGCGGCGGGGATTACGGGACACGCGACCCCTGAGCCCTCGGCCCTACCAACTACCAGTCCAGGGCCCTACAGCCTGCAGGATTGGGCGGGACTTGTGGGACGATTTAACTTTTTTTTTTAGTTTTTGGGAAATTAAAATCACTGTTATTGCAGATTTTTTTGCATCAATCAAAAAAAAACAATTCAAAAGTTTTAAATAAATTTGATTGTGGCGCGACGATATGGCGTAAATTGTATGGGAGCAAAACTTTAACTTTGAAATAAGTTACTCTTTTGTAAGTAAGCCCATAATATATCATGTTGTTTGTATTAATAAAAGAATTGTAAGTTGTGGTTTTCTTCTTTTGTAATGTGTGCGGGAATTTATTTATTTCGTTATAAACCGTCATTACACTTTCATATTTGATAGTGTTAGGATTTTTTATATCATTGACCAATAGAAAAATGACGCCAAAAGCTTAAAAAATACTGTTTTTAAAATATTACCTAGGTTTTTATTTAAACATGGAATTGGTATCAATTTAATGTAAGATAATAGTTTATCTAATATAATATTCGTAGGTTTAAAGAAAAGGGTAGGTCCTTGTTAAAAAGCGTTAAGTTCAGCAATATGTACCTATTATTATTTATTTGTTTAAGATAGACAGGCTTGACTCTGTGAAGAAACGGGCGGTCCGTTTGATAGATTCTCCCATCTTAACAGATGGATTGCAATCTTTAGAGCACAGGCGTCAGGGAATGCTGTCCTTGTTCTACCGGTATTACAATGTAAGATGCTCCGAGGAACTAGCGTCATTGATCCCCTCGGCCCCGGTGCATAGTCGGGAAACACGCCAAACACGCGAGCAACATTTGTACACGGTTGACATTAGTCACATGAGAACGGGTCGTTCCTACGACTCGTTCTTGAGTCCAACAGCTCGGCTGTGGAACGATTTCATGGGAAGGAGGGAACACGGGTCTCTTCAAGACCCATGTTCACTCCTTCCTTTCCTCAAAAAGACCCTCCACACAGCATCTTCAAATATGACATAGGCCCTGAGGGAAATTATTTTCCTCAGGGCCTATGTCATATTTGAAGATGCTGTGTGGAGGGTCTTTTTGAGGAAAGGAAGGAGTGAACATAGGTCTCGAAGAGACAATGTAAAAAAGATACACCTGATTCGTGCAAAGCATTTCATAAACATTGTCACATGTACTAAAAGTTTGTTTTCAAATTGATCAAATTGAATGGATCATGAAGTCGGAGTAACGCATCATCGGACGCGTCATAGTTTCAATTAAAGTTTGTTAATCAATCGTAGTCAAAAAGCTTGTCGGCACAATGCTAATTTACTTTCTACGTCGTAAATTACTCATTCCGGTGACATTTTGATTCGACTTATCCGAGATGAGAGGCGGGAATGGACCAGATCTAGTTAATGACAAAAACCAGGGGATCGCAAACTGAAATATTTCAGAAACGAAATCTTTTACAACACTCTGTGGCATGGTGCAAAAACAGTAAATTATTCCAATGATCAGCAGTTTTTGGCGCACATTGAATCAAGGCTTTCTCGGATGACCACTCACGAGTTTAATGTACCCTGTCTCAAGGATTGTCTGAAGGTGTCTCTCTCCTCTGATAGACACAATAACATTATATCACTTGTCATCAGTTTACGTCCTCGTGAAACTAAAATCTTTCTTGAGAAATATAGTTACAGCTTGACATAAAATCCCGTATCCAATAAGTGCTGCATTAAAAATGTACGAGCCAATAACTGAGTTTAATACACGGAAGGGATTTTCCCGTTCCTTATCATTGGGCAGAAAGGGATGGCAATGTTGTCCCGTCAAAGCGAGGAAATAAATAAAGCTGTCTTTGTCTCGGATTGTGTGTAATAAGAGATAGTATCGATAAAGGTGAACGCTACTTTTGTAAACGATATTACCGACATTTATTGACTAAATTCGTAAGCGCTTTTCGAGGGTGGTCTCTCTGGGGTGGACAGATTGACTATAGAAAAAGATTTATCATATTATTTTCTTCTTTTAATAATCCTCGCCAAAATGTTATTTGATACAGTTATGTAACTGCTATTAGCGATATCTTAACTTCGATTAATAGTATTAGAAGGCATCAAATTAACGTGCGTAAAACGATTGCTAAAGGCATTGAAAAAAACTATTTTAATTTTGACAATCTATTTTAATAAATCTTTAAATTATTCTAAGATATACACAAACCTTCTTTAGTTTTTGTCCGGGCATAGCGCTTGGGTCCCACCTGGGCGTCGCGTGTTCGATTCCTCGGCTGGCTAAGTCCTCCATCACAACAGAAGCATCATTTTCGGCTTTCTGTGGTGGTAGTAGGAGATTTTCAAACATTGTTGGGTTATTCGTAACCCTGGAATGATTGTCTTTCTTTTTAAAAAAGAAAAAAAAAGCTTACTTAAGTTGGGTTCAAAAAGTAAAAAGAAAATGCATTTCAGCTCGCCACTATGACTGAAGTCTCTCTGATTCGATTCCGCCCTTCGAGTCTGTACGTGTGAATCCATCGTACCCCGCACCGCGCCCTCGTGTCCTGCCGCCTTCATATCCCGCCCACCTCTCATGGAGGATGCTCTCTACTGCTCAGGTGGATAAACTAATAAACGGGACCGAAGCTCGAAGCTTCGCTGAATGCGCTAGAAATAATATTGCTTCGAGATGATTTGATTGTCGGCCGACGCTGTCAATATTGTCGTGGAGATTTCAAAGGGAATCATTGGGGTTCATTCGAAAATATCTGCTAAAAAATAATGATTCAATCTGATAATCAGTAGGTACTGATGGTCAGTTTTTTATTTGAAGTTCAACTGTTTAAAAATGATGACAATGATCACTATTTTTATTATTGAGTAAAATTGATGAACCTTCGTTGATGGAACCTAAAGGGTCGCTTAATTGATTGATGACGATGTAATAAACACAAATCCATAACAGACATTTTGCTGCAGTAAATAAAACGTGATCACTCGATAACAAACTACATAATTAATGGTACAAGATCACAGACAACATGTGGCAACATGGGGGTCACTCAATTACGAGTCATCGATCTATTTTGCTCGCAACAAATAATCATTCAGTTGGTCACCCAGACTATTGATCATTGCCGTATGAATCTTCAGCATCCGATTTTTCACTTGAGAGAAGTATAAATACTTTGTTGTCTGTGTAGTTGGGGTTTTATTGTTGGCGATGTGCGCCGTCTCTCTGGCCGACACAATATCAATCTGGAGCAATTAACACTTCTTAACCTGCGGGACTGCGGTTCAGTTCCCAGTGCGACGGTCCCACGATCATCAGGGGACAGTCATTCATATAAATCGCCATTTTAACTAGTGATTCGCGGACCGAGACGTCGATACAGATGGCAAATTGATCGCTATTCAGGGTCGGGACCCGCCACTGTCCAGTTGCCCGGTCCCACTACCGCACCAAGTGCCCAGTGCGATTGACGACTTTATTAATGTGTGACCACATTTGATTTGATGGCTCCAGATTTAAATAAGTGTTACATCAGAGATTAATAGCTGTCGCCTCATTTGTATTCGTGTCAAAATTTAACAACGATGAATAACACCACTCATATAAAATACAAAACAAAGTTTTGTTAATAATAAATTATCGGATACAGAATAATTTTATTTTTATTTTTATTCTTTTATTTTTATTTATTAACAGAAACAAACAGTACATTATTTACATTGGTGAAAAAAGTTTACAGTTAATAAGTATATTTCAAATTAGGTACCTATGATATGTTTCATTGAAGTATCTTGTTTATATTCATTTTTTACCTGGTGATGTGCGTTGTGGGAGGGTGTGTGTGTGTGTGTGTGTGTATGTATGTTTGTAAGTATGCGCATTAAACTATATGATTGACATGATGCTCTTTTTAAATTTGGGCAGTGAATCGGAGAAAATGTCGATGTTATAATTTAGATTAATATTATTGAATACGTGAAGAGCACGATTGATTGGCGAATTAGTTGCAGCATTAGTCTTGTAATTAAGCGTGTGGAATAGTTCTGTATGGCGTGTACTTCTTAATGGTATGTTAAAATTAATTAGGGAAAGTAGTTATTACATTGTTTATTTATCATCATAATGTTTGTAATAATGACATTAACTCATAAAACATAATGAGGGTACTGAAATCAAATAAATATCTTATTTTAATACCTAGATATAATATAATTATGACTACAGTTAACGTTTGCAGAGAATCAAAGTGGACAATAAAATAATTAGTACGAGTTGTAAAACTATTAACCCATTTGCCCAGATATATCTAAACTAAACTATCGCCGCTTGTGCGAATTTCTAATCAAATGGATTCGCTTGGATTTACCCGACTGATCTTTTAATAATTTCCCCTTGCGTAGGCAAAGAGCGCATGACAATAATAAAAAGATAGGAGGATTGTAAGTGATTTACTACATTTATCATATCGAGTAAAATCGTTGATAACATAAGGGCACCCTTCGCTATGAATTGTTCTACCTATAATACCTTTAATGAAAATATCTATTTATTCACTTTCATATTTATTCTATTTTACAAAGCATTTACGGTTTACGGTGGCCAAGGGTTCCAAGTCATCGGGCTTCCTACAATGTATCTTGGGATCAATTCTCTGCGAGTTAAGTCCTCGACCGTAGCACAAGCAACACCTTCTAGTTCTAGAAAGAGAGCGAATTCAAATTCTGCCAGGTTATACGTAAACCTAAAAGTTTGTTTTTTTAAACAAAAGAAAAATTTAAGAAATACTGAATTGTTGATATGAAAATCAGTTTAGGGAAAATATGGTATACCTAATTAAACAAAATATATCTAAGTGATTCCGAAGTGATGTGCGGAAACGATGTACCGCCGAATAACAAAAGTATAAAACATGTTTTCATTCAAATCCATCAAGGAAAAATCTGTGTGTCTATATACTGTGTATACCAGAGTAAAATAAATCGATACTGTATATAAATTCGTTTGATATTCATACCAAATTATTAAAGAGTATTTTGGAAGTTGATTTTTCGTTTGAAGTTGGTAATTAATGCACAAAAAATTATAATACTATTTTAAATATCATTTTGAAGGGCCAATTGTCGGCGGATCAACTGTCGGGTCAACATGAAAAAAAATAAAAATTTGTTCTGTTATTCTCGTACATATCTGCATCATTTCTTCAAAGTTACAAGATTATTTATGTACTGATAATAACTCTCAGAGAACGGAAGAGATAAAATTAGAAAATGCATAAACTGGAATTACGTAATGTAGTTATTATTAATAAAAAATGCAGTATTATTACGCTAATAGTCACACTATAACATTGGATTTTTTTATTGTTGGTGTTTTATTCATTTTTAAATGAAGATTTATTGATTCTATGTGTAATAAAACTTATGTAACTTAGAATCGGCATTTGTTGATGTGTATGATTTTTGAAGTCATGAAATTTTTCACTGGAGTTCTTCATTATGATGTCCAATTCAAAATTTCGGTAGAGTGCAGCGTGGGCGGCGATCGGCAGATAAACAAACGGATGATGTCACCGGACCATCAAGCATCGTCAGCCTCTCGATAGGCCGGCAGTAGCGGCGGGCGGTGGGTGATCGCTGATCAGTGATTACCTCCATCACCGGCAATTGTTTTGTGCGGCGGACCACACGCAATGGGCGGGGGCGGCCGACCGGGCCATCGATTAACCAAATTAACTCGGATTAAGCGAAGACTGCTCCATACTGCTTACTGCTTTAACTGCCCGCTGTTGAGTGCTCATCCGGGGCTTCATGACAGATTTGGCTTACTTTACTGCTCCCTGCACGCGCTGCCATTTAAGGAATTAAATATTATATCCCGAAGTCAGAGGCACGTGCTTTGAGCAGTGTTTATATTGTGTTATTAAATAGGGCTAAATCTTATCCAGTGGATAGAAAATTTTGCTAATGTGTAGGTACTATCTGCTTGGATATTCGATTTGACCAAGGTTTGACCTAAGGCTAAGTCTTGTGGATGAGAGCCGCCGAGCATCGGCAAACTGTAGAACTTTGAAGGAGGTCTGTATCTATTGTTCAAAGCTGAGATCTCGTGAAGAAAAAGTGGAGTTCTACTAGCAGTAGCTAAGTCATGTAAGTTTTCCTTTATTGATAGAATATTTGTAAGTATAATAGTTCTAAAAATAATTGAATCCTTAATGCTGAACCTATTTCCAAATTATTAATATTTAAACTATCTGACTTTACTGGGTACTGAATAGGATTATTATTATTTAGGAAAGGAAGGAGAGGAAGTTCTGGGAAGGAAAATGATGTTAGGATGGGTAGGAATATGGGAGTCAGTGTGTTCAGGAGTGACGGACGTATGAATCCCTCCCACTGCGGTGCAAGGCGATGCTCCGGAAGAGTACGGCTGGAAAAATCAAAGAGACTCCCTCAACCATTCTCTCTCGATCCGGCCTGCCATGCAGCTGGTGGACAGACGCATCCGCCGCCAGGTCTCGTACAAACCTTAACCCATGAGCCCGGGCACCCCTGATAAGTCACCAAACGTAGCGAACCACTTGGGGTGACCTATGGCAGAGGTGTTGGTTATCGAATAAATGGTTCGCGTAGTGGCGGTGCCCATAATCGCCTCCCAAATTACGAAATTTTTGCCATCGGTAAGTCGTTTTTCTAACAGGAATTTGATACATTTTAGCACTGTTCCACTGAATGTGTGTTATTGAAATGGTTTCAAATTCTGTTTTTGTTTTTAACAATCAAATAAGTTGGGTATATAAAACTGCGGCGAAACAATTAACTAGATTATAAGCCCAATGATGATTTCCTTCATATTGGATGTCAAAACGGCCGGATGTATATCTGTATATGTCGTCACTTAAGTAAATTGCTTATTCCCTTTTACCCAATCGTTTTAATTTACACCAATCAGTAGCGCCGCGCGACCTTTGTTTCTGTGAGTTCACGAACACCCTCGCAATATTTGTGTTCAATAAATGAACAAGAGGCGACTGGGCATCGATTGACCTTAAGGGGTAACAGGATGAAGTTATTTACGCCAATCTAGGGCGCTATCTAATAGGATTTAGATTAATTTATCAGTGCTTCAAGCTTGGATGACATATCGCCCGGATCTGACCCCATGAAAACTTCTGTGGTGTTTCATAACAAATAGGTGATTTTTCAAATACCAACCATCAACATTTTAAATTAAGAAGGGAATTCTTAATTGGTATGCCTACATGAACTAGTCCCACCGAGAGCCGTATGGACATCTTCGACATTCGTTCTATTTCTTTTCACACATCTTGTTTGAAAGCCAAAAAGAAAGAAGATACTAGAACGATTACGGTCCTCGCTGGGGCTGGTATGACAATATTTTTAATTCATCTTATTAAAGCCATTTATTTTATTTTATTGTGTTTAGATACAGTTAAATGATAAAATTAAAAGAATATATTAAGATTAAACAATCAAGTTCCGTTAGTTCTCCACGTAACATATAGTGATGTATATGTACCTATGTATAAACACATTACACGTACTTACTCTTTGATATTTGGTCGATGTGAGTACTAAGATGTAAACAAAAATAATTGAAAAAATAAACAGTAAAAATGAGCATTTTATATCAATATTTTAGTAAATACTTGACAATCAGAGAATAAAGAATATTACAAGAAGTGCCCAATTTCTGTGGGCATGTCTCCGGATCCAAATATTTGCTAATCGGGGCCTATATTTCCACATAAAACTATGTTTTCGAAATTCAAATATGATTGAGATCTACGATGTCAGGTGAGTGAGTGTAAGTGAGACTGTATGCAGGGCAGTTGGGCTAAATAGGACCTTTATTTACATTAAAATTTGTATGGAAGGCACTCCTAGTGTTATTCTTTATTCTATGCTAGTATTTTATAATATTCTCATAAGTACTAACGATTATTATTATTACGTAAATCAAAAATTTGATTAGTTTTGTCAGGTAAGGTTTTACAAGTGAAATATCACTAAATTGCTCAAAGTAGGTCATTTGAAGTTTTTATTCAGTATTCAATTTATCTATTTTTAAAATCATTATAGGCCTATGCCTACTTAATGTGAAAAATTTAAAGAACATTTTATTCTCACCATAAATTAGGGTGGGTTGAAAGAATCTGTCATGTTTTCTGATAAATAAATAAAATAGAATTCAAAACCGAAAAGTCATTCCAATAAAGCAAGAGTTTAAATCAATCAAAAGCATGCTTGAGTCATGAATCAAGGTTAATTTCTTCACAACAATGACGAACAGATAGCAGAGACACCTACACATTAGGAGATGAATTCAGTATAGGGGGAAAGGGGTACTTAATCAATGCAATGATGATGATCTCGGGTCACGGGGGCCTACTCGGCGTCACTAGGAATAATTGTGTGGCGCCTAGCGCGTTACGTCACTTCCTGTCGTCAGCAAACAGAGGGCACAAGAGGTGCCAGTACCAGTACTAGAACACCCACAGGGAACTCTCGTTGTGCCGCACGCCGCCCCGGGTCAAATATCAAATGTACTGCCATAAGTGAGTCATCAATTAAAAAAAATAATAATTGAATAATGATTTTGTTTGGAGAGTGGGTGATATTGTATGGATAATTCTTCAACACAAAAGCTGCTCATGAATGTTATTTTAGTTAATTTAATTTTTTATATAATATGATTAAAAATAGTATGTACATATGTACTCGTACCTTGTTTCACGATTTTTCAGAACAATTTCCGCCTTTTTGGGTGAAAAAGTCGGAAAACTCTTTCCAGCTTTCATTTGTTTTAAAGAATTATTTAAAATTCTTTATACTTTACTAAAACGTATCAACGCAAGCGTGTTTTTTTCACTATAACATCAGAAAGTGAACGAAAGATCTACCAACAATGATCCTTCTTGTTTTATGTATGTACTTTAATTAATGTTTATGTATTACAACTAATTAAGAATGTTATGATGAATGGTGTGCTCACCTTTCTTTGGAATTATCACTGAAACCATATATTAAATTTTTTAACTAATGTTGATAATTACTTGTGATATATTCTGTTGGCGAGCCAACAAATAAATAAATAAAAGCACATCTGCCATGATGATGGACACCATGCCGCTGTCCGAAACGTTGGCTAAAGAAGGGGGTAGCGCAACATGGCATAACACCCCAAAAACAAATAACGAAAATACTTTTGCCCGTGAAAATCTAAAAACGTGTCTATGGTTAGAGGATTCTTTAACTTTTGTGATTTGTACCAAATCGACGCTATAATTTATTGAGCGTAGCGAATTCCTGTTTTATCTCGGCCATCAATTGCAACAATCTTAAAAAAAATTGTTATGTTCCGGATCCGGTTTCTAGATTGTGGCCATTTTAATCTGTCGTGAGCCACAGTAGCCAATAGGCACGATCAAAAATATATAATTTTTCTCAATAAAAGTAACAATTCTGAGGGAAATACTTATGGTAGATTATGTATATAGGTCTTCGACCAAGTATACCCATATAGGTACTATTTTTATAAAAATATACATTAACTCAATATGTGGGAAGACGGCACAATTTACAAATTATTACGAAAAAATTTCATCGGCCCACGACAGGTTACATGGTTCAGTAAAAAAAAGTGAATTCGTTGTTATTATTAATTTAAGTAGGCAGGTATTTAAGTACCCACTTGCAAATCTTATAATTTCAGATGAAATTTTGGATTTGATATAAACTAAAAGAAAAATAGAAACATTATTTTTTGGACGAAACTACCTGCCAAAAGTAGTAATAAATTTAAAGAATAATTTAAATGCTGGGTAAGTGCTACGTAGATTATCCTGGTTGAACTACTTTATGACGATATCCTCCTTATGTAACTAATTGGGAGTTTCACATCCTAAGGAAGTGTCCAGTAGTTATGGCACGTGGTAGCTACATAGATAGATTATATAATATGAAAGCAATGTTGGTGCAAAAGATTTTGCTTGTATCCTGATCGAAATTTATTGCATCCTCAATCTTCTTATAAATTCAATTGGATGCGCCGGCGCCACATCCTCTAGTTACTCATCATAATGAACCATTTCTTTATTTTATCTCCCGAGTCCAATTACACTCAAACAATGCTCCACAGAGTATAAAAGTACCTACCTGACGAGAAGACCAAAAATCAGACAGAAAAAAACCAAGTCTCCCAAATTACCATACGGAAGGTAGCAGGATTTCAGGATTGCTTTGCACTACTAGGTTTTGAGAGCTGTGATATGGATTGTTAGGTTAGAAAAAACAAATTAAAAAAGAAATTTAACATTTCTTCTTGTTCTTTACTTTATTTTTTATAATTTCAAGTCTGTTATATATATATGTATTTCAATTTGAAAGGCGGGTATGGGTACCGCCGCCCCGGGAACCATTTATTGGATAACCAACTCCCCTGCCATAGGTCACCCCAAGTGGTTTGCTACCTTTGGTGGCATAGCAGGGGTGCCCGGGTTCATGGGGTAAGGTTTGTCTAGGTCTTGGCGGTGGTACTGTGTTGCGGGCCGGATCGGAGACTGGTTGAGGGAGACGTAAACTAGACCTTTCGACCCATCGCCTTGCGCCACAGTGGTAGGGATCGTTTCATACGTCTGTCACTCCTGGACACATTGACCCCAGATTCCTACCCACTCCTCATGCCTTTTTCCTTTCCAGAACTTCCTTTCTCTAAAAAGACCCTTCACACAGCTTCCCCAAAGATGAAAAAGGCCCGGTGGGATTTTTTTTTCCTCAATGCCTCCTGTGTGTAACTAATGTAAAAAAAGAAAAATGATCACAGTTGAGGAGCGACGCTCCATATTACCGATGATATATTTTTAAGAAAAATTTAATTTTGGTATGTTAAATATTTTTTTTATAAATCCGTCACCTAAGATGGATTTTTTTTTTTACGTCGATATTATATTTTCCAGATTCATAATACCTATGTCATATTAAAACGTATGGCGACTGGATGTCACCTGATTTTAAATACAATTTTGATGAATCATCAGGAAAATTTGTGTCTCTTGGAAAAAAATTGGAAACACTGATTACTGTGAAATTTTAATCATTGCCTAATTTTTGATGATTACTGGTTTTGTTAGCCTAATCCTTTAAGATATAAAATAGGAAATCCCCGTCGGAAGCTAAAAAATACCAACACAATTTTGATTTATTTTAAATGAAATTTTATTGTTATTTATTTTCCAGCTAACAATAATGGTGGACTGCAGTTGGGAGGATATTGCAGAGGCCTTTGGGGGCCCCTTCCTCAGGGCACACGACCCCAAATTCAAATGGATATTAAACCAGATAGAGGTAAGTTCCTAACCAACATAATATGTAAATCAATTTTGCATCCGTTTAATAAGTAGGTGTGTTGATTAACCGTCAAATATTTTGTTTCGTTGCAAAGAGTTCGGTACAATGCATTATATTTTTTATGTTGTTTTTACTTGAGTTCTGTAAAGTAATTTTGAAATTCGATCCCTCGTGCCGTGACATGTTGTAAAAAATCGACGATTATCAAAGATTTAATATGTTGGACCTTACGGGGTTCTTTCCTTTAGGCTCCGTAACCGGTCTCAAAAAGAAAAAGATGGAGAGATATGAAATTACGAATGTTAGAGGAGCGCGCTAACATTTACCTACAGCGATAAAATCGATGCGAAAATTGTGAAAATGTTTAAAAAAACACGGCTCGATTAAAATAGAGCAAAAATCTCGTAGAAGGCGTCTTAAGTATCATTTAAAGAAACATTGTGAATTTTTTCACAACTATGACTTGTAAAATAACTTTAAAAAGACGTGAAAATAATAATTTTCAGAGCTTTCTTTGCGATTTTTTTCTATAGAGGGAATTTCATATAATTTGCGTTTTGGCGTGGAACGCGTCTAGATATTACCTTCTAAAATAACATATATTTTTTTGAGATCTTAAAAACTTCTAATGTTTAAGGCAGATATGTAAGAAATCGGTAAAAATTCGGGTTGCGGAGGCTTAAACTCCTATATTTAAAATATTCATCTCAAGTTGTCCCTCCATTTTACTCATTTATATGTAGGAATCCTAAAAAGACTGTATAAGACAGAAAAGAAAAATGATGAACCAAACACAACCAAGTAGAAAAAGCTATTAAATCGCATTAAGAACTAAGATAGACTTATCTTGGAGCTTTGTACCAAACATTACCAAGTAGAAAAAGCCATCAAATCGCATTAATAACTAAAAAAGATTAATGTTGGAGCTTTATTCTAAATATAACCAAGTAGAAAAGTCATTAAATCGAATTAAAAACTAAGAAAAACTCCTCTTGGAGCTATGTACCAAACATAATCAAGTAGAAAAAGCCATTAAACCGCATTACGAACTGAGACAAGAATCATTTTGGAGCTATATACCAAACATAACCAAATCGAAAAAGCCATTAAATCGCATTAGAACTAAGACAGAATCATCTTAAAGCTATATTCAAAATATAACCATGTAGAAAAAGCTATTAAATGGTAATAAGGACTAAGATGGTCTCATCTTGAAGCTATGTACCTAATGTAATTAAGAAAGACCTGATATTGCACTGGTGAAATGGCGCATACAAAATAGAATAAACAAATTATCTTTTTGCACAGTAGACCCTCTAAAATGAAACACCAAAACAACTCACTTTTTGCAACAGTCCACCCTTCACAAAATTCACTATTGTTGACACAAAAATACCATTGTACTTAAAACATATTTGCATTCTTTTACTACTGGTGGTTGACTATCATTAAAGCAATCACCACCCTGGAGACTAGACTCTTACCCATCACGCAGATTTCGAGGAAATGAGGTGCTAAATGTAGCATGAAACTTCACATTTCACAAACATCTGCCCCCTTTCCTAAAAGGGTCGAACACCGATCACTATGATAAGACAGCTACGGGACCGATATCATCTAGGAATGAATTTGAACTGCAATAGAACCGTCATAAAAGTGCGTGAAAAGCAAAAACTTTTCAGTGTGTTCTAGTTTCCACTTTACTAAGGTGGATGTTGGCTACTTACCCTACCTACTCAACTCCAGCCTTATCGCGACCGTTTCCTTTACCGTTTATGGTTCTGATTTTATATCGCGGCAATTGCCTTTGAAAATCCTATCAGGTTTACATTATCGATAAATCTTCATCGCGTTGTGTGAAAATCGAACGCGGAATTAAGAAACGTCGATAACGGGGATTAGCTTATCTGAAACTCGAATGTGCCCAACAGACCAGCTCGGTGTTGTATAACAAATAACAATAATTGACAATACAAGGTGTGCGGCGGCAACTAAACGAGTTATACTAGTATAAAACATATGTTATACATTGCAACAGAACAGAAATAAATAACTGTCCTTCAATGGATTTGTGCGCTTTTATACAATGGTATAATATCGGTGGACTAGCTCAGAGCACATTCATTGATTGTATCTTCCTTTTTCGAGAAACTCAATTCGAACCAGATTACTAGAAACGTAGAAATATCTGTTTAGAGTCTTCAGTGACTTGTAGGTTTTCAATTTCTGAGAACATTTATATAAAGGAATTCAAAAAACTAAATGTACATTTCCCAAGAAATATAACCTTTGAACTTCCCAAGAAATATAACCTTTGAGATTCAATATCTGGGCTCCACGCTAAAGATATGGGGATGGCAATTTTACTTGCTCAATTATCTATATCATTTTATTTAGTGTATGACACTAGTTCTTGCTAGTAAATCCAGGCGACAATCAGTCTTTTGGCGTATTGTTATCTTGTTATTAGCGTATGTTACGCGTATTTATATAAGTGGCGTGAGCGGGTTACGTTTTGATTAATTACCGCAAATCAGCGGCAACATATAAAAAAATTGTACTTATCAATCTGTCCCTATATCACAGCAAGAGACACACTAAATCCCTCATAACAAACGGTACAAGAAGAGGTTCTTATCTTAATTACTTTCTGTGAACAGTGGACCTCGCGTCCAAAAAGTATGTTTCTAATTGTCTATTATTTAATGTATCAAAACCAATTTAAAAAAAAGGTCGTGAGATTTGTAAGTTGGTTAATTAAATATTTTTTTATTATTTCAAATAAACAATTATTCAATTGGTCCATCTGCTCACGGGACAACTGAATAAAAAGCAGTTGGCAACTCAAGTCGCCATCCACAGGATAGCGAAATCCAATAGCGAAATCCAATGATAGCGAATATCCACAGGATAGCGTGAATTTCAATAGCGGTCTGCATACAGGCAACTTGTTAAAGACCAGTTGTCAATTGTCAACTCGCAGTGCTAGTTGCGTTTCAGTTGCCAAGTTGACAGGTTGCCATGGTTACGCCTCACAACCTGTCAAGTTTTTGAGCAATCTACTATATGTCAGAGCGGGAAAATGTCGATTTTGTTCAGGAGATTGATAAATGATTATTATATTTTAAGGTTGATCATTGATAAATTATGAATAAATTATAAGCTGGCATAATTACTGAAATCATAAAGTTGTACCAGCCAGTTTTCGGTTTTTCCTTGAGCGAAGGCAGAAATGACAATGGCAATTATTTTTTCAAACTTTCTTCAAGCCGGTAGTTACCATAATTTTAATTATTCCGATGTGACAGTTCATAGCTTGAACCACGATCATGCGAAATCTGGATGGGATAAAAAGATAGTAGGTATCCAACAAAGCCACTATCTTGAACCGGAACCGGAACTAACAAACGAATTTACAAACAAACAGATAAAATTCCAAATATGATTTTAGATTTTTTTTACGACCAAAGGTACTATAGTGATTAATTTTTCCTTCTTCCTCCTTCTTTAGCCAACATTTCGAACAGCGTTACAGTGTCCATTATCTCGGCGAACTCCTGCATCAGCTAAATAGATCTTTGTCCGAAATTTATAGGTCAACGCAAATATTTTTAGCTCGCAATGTATTATTTCTAGAACTTGGTGATATTCATTTATAAAATACATCTTTCATATTTTGTAAATTCACAGTGATTTTCAGACGAAGTCGTCTTTAGTAATTTAACTATTGGTAGGTTATTATTTAATTAACTGTTCTATACTTTAGTGATTTTCTTTTTAAAGATCTCCGGTCTAGTTAGCGACTGGAAAATGATTTAGGCCAAGTATTATTGTGGGTATTAAACGTGTGTATGCATGTAGTGCGGTAGATATATGGTACGAATAGCATCTTCTGAGATTGAGGAATAAACAAATTACCGGCTGACAGATTGGCCCGTGGGTAGAGCGCTGGTCGCTTCACTTCCACAACATTATGAGGATGTTCACCATTACCTGATGAAGTGCATGCATTGTGGATTGATGAGCTGAGCTTTTGCTGGTTACTTTGACAATCGGATGAGTTTTGCATATGCGCCGGAAGATTGTATACCCACACACCGACAAACACATAAATAGAGGAATCAAACCTGACAAGGGCGTATATATGTAAAAGCCTAAATAGGCGTAAATAAATAAATAAATAACGCTTATAAATACACCTAGTTTTAGTATTGCCTCCAGAATCCCTCGAGGAAGAAAAGAAACCACAATTGAAAAAGATTTTTGGCAATAAATTGCTAAATAAAAATCTTGGTATGGTGATCAGATGTGCATTTCCAGGTGCATATCCAAAGATCTCTACTATTTTTATACGGGTTAAGGGTGTTAAGAGGAGCCCGATTTTCGATAAATTTCAACAATAGGTTTTTTACCAAACTATTGCTGTCACTGTCACTCTTACTCCCCCGAAAACTGAGCTGAAAAAAAAAATTGCACCCCAGCTGACAAATGTAAATAAAATTATCAAAATCTCTAAAACTTGACCGACTTTTAAGATTTTTTTTGCTAATTCTGTTAGATGAAAATACTCTATGTCTGTACTTTTTTTATTTTTTAAATACAATGTATAGTTTACCTACTGAACGTTTGTTGATGACGTTTAAACTAGAAAATTTTAACGATTTTTGGAGGATCCTAACTCCCATAAGAAGTAACTCCCGTAAAACTTACCGAAACGCTAGTGGTCGATATCTATAATAATGTATTTTTTTTTAAATTAGCACTAGTGTAAAATCCAATGCCGTAAATGACCAGTGCCGACATGTGGAAGATTTTTGAAGAAAAAAAATGAAAATACTACACAAAAGGGTGACAGGAAACGAAATTCTAATTTACATTTTTTACTCTAAATAAAAATGTCACGAACAAAGACATCCCTTAATATACTATATACATTTAAAAAGTGTGAATACTCCATTATGGTCCCAACTGCTACCAACTGTCTGGAGTCACTGAGACTATGGCACCTCCAATTGGGGCGTTTTGTGGAGCTGAAGTTAGGATAGAGTAGGTAATGGAAGGAGATGAAGGAGAGGAAGGTGGGCAACATAATAACTTCGTAACGTATTCACACTGTTTATTTGAGGCTGGTTTTAGTTTTTGTACATTTTTTTAGTGCTAACCTAAAAATGGGTGATATTTCCATGTACACTCGCAAATATGCCGGTATTAGTATGAATAATTATTTAAATATTCACAATAGTTAATTAATATTTTCGCAGTAATTCATTCCTAGCTTCATTTACACTAACCCACACAGTAAGTAGGTATCAATAACATAGATCGCAAAGTTCATTAAGTTTATTAAACTACCACAAAAAAGGTTGCAATAAAACCAACATTGTTTAATCTATTTCCATCGAATTCAATATTGATTGCAATAAATCAGAATTATTTTTATCTTTATGAAACGGTTTACTCCTTCCAAAAATACGTTTTTATCACATATCACACGGAACACATAATCTCCGCCTGGTTTCTGATTGTGTTGCACTCATCAATTCATATCGCTGTGAGGCTCACCAATATTTTGTGATTTTGTGATTGATTGGGTTTTTCTAGGCGAGCTTAATCCTCACAAAGAACGCCGCCGCATTCATATCTCCAACGCATTCCATTTATTTATTTAAACCGCTAATTTATTGCCCGATTTGACATCTAAACGAAATAATCCTGTTCTATTTTTGAAAGTCAAAAATTTACTAG
The DNA here is from genome assembly GCA_917563855.2 of Limnephilus lunatus. Classification (NCBI taxonomy): domain Eukaryota; kingdom Metazoa; phylum Arthropoda; class Insecta; order Trichoptera; family Limnephilidae; genus Limnephilus; species Limnephilus lunatus. The sequence goes on from OU830595.1 coordinate 72,972,379, forward strand.
GCAAATTTAAAAATGTATTTCTACACAGATATGCGTTTATCTATGGTGCGTATTACATCATTCGAATACTTGCATAGAAGAAAAACAGTTGTTTTTTCTTAGAATCAACATTTGAGTGTATTTCTATTATTTTGATCTTTGATGTAATCTATCTAAACCCCTGGTATTATTATTATGAAGGTGCTATAAATTAGCTCGCATTTTAAATTTAGCATAAAACTTATGTTTGTAATCTTAATTATTTGATTGGAAAATATAAAAAATTTGAACAGAATAATTAGATGGTCTTTATTTAAGTCTATATTTTATACAAGGTGGCGCAAAAGTCATCACCCTTTCGGAAGATGGCATAATTTTTGCAAATGGCGGCAATGTCAGTTCTGCTTTGACAATTGTGAAGTAAACAGGTACAAAATACACGTTAACAAGACATGAATCGCAATACTCCTCAAGAACGGGAAAATTTTTGAAAAACGCATTTCCGGATCGCCTAATCTCTCGCTTTCGTGATTTGCACTTACTGGCACGATCGCCTGATTTATCCGTTGCAGACATCTTTTTGTTGGGTTTCTTGAAGTCACGAATCTATGTCAACAAGCTTCAGACTCTTGAAGCCCTCAAAGAGAATATCCGTGAAGAATTCGAGAACTTATCACCGGAAGTTCTGCAGGAAAGATTGATGGATAACGCCATAAATCTGGCCGTGGTCATCAATTCTGGCGGCGGCCACTTGGCCGATATCATTTTCTCGACTTAATAGAAAAAAATTAAGACATCATAAAATACAATTCAAAAGTATAACCAAAATTTTTCATCAATAACAAAAAATTACAGCCAAAGAACATCGGGTGACAATTTTTGAGCCATCTTGTATGAGCTGTTCAGATCAGTAGTGCCGTTATAATTCGCAAAAGGCAAATTCATCTCGTAAATAACAACCTTAGAATTACGTACTACGTTGCTATTACTTCATCTTGACTTCGCGACAAAGCCTCGATACTTTATTCCGTCGAATGAATCACCACAAACATCTAGAAGAATACGGCTTTAAGTTTACAACCGATTTTCTCCCACTAATAAAAAAGTTTACACTAACTTTATCGTAAATTTTACAAGAAGTAAGTCATGACAAGTTACTTTTGTGTAAGTTCCGGTCGTTGCTTGAAGTTTGCGGCCCATACTTAATGCATTATAAATTGGTATTTGCTAAGCAAACAGTAGCCCTCTAGTTGTGTTATCATTTATTCACTTTAATGTGGGAATGATTGACCGTCCACGGACCGAGACTATTATTGTAAATGGATGCCTGTCAAAGATTTGTTCGTTTGATTCTTTCTATTTATAAAGCAATAACTAGGTACCTTCGAAATTCTGGCTTATTATCTAATTCGAATACCGACTACTTCACTACTAAGGTAGGTACTAAATACGACAAATAAAATGATTGATTAGATAAGTGGTGTTCAACCTTTCGGTGATTCGGGACCGATCTACGTATTTTAGTTCAAAGCAATCAAACTAATCAAAACTCTATCTGGTACAATCGAGTAAATCACATATTTCTTGCAGTAATATTCAACACAACCCCACGGACGATGTGCTCAACAGCTGCAGACTCTCTACCAAGTAAATGCTAAAAAAATATATAATTTCCATGGCGCAATTTATGAAAGCAAAGTTTCTGACCGCAATGAAAAAAAGTTAACTTTTGTGCATTTTTTAGGAATTATTTTTTACAAAAAACGGCAAAAAATTGAGGTGCCAATAACGTTTATAATTAATGGTGTAATAAAATATGGGTGCGTTTTTATTTTTTTTTCTTCATCAGTATTTTAGTTAGAAAAATTTAAGTAATTTTTAAAATTAAGTATTTTTTAACAAAGATTGCATTCTTTGACTTGGTTATTTATAGAAATAAAATTTGATAGCGTATTTCATCACCTTTCAATAACAGTTAATAGTTTTTAGATGCATTCACAAACATTCCATTTATTAGAATTTTATTTCAAAACGGAACTTTCTGACAAAATACCCCCGATTTTTTAAGGGTTAATATTTACTGTGAAGTAGTTTTAAATCTTCCAATCAAGAGCGTTATTTTAATGTAAGTGAAATCCGTAGGAGCTGTTTTTACGAAATTTTAGTAACCTGACCAAAATATAGTAAAAAAAATGTACTTAAAAAAAACTTTCAGAACTCATCAGAACTTTGAAGATGTAAAAATGTTTGTAAAGCCGTTTGTAAAAATTTTCACGAAAAGCAAAATTTCATGAATTGACAATTATATGGGTAAATTATAAAAAAAACATAGATTAGATTTAAGCCCTGGCCAGGTTGCACAAAATAGTATTCAGCTTTGATATTGTTTCTGTAAAAACAGAACCTGTGCGTTTTCTAAAATATTTGGAGAACTCTGATCAAAGCTACCCGTTTTAGAATAGCTATTACAAGAAATTATGCGTTACTGGTATCAAATTACGCGTATCGACCTGCACAACCCGAATGGAGAATAGTTAAAATTGAGCAGGAAGCTCCTCGTCCCCATTTTGCGAGAAAAGGCCCACAATGAACGCCTTGAACCGGGCGACCGAAGCGGCCCGAGAGCATATTTACGAAATTGAGCGGTCGATTACCTGTGCCCCTTGTAGGCGCACAATCCTCGCTTTATCCACATTCAAATATCGTTTTATTAATCTCACTTCGTCCACGTTCATATGTCAAATCGCTTAGCGTTTTAACCCGTCAGTTGCCTGCAACGGGCAAAAGTTAGTAGCCATTATTGTAAGCATTTAAAAATATATGATTAATGTGGTATTAAATACTACGTTAGTGGTAGAATCAAGTACAATAGTACATATGTTTGTTTTTCTGTTGAAGCTCGCATGCTCGGCGACAGTGGTGAAGTGACCCCCTTTGTGTTCATGTTTGACCATTCCACGGATATTCCTTTCGTTTGCAAAGCAGGGCTGGCGGCGCGGCGCACAGTACACAGTACACAGCGGTGATACATGTTGTCCAAACACAGATAAAAATGCATATTTTATTGGTGAAACTTACGGCTTTGCACGGTATAGGCCACGTGAGCAAACAGCGCTAGAGCTACCCTCAATAATACGCTACTAGTACATTCGATATAATATCTTATATTTCGCGGAACGTAGTTATATGTAGGCACTCCTAAAAATATCTTAAAATATGAGCGTAGTTTCTATACAATGTTCGTAGGCCACATGAGCAAATAGTGTTGGAGCTGCCCAATTCACATCAATACAATTTTTAGTAGTAATTATATTCGACAAAACTAAACTTTCGTTGACCGTAGTTATATTTAGACACTGTAGAGAGCCCGAAAATATCTTTTTCCTAGGTCACATGAGCACACAGGCCTAGGGCTGCCGAACAGTTATCAGAATAACATGTGGTAGTACATACTCTCGACAACACTGTACTTTCGTAGATTGAAGATTTATTTATTTTATTTATTTATTTATTTATTTAAAATTTACGGCACAAAGTGCCATTTACAAATATGTTTTTATTAAATATTTTTTAACAGTCGTAGTACATATTTTTTTTTTTTTAAATTACACATAACAATAGAAAAAGAAGGATATTAATAGAACAACTTGATGAAAGCCAAAAGAAACACAATAAAATAAACAAAAAATGTCATGTAGTGACCTCATTAAAATATGTTTGGCTGAAATGTTTGATCAGTACAGCCTTGTATTTCAGTTGGGAAATATTAAAAATATCAGCAACATTGGCATAAAAATTACCAATTGTATGTAATCTATTTATTACAGAATTGTAGCCTGAGACCGACTTATAATTGTCACAATAATACATACTAGGGAACCTTGATCTAATGGTAGGTACATGAAAGTGAATCAACTTTAATATATCAGGGCTATCCAACTGATAGTTTACAATTTTAAATAAAAATATTAGATCAAAAATTTTTCTTCTGTCGCTTAACTTCAACAATTTCAATGAATTTAATAAAAAATCATAATTTATTGATTCTGAAGGGATTCCAAGTCTAAAATTAATACACCTCAAAAATTTGCGTTGGACTCTTTCAATTATATTAATGTGATTATTAAAGACAGGTGACCAAATTGTAGAATTATATTCTAGAATGCTTCTAACGAGAGATGTGAACAGAATTTTTAATGTGTGAATATTTTTAAAATCTTTGGAAATCCTTAATATAAAACCTAACATTTTCATAGCCCTATTTGCTATAGAAGTTACATGAGATACAAAACAGAGTTTCTGGTCAAAAATGATGCCTAGGTCAAGTATTTCGTCTACAGAGATTAAGTCAACATTAGAGAGTGCATAATTATATATTATTGGATGTGTAATTTTGTAGAACCTCATAACTTGGCATTTGTTAATATTTAGCTGAAGTTTATTACTTGAACACCATTTGAAAAAGTTGTTAAGATTCTCTTGCAAGATTGTGCAATCATGCACATCATTAATGACTTTAAACAGCTTCATATCGTCGGCAAAGAGTAAAACTTCGACACTGTGGAAAACGCTAGTAACGTCATTGATGAATAGGATAAATAATAAAGGTCCCAGGTGCGAACCTTGCGGGACACCGCTGGTAGCAATAAATTCGTAGGATAGACAGTCGTTGATCTTTACAAAGAGTAATCTATCAGATAAGTAGCTGATCAACCATGCCAAAAAATTGCCACTTATCCCTAATTTTTTTAGTTTATTTATTAGTATTTTGATGCAGACCTTATCAAAAGCCTTGGAAAAATCAGTATAGATGGAGTCAACCTGTTGCCTGTTAGTCAATGCTGTGTTTATGTAGTTTTCATATACTGTAAGGTTTGTGAGAGTAGATCTAGATGAGACAAACCCATGTTGGCAATTGGTAATAACATGTTTAATATTAGAGGATATTTTACTAAGAATGATTTTTTCAAAAAGCTTAGGAATACTAGACAGAATACAAATAGGTCTGTAATTGCATACATCATTTTTTGAACCCTTCTTGAATACGGGGGTGAGATAACAGGATTTCCAGCTATTGGGGAATTGACCTTTTTTAAGAGATTTGTTAAAAATTTTGTACAATGGATAGGAAAGACTATTAACACAATTTTTCAAAAATATGGGTGGGACATTATCAGGACCAGAACTTGTTTTTGGTTCCAAGAGTTTAATGGAGGCAATGATTTCGTTACGTTCAATTACTAATTCAGATAATTGCAAGTTAATATCAGTGACAAATTCAGGAACACTATCCACAGGGACATCATCCTCATAAACACTTTTGAAAAAGTCTGCAAATAGATTGGCAATATCTTCAGTTTTGGCACAGGTCTTGCCATCATAGTTCATAATATTAGGAATAGAAGAATAACTGTTTTGTAATGATTTAGAATAATTAAAGAAAGATTTAACATTACAATTGATAGAGTTTTCAACTTCTTTTATATAATTTTTGTAACATTTATCTGAAATTTCGGCGCATTGCTTACGCAACTTATGAAATTCAGTATAATCATGAAGTGATCTCGTTGTTTTGAATTTGTGGTGTGCATTCTTCTTTTTAAAAACTAAGTTAATGAGATCATTATTAAACCATTTAGGAAAAGTTGATATATTATATGACGTAACAGGTACATGACTTGTAATAATTTCTTTTAAGATACAGTAGAATTGTTCAATATTGTCATTTAATACACCATCGTTTAGAAATGACCAATCAACCTTGAGGAGGGAGTCACATATTGCTGTGTAATTGGCTTTATGAAAGTTTAAAGACATTTGTTTGATTTTTGGATTTTCACTTATGGTGTTGTTTATGGTTATATCTAATGATGGGTGGTAATTGTCCACAGGAAGAAGAGTATCTAAGGATTTAGTAACAGTTATAGATTTGTCGTTACAAAAAACTAGATCCAGAGTTCTGTTATTACTATTTTTGTTATCGTTTAATTGATTGAGGTTTAAAAAATTGGACATTTCGAGTATTTCTCTTTCAATGATAGATGCGCTGGAGTTATAATTTCCAGATAATTCTGAGGATAGTGAATCCCAATTAATATTAGGTAGATTATAGTCACCTGCAATGATTATTTTTGTTTTGGGGTATTTAGATGTCAATAATTGAATCTCATCAATATGGTTTTTATAGATAATTAGATCAGATGAAGGAGGAATATAAACACAACCTATTATGATTTTATTTTTTTTGTTAGTATTAATCATGCAAAAAACATGTTCCACATTTTTATATGTAGTGTTAAGCTGTCTAGAGACTAATTTCTTAGAAATTGCTATCAAAACACCACCACCTCTTGATTTAGAACTAGTATTCTTGTTTCTATCCAATCTGTAGATATTGTGCGTTGGTAGTCCCAGTTCCGCTGTGTTGATATCAGAAACAAGCCAAGTTTCTGTAAGAATGATGACTTCGTAAGAAAGAATTGACGCAGTTTTGGAAAATAGTTGAAGTTTTGTTCGCATCCCTCGTACATTTTGATAATAACTTTTTAATGATGTTAATGTCCTAAGTTTTTTGGCAATGTACTTATTATTTTAGGACAAGAGTTGATGTATTTAATAGTTAAATTCGCTTCACCACCTTGTAGACGATCTTCCAATTCTTTTCTCAGGTCGGACAATTGTTTACGCTGTAATACAGTCTGATCACATTTGATTTTTATCTCATTTGAGACAACGTGTCTGTTTTGGAGAATTAACTTCGCTTGAGACTGTTCTGGAAATTCCATTTTTATGGGACGTGTTTTGTCACTACGTTTGGCTCCCAGTCTGTACAGTTTTATATTATTGGTATTTAAAGAGGTGACTTTGTTTAAAATACCTGCGACACGATTTGTGTCATCGGTAATACATTGTGCTTGAGTTGTTGACTGGCTCTCAGGAACATTAAAAAGAATTACATTTTTGGATCTTGTTTTTCTGTCTTCAATTTCATCGAGGGCCTCGCATAAATTAGGGGCGTTTGCAAGTTGAGTGTTGTTAGACTGGAGTGGTTGGTTTTGGATAATTTGTTTGTAGGCGCCTAATTCGCCTTCCATGATGCCCAACTTTATGCCCATTTGGCCAATGGTTCCCAGCAGTTCTGATAGTTTGGGCAATAATTTTGCCATTTGTTCTTTATTGAATCTGTTAGTTGGGTCCATAATTGCTGTATTTAAAAAACTCACCAAGTTATTGGCATTGGCCATGTACTGCTGAGCGTTGTCATTGGTGTTCATGATGATTGTGAATTTTTATAAATTAATAAATAGTGTTAATTGTTTGTGATGAGTTGAACTGCCCTGCAACAGGACTTTAGGTATACACTTGTTGACACTGGTGTAATTTTATTGACACAATTATATTTTGACAGTTATTTAGTGAATCATATAGTTTCAATTATTAAGATAAACTCCTTATGACAAGTTATAATTAATAGAGACACTGATTTGAAATCAATTCTTCAATAGTACAGTAGCAATTTTTCAAATGTAATACGAATAAATGCAGTTTAGTGATGTTTAAAACGAACAATATAAAAAATACGTGTACTACGGACCGAAGCCAGTGTTGCTGTATGTAGACAAGATGTATGTAGACACCCCTGAAAATATCTTAAAATGCGATAGTAATTTCTAAACACTTTTCGTAGGCCACTGGAGTACCTAAATAGTGTTAGGGCTGCCCAATGCCAAACTCAACAATGCATTACTATTTTTTTTAAGTGAATATCATACTAAGAGTCCTAGAGAGAGTAAAAAAAATCAAATGCATACGAAAAAAAATGTATAGTTGAAGTCAGAAACAGAAGACAGGATTAGAATTTCCAACCTAATTAAAACTTGCTTATTAATTAAAACGGGTTGCATTTGTATAGGGTGATGCACCGGAGCAAAATTCGGAAAACATTCATTTTCTTAATACTATATATAGTAATATTTAGCAAAATACATTACCAACTATCTCAGAAAAGTCACATCAACTACATACAAGTCATTTATGAATTCATATTTGCGCATTTTACAGTATGACTTCGTATGCCCAACTACTACGTCCAAGTACTTCGTACTTCCCATAGAAGCCCAAAGCCCCGGTGAATTACCTTCTCGGAAGCAGGAAGCAGGAAGCCAGAATGTCATTGGATGTCAGAGAATGTCGCCGTGACGTAGTAAACGCTTTTCTTACATTCGGTTTTGACATTTGTAGCGCTGAAGTGTATGTGCATGCAGGTTTCACATGCACCTCTTCACCCCCGGGGGTGATGATACACTTTCTAGAACGTGTCTGCAGTCTGCTTCAAGAAGAGGTTAATATTAAATTATTTTAGCATGTCCAAAGGGGCTGGAACTGAAATGAATGCCTGGAGACCTTTCAAATGTTTTCTAACTTTCCTATATATAGGTATTTTGAATAACTTAAGTTCAACAAATAGAATTTATTAAGTAGTAATAATCGCCTTCTCCCTAGAGTCAATAACATTTTTCGAATTGTTTTTTTCTCATTGAATAACTGAAAATCATGTAAGTAACAAACGGTATGGCATATTTTCTTATTTTAAAGGCAGTTTAACCCCACAGACCTCTACCATGTTTTGTCATAGGGTCAAAATATTTCAGCTTTGCATTAAAATCCAAATAAATTAAATATATATCTGAACGTATCCAAAAACTAAAAATTGCTTTTGAAAGGTGATAAAATACGCTTTTAAATTTCATAAATCGAAATAAACAAACAATGTTTGTATAAAAATTTTATGTGCCAACTAAAAAAAAGTTTTAAAAATGGCTCACCTCACGTTTCTTCTAAGTAAAATAAAAAACGAAAAAATTAATACACGTATATATTTTAACAAATTTTAAAAAACAAACGTTATTTTCACCTCACTTTTGTTTTCATAAATGTGTAGGTACATTTTACTTTTTCTGTGGTTGACTTTTAGATTTTAATATAAAGCGTGGTGTTTTTTCTTTCTACCACCGTTTATATCATATTCCACACTATGATAGTAAGGGGGACCATTTGTATAAGACCAACATGAGTTGTTCCAAAAATTAAACAAATTAACCAGAGTTAATAGACTAAAAAACTACTGAACGGATTTTCATGCTTTTTTCACCAATAGAGTGATTCATGAGAAAGGTTTAATTATATAATTTGTCAAGGTTTTGTGTAAATTGGTTGAAATATATAATATATAAAGGAGAATGTCTGTATGTGGTGGACGAGTGGGCTGGCAAGAGGGTGGTGTGGATTTGATTTATATGCGCAAAGAAGGCCATCTGTCTATGTACATATTATTTCGAAAACTCTGTGCAAAGCCCGAGTATCGCCGGGGACTTCTAGTAACGCGTAAGACTAATGACGTAGCGACCTGAAAATGTTTGGGTTGACATAGAAATTCCAGTCAGTACCTACCGTTGTCTAGCAATAGTTTTTCAATATAGAATGATGACCATCCTTTTTTAGATGTGTATAGGTATAGATTATTATATGATCTAGTGCAGATATTATTCAAAAATACCATTGATCAATCTCCTCTATAAGTAAAGATTACATCGAGTCCCCTTTACGTACCAGGGTCCACACTTCATTTAATATTTAACTACTTTTTAAATACGTAAATAACATGGGGTATCATCTGACAATCAATCATAGCGGAAAGTGTCATATGAGTAGACAAACAAGCCCCCGGGAGCCCCGCTTCACGAGTCCACATAAACTATTCCGAGGTAAACTCGGCTAGAACAAAGATTTTCTATAAAACACAATGCGATTCGAGGATGTTTTTACCTTTATGGACTGGCGGGTATCCCCCAAGGCCGGTATCTAGTACCTAGTGCCTTCAGCTGGAGGTTGTTTATGTGTTGCGCGCTCCTTGTGAGCACGGGAAGGGGCAAGCTTGACCGGAAGTCTGAATTATTTACGTAATCTGAAAAGTAAATTTCACCTGTTTTGTTTGTATCTGTTATGTTAGAATTTCACCAATAACATCTATCTTTTAGTTACAATACTAGGCTTTGCCCAGAATTTTCGAAATGAAACTTCCTTAGCACCGTTGTGATTTTAAACTCGATGGAACGGAAACCAGTGTCACTAAAATGAGACAAACACATACATCTATGAGATTTAGCCCGCGAGGGAATGAGATATGAAACCGCACCTACGAAGCATCGCGCTTTGTCAAACTGCGCGCATCGGCCGCTTTTATTATGAGCTCACTTTTCAAGACCCCTATTGGTTGAGAATGTTTGGGTGAAGGTTTCATTTATACCGTGTGTGAACTGCACTCGATTTTTTTTCAGTCGATTTTAACGCTCTTTTGGCACATTATTTGAAAAAAAAAACAACAAAAATATAAACCATTTTTTAAAGCTAACCATTACCAATTTTTTTTAAAGACTCATTAGTTGTCTTTTGTATGAGTTAGTTTTGTATGATGGTTAATCCCGATACCGATAAAAAATAGTTACATTGACCCAAAGAGCAATGCAAATTTCATGATGCAAGAATTCACCTAACTGAAGATTTGGACTCTCATTTTGCTTGCTACAAAAATGATACCTTCTAACAATAATGGAATGAGGAGGCAGAAAGAGAAACAACAAAAGAACGAATTTTGTTAGATTTTTTATGAAATATGCTCTTTTTTGCACGGTAGCGACACCCTCGTCTACACACATAGTTTTATCTGTAACAATGTTGGTTATGTATTATAATGTAAGTCCTGAAATCCCAGTTCGCCATTGCATCAACTTTTTAATCCAGAGGTAAAAAGGTTGATTTAAAAAGCTGCATGATTTTTGAACGCAGCGCGTTATTTAAAATCGTTCAATAAATTACCAAATTTGAAAAACCGCTGAACATGAAAGGGTGTCGAAAGGGAATTGTTTCAGTTTACGGATTTATCTATTTGAATGCAAATTGCGAATTAATCATTCGCAGCCGCGGGGCAAACGTTTTTAATTTGTTGAAAGCGTGAAAATAACAATCTCGCTAAATTAGTTTTTTTGCAAGCGGTCATTTTTCCGAAGCGTTTGCGCTTTGCACTCGTGCTGTGCTGCGCTATCTACTAGTACTAGTTACTCTCACACCTGTTGTTTTAGCGTAATTGAAAATATTTTTACATCCTTTGTTGATTGCCAGATATTTTTTTAGGTGCATTTAAAAAATATTTTATAATAAATGTTTACTGGCTGATTAACTAATCTAGATAACCAAGTGTTGTGTCATAAATTAACTCACACCGCCATCTGTTAAGAAACTTACGAAACTTACAAAGCATTGTCCTATAAAAAACATTTAATTCGCAGTAATGAATATTGAGGTCAATAATCGAGATAAAAACTGTCATATATCATTAAGTTGAACCAAATTACATACAGTAAGCCAAATTTCATCAAAATCGGTTAAGTAGTTTTGGAGTTTATCTCGAACATACATCGTGACGCGAGATTTGTATACATAAAAAGATTTATATAATTAAATCAAATCTCTAATATAATATACATAATCAAATCCTCTAACGAATCCCAAGGTGTCCCAAAATGTATGTATCACGGAGTACTGAGAGCCGATAATGGAATAGGCGTCGCAAATTTATTTTCAGAATTTTTCAGTTCGGTTTTCAGTAAGCCCTCCAATCCACTTGCCAGTGTTCCAACTGACGCCGGAAACCATCATCCAATATAAGTAATATTAAGGTGACACGAGAAATTTTCTTAAAACACCTTAAGGAAATTGATACTAGCAAAGGTGCCGGTCCTGACGAAATACCTTCTATCCTTATTAAACGATGTGCACACAATCTAGCCTTACCCTTTTTTTGATTTTCAATCGCTCTCTAACCCAATGCACTGTCCCTGTTATATGGAAATCCGCGTTTGTGTCTCCCATCTTCAAGAATGGTAAAAAAACTGATGTCACAAACTACAGGCCAATCTCCAAACTTTGCATATTTAACAAATTTTTTGAAAAAATAGTTTACGATCAACTATATGCTGCTCTTAAATCTATCCTGAATATGAACCTACACGGTTTCAATAGTGGTAAATCAACAACCACAAATCTTTTAACTTTCATAGAGTACCTCCAGGATAATTTGGATAACAGAATACAAGTGGACATTGTCTATACCGACTTTAATAAGGCGTTCGACAGGGTCGATAACGCGACTGCTTTTGGATATTGGCATTCACGGCAATCTTTATCGTTGGCTCTCTTCTTATATTTCCAACCGTAGTCAAATAGTAATGGTTGCAGGATTTAAATCCGATTCTGTTGCTGTCACATCGGGAGTTCCTCAAGGCAGCATGTTGGGACCATTATTATCAATAACTAACTTGGTAACTGTGTCTTAAACTCGCAAACCATCCTGTATGCCGATGACATGAAAATCTACTCACCTATAAAGTCAATAGAGGACTGTCTGAAGCTGCAAGATGATTTGCAATGTTTTAGCAGGTATTGTAATGCCCATTGTCTGGAAATAAATATATCTAAGTGCTTCGTTGTGCGCCTTACTAGAAATAAAAACGTATTTACCCATGAATACTCAATTAATCTTGTACCGTTATCTATCAAATTCGAAAGTAAGGACCTTGGGGTTATACTTGATAGTTAACTGAATTTTAATAAACATATCGACCACATAGTCACTAATGCATCTTCTATGCATGGTTTCATAATCCGCTCATGTAAACAATTCAAAGACCTTACTACTTTCATAACACTATATTTCTCATATGTTCGTAGTATTCTTGAATACGCATCTCAAGTGTGGAACCCAGGCTATGCAGTACACAAAAATAGAATTGAAAGTGTTGAAAGTAGATTTTTATGGTATCTCAATTTCCGCTCTTTTCGATCTCATGTTAGTAATGAAGACTCTGCAAAATTCTTCAAAATACAGACGCTAACTTGTCGAAGAAATATAGCAGATTCGGTAATGTTATTTAAAATTACACATAACTTAATCGATAGTCCTGATCTTCTTCAACGCCTATCATTCCACTTCCTAATCGCAACAGTAGACAGTCGTTTACTTTTAATCTTCCTCTTTGCAAGACTAACTCCAAACATAACTCATTTATCTACAGATCCACACAATCATTCAACTTAAATTATTACCACATTGACATTTTTAACTCGACGTTACATGACATAAAACAAAATCTCACTAAGCAACATGACTCAAACTAGGAAGTTCAATCTACCCCCCCCCCCCTATATATTCGCGTCCTTAGCCTTTTAATCCTTATACTACATTTCTTCTCCCCCTCACATAATGTAACTAAAAATGAACTTATTAAGTGAACACCTTTATAATGCCACATTTTTTATTGGTGCTCCAGATTTTATGTCCGGGTTAAATCTTTCCCAAATGAAAGACTACACCCTTCCACACATTTTTCCACAAATGATTATCTAGTAAATTAACGCAATGTAAGTGCACTATATAAGTATAATAAATACAAAACAATACAAGAACAATACGTCAATCCACCAGAAACATAATGGGAAAATATTTCACCGACTCCAGATATTTTCATATCAGAGGGTTCGGCTCTGATGAAATCCTAACTGGTCCGATAAATCCTACTGATCCCTCAATATAAATATTTAAAAAATCTTTCGTAACCCTACATGTATTTAAAATGACCGACTTTTGCATTTTTATATAAAAAATTTTTGACAATTCTAATACGCCTAAATTTTGAATGAGGGAGCCAGGTATAATGCCAGTAGCCGAAATAACAAATGGTAATATTTTTATTGTTTGAGAATGCCAAATTATTTTAATCTCATTTCCTAAATCTGTATATTTTCTTATTTTTTCAGAAACAGTTTTCTGAATATTAAAAGAATTTGGAATAGCGACATCAATGATATAAGTTAATATAAATATTTTTTTATTTTATTATTAATTTTTATTTATTATTTATTTATTTTTATTTTATATAAGTTATTTGCTATTATTATTTGTGGAAAGTTTATAATTGGCATAATTAACCATTTTATAATTGTATTATTGTGTAATTTATGATTTTCTGTCAACTTTCCCAAACATAAATAAAATAAAAATAATTTGAAAATATTAAAAAAAAAATCATATATATCAAAGTCAAATTAAATTATTATCTTTGCCATTATAAACAGTCTTTATAAATTCATATACAACAGTGTAAAGAATATTTATGTCACTGATCAATAAAATAACAAAATATTAATTTTAGATCATGATAGAAAAAAAAGAAAAATTCATTCAACAATTTACGTAAACAATTTTTATGTGAATACCGCACAAGAGCCACCAACTGCTCCAGTATGGAGCCAGTGAGACTATGGCATCCCCAATTGGGGTATGTTGTGAGGCTGAAGGTAGTGGGGAGGGGAAGGAGATTTTTTTTTTTTTACATTAACTCCACACAGGAGGCCCTGAGGAAAATAATTTCCCTCAGGGCCTATGTTATCTTTGAGGATGCTGTGTGGAGGGTCTTTTTGAGGAAAGGAAGGAGTTAACATGGGTCTTGAAGAGACTCATGTTGTAGGAGGGAGGAAACACAGAGGCCGGTAAATCGTTCCACAGCCGAGCTGTTGACCTCAAGAACGAATCGTAAAAACGTCCCGTTCTCATGTGACTAATATCAACTGTGTACAAATGTTGGGCGCGTGTTTGGCGTGTTTCCCGACTATGCACCGGTGCCGAGGGGATCAATGACGCTAGTTCCTCGGAGCATCTACCATTGTAATACCGGTAGAACAAGGACAGCATTCCCACCTGACGCCTATGCTCTAAAGATTGCAATCCGTCTGTTAAGATGGGAGAATCTATCAAACGGACCGCCCGTTTCTGCACAGAGTCAAGGGTTTTTTTAGGTATTTGTTAGCTCCAGACCAGAGGTGGCTGCCAAATTCAACCGTGGGGCGCACTTGCGATTTGTACAGGGTTAGCAGTTGAGTACTATTAAAGTATCTGCGGGCCCTGTACAGTACGCCCAGTTTTTGAGAGGCTAACTTAACTCTGGTTTCGATGGAGCCCCCATACCTGAGCTGGTCACTTAGAGTTACACCAAGCATATCAATGGAGATCCTGTTCGGGAGAATGCTTCCGTTGAAGGAGACTAGATTATCATTTCGATCCCTTTTAGACGTTATCAAACATGATTGGGTCATTGAAACATTAAATTCGACGAGGTTATTCTTACCCCAAGAAAAAACACTCTCGAGGTAACCGTCCATTCTCTGCTTCAAAGCCCTCCGAGCAATTGGGGTTTGTGTGATCTTTGGAGGCTTGTCAAACAAAAAGCTATCATGGACTGTACTGTCATCCGCGTAACAATGAATCGGTGCACATGACAAGAGGTCGTTGATGTGCAACAGAAACAATGTCAGAGACAGAACCGATCCCTGTGGGACGCCAGCATTTATCGAATGCGAGGAAGAGGTGAAACCGTCAGCAACCGGGAGATAGGGAATAGGAAGGAGAGGCAGTACCTGGCTAATCAGATCTGGTCACCAAACACGGCTAAAGCCATTTCAAGTAGCGTTTCGATTCTGAATGGTGGTCTTACACTAGGGCTATACTGAGAGTATCTTCCACTCTGCCTCTTCTTTCTTAAATCTGCAAAATTAGTTTTGTGAAATATTTCCAAGATTTACATTTAAATTTAAATTGATATCAATGAGTAAAAGAATTTATTTAAAGCAAAAGAGGAAAAAATTTGACGATCTAAAAAAAACAATTAAATATTTGGTGTTTGGTTAAACACATTCGTTTAAAAGTTCTTTTTTTAATGGATGTTGTGAATTTAGTGAGGTTCGTATTAAACAGATCGATGTTTGGGCATCTATCTTCAATCAGAGATCAAAGCAAATAATATTAAAATTCAAATATTGTCATTTAAGATAACTGATATATGTAATCAATACAATATGTGTATGTCTATTCCAAAATCAGCGCAGAAGTTAAGCGATATTATTTGCCGACATAAGCTAAATCATTTATAATAACCGGTAGGTATTTATTCATTTCGGCAGATAAACTCTGAAATCACTTAGAATACTGAATTATTAGCGTACTTAATTTTTTATTTTATTTTATTGTATCACAAAAGTTTTTAGATGATTTTCGACTACCAAACTTGGCACATACCCATTCAAATTGATTTACATTATTTACAATAAATTATTGTGCTGTTAGCAACCAATTAAAAACCATTTAAAAAACTTTTGGTATTTTATTTGGTTTGTCATAAGATTTTTAAAACAACCAAAAATCAATATCAACTTCTCCAATGTATTACTTAATTCATAACAATGAATTGTATATTTATATTCGACCCAAATTCAGACAAATGCCTCCTCACAACAATGCACTTTTGTCAAGCGAATAATATTGTTTGCGCTTTTCGTCGCGAATGAATGAATAATTCACACTTTAATATTAGTGCGGAAGGGTTCCGAGGTGGGGCAAACAAGTGCACAAAATCATAACCTAGAAAAAATCATCTCTCTTTGTAATTCTTTATATGTATCCGAACCGAATCCCGGATTAGTTCCACATCACGCTATAACGCTGCGCCAACAATACGACAATCATCTCGATTCGCCTTTCAGGATGGTGAATAATGCACTGGGCGTATTTATTATTATTATTATTATCATTACACTTGCCCCCTATGCCCGCGCTCGCACCCTCTCCTCCTATGATGTAAAATCCGATAAATTCGGATCCGTGTAAATCATAAGCTGGACTGGATACGGGGGGTGCGGGGAGGGCGGGAGGGGGCGAGAGGCCCCCTCGCTAACGTGTTAATTAAGGGGGTTTGCCCATCGCCAGGGGATGAAAGTCAATTTACACTTTACACAACATGATACAGCTCATTTCACATTCGGATCTGGCTCGCGGTGATGCGCGGAGGGTGCCGACAGGCCTCGTCCCGGGGACTGAACGCTTATTTCGGCAAGTACCGCAACCCGAGCCAGAGGTTCGACAGAATTGATGATATTGTTAATTTTTGATAGCCTTCCATGAAACCATTAAAAAATATGTGATAATTTCATATGTTATTGAATTTACAAAAACATGATTTGGTGTTGTTTCAGAACAAATTAAATTTGGTATCAGCAGACTTATGGCCGACAAGACGGACGATGAAGAGGAAGATGTCGTTCCTCTTCATAACAACAACATGTACCCCAAGGCCATGTACACCGCCATGCACAGGTCGGAGTCCCCCTGCAGCCCACCCCCCCGCTCCCGCTCCACCTCCCCCGAGCTAGAGGTGGACTCCCCGCCTCCACCTCGGATCGCGGACTCGCCCTCGCCGCAGCCGCCCTCTGCGACGGACCTGGGTAGGGCTCCCATCAAGCGCTCCGAGACCTTCTCCGTCAGCGCTCTCCTCAGACCAGACATCCCCCGCACCCAACGCTCTCCTCCCACTGACGGGCCTTCCTTTGGCGATTCAGTATCCGTCAGCAGATCGTTATTCTACCCTAGTAATCCTTTTGCCGACTTTTTAAGAGACTCTAATTTACAAAAAAGTGGTCATGAATATCCTCCCGGTACGAGTCAGGGGTTTTTCCCCAGACAGTTTGTTCCTCCTGGGTTTTTCCACCCTGGCATGTACCCCACGAGCCCGATGATGGGTGGGAAGGAAGGTGACGATAGAGGGTTCTTCGCTAATCCTGCTACTTTGTATCTCAGTGCTGTGCAAGCTGCAGCGGCTGCCGCATTACAAGCAGGGGGTGGTCAGGGGGGAGGTTCTCCCTACTGTCCGCTTCCCGCGGAAGAACTCTTCAGACTGAGACAACTCCACGCCCAACACCAGCTTCTCATGAGGCCAGGGGCGCACACGCACGGGCACCCCTTAGCGGACGTCTTTTCATGTGTAAAATGTGAAAAGATGTTCTCCACCCCCCATGGTTTGGAAGTTCACGCTCGGCGCTCTCACAACGGCAAGCGACCCTTTGCCTGCGAACTCTGCAATAAGACATTTGGACACGAAATCAGCCTCAGTCAACACAGGTACATAAAAACCACTAAGACTAAATTAATTCATATCATATCAGAAATTAATTGTGAATTACGTCAATTCTTTTTAGGGGTTGTTATATATGAATAGTGAAAAATTAAACCGTATTTATTATGCACAACTGAAATGCCTCAGAAACAACCTTTTGTATCTGTCTAATGATAGATTGACCATGTACACGTACACTGACTCTATATAATTATTTCCCTTCATTAGTATTGTGGGCAAAGAGGAATGCATACAATAGTTAGTCCCAGAATTTCTGCGATTAAATAAATCCCACTTCTAGTATTACGTAATGGAATCCGAAAGCTTGTCAATGCAAGTAATTCTGGACTAATAAATGCATAATTTAGATTTTTATATAGAAACACCAAGTCAGTGAAAATCCTCCTGTCTGACAATTTAAACAAATTCATATCATTTAAAAGAGTTATGTTCTAGTTCAATAAAATTGCTGGAAAATCCATTTTAAAACTTTTAAAAGAATTTATTTTGTATTCTTTCGAAAGCTTGTACATAAATATTATATTGTGGATTCCAGACCATTAATAATTTACTTTTTTGATAGATCTGTCGAAAAATGGTGTCATTTGAAGTGCTATAATTGATATTATTAAGAAGTACCTGTTTGAGCAGCAAATAGATTACAATAGCGCACATTCATTAAACAGAATTTAAAAAGTGATAACACAGTAGGTACCTACCTACACATAATATGATTTTAAATATTAACCCATCCCCTCGTTCCTTAGGGCTGTGCACAGTGTGGAGAAGGTTTTCGAGTGCAAGCAGTGCGGGAAAACCTTCAAAAGGTCAAGCACTCTTTCCACACACCTGCTCATCCACTCCGACACCCGGCCCTACCCGTGCCAATATTGCGGGAAGCGCTTCCACCAGAAGTCCGATATGAAGAAACACACCTACATACATACTGGTAAGTTATCAATACCTTTACCAAGCAGTTTAGTTTATTTGCAATACACCAAAATATTATATGTTACGATCTTCATTACCATAATGATAGATACTCCAAAATGTGCCATATAGTAGGTATTTATTGCATTAATTATCTTTGGACCTACATAATAAACATCATGTCATGTTCGTTAAAAATATTTGTTAAGTCATTCCCTATCAGCATGTTGGTTTAGCAATATGACTCATTGCTATCACCACGTATTTTATTTTTATGATATTAGATACCTAAAAAATGGGTATTTTGGTATTCAGAATTATAATTATGGATTATATAAGTTTTACTAATAACATTTATTATAATATAAAACATTACATTTAAACCTCGTTGTTCATAATTTGTAAAGTTTTCGATCGCTGTAACAAACTAACCTGTATATGTATACTTTCAGTAATAACGCAATTGTACCTCTCTATGCCCTCGCTACGGAGAATTAATATTCACAGAAATTCGGTATGGTATTATAATTCTCTGGCCAGTCCGCGGTCAAATTGAGGGCCGACCTCCGCAGCAGGTAGAATCGTAGCCCCGGCCGCGTAGCCCCGGCCGCGTAGCACCGTAGCAGGTATCATGTTTGTGTAAAATAGCGCCCCCGGTTATGGTAATTGTCCATTTGGACCCTCAGAGCGCTGCTTAATCCGGGTATAGGTCCAACTGCGGTAAACTGACACGTTTAGAGCTTTACTATTCATTCGGCGCCAGTCCACTCTTCGCTCTTTGCTATCACATAAAACCGGCCGCAGATTAAACTATTGTTTGTTTGCCTGTGATCTTGCGAACCGTTAGTTGTGCGGTTACGCTATGCAAACTAAGGATTACAGACATGTTGCCTCGTAATCTCACATAATTAAGATTGTTTTCAGGCTAGATAGGTATCAATTAAATTATTAGGATGTAGCCGAGGGCCTGGTAGGAGACAAATGTATTGGCCGCGAAATGTACGAGAGTGGACCGGTATTAGAAGTATGGAGGAGCTTTTCCGGGAAGCGCAAGAAAGAGTTACATTTACCAGAGTTATCGCCAACGTCGGGGGGACCTGATAGGGTACACGAAGAAGAAGTAGCTACATAATATGATACTTATAAATAAAATAAATATATAAGGATAGTAATAAAAACGATTTAATTTATTAACAGTAATTTAACATTATAACACCTGACTAAACAAAACACAATCCAAACAATTGAAAAATAATTTTAAAAAAACTTTGTTCCTGGACAGAAAATATTACCACAATATTATTTATACCAGTGGCATGTATTCCATAGAAAAATATATCTTTCTGCTTTTCAAGATAATTATTTATCTAAATTTAACTGCTACTAATCTTTAAATTATGTATACGATACTGCCGCTATGAGTCGAACCGAAGTTCCCTTCTTGACAATATCAAGGAGGATGCTGTTTTTTTACTTATGTCGACCGAATAACACTTTATCCAAAACATGGAAACACCTCAGCACAGGTTCTCCCAGTGACGTGTTCACAAAATGCTACTACTAACTTTTTACGTAGAGTTATTGAACATTAACGTTTTTTATACTATTATGTAAACCACTGCAAAATGTATGTTCAAGAATAGAAACAAATAACGTATTAATTATTTAATTAAATGAAGACAATATTAGCGAAACTCAATCAAAATCTGAAGACAGAAAAATCAGAAAAAGATATTGGTTCCACTGGGACTCGAACCCAGATACCTTAGCATTCATGGCCAACTGCTCTACCGATTGAGCTATGGAACCCATTTCCAATTCGGTCACTTTTAACTGTATCATACTTCGACTAATAACTACCAACACAATCTTCATTTTTCTTAACGCACATATTATTGGCTGCTATCTTTATATATGGTTGCAAGATTCAACCCGAACTAAATGCTATCTAGATAGTGTGTGGATAAATATTTAATATTTATCCATTTTATTTTTAATACGTGACATCTATTGACTTTTCTGCAAGTCTAGGATGAATATTTTTTATTTTTATTTTTAACTTTATGAGTTAAAACTCAAATTATAATATTTAATTAAAAGCCAATAATATGTGCGTTAAGAAAAATGAAGATTGTGTTGGTAGTTCTTAGTCGAAGTATGATACAGTTAAAAGTGATCGAATTGGAAATGGGTTCCATAGCTCAATCGGTAGAGCAGTTGGCCATGAATGCCAAGGTATCTGGGTTCGAGTCCCAGTGGAACCAATATCTTTTTCTGATTTTTCTGTCTTCAGATTTTGATTGAGTTTCGCTAATATCGTCTTCATTTAATTAAATATTATAATTTGAGTTTTAACTCATAAAGTTAAAAATAAAAATTAAAAATAAAGTATTGGTCATCAAATGTAAATTAATTAACAATTGTTATGTCTGAATGAATTTAAAGCAATCCTTGGAATTATACATACATATATTATGATAATTTATGTATATTCATCAAGGGACTACTGCACGTACAAAGTTCTAAAAAAATATCAAATGCACAATATACATCACAAATAACGTGGTTGATTTAGGCACATATTTTTTTTTTGAAAACCCTTAAAATAGTGCTTTGTGTAGATTGTAGATACATATTTAATAATTTCTTGATTGTATGTTGTGAACTAATTTTGTAAACTTGACTGTCCTAAAACGGGAATTCCTAATTGGACGACATTCAGTCCTCGTAAATTTTCGAACAAACTAAAATAAATAATAAATAAATATATATTGTAAGTTGATTACAAAACGTAATTACTAGACTTTGTTACAACCTAATAAATATGAAAATAAGACCATCCTTAGTAAATATAAAAATTCTCCTGTTTAGATACGCCATGTATCTACTCATGATTTCATGTAAACATTCCTGCTCAATTTGAATTCAATACAATTCTGCTAGTGCTACTTGATAATTATGAATCAAGTTTAATGCTATTTCAATAAAATTGCATAAGGCATAAAGAAACCCCACAAAATCTAAAATATTTCTTACAAATATGATGTACTCATGTTTATTCTTCAATTAATATTATTAAGCCGTCACTTTATTCAAACTATGTACAAAGCACCACTGTGGGAGTAATTTTAAGAAAGAAGTGCACCCTTAATAAATTTTATGTTCAAATTTACATTAGGTATATTTTGCTGTGGGTTAAGCAAAAGCGTGCTGTTTGTAAAAAATCGCTCAGTTACAGTAAAGTTAACATTTTTCTTAACAAATTCTTTAATGGGATCCTCAGAATTTTCCTCGCTAAATCATTTTATACATAACTCTTTAATTCTGCAACAAACTAAAGAAGAAAAATTATCGTGTCCATTATGATTTCATAACATACCTAAGCCTAAATCCAGTATTTTTACATTCTAAGATTATGTTGTAGAATATCTTTAATGTAGAATATATCCCTTCAACAATGATACGCGAATCCCATACGAATTACACGCGTACAGCCACCGCAAGGGGCACCACCATATATCCGAATTTCCTCATGTAATCCCTTTACGTAATCTCCGTGTCATCTCCTGACGATGATCCCCTTAAATGTCTCCTGCCTGCACCACTATCCAATGGTGGTTAGAAGACTTAAATCCACCCTCACCAAAGCTACAAACTGAACCAGCAAAGCAAAAAGGCTCAAACTCAAACCCGAATATCAAAACCTTAACAATTTCATTGAAATGATTCTTTTTACTGGTTGTTGATTTTGCTTGTTCTGTTAGTTGGGTGTAGTCCAGGTTTCGAGAGCCGCACAATACCGTCTTAAGAACGACTCCCGGGAAGCCGGTAATTAGTAAATAATTCATCTTGGGTTGGGGAGGGGAAGTAACCCTTCCAACGTCCCGCCCGCTGCTTCTATCAGCCCAGCGATTTTGTTCCCGCACTCTGTAGACTGTAGGGGTGTAAACCCCTTCCCGCGAAGCTTTGTAATTAATAATGGTAGCAAAAGATATTTACCGAGTAGGGTTTGATATATAGAAGGTATATTACACAATCTCTTTGGTGGAAATTAACCTTTTCTTTCTGTCTGTGTTTGCGCAGTCTATTTATCTGCTTTTAACATAGATTTTACAAATCACTTGATTTACGAGTAGGCCGACCTCACAAAAACTTAAAAATTTGACACGATTAATATGCAGCCTGTTTCTGTCAAATTGAGGTTACTAGAAATCCGAGATATTAACAACTCCGGAGCTCACCGTGTGCAAGTTTTGAATAAAATACATATAAGTATAACATACTCGTAGATATCGCAACAAAATTTCGGTATCTGTGTACCTACTCGTTAAAAGAAAACCATTCGGCGTTTTTGTCTATACAAACGTATTCCCCAATTTTCTCTCTGGTTTTTGACACTATTGCAAATATTTTTTTCAATATAATACAGATAACGACCACTAGCGTATCGGTACATTTCGCTTTTTTGACAAGTTGCTTATTATTACTATAGGTAGGTATAACATATTATTACCTAGCTTGAACGCCATCAACAGACGTTCAGTAAACCAACTAGACATTGACTTAAAAAAAAAAAAAAACATATAGTATAGATTTAGAGTTTTTTTTTTTTAAAACAGTCATTAAAATAAATCTAAAAAATCGGTTCTGTTTTGGAGGAGAAAAATGGGAAATACGAAACCTCGATTTTGATAATTTTATTTAGGTATTGTCAACCTGTGGTGCAATTGTCTCATTTGCTTAGTATTCGGAGGAGTTGGAGCGACAGTGCTAGAAATAGTTTTTCCAAAATTCCCGAATACCGGGTTTTCTCTTATTGTTCGAATTAATAAAACAATATATTTAAAACTCAAAGAGAAGGAATGGTATAAATAAAAACATTTAAATATGATTTTTTTCCCAGACCTTCTTTTAATGGTATACTGCCCGAGTAATGAAAGTACACTAGTCTTAATTTTTAACTTAAAAAAATACAATTAAAATCGTTTAGAAATATAAATTCTGAATCAGACCTCCTTGTACCAGTCCGTGAAGTACTAAGTCCAAGACCTACTTGCAGCCGTCTGTACAAATTTAAATGCGGGCAGGTTAGATGTAGTAAATAATTCAGCGCGGGGTTGAGCGTACATAAATACTTGGCGAATGGCATTTTAATCAGTGTCTTAACTTTTGGTTCGGTGATTAATGGCCTGATGAAGGAGGAGAGTGAGGTAACTCGGTGAAGGGGTAGGCGGCGGTTTGGATCCGACCCGGAACCCGGTACCTGGAACCTGGAACCTGGAACGGGACCAGGACAAAGCGGCTCTCACCTGGAGTTGATAACAATTAGCGAATCCTTCGTCATTGGTCTGGTCTGGTGGAATGTCGTTTTTGCAGCGCTTGTGTAGCGTTGGAGGTTTTTGTCACAATAGGGACTGAGTTAGATTAATTTATTACTCTACACAACTTCTGCAATATTAAACTTTACTTCTGATGGGTACTTATGAAAATTGTTATTTTTTATAATGCAATGTAGAATTCGTACACTGTCACCAACTCAATAAATCCTTTAATGAGAGGAGCATTATTCGTCTCCCAAGTAGCACATACCATAGTATCCGGATGCATTTTTACCAACCAGAAAAAAAGAAGAGAGTTAGTTACCTTAAATTGATAATCAAAAGCGTTATAATACTGTGTTCAGCTTATAGGTGTTCCTATTTCTTGCAGCCATCCTACGAAATTATTTTAATGACGATAAAACAAATAGAAAATTAAAGTGTCTATTAAAATAACGTACCTACATTAATATTAAATCAGAAAGGACGCATAAAATAGGTGATTTGTTAATGTTAAGTTTGTGATGAGCAGAATAATGTTTTATTCGAAAAAATATTTTTTTATGAATTATATGCTTATTGTAAATGATGATTCTTTTATAAGAACTGGCGTTTAAAAGGTAGTTTGATTAGAAAGTAGGAAAAACTTTTTTTATATTAGTAATGAGTGTGCGATTGTTAATACTTTTATTTATTTGAAAATCAAATACGTTGGGTCAAAAAGAGTTTAAAATAGTTACATTTTTTTACATCAACTCCACACAACGTTAACGTCATCTTTGGAGATACTGTGTGGAGAGCTTTTTTGAGGAGAGGAAGGAGTGAACATGGGTCTTATAGAGACTTGAACTCACGAAAGCGTCGTAGAAGCGATCTGTTCTCAAGTGACAAATGTCAACCGTGCACATATGTTGGGCTCGCGTTTGACGTGTTTCCCTACAATGCACCCGTTCCGAACAGACCAATGATGCTAGTTCCTCAGAGCATCTTTCATTGTACACCGGTAACACCAGTAGAATAAGGACAGTGTGCCTACCTTATGCCTGCGCTCTAAACATTGCAATCCGCTCGTTAAGATAGGGGAATCTATCAAACCAACAGCCAGTTTCCGCACAGAGTCAAGGGTTTTTTGAGGCACTAAAAAAGAGGTGGCTATCAAATTCAACAGTAGGGCGCAATTTCGATATTTATTTATTTATTTAATACATGAAAAATCGAAAGTACATATAGTTTTTTTAATGATATTTCACCCTCCTTGCTAGGGATGACCCTGTGTTATGGCGGCTATATGTACATGGTCATTTGTATAAAGCATCTGCGGGCCTTGTATGCCAAGCTTCTGAGTGTAGCTTGACTCTGGCTTCAATGAAGCCCCAAACGAACCAAAAAAAAAACCTTATTAATAACGCAGGTATTTATTATTTTACCCACGGAGGGTTGGTCCGACTTGCATTCTACTAAACGTAACATTAAAAAAATGAGGCATCATTGTACACTGTACAAGTGTACAGAATGGACTTGTCAAAAACTTGTGCAAAAGTAGAGGGAAACACAAATAATACAGAACGTTAATTCCAAGCCACTCTCATTTTTAATTACTTATCCTATAGGAAAAAATTGCCACTGATTATACCGCGGCGGTATAGTCGCGGGGAGACGGGGCTAATTTGATACCATGTTTAATTTTTTTCCTCCCGCCGCACGTCTGCTTCGTGTCTCGGAGACAATTAGCGTCCGCCGCTCTCTTATCCCGGCCTCCTCATAATAATGACTGCCTGTTTGCTTTTTCATTTTTAACTGATTTTTTTTCACTCACTCTCTATTCTGACGCCTCGACGTTCTTGAAGGCTTCGTTTTAAAAGACAACCCTATTTAAGGTTGTTTTTTCGTTGCGCTTAATGTTATTGAATCCGAAATATTTCAGATTTTAATGAGCATCTAGTAATAAGTTTTAAAATTCTATCTAGAAAGTAATAAGATCGTCGATGTTTTCGTTTCTGCAATGATTTCAAAAAGCTTTCAAAAGCATGTTAATTATATTCTTCTTTCAACTTCATACATTGAATATAGTCGTGGATCCCTTTGCATTAGCTCCAACTGTTTAAAAAACTCAATCATGTCTGATTACGTCTTAAAGGGATCGGAATGAAAATCTAGTCTCTTTCCACGGAAGCAATCTTCCGAACAGGCCCTCCATTGATATGCTTGGTGTAACTATAAGTGATCAGCTCAGGTATGGGGGCTCCATCGAAGCCAGAGTTAAGTTTCGCCTCTCAAAAACTGTATAGGGCCCGCAGATACCTTAATAGTATCTACACAACTGCTAACCCTATACAAATCGCAAGTGCGCCCCAGAAACGGGCGGTTCCTTTTGGTTGATTGTCTCATCTTAACGAACGGATTGCAATCTTTAGAGCACAGGCGACGAGTGGGAATGCTGTCCTTGTTCTATTGGTGTTTCAACGGAGGATGCTCCAAGGAACTGGTGTCATTGATCCCTTCGGCACTAGTGCATAGGCGGGAAACATGCCAAAACGCGCGCCCAGCATATGTATACGGTTGATATTTGACACATGAAAACGGGTCACATCTACGAGTCATTTTTGAGATCAACAGCTCGACTGTGGATCGATTTGCCAGTCTCTGTATTTCCTCCTTCCAGAAACTTGATGATAATAAATATTTAATGTATGATTAATTTCGGGGACCTTCGACAACTTCATGTTTTAGAATAAGGCGGCATTCAAACCCCGCATATTTCCGCGCATTTCTCCGCCGGCCGAATATTTAAAATCGAAGATTTCTTCTAGGGCCAGCTTTGGTATTCAATAAAATGCTAATGCACGTCTATTAATCATCGTTTTCCAATCTTGCCATCGCTTCATTTGCAAGGAATTCCCATTGCCCCCGCCTCCCCGCGGAACAACTGGCAACTGGGGAGGCCGAGGGGAGGGGGAGAGAGGCCACGAGGGAGTGGGGACATTTTTATATCGGGTTAATTACTTTCTGGAGCACGTTTTTTGCTAATGCTTCGCTCTTTGTGTATCCTTCGCGGAGGAACGCGGCGTACTTAGCTCTTGATTTCTGTATGGGCTTGAGGGCGAATTACGGAATCGCACGTAGGAGCCGCCCACTCTTTTTTTTAATCAAATCAGAAGATTTCTTAGTGTCCCTCGCAGCTTGTTCCGCTAAGATTCTGCTCCGTTAATGACTCAAGTCGTTAAAAAAGATTGCATCCGCAATTTTCTTTTATTTTTATGTCTCAGTTTTTTTAATCAAAGTAATATATTTGTGTAATCGGCCTAATGGAATTGTTCTTTAATGATTTTACTTTGGAATGGTTTGTTTCGCAGGTTTTCTACACTAATCATTTGTGTGTATCCAAAACAGTAGCACAGCAAAACGACGTATTGTGATCAGTTAAATTAAATGAATCCAGCCATTGTCCCTCATCAGCACTTGTTCGCTGAAGCCTCCACTAACGAAATATTGTGACAATCTCATAAAAGCTTAACAAATACACACGCGATGATGTGTAAATCTTTAAACTCCCGCATTTTGTTTGAAGACCGAAAAGCCCCCAATAATTAGCAGTAGTCAACCAAAAGCTAACAATGCTCTCGTGTACAGCGCCAAATTCTGACGCCATTCAAATCTCAGGATAGCAAAACGAAAATATCAAAAGGCCTTCATCACGATTGGTAACAATTAAAGCGGGTCGCGATTGGTTTGTAACTTTTTGGTAGGTGGTTCGGATTTAGAAGTTTCGCTTGTTCGTCAGTCACCTTTCCCTTAATAGGTTGGCGAGTGTCCTGCCGCCTCCTGTGTGCTTGTATAAAATATTAGCTTTTCCCAAGTGAGCAGCGGGATAATTAAATTAACGCCCCTCACCCCGTGTTTTTATTGTCCCACCAAAGGGGCTCCACGGGAGGCTTCTAACCCTCGCAATCATATGTGCTCCTGATATTTGATTTTTGCTCTATGCTTTTGATATTTGGATCAAATGCAAAGGTTTGTACCATTCTGTCTTTTGATTCTTTTATTTATGTCGACTTTCTCAATAGGAATACAGAAACACGAAGCATGATAACAAATACTTTACAATCAAGAGAACTTGAGAGGAAACTTAACACATCGTTAAAATCGATTATATTGTGGCTTACTGTATTAAGAATAAATTAAGACGCGGTATACCCGCTCAAATAGAAGAAGATGAAGTGACACGTAAATACGAATGTTAGAGAGAGCGCAAAGATATTAAAAACGATTATATTTAAAAGAAAATTATGAAAATGTTTAATAAAACACGATTCGTTAAAAATAGAGCAAAAATCTCGTGGGGATTGTCTAAAATAGCATTTAAAGTAACACTGCGTATTATTTTTCATACAATTTGTAAGATAACTGAAAAAAACATGTTGTTTATAATAATTTTCGGAGCATAGATACAACGCGATTTTTTCTATCGAGGAAATTTTATATAATTGCAGTTTCGGCATGGGGAATTCATAGATATTATCTTCAAGAATAACGTATATTTTTTAACAGCTTTAAAATTAAAGTATTTTGAAAAACATGTAATAAATCATTCCCTTGTTTCAAGCTTTTTGTTTTTTATTTACTCTCACAAGGCGGTTGCGTATTGAAAAACCCACACAACCACGCTGAAAAAAAACGTTTTCATTTTTGAAGAACGTTTTTAAAGAGCCATTCTTTCATCGAGACAAAAATATGATATTCTAATCTGAAAACATAAATCATAGAAAAACGAAAAATCTTAGTGACCTGTCCTTTTTCTTCGAAAAATATACCAGGCGACCACAAGTAACAAATGTGAGAAAACAGCAAAAAAATGTATTTGCAGATGGCGTAATGAAAATCAAATAATCATCTCAAATAACCTCTACCAGGGGAGCAGGGGTGTCCGGGGCTCATTGGAATTGGGGCGCCAAGCAGCAGGCAGTAAGCAGCAGAACGGCGGTGGATAGCCCAGTAGTTCGATAATCGAATTTCCCAGCGTATCGGATTACAGGCGGGCGGCCATTCCGTGTGGCACTCGTCAAATTAAATTATCCAATTAAATTGATAAATCACGTGACTGAAAGTACTGTATCTCTCTCTATCTCTGCGCAAGTGGATAGTTTCAATCAGAAATGCATGCCTTAATGCCTAATATGAATCTTTTTGTGATTTTGGCCATGTCCAATGTGCCTGTAATGTGTAATTAGTTTTCTAACTATCTGAGATTCTACCCTCATTTCAGAAAGTTGATTTAAAGTCGCCTACTTGCTCAAGATTTATTAAATGTATTGATGGGGTATTTCACCATCCTCTTGATAGACTATTCAAAGGTTAACGTAATATTGATAAATAATAATAAAAACATACATACTTGCGATAGGTAGAGAACTGTCTAACTTATTCGATATATATAGCCACTATTCATAAGTTCGAGTGCTAAATATTAAACTCGGACTTAAATAAATAATAAAGAAATAAGAAAAAACAGAGTGTGCAATTCACATGCGGTAGAAGTGAAAGCTTCAGAAAACTAAAGTAGACAAGAGTGGGGAGGCTACTTAGGACCGCACGAGCATACCGATTATACTATCCCATTCTCTCGAAGGTTAAATCCTATAGACGTATGTGTTTATCTCTTTTTAGTATCACTAATTTTTGTTTCATCGATTTTCAAATCACAATGGTGCTAAAGAAGTTGTCACTTCAATAAATCGTAAATCGATAATCGAAAATATAGATACATAATTCTATGGATAAGCTATGAAGAGGATAGAGAAATACTCTCTGAATTATTTTAAAATTATTAATTGTGATAATAATTTAATAACAGACAATAAAAATCACAGCATTAATTCAAGGAATTCATAAAATCGAATTTTGTCAAAGCACACATATTTTAATACGTCTAACTTTAAAAAAACTACTGTTTTGACAACTATATATCAATGAAATAAAATATACCAGAAAATCTGTTTATCAAAACGAAAAATCCGACCAGTGGGCTATGGCGTAATGAAATTTATATCTACTCGTAAAATATCAATCAGAGTAACCATTTTCTTCATTTTTTCATTATGAGATCAAGACATCGGATTTTTTTATTCAACAGGAAAAAGGTATGGTAATTTAAGGTAAGCGCCATTAAGCAAAAATTGTGTTATGTTAAAATTTTAGATAACTGCTTCATTAAAAGTCTATCATGTGGGTACAATAATAAATTGTTAAAATGTTAAAAAGAATCATTTTGGCAACCCCCACCCCTCACAATCACACTCGGGATATTAAAATCATTTCAGTAGATTTCGTCTCACGCATATCGGTGTCAGCCACAAGCCAATATACTATACAAGTCCTACTCTTATTATAATGGATGGGACAACAAATAAAATCATGCCCCCAACCCCTAATATTCAACCATCACTTTAACAAGTGCACACATTGTTTAAAAATAAGCTACAATTTTTAATGTGATATTGACCTTGCAATATATTATTGGGCACTAAGACAGAATCAGAAAAATAAGTTCAATGTACATAGTTTCTTCGTCATACCAAATTATTAGGTTATTAATTATGTACTGCAGGTGTAACGAATGCAATGTGGCTTAGATGTGTGTGTGAGGAGAATATATATACAGTGAAATTTTATTTATTTATTGACCTTTTTTTAGGGGCTATTACGTATGTATAGTAAAAATTATATACCTAGTATTTATTGCACGTAACTGAACTGCTTCGGTAACAACATGTTGTGTTTTTTTAGTGACAAATTGAAGATGTCCACTGAATTGGTATTATTATTTCCGTCCATTAGTGTTCTGGGCAAAGAGGAATATATCTGGTAGTTAGTCCCAGAATTTCTACGCTGAGATAAATCCCGACTTCTAGAAATACGTAGTACAATCTGAAAGCTAATCGATTCAAGTAATTCTGGACGAACAACTACATCATTTAATATTTCATATAAAAATACCAAGTCAGTTAAAATCCTTCTATATGACCATTTAAGCATATTCATATCATTTTAAAGGGTACGTAATTGTTGATTTACACTTTATGACACTAATTGAATGAATATTATAATGTAGGTTCCAAACAAAAGAATTGTATTCATGTTGACTTCTAACCAAGGCAAAATGTAACAGTTTAATGCAACAAATACAAAAAAATACATATATAATAGTTTAATATGAAGCCCAAATGGAGTGAGAAGATGTCGAGGATTCTCAGAGAAAATGTGGAACTATCAATAGATTCAAATACCTAATTCAGGTCATGTCAGAAGTCGGAAAACATAAGTGTATGAATAAGCATGTATGAATGCGAAAGAACCTTTTTTTTCAATTTTTTTTTAAAAAGAAAGATAAACATTCCTGGGTTACGAATAACCAACAATGTTTGAAAATCTCCTACTACCACCACAGAAAGCCGAAAAGCACAAGCTTGAAATGAACACGCGACGCCCGGATGGGACCCAAGCGCTATACCCACTCAACGACTGACCGGTCCTACCTACCAAGATAGAGTTCTGTGACGTTCCATGCAGCAGGAAAATAGCTTGATTGTTAATTAATCATAAATAAAATGTAACTTTTATAAACATGCCAATTAATAAAAAAACACAAAAATTGGCAAAACTTTTGAAGAAAGTGTATTCCTAGATAAATGCATATTGAATATCTTTTTTAAATCCACCAATAAATATTTGGCTACAAAATACAGAGATCAATGAAAATGGAATGAACAAATAAAATTTATTCATTCTCCATTAAAGGCCAATAATGTATCCCTTGGTCCCCCCTTGTGTGGGCTGCGTTAGGTAGCCAAATATTTGATCACAATAGCTGAGTCGGCGGGGTGGCCGCAACCCCTTATATGAAATAAGCTATATTTGTTAAACAGGGGGTAGTTTGCCGTACTTACACAATACATCAATTTTATTCAATTTTTTACGATTGAAAATATTAATAAAATTTGTGGAATACTAATTTGATAATAATATCTTTAACTAATGAGAGTTTTCCTAAGATCCTTAACTCGAAAATATTTGTTCTTCAATCTTTGCAAAATAACTTTGTGGCATTATTTATGATTTAATTAATAAGAGATAACTTTGTATAAACCACTTTTTTAATAAACAATATCGACAAGTTTCAATAACAATGTTATCTTCTTCAGGATATGTTAATATTAACACATAATTAACATATCCTGAAGAAGATAACATTGTTATTGAAACTTGTCGATATTGCTTATTAAAAAAGTGGTTTATACAAAGTTATCTCTTATTAATTAAACGAAAATATTTGCTTTAACCTAGAAACACTTCACCTAAAGCTGTGCTAATTTCACTCTGCAAGAGTTCACCTTTTGGGTGATTTTCTCGTATATCACACAACAATTTAATAGATTGTTAAAGCTAAACAATGTGAACGAAAACATTTCTATCGACCTTCAGATTCAAGATAGGAAAAACTGTAGAAATTGCATTACGACGAGAATTGCATTAGATGAGAACAATTTAATTGCATTAAATTTTACTCCCCATTGCTGGTTTAAATCTTGACTAAGATTAATAAAATTATGTATCAAAGAATTTTTTTTCTTTATTCATTGAATTGTTAATTACATATTTTAAGGATTTTAGACCACCATGCTAGGCATATACCCGTGTTGTCGTGGTCGATAAATTTTTAAAAGAAATAAATACAAGTCCTGTACAAAAGCATAAACTTACATATTAAAATAGTATTTATAGTATTTTATCCTCTCCAGCCGGAATCTCTCACCCATCGCCTCGCACCGCGGTTGGAGGGATGAATTTATACATTCATTACGCCTGGACACATTGACCCCCAGATTCCTACCCACCTTTCATATCTATTTCCTTCCCAGAACTTTTCTTCTTCCTATCCTCAAAAAAAGCGCTCCACACAGCATCCATGAAATTATTTTCCTAACTAAATAATCATGTACTTAATCCTTCAGATTATATTTAATACAAAAGCGGTAGATTAATAGAAAACTATAAAAATCTAAACTAATACAATCCCATTAATCACTTGTGACATGGTATCTTCCGTAGAATCCACATAGTTCTTTAATTCCACAGTTCCACAGAATCCGGGACTGTTAAAGCTCCCATTGTATGCGCAGGACCGTGCAGCCAAACAAAAAGCGTGATTTATGTCCTCGAGTAATGAAAATTCCATAGTGCGATGCGCGTGGTTATTACACTGTAAGAAGAGATTCACTCGCGAGTAATATGACAAGTTGGAATATTATATTGCAGGACCCCGAGTGAATTAGTCAAGTATTTAATATGAAGTTAATCCGTTAATAGTTCTGTTATTTATTATGGGAAGAAATTTCCTATTACATCTATAAATTTAACGATACTTTGAAAGTGAACAGCTATATTATGTAATTGCAATAGTCTAAAAATCTGAGAGAATTTCTGAAAATTATCAAAATTTATACAAAATCTAATGGAATTTTTTTGATAGAGCTTTGTCGTTACGTATGTGACAACCAATATGTTGATATATTTTTTGCCTATCTTTTACGCTTATAAATGCCTAAGACATATCAATATAATTTGACGGGCTTCGCGGACGAAGGGTAAGACTTTCGACTCGCAATCCGAAGGTCGAGGGTTCGAATCCTGGCGTACGAAAATAAATCTTAATGATTAATTTTGTATTTACACAATTAATTATTTTAAAATAATATATATTATATTTGCGGCACGTTCCAGAGTCGAAGATACTCTCAGTATCGCGCTGGTGTAAGGCCACCATTTAGAACTGAAACGTTGCTTGAAATGGCCTTAGCCGTGTTTGATGACCGGATCTGAATAGCCAAGTGCTTCCCCACCTTCCTCTTCCCCATCTTCTCCCGCTCACCGCTACCTTTAGCCTCACAACATTCCCAAATTTGGGGTGCCATAGTCTCACTGTTTCCAGGCGGGAGCTCTTGTGCGGTTTTCACTTTTTTTTTTTAAACTGCACTGATTAAGTTTTGGGCTTATTTTTTTAATAGATTTCGAACATATGATTAATATATGTAAACTATGAAAGAAGCTGCAATTAAATCACAAACCTAAAAAAAGAACTAAGTTAGAGCAAGTCTTTAACTTTTTTTACTTTGAAAAAATGTTACCCCTGTAAATAAATAGAATAGATCTACAATATCTAACGAAAAATGTTTGTTTATTCAATTTTCGCACAGACTGTAACAAATAACAGTAAAAATCAACAAGTCTCGAAAGCGCAACAACAAAACACCGGCCGCTTTATGCCCACATAATATAAAAGCGCATAACAGGTTCCCCCTCCGCATGAATAATAATTCTGGATGGATATTAAAAAGTGGAAGAGATTAGCAACCCGAGCCCCACCCACCCAGCACCCCCAACTACACCCAGCTACAGTCAGACACTGTTACGGCCAGAATCCAATTTTCCTCGGGTGTAATTCACTCCGCTACATGGGATGAGGACGAGGAAGAATAACAAACCGAAACGCTAAGTGCACAGAGCATGTGCGCTTTAATAACACGGGAGGACTGGCTACACACTCGTGCACATGTCGCCGCGTGATTTTTAGCCAATCGCCGGATTGTTGATGGTGGCATTGTATAAGGGATGATAAAACAAATCGCATTGTGGAAGGGTTATGGTCGTAAGTTCATGGTTACATCTGCAACAAATTTGACAAAAATATAAGGGTATATATTCTAAATATTATAATCGGTAATCCTTGTTACTACAACAACTACAATAGTACACCAAATTGTGTGACTTGTTATTGAATTTGAGATGAGCGTGCGAATGAATGACATTAACAAAAACATTGCCTTGCACTGCAATGGGAGGAATAGATTCGGTATAGATACATACGTCTGTCACTCCTGGATACACTGACCCCCCAGATTCCTATCCATCCCTCATAGCTTTTTCCTTCCCAGAACTTCCTCTCCTTCACAGCATCTTCAAAGATGACATAGGCCCTGAGGGGAATTATTTTCCCCAGGGCCTCCTGAGTGGAGCTAATGTAAAAAAAAACCTCAGATTAATTTGTTCGCTTTTCGGAACAACTCCTATATGTCTCGGAGAAAGCATTGTGCCTCCCTTGCTAGCATAGTGAGAAATATTACATATACGGAGGTAGAAATGGAAAATACTTCGTATTCAAATACAAAAAAGTTAACCACAGAACATGTAAAATGTACACTTTTATGAAATCAAAGTATCGGATCTCAATTTGATAAAATATTATTAAACTTGAGGAATTTTTTATTAATTATTTTTACATGGAGCTATAAAAAAGGCAAATGACAATGACTTTTATTACGCATTTTTCTAATTTAATATGTGTCTGTTTTTATCATTTTTGTTATCAGTAATTTTAGTTTAAAAAAACGTAAAATGAATCATTTTTAAAACTTTTACATAATTTCATGTGAAATTTTTATAGTTCATAAATTTAAAGTTTATTTCCAACTATGTCACCTTTCAAATACGCTTTATAGTTTTCGGATACTTAAAGAAATATTCCATTTATTTGTATTTTATTGCAAAGGCAATATTTTACCCTCTGACAAAATATGGTCGAGGCCTGAGGGGTTAAATGTGTATTTGTGTTTACGTGTTTTGTGAATACCTCACTAGAAAAGAGGAGAACCATTTCGGAAGTGTTTCTATTATAAATTAGAAATATAATTTATAAGAAATATCGCCTTGTACCGTAGTTTCATACCCCAGATTCTAACCAACTCTCATACCTTTTCCTTCTTAAAAAACCCTCCACACAGCATCATCAAAGATGACATAGGTTCTGAAGGGAATTATTTTCTTCAGGGCCTCCTTTATGGAGCTCTTGTAAAAAAAAATTGTGTAGATATTCAAGTAGATATTGGACGTAGTATGTAATTTTGAACAGTTCTGCAAATGAATTCGAAAACAGTTGCAATTTACATTAGTTACTATTTTATTATTTTTTCAACCATCTTCAACATGCTAAAAAAGCTTTTTTTACTTAAATATGTTAAAGTACTCGGTTTTAATCATGATAATATTCAGGAAATCCTTCATGTTGAATGCTATGCGAATCACGCTCCAATGTTTTACCATTCGGGCTAGTGGCTAAAGATTGTTTGAAGTTTCTTTGAAATCTCTAACTCTGGTTCAGCGCACTCTCTGGACCTCGGGCGTATATCGATAGAAGATGGGAGGCTGCGAGGGAGACGGGGGTAGA
This sequence comes from Limnephilus lunatus, assembly GCA_917563855.2. Taxonomy (NCBI): domain Eukaryota; kingdom Metazoa; phylum Arthropoda; class Insecta; order Trichoptera; family Limnephilidae; genus Limnephilus; species Limnephilus lunatus. The sequence goes on from OU830595.1 coordinate 73,008,939, forward strand.
GGAGAGAGAGAGGGTCAGGGCTCGTCTGTAGTCTCGGCAGAAAGATGAAACTACAATGCTGGGTATGTTACTTTTGGTTTTTGGGCAAGGTCTTATCAAAGTTCAGAGTATTTTTTCTTGTTTATTTGGTGATAATTACAAGGAGGTGATGCAATCCCATGAGTTCCAAATTACACATAAATATTTAAACCTTTTAAGATAATACACAGAAAGAAAATAAAATGAAATAACAATACAGAAAAAATATGAAAATGAAAATAAAGTAAACCTTTTAGATACCTACGACATCAGAAATTGGCTCCATCACTTGTTAATGGGACCCTGCCAGAAGTGCAGTGCTGCCATCACAAGAGGGGTTTCGCTGGAGGCTAGTCGCGTTCTGTAGCTGGTAATCCGTTTTTTTATTAGTGTTTGAAATCAGGGATCGAGAACTTCTTCAAATATCTCAGTGGCACTGCAATACCAGGGCAACCCAAAAAGCATTCGGTGTAAGTTGTTGTATTGTGCTTCCATTATTTTTGAGGCTGGTCCATAGTTATATAGGCTGGTACAGTATTAAAAAGATACGTACGTGTAGATACTTGTACCTGGTATAATCTTCTTCTTCTTCTTCTTCGATGGCGCTACAGCCAGCAACAGTGTTATATCTGAACTTAAGAACCATTTTAATTTGAATAAATCTAAAGATTAGATTAAAGGTAAATGTTCCGCTATTGAGTCCACGCTCAAAACACACTTTAAAAAATTAAAATAAGTTGTACTAGGTAGATAATAGTTAGTAATAAGTAATTCAGTAACCGGAATTTTAAAGTATTGCGTTTTAATTATTATTTTGTTAACTTTAAAAATGCGAAATGTCATTTTTCAAGGACCGCCATCTTTTTAAATAAGAAGGCCATTCTTGTGCCGTGTGAAACTGCAATACGCAAATTGTAAATACACACTACCAACCTAAAAATTCAAAAACATTTACGTAACCAGTTGTTTCAAATAATATAACAATTAATTGTTGTAAAATAACCTACCAAGAAAAACATCCCAGTTTTCAAGTAGTGTAGCGGCTTTGTGTAACATGGTTTGTGATACAAAAGAAAGTGCCCCTTTATACCGCCTGCTCGCGTCAAGGCAAGAAAAACATCCCAGTTTTCAAGTAGTTTAGCGGCTACGCTAGGTTTGAGTAACATGGTTTGTGATACAAAAGAAAGTGCCCCTTTATACCGCCTGCTCGCGTCAAAGCAAGAAAAACATCCCAGTTTTCAAGTAGTTTAGCGGCTACGCTAGGTTTGTGTAACATGGTTTGTGATACAAAAGAAAGTGACATTCATAAATCAACCAGTGACATTTATTTCCATGTTCTTCTGTTATAAATACAGGTACAAACTTGTCTATAATACTAATCCTACTTGCAGTACAAACCTTTCAAAACTTGGGTGTTATTGAAAAGAAAAACGCGTGCCTGTTCTTTTATTTATTTTCGTTTTAGGTATTAAAATAATTACATACGTAATTTGGCAAATCAGGTACTTTCGTAATAATATCGTCTATGTATCGCTTTTAGCTACTCGTTTCGTGAATGCTTTTTTTATTTTTAGGTTGGCTCATTTGCAAATTGCATGTCAAACATGTTTCACATGGAACAGTTGTTGATGGTTTGGTATATTTAAGGAACAGTTTCACATTTCATATAGGCTTGCGTCTCGCGTCATGCACGCGTAATAAGTGATGATTTTTTGAATTTACGAAACCTAACAAAATAATTATTAATACGCATTATGTATCATTTTCGAAGATTTAAATTCGTACTTACTATTGTGTAACTGACAGAGAGTGATTTTTCCTTTTAAAAGTGCATATTTCATCGTCGTAATTAATAACATGGCGGTCCTTGAAAAATGACATTTCGCATTTTTAAATTTATCAAAATAATCATTAAAACGCAATATTTTTAAATTTCGGTTACTGAATTACTTATTACTAACTATTATCTACCTAGTACAACTTATTTTCATTTTTTAAAGTGTGTTTTGAGCGTGGACTCAATAGCGGAACATTTACCCTAGGTTCTTACACCTGTTCGGCGTAGATATAGTAGGTACCTACCCGGTTTAAGGCCGGTTCAACAATACCTGTACCGTGGTATTATGGAAGCTTTTTTTTCCGACCTTACGCGCAGCGTAATATTTACACCGCATTTATAAATAAGGGGGTTTAATGTACATCTTCACAGTTGTATAGTCCGAGTCTCGGCCACGTTCCACCCGAAACGGCTTTATTATGATTCACGCAGAACTCGCACTCCTAACGACCCCGGGGAATTCGTTTCACACTATCCCTAAAAATCCAGCCTGGATGGTATTTAGGCCTCAGCATTTGGTTTGTACTTCCGCATACTCAGGAAGCAGTTGATAAGTTCAGATAAATCTAAACGGTCTATTACTTATATCGATATCTTCCGATTATTGAGACAGATTCACCAAGAATCCAAAAAGGAGAGGTATGAATAAATTGAGGTGCATTCTTCCAATCAATTTCCACAGCTGGTATCAAGCTACTAATTTCATGTGAGGTCACTATGTTATGGGATTTTTTCTTAGAAAATAAACACAAATATCGCATAAAAACTCATAATGACTATCTCTATGTTTTGTATCATCGTTTTTAATTACAATTTAAAACGGAGGTTGCTCCAATTCATGCCGAATTCAGCAAATATAAGATATTTTTAAATTTATTTATTTTTAAATATATTCAAAGAAAGTTTCCATATTTACATAATAAGAATATAACCACTCGTGTGTAAAGAGGACATAAGATTTATTTTAAGAAGCATAAAAAATACACGTAGCTAAGATACTTTTATCATATAAAAATGTTTGCGTCAAACTACTCGTATCATACATACTACACTTTTAAATAATTACCTTTTTTTTCTTTAATCTTCGCAAAATTACTTCGTGGTGTCATTTTAATTGATTTACAACAAATCACTTTGTAAAACACCAATTATTTAATCAAAATTATCAATATGTTTAAAAATCAATGGTTTCTTCGTCAGGATAAATTTTTTTTTAATATCACTGAATACTGGTCATTAGCTATTAAATCGTGTAAATAAAGTATAAATCATTATAGCAAACAAATTAATTGACGATTTTCGCGTTTTAATGGAAAAAAAGAATCCCTAGCGCTGCAACTCTCAAAAAATAATTTTTTAATAAAGTTTTATTATTTTGTTTTAAACAGGAGGTCCTGGTTTTGAATCACCTTGTTGGTAGGTACTTTATCCAACCTCTACCCTTTTATGAGAGGAAGAGAATTCAGCGGAAAATAAAACCCAAGAAACATATCTCAGAAATAGCAAGAAAATCAAAAATAAAACTCATCAAATAATGCCTACAAGGACAGGGGAAAGATTTCACTTCGCATGTTTCACCCCTTCACTCCGGCGCCGCTTCTGACAGACTTGCGTCAATTAAACACCTTCACGTTTCTGTATCATCGTTACATAAATTATATATGAGTATTTTACCTCACAATATATTATTTTTATTCTGAGAATTTCGAATACGATCTGATACATGAAAGATTTTTTCTTACACACCAGGGCCATTCCGTGACAGTTTTAGGATATTTTAGAAAAATCCCTTTTTGGTTATTTTTTACATAGGTGAAAAGATATTATTATGTAAATTTAGAACACTCATTTTTCTTTTTCAGAAATAGTGTCATCTCTTTTCTGAAAGACAAGTAATCTCTAATCGCGTTTCTCTCGTACAATAAGCAGAATTTATGAAAATAAACATGTGATTGTGAGACGAGACCATGAAAAAACTGATGAGTTGATTGGCGGAATTTTAGTAATTTTTACATTTAAAATTCAAGTTATGTGAAAGTTCTGTACAAGTTCTGTTATTATCCAATTACCAGAAGCAATAAGCAATTATGTTTAAAAAATCACAGTTCTTTAATAGAACTTAAATATGATGAATTGTTCAAATTCTGTAGTACAACCCGTGTCTAGTACATTTTGCTACATAATTCACGTTGATGGCGTAGGAAGATGACGAAAAATGTACACGGCTGACGAAAATCTAAATGTTCACGGTCAAAAGTATTATAGTGGTTTATTTTTTAGTTGTTATGCTGTGTTGCGTTACCTCTTTCTTTAGCCAACGTTTCGGAAGGCGTTGCAGTGGTCCATCATAACACATTTTCCCTGACGATGGACTGTGCAACGCTTTCCGAAACGTTAGCTAAAGAAAGAGGTAGCGCGGCACGGCATAATAACCCGAAAATAAATCAATATAATCTAAATACATTGTTTTTGTAGGTTACGAATTCTCAAAAGTGAAAATGTTATTAATCTTATTTATATTGTTTATTTGGTCAAAATTGTGTTCAAGATAAATCAAGTGTTTCTAAATGTGACATACGTATGTAACGGAATTCAAAAGGAAATCACTGAAAATTTGTGATTTTAGCAAGCTCAACTTTTACATTTTTTTGTGACATGAACAAGCCGGAGCCTGTGAAATTAGACAAACTCCATTTGGAGAATATCGTGAGACTGGAGAAGTGTGAGAATAAAAATAGGCAGATTGGGAAGTACCTGGCTAATCATATTTAGTCACTAATCTTAGCTAAAATATTTTTTATCAAGTTTCCTATTTATATGGTGGTATCTCACGAGGGCGATACTAAGAGTAGATTTAACTGTGGTAATGTAACCGTTGTAAGATGTTATTATTATCCCTAATTAAAACTTAATACGTCCTCCGCCACTCTGCCGAGCGAGTATAATCAAGCGAGTTCATCGTCACCCGTCAAATTAGTGTAACGCCATTTATAATTAATTAATATCCTCTGTTTATACTTTGCCAACTTGGTTGCAAGTTTCCCGATATCACAAATCTGGCGCCCAATACTATTCAATAACAGGCGTCGATTAATCAAGTCATTATTTACAGGAGGAAGTTTATTGTTATTCAATCTCTGTATTAGAAAAGTTATCATTCTTTTTATTTATATGTTACACGTAGATTATATTGTGTTTCTATTGTGGAAACAAAGATAACGTGATTTGTTTGTACGATTTAAAGGAGCTTAATTAAGCTAGGACTAGTAGAGTAACAACGTCAGATTGTCGGCAGATAAAATAAAATTACTATTATTTTATTTTTATTCTTTAATTTTCTGTTCGAATATGTCGATCTTGTGAGTAATGATAAGAAGTTTTTTTTATTTATTATTATTGCTTGTTATTATTGCCTTTCACTGTAAATGCTACAATACAAAGTAACATGTTAGATTTGTCAGCAGCTTAATAAAAAATAATAATATAATCTATTTGTTTCTAAAATAGCTTTATTCGGTCGAGCAACTGCTTTGTAGATAGGTATTAATCATTGAAGAAAAAGACAATACGAATAAATCTAAACGATGCATAAAATAGAAAAAGTCACAGAAAAAAAAAAATGTAATTAATAACAAATCACTTTGTTTAAACCACTTTAAAAAAAATAATTTGTTATTAATTAAATAATCAATAATGCCACAAAGTTATTTTGCAAAGTTTGAAGAAGTAAAAAAAAAATATGTGTTCAGTCCACACGTGGTAGAAGTGAAACTTTCAAAAAACTAAGGAGACAAGAGTGGGGAGGCCACGAAGCACCGCACAAAGAGAAGACCGATTATTCTATCTCATTATCATGCAGGCTAATATGCCTGTAGATGTATGTGTTTGTCTCTTTTTAGTGTAGCTATTTCGTTTCATCGAGTTTCAAATCACAACGGCTCTACAGATGTTTCCACATAAAAGGTAACTGTCGCAACTGGGAAACGAACCCAGGATCTTTGTCTTACCAGAACAACCCCTTAAACCACTCGGTTATTGGATGATTACAAAGTTCTTAAGAATTTATTTATAACTAATAAACATATCCAACTTTTATACATATGAGATATTTATGGGATACATTTTCTATAAATCTAGAAAGAATATTGAAATTTATTTGTATAACTCTTGAAGGTTATTAAATCAAAGTTTATTATTACTACTAATCATTGTGTAAAAAATTCCCAATGTAAAAATTAAACAACTGAAAAAAAATGGAACCATCATCTTGTCTTCTGTTGTGACAATTAATTATTAAATTGATAATATTATACAATAGTAAATTAACGTTTAAAATGACGTCGAAAGCTCACTGTCTGAGAGTTTTTCTGCTTCATGAACATTTTTTTAAAAGAAATACAAACATTTCCGGGTTACGAATAACAACATTCGAAAATCTCCTACTACGACCACAGAAAGCGGAAAATGTTTCTTGTGATGGAGGACTTAGCCAACCGAAAAATTGAATACACGGCGTCCGGGTGGGACCCAAACGCGATGTCAACTCAGCCACTGACCGTTCATGCTCTTAATTATATTTAAGATAACATCACATAATATTATTCTTCCGACCATTAGAATTGTAATAAAAGAAAATTCAGCATCTTTTGTATCATAAAGAGGAGCAAATCTTTCCGAAAATATCATTACACTCTTTCTCTCATACAAATTAAATTCCTCGCTTCACATCCGCCTCGAAAACAATTCACACTGTCATGCCCCTGAATGCAGCGCCCATTAAACCTCCTTATTGTCAAAATACCAGAGTGGACTGGCCGCCATTCTGCCCGCTCCCTTCCGTATAGTACCCCGAGCACATAATGGCCACTAGCCTCTGATGACGACCCCGGCGGGATTATGCACCATTGAAGCAGGGGTACGGAGAGGACCCCGCAATTAAAGGATTATCGCAGGATTGTGGAGATTCAATATTAAGTAATAAGTAGTGTGAGGACATGATTTATCATGAATGAAGTATCAATTTTCGTTTTATAAGCTCCTATATACTTTTTGATAATGTTTCTAAATAAAGACCAACGAGTATATTTAGAAACATATATTATAAGTTTTGTCTTAACAGCCTTACTAAAAAAAAATCGCAACCATCCGACGGTATATTTTAGTCAAGAATGTATACAGTAAGTGCGGGTGAATTGAATTTTCGTGTTTTCAAAATTGGAAATATATAAATGTCTAATAAATGTGTTGGTAAACATATCAAAGAAATGAATGTGAACGTACGAAAATTAATTATTGATACGTTGGTAAACAAGTAATCCGCTCAAAATGTCTGTTGCTGACTACATAGTTTATATTCGGGTTATTTTTGGGAATTAAAAGCAAACTTTATTTTTTTTTATTGTAAAAACGAGATAAAAGTGAAGTGACAGATATCTTCCAAATTCATTAAATAAAAGGACCGAGCTTTTTGAATTTTGCATATATTTTTTTTAAATATCTCTACATTTTGATTAACAATGTTTGTGGTAAGCTTTTTTTCAATTTTTTTCATGCAGTAAGCCTAAAATAATCCGAATTTTAAACACTAAAATATATTTAAAATAAAAAAAAATTTAAAAGGATATTTTATCTGGTTTTTATAATAGTATTTGTTTTTACGACATCTTCAATAATCAAAAATACACAAGACATTTACATACGTTGGAAAAAATACGAAATTCATTTAGAAATTATTAATAAAACCAGTATATACAGTACAACTTCCTTTGGCTGTATAAGTAAGATTACATCTTTCCATGAAATTTTTGTCATTTTTTAATTAGTAATGTTTTCACATCCACGGTCGTTTATCTATTGAATAAAATTTTCACGACGTTTTTTAGTAAGGCTGAAAATCTTTAATTAGAGATTTGTTGAAAAGGTTTAATAGCCAACTTTTTTTAATTATATAAGTCACCACATAAGGGGTTGAAGATAGAATCATCTATCGGTGGCGCTTACATGCATCGGGATTTCAGTTTTCAGACAAAAAACAAGAAATAAATTTGGATGTATTTATATATAAATCACTTTTTTCACCCACCATTCAAATTTGAGTTCATTTAAAGTGTTAATCTTGAATAATTTCACGCAAAAATAACGAACATCACAGTCAACCGATATTAGAGAAAGTCTGTGGAACTTGTAGGTACTAATGATAAATCGACTATAAATACAACCCATCATATTATTGATAAATCAGCTAAAATTCAAAAAAACGTGAAAAATAACCGCCATTTTTTTTTCATTTTTGTAGAAGGGCAATTTTTTTCTTCTCTCTTTTATCAAATGTACCAAAGCTCATTCGAGCATAATCCTTTGGTAGGTACCTAAATACCTAATAATCCCGCAGCATTACTACAAGAGTCCCCAACTACCGACAACAGTCACACTTAACAGCACCAGTACCCGCCGGCTGCCAAATGGCGCTGCCCCTCTCTCCCCACAATCCACACAATTATGTAAATTGATATTAGTTTTTAAATATGATTCCGGGTGATTACTCGCGGCGCAGTCGGGGGGGACCGGGGCAGCCGCCGCACGCAGGCAAAGCGCTGCGCCTGGTTAGACGACTGATTTATTTACAGCTATATTCTCTTCAATCCCTTCGCCACTTAGCGTTTAACACTTTTATCATTGTGGTTTAAAAAGGTTCTTAAAAACATTATAATAGTTTAAACATCAATTTTAAAACTATTACGCAAGCTTTACTCTGCACATTTTGCATTGTTCACAATTTTTTTTTTTTTTAATTTTTTTTCTTATTGAACAGTGGAACATTTTGATACCAAAAATTTGTTAAACTCTTTTACTTTATTAAAAAAATATATTAAAAAGCTCTATAGGTCATTATGTTAACAACTTTTCAAGCTGAAAATAGTGGCCTTGATCAAAAATTTCAGACAAGTAAAAGAAAAAGTAAAGCTAATTTTTTGATGCCAGAGTTCACCGTTTTGGAGCTTTTGTTGGTTTACATCTGTATATCAGATTCTTAATTTTAGAATAATTGAATACATTTCTTCAAACACAGCAAACTTATTTTTTGGCACCATTTTAATATAAAATTAATGAAATACTTAGTTTTAACCACGGTTATTGTTTAAAACGAAAAAAAAATGTTTCGTAAACAATGTTTACTTCATCAAGATTTACTTAGAACAGTTTTAAGTAAACCATGATGACGGAAAATATGCATACGAAATATGTAGGTTTTTTAAAAATTTAACGTGGTTAAGACTGAGTATTTTATTAATTTTGAATGAATACATTGGTTTTTAAAAAATGCCCACGGTTTATTTGAGATTCATAAATTTTATGAAATAATTGAAAAATATGTTGTAATTTATTTATTTATTTACGCCCTTTTTCAGGGCTTTTACATATGAAATTTAAAAATAAAAAACTATATATAGTCTTTCTAGATTTTAGGCATGTATGGTAAGTTTGTACAGCGCCCTTGATGTGATTTTTCACAAAAACGGCGCTATATAAATCGCCCAAATATATCATTATTATTATATTTCTTTATACATAACTGAACTGCTTCAGTAACAGAATTTTGTATTTTCTTATAGATAAAATTAATTAGAATTTTATATAGAAATACCAAGTCAGTGAAAATTCTTCTGTCTGTTAATTTGAGCATATTCATATCATTTAAAACGGTACTGCTGGAATAAACAATAATTCAACATAATTGCTGGAACACCCATTTTAAAAATTTTATTATAAGTAATAATTTTTAGCCTGAAACACTCATCTACATTGAAAAAATCTCCCGAGAAAAGATACATGCCGCCGAAAAATATGTTCTTTTCAAATTAATTACAAAATGGAAATGATTTCGCGTGTAGTAAGAGTAATAATTTTCTGTTTTTCCAACACTCGTATGTATTGTTTTGACGCAACTCCTCATGTGGAAGAAAAAGATTTAATAATAAATTGTATTTTCTATTTCGTTCTCGAGATAGAAAGGAACGGGTGGAAAAGAGTTAAAGCTTTTAGAATTCCTTCCTTGCAAATCCCTCGTCTTCATATCATCTCCCATTCACCTACTCGGCACTCCAAATATTTCCCAATATCTCAGCATCACTAGCGGTATGCGAATCAAAGGTGCTCAAATGGGGTTGTAGCATATGAGCCATTCTCATATTTAGACCTTTCCACAAAGCTTTATTCTTTTCTCATAAACTAGGTATTATAATCACAATCTTTTCACGATTTGAGTTGATTTAATTTAAATAATTTATGGATTTTGCTAACTCAATCGGGCATGTTAAAGGTTAAACGTTTTACGTTTAGGCTTGCAAAAAAGAAATTGATTTTAACAAATTCATTGCTGGATCATCATCACAAAATATTTTATGACGTCTACGAAGTGTTCGATTGAACCATTCCTTCTTCAGGGCGAAAGTGAATACAGTTATTATGTTTAACAAGTTGTTATAACTTCACTTGTTCTTACAAGCAACCTAATAAAATTATACTTTTTTTTAGTACAATAACTTATATTTTGCAACATAATTTGATAATGTTAAAATATACACGTTTAAAAATATTTCAATTTTGTTGGAATTAATAAAAGAAAAATCTCTCTCTCGGGCAAAACTTTAAGAAACTCTCCGATGTCTTGGCGGAGACATACGGAAGCCGTCTGATGGGGTTAGAAAAGCAATAATCCCAGTGACGAGGGGAATTGTCTGCATTCCTGGGACATCTCCCGAGATCCCGCAATCCTACCGCTGTCCACACTCACCCCGACCTACTCATAACTCACTTGCGATATTCTACAACACTCCTCGGGGCCATCTCACCCCGCTCGTCTTGAACTTGCTACAATCTTTAATATTACTATGTAACAAGATACCGGGACCGTAATCATTTATATTAATTAATAGACTCGTTGTATATAATAAACTCACATACATATTTACCTACACATAGATTCACAGTAAACCTTTTTGAAGATAAAGCTCATCATTATGCATAACGGATAACACAACCGCAATGACGATTCGTTATTAGAAAATCCTTCAAGACCAATAAAAAAATTGACGGATTCATCAAATATATTATAAGCAAATTTTCACGTTCTGTGTATGTTCTATACAAGTCCTGCGATTATTTCAGTTTTATGACGCAACTGGCCTTTAATGATATAATAACCGAACTTGAATAGAACTTACACGGAACGTGAAAATTAACTCAAATATTCGATGAATCCGTCAATTTTTTTGAAACATGGTTTTTAAAAATAAGCATTTTGTTTCGATTACTTTTTTCTAATTACATTATACCGACAACGCTCGTTACTATCATAACATAACAAGAGAAATATAAATTTTAATTAATCTGAAGAGAGCAAATTAACCGACAACATATTATTTAAAAGCGTGTTTGTCATCAATTTTTAATCATTAAAATGTACAAAATTTGACTTCTCACAGAACCCTTCGGATTTTCCACTTTATTATAAGTTCGCAATAGTTTTCTTTCGAGTATCTTTACTGGCCCTGAGGTACACGAACTCTAACAATAGCTAGTGACAAAATCTGAAATATAATCTCATTTTTGAATTAAAGAATTCGGTAGCTTTTACTTATTTCAAAACCAACATATTTTGAATAACCTAGCTACTTCGTGGCAATATTTAACGATCTTATTCGTAAATTAAAATGTTAGAGTTCTTAACATATTATACAGTATACCTACTCGTACTTTCATTTAAGATACTAAATACTAATCTTGCCAGAATAATACTTATCATCAATTCAATAGAATAAAATTAGCCAAGATTTCCTTATCACTTGGAGCGTGAATCAAGAGGCGTAATCTTACGGCGAGAAATTGAAAATCTTCCTTCTCTCAGAGGAAGTCGTTCCCAAAGGGAAGCGCAAATCCAATCCCACAATGTTGCCTGAGAAAATATTTAACCTTTATACGCAATCTAAATTTTGTCAGCCGAGAGACAAGGAAAGACATCATCTTGATTTTCCCCAGAGTAAACATGGCGGATTATATAGAATAAGGGATGTGTTACATTTATTTAGAATTTGTATGAGTGTTTTAAAAGACTTGGGTTCTCTGAATAACAATGCCTAGTAAATAGCTTTCTATTGAAATTGTGGAAACTTTTAGGTGATGTCTTTGTTCAAGTTATGTCTGCCTAAGGTGCTACATCCATGGATACTTCTTAGTTTTGATAATAAAAATTAGTTTGGAACATCATGTTCACAATTTGGGAGGCGGGTGTGGTATCGCCGCCCCGGGAACCATTTATCAGATAACCAACACCTCTGCCATAGGTCACACCAAGTGGAGGTTTGGTGACTTTGCAAGGGTGCCCGTGTTCATAGGGTGAGGTTTGTGAAGGTATTGGCGGCCGATGCGTCTGCCCACCAGCTGCATGGCAGGCCGGATCGGGGGAAAATAGTTTAGGGAGACCAAAAATTAAAAATCAAATCGAAAATGTCATGTATAAAAAATTATCATCCATGTATGTATTATTTTGGGTTTTATATATATTTGATAATATTTTTATTAACCTTTTTTATTTACAAACAAGTTCTGACGTTTAAATGTTATTACACGTGACAGCTATTTCACCTACTGAAGGGACTGCCAAAACTGTGGCGAAGCCACTTTCAGACGATATATTTATATTTTGAATCATTGGCTAAGTACTAAAGAGTTTACGAGTTATAATTAGATTGCTTTGGATTTTAAAAAGATTGGAGAATCGCATCCATCTTGGGTGCTTTTTTGTATGACTTGAACTTCATCCTTGTAGATCAGTTACATTATCTTAGGAGCAAACACACTCTCTGATAACAAAATGGCGGGAACAAGGAAAATGGCTAACAAGTTCACTCAAGCGAGAAACGAGATAAAATGATTTCAAGAAAAGATTCACTTGTCCCGCGTGATATTTTTGTATATTCAAGATGCTTTTGAAATATAAAATACCTCCTATAAGCCTACTAAAAATACTGTTTCTTGATCTAAAACACATTACTTTTATTATGTTGTTGTAATAATAATAATTGAAGACTAAATCAGAAAAGCTTTAACTATAAAGTGATTAAAACTGTCCAAAAGTGTGTCATTTTTTAGTACCAACTAGCTAATTAATTCCAAGCTCACGAAAAACCTATCGTAATAGTTTTCTCTTAGTTATCCTCTGTTGTAGATAAGCCATAACTGTCAACAAATGGTAAGCACGGGAGAAGATTATCATTAATTGAAGAAATCATTTTTGCCACTGTAACAGACGTGTGCTACAAGACTGTAGAAAAGGGCACCGGTGGCTGTGCACGTGGATGTCGACTATTGTAATATTGTGTTGAAATGCAGTACTGGCTGGCCTTCCTTGAAGGTGACAGCCCTGCTGTACTGGAGGGTGGTAACCCTTGATCTGCCTCCCTGCACCCAGAGCTGGTGAGTGGTAGCCCTGGATGTCCTTGGTCTCTGCCTGAGCCTGGCGCCTTGCGGTGTCCAGTAGTTGGGCCGGCTGGTCTTGAGGAGGTAGGCACCAGACTTGTGTTCAGGCAGAGCTTCAGCAGGAGGCAGGTCGGAGAGAGGTTTCTTCCAGAGGAAGGAGTAAAACACGAAGATTTAAAGAAAACGTTGAACTGATTTATTATTGAAAAATTTGTCGTATTTATACCAATCGGTAGGTGGCTCACGGAAAGTGGAGGGGGAAAACGGAACCCAGGCACTTTCCTTTATAAGGGGCAAGAAACTGCTTAGTATCTATTTTGCCGGCTTAATCCGTAAAAGTGCTCGCTTAAATTTGGCAACTTTTACGGATTTTGTAGCCTTAATTAACAATCAAAATATATAAAAAATAGAAAAAACATATAAATAAAGCCAAGATTTATGACAAGAATTTTAGTTTGGTGAATTTACCGTGATTTTAAGAATTTTTGATTTTTATGGAAATGTTTTATGATTTATCAAGTTATAATTATTTTTCCTAGGTTCCCTGTGAGATAAGTTAACGAAATCTGTTTATTTCACCATCTCACAGGGACCCTAGAATTTTGTAGAGGTAAAAATGTAAAAATGTCATGACCGAAATTTTCTAAGTCTTTTTGACATGGCAAATTGAGCTCTAATTTTGGCTCTAAGTATTTTGAGAGCAAAGTCTCAGTTTGACTGGAGGCCTTGTAGGATCAAGAATGAAAACTGATTATTTCATTGTCCTACAAGGCCCGCAGGTTTTGTTATTGGGAAAAACATAAAATTTACACCTTCGAATTTTTCTAAGTGTTTTTTGGTAGGCAAAAATGACTTTATTTTTGCCTCCCAATATGTTGTGTGATAAATCTTGGCTTTACTCGAGACCTTGTAGGATTTCAAATGAAAACTGATTATTTCATTTGTCCTACAAGGCCCGTGTGTATAAAAATTAAGACATAAACATTTAAAAATAAGTACAAAATTAAAACATATTTAAAATGAGTTTACAACCTCCCCAGTAGCGATTTTTCAAAGTATTATTTATTGATCGCACCGGGGAGATGTACATAAGAAATAAAAAACTTAAATATTTGAAATCCAATGAGAAAATAATAAGTAATTGATAAAAATGACATTTTCTAATTAGAACAAATATTTTCCATCAAAGCGTCGCCGGCGGCACGGTACTCCAGTATTGTGAGGGCAGGCCATTTTTTCCTGATTCCCAAAAATGATCACAAAACTGTAGAGGACCGGCCAAGCGATGAACTTTGATGAAAAATATTTCGAGGGTGTGAACACGTCGGTTACACTCCCCCCGTGTGGCGATGTCACACTAATCATCTCGACGTGTTTTTGAAGGACGAGTAGGTGAAGCTGCATCCGTAGGCGGGGCTGGCAGGATCACAGCGAGCTGCACGGCAGGTCTCATGTAAACTCTGGTTCTCGGCAGGTCGAATGTAGACTCTGGTTCTCGTCTAGGTCCTGGCGGTCCACACTTGGCCGTCTTCAGCAGGAGTGGTGTCAAGGACTCGGTCGCGTGTCCGGGTGACATGGGCATCACAGGGTCCATGACAACCAGCAGATTGTCATTTTTAATGGGGTTCACTGACTCCCCCCGTGTGAGAAGCGCCACTTCTTTGGCAGTGGCACTGCTGAGGCAGGGCGGGCTCGTCTTTGCTGCGCCGGTGAGGAGTACCACGTCTTTGACAGTGGCACTGCTGGGGCAGGGCGGGCTCGTCTTCACTGCGCCGTTGAGGAGCACCACGTCTTTGACAGTGGCACTGCTGGGGCAGGGCGGCCTCGTCTTTGCTGCGGGATGTGATTGGTCATCCATCTGTGCTGGCGCTTGGTACCTATGTCCCAGCAGTGGAGCGGATCTGGCAGCTATTCTCTGCTGATCGGCTGGCTGCCTTTGATGGAGCAGAGGCGAGGGCGGCCCGGGACCAGAAGGTCCAGGCGGCAGTGAGGACCACTGCTCTGGCAGCGGAGCGGATCCGGCAGCTGTTCTCTGCAGGTCGGCTGGCTGCCTCTGGTGGAGCAGAGGTGAGGGCGGCCCGGTACCAGAAGGTCCAGGTGGCAATGAGGACCACTGCTCTGGCAGCGGAGCGGATCCGGCAGCTGTTCTCTGCAGGTCGGCTGGCTGCCTCTGGTGGGGCAGGGATGAGGGCGGCCCGGTACCAGAAGGTCCAGGCGGCAATGAGGACCACTGCTCTGGCAGCGGAGCGGATCCGGCAGTTGTTCTCTGCAGGTCGGCTGGCTGCCTCTGGTGGAGCAGAGGTGAGGGCGGCCCGGTACCAGAAGGTCCAGGCGGCAATGAGGACCACTGCTCTGGCAGCGGAGCGGATCCGGCAGCTGTTCTCTGCAGGTCGGCTGGCTGCCTCTGGTGGAGCAGAGGTGAGGGCGGCCCGGTACCAGAAGGTCCAGGCGGCAATGAGGACCACTGCTCTGGCAGCGGAGCGGATCCGGCAGCTGTTCTCTGCAGGTCGGCTGGCTGCCTCTGGTGGAGCAGAGGTGAGGGCGGCCCGGTACCAGAAGGTCCAGGCGGCAATGAGGACCACTGCTCTGGCAGCGGAGCGGATCCGGCAGCTGTTCTCTGCAGGTCGGCGGGCTGCCTCTGGTGGAGCAGAGGTAAGGGCGGCACGGGACCAGAAGGTCCAGGCGGCGTCGTGGTTGGGTCCCTCTTGTAGTAAGGGGCTGGTGGCGCAGGGCCTCCTGGCCCTTTCTGCGCTGGTGATGCGTACCTCTGGTCCATCAGAGGTACAGGTCCAACAAGCTCATCGCATACGGCTTCTCGTTGCCTCAGTTTGAGCAGAGGTACGGGCGGCACGGGGCTGGAAGGTCCAGGCTGCATCCATCTTTCCTGGAGTCGCCAAGCTTCTTCTTGGCCCGGATCTGTGTGGCCAGTTGACTCCAGGATTGCATCAGGTTTGGAAGGCGCTGAAGTTGCGGCTTCTGGTGGTGCGTACTTCTGGTTTCCCAGAGGCACAGGTCCAACGGGCATCTCTCGTACAGCTTCTCGTTGCCTTGTAATATACAGAGGCAAGGGCGGTACGGGGCCGGAAGGTCCAGGTTGTATCCATGCGGGGCCCCCATCAGAGTGTGGAGGCTGCGCCGGTGATGCGTACCTCTGGTTTACCAGAGGCACAGGTCCAGCAGGCATCTCTCGTACGGTTTCTGGTTGCCTTGTAATATACAGAGGCAAGGGCGGTACGGGGCCGGAAGGTCCAGGCTGCATCCATCCAGGGCCCCCATCAGAGTGAGGGGGCTGCGGCGCGGGGCCTCCAGGCCCTGGCTGCGCCGGTGATGCATATCTCTGGTTCTCCAGAGGTACAGGTCCAACAGGCATCTCGCGTACGGCTTCTCGTTGCCTTGTAATATACAGAGGCAAGGGCGGTACGGGGCCGGAAGGTCCAGGTTGTATCCATGCGGGGCCCCCATCAGAGTGAGGAGGCTGCGCCGGTGATGCGTACCTCTGGTTCTCCAGAGGTACAGGTCCAGCAGGCATCTCACGTACGGCTTCTCGTTGCCTTGTAATATACAGAGGCAAGGGCGGTACGGGGCCGGAAGGTCCAGGTTGTATCCATGCGGGGCCCCCATCAGAGTGAGGAGGCTGCGCCGGTGATGCGTACCTCTGGTTCTCCAGAGGTACAGGTCCAACAGGCATCTCGCGTACGGCTTCTCGTTGCCTTGTAATATACAGAGGCAAGGGCGGTACGGGGCCGGAAGGTCCAGGTTGTATCCATGCGGGGCCCCCATCAGAGTGAGGAGGCTGCGCCGGTGATGCGTACCTCTGGTTCTCCAGAGGTACAGGTCCAGCCGGCATCTCACGTACGGCTTCTCGTTGCCTTGTAATATACAGAGGCAAGGGCGGTACGGGGCCGGAAGGTCCAGGTTGTATCCATGCGGGGCCCCCATCAGAGTGAGGAGGCTGCGCCGGTGATGCGTACCTCTGGTTCTCCAGAGGTACAGGTCCAACAGGCATCTCGCGTACGGCTTCTCGTTGCCTTGTAATATACAGAGGCAAGGGCGGTACGGGGCCGGAAGGTCCAGGTTGTATCCATGCGGGGCCCCCATCAGAGTGAGGAGGCTGCGCCGGTGATGCGTACCTCTGGTTCTCCAGAGGTACAGGTCCAGCAGGCATCTCACGTACGGCTTCTCGTTGCCTTGTAATATACAGAGGCAAGGGCGGTACGGGGCCGGAAGGTCCAGGTTGTATCCATGCGGGGCCCCCATCAGAGTGAGGAGGCTGCGCCGGTGATGCGTACCTCTGGTTCTCCAGAGGTACAGGTCCAACAGGCATCTCGCGTACGGCTTCTGGTTGCCTTGTAATGTACAGAGGCAAGGGCGGTACGGGGCCAGATGGTCCAGGCTGCATCCAGGTTGGGCCCCCATGGTAGTGTGAGGGCAGTGGCGCCCCTTGACCCCTTGGTCCAGGTTGCGCCGATGATGCTTGCTGAGGCTCGGGTCCCGCAGAAGGACCAGGCTGCATCCAGGTTTGGCCCCCATGGTAGTGAGAGGGCAGTGGCACCCCTTGACCCCTTGGTCCAGGTTGCGCCGATGATGCATGCTGAGGCTCGGGTCCCGCAGAAGGACCAGGCTGCATCCAGGTTTGGCCCCCATGGTAGTGAGAGGGCAGTGGCACCCCTTGACCCCTTGGTCCAGGTTGCGCCGATGATGCATGCTGAGGCTCGGGTCCCGCAGAAGGACCAGGCTGCATCCAGGTTTGGCCCCCATGGTAGTGAGAGGGCAGTGGCACCCCTTGACCCCTTGGTCCAGGTGGCGCCGATGAGGCATGCAGAGGCTCGGGTCCCGCAGAAGGACCAGGCTGCATCCAGGTTTGGCCCCCATGGTAGTGAGAGGGCAGTGGCACCCCTTGACCCCTTGGTCCAGGTTGCGCCGATGATGCATGCTGAGGCTCGGGTCCCGCAGAAGGACCAGGCTGCATCCATGATGGGTCCCCATAGTGAAGGGATGGTGGCGCCGGACCCCTTGGTCCGGTTTGCGCCGCTGATGCATGCCACTGTGCAGGCTCTGCCCCGCTGGGTTGTGCAGGCCCTGTTGCGTTGTGTGGTGCAGGCCCTGCTCCGCTAGGTTGTGCAGGCCCTGTCGCACCGAGTTGTGATTGAAGGGCTGTCATCAGCCGGTCAATCTGTTTCTTCTGACTGCGCAGTTGTCGGCGCAGCAGGCGCACCGTGTCCTCAATAGATGTAGAGGCCGGTGATTCTTCGCTTTCGTCTGCAGAGCCTGCCGGTGAGGAGCTGGGCGTTGGTAGGGGCGTGACGTCATGTGTGGCCACGGCCCTAGGCTCGGCTTCCTGGGCAGTTGGTAGCTCAGCAGGCGGGGGTGGAGGCGACTCATCGTCCTGAGCCGTCCTCTTCGATCTTAGTGATGGTGGTGACATCCTGGTGCAGCTGATCCGGCTCGAAGGACCACTTGTAACAGACGTGTGCTACAAGACTGTAGAAAAGGGCACCGGTGGCTGTGCACGTGGATGTCGACTATTGTAATATTGTGTTGAAATGCAGTACTGGCTGGCCTTCCTTGAAGGTGACAGCCCTGCTGTACTGGAGGGTGGTAACCCTTGATCTGCCTCCCTGCACCCAGAGCTGGTGAGTGGTAGCCCTGGATGTCCTTGGTCTCTGCCTGAGCCTGGCGCCTTGCGGTGTCCAGTAGTTGGGCCGGCTGGTCTTGAGGAGGTAGGCACCAGACTTGTGTTCAGGCAGAGCTTCAGCAGGAGGCAGGTCGGAGAGAGGTTTCTTCCAGAGGAAGGAGTAAAACACGAAGATTTAAAGAAAACGTTGAACTGATTTATTATTGAAAAATTTGTCGTATTTATACCAATCGGTAGGTGGCTCA
This sequence comes from Limnephilus lunatus, assembly GCA_917563855.2. Taxonomy (NCBI): domain Eukaryota; kingdom Metazoa; phylum Arthropoda; class Insecta; order Trichoptera; family Limnephilidae; genus Limnephilus; species Limnephilus lunatus. The sequence goes on from OU830595.1 coordinate 73,028,152, forward strand.
CGGAAAGTGGAGGGGGAAAACGGAACCCAGGCACTTTCCTTTATAAGGGGCAAGAAACTGCTTAGTATCTATTTTGCCGGCTTAATCCGTAAAAGTGCTCGCTTAAATTTGGCAACTTTTACGGATTTTGTAGCCTTAATTAACAATCAAAATATATAAAAAATAGAAAAAACATATAAATAAAGCCAAGATTTATGACAAGAATTTTAGTTTGGTGAATTTACCGTGATTTTAAGAATTTTTGATTTTTATGGAAATGTTTTATGATTTATCAAGTTATAATTATTTTTCCTAGGTTCCCTGTGAGATAAGTTAACGAAATCTGTTTATTTCACCATCTCACAGGGACCCTAGAATTTTGTAGAGGTAAAAATGTAAAAATGTCATGACCGAAATTTTCTAAGTCTTTTTGACATGGCAAATTGAGCTCTAATTTTGGCTCTAAGTATTTTGAGAGCAAAGTCTCAGTTTGACTGGAGGCCTTGTAGGATCAAGAATGAAAACTGATTATTTCATTGTCCTACAAGGCCCGCAGGTTTTGTTATTGGGAAAAACATAAAATTTACACCTTCGAATTTTTCTAAGTGTTTTTTGGTAGGCAAAAATGACTTTATTTTTGCCTCCCAATATGTTGTGTGATAAATCTTGGCTTTACTCGAGACCTTGTAGGATTTCAAATGAAAACTGATTATTTCATTTGTCCTACAAGGCCCGTGTGTATAAAAATTAAGACATAAACATTTAAAAATAAGTACAAAATTAAAACATATTTAAAATGAGTTTACAACCTCCCCAGTAGCGATTTTTCAAAGTATTATTTATTGATCGCACCGGGGAGATGTACATAAGAAATAAAAAACTTAAATATTTGAAATCCAATGAGAAAATAATAAGTAATTGATAAAAATGACATTTTCTAATTAGAACAAATATTTTCCATCAAAGCGTCGCCGGCGGCACGGTACTCCAGTATTGTGAGGGCAGGCCATTTTTTCCTGATTCCCAAAAATGATCACAAAACTGTAGAGGACCGGCCAAGCGATGAACTTTGATGAAAAATATTTCGAGGGTGTGAACACGTCGGTTACAGCCACCCTCAATAATGAGAAGTTGTGCTGGCAAAAAAGTAACACCGAAGCTTGTAAGAACAAAGAACGTACAAAATGGAAAGAGGTGACAAAAAGATACAAAGAAAAATCTACTGATGGCACTTCAAAAAGACATGAGATATATATTCGTTCTAGGGTGGAAGAGTACTTACTTAGTTTCGTCATGGTGAGAAAACGGATATCAGAATTTAAACTTTGCTAGTTTTTTATGTTTTAGAGTAGTTCAAATTCGCTAGGTAATTCCCTATAACTGCGCCTTATTACAGAAAAGTAAAAAGCCAGAAAAATCACAACTACAGACCGACGAGCCTTGTCTTTTGGCAGTCGATAATGTGACGAATTGGTTTATATGGTTAGTATTTTATGAGGGCATAAGTTATATTTTTTATATTATTAACTATGTAACTATTTAAAAATAAATATTCTTTGGTGCAACATAGTCTAACCATGGCTTGTGGCAGTCTATTGGTGTGGTCGTGTGATGGTGTGGTGAAGTGATGGTGTAGTAGTGTGGTGATGTGATGTGGTGGTGTGTTCGGGGTGCGTGGTTATTGTTTATAGCGGGGTTGAGTGAGGTGCGAGAGGCCTGATAAGTGTTTTCTTATGAGGGATTGTGATTGTTTAGCACTTCCTCTGACGGAGACGGCTAGCCACTTAGTGATGTCACCGACTGTTGACTTAGGGACAGTTATTTGTCAGAAGTTGAACAATTCATCAAATTTCAAGGTTTAAATTCAAGTTCTGTTAATATTTCATCAAGGGCTGATAGTTTCATAGTACTTGGACAATAAAAGGACATGAACATGACTAATATTAACGTTGAAATATTATAAATTGTTTAAATCTGTGAAACAACACGTTATTAATCACTTAATTCGTGTACCATCCTTACTGTCGTGTCATCAGCTTAGTAGAATATTAATACATTTTTAAAAGAGTTCTTTTTCGAAAATATTAAATTCAAATATTATTTATTTTATAGCTCACATTTTTTTATCGGAGTTAGATCGCGAAAATAATTTGTTTAATTTAAAGAACTTGGATATTAGTAAATACTAGTCACCCACATAAAAATCTGCCATAGATATGTACATGCCTGAATGTTTCCTTCCTTATATTAGATTTAATTTAATTTTATATAATTTGCCATCGCGCATCACCCAGTGGCTTGCCCCATATTCAATTTTATATGATGTACCTAATTCATTTATATTGCACTCTATTCCACAAACTTACCAACCCTTTCACTACTTCACAGCTTATTTATAAAAAACCGATAATATATTTTTTTTAAATGCTTTCAAATAATACGATTAATAATAATAAAAACATTTATTCATCAACAGATTTTTACAATTTTATACATTCTGTTTAGTTATCATTGCTTCTATTGACTTAGCTGTACGAGTACATTCAGGATTTCTCCTGGAATGCAGCTGGTTTTCAGCAGTGCCTCTATAATTTATATCTACTAATAGTGGAAAAACACAATACTAATAAAGATATTTACATATGTTTTAAAGTTTTTGTCCTTTGGAGCATCATCTTTTCGATGGTAACTCCCAAAAATTAGGATAGCATTATATACAAGTTCTATAAGTCTTGTGTTTGACTAACAAGGAACAAACCGCTGCTAAAGTAAGTATGCACTCGCATAAGAGCATTCCGGTTTATTGCTGCAAGGAATAATGGAAATATAATATTCATTAGCTCCCCACAGCCCACAGTCGGCAGCACTCGGAAAACCAGTTGCGGGCGAAATGGGTGCCTTTAAAGAAATAAGTGAAAATAAGCCGTAGATTTCTGTTGGAGAGATATTATTAACAGGGGGTTAATTCACAACCAAAATCCTATGTAAATCCATATGTAGTTCAAAGCACCGTAAATCATACAAGACTATATTTAACCAACACAGGCTTGTCCTAGTGAGGTTATAAATTGCATTGTAAACACGGTAGGTATAAACCTACCGTGTAAAGAAACAATAAATAAAAAAAAACAATGGAAAATAGTCCAGTTAGATAGGTCCAATGTGGTAGTGTTAAAAAAAGGTTCACGTCGAATTTGTTACTTCGAGATAATTACTTGAAAAATGCTTTTGTCGCAGAATTAAAATCGATTTTTTTAATGTTTATACCGCACGAAAGTCCCACCACCAGAGCCAGATATGTTTTTAGGCTGTAAGTGGGGAGGGGAAGGAGATAGTTTCAATCCTGGATGGTCGTCGTACACTGAGAATATTTTTCACTCTAGAACATGCGGCAAATATACCTTATATTAAGTAAAATGGTTAATTAGTGAAATTGTGGAAACACAAATCAATCAATAAAATTTATTTGCATTCGCCTTGATTTGAACCTGCCTCCTCCGGATCGCAAGACTTAAACTCCCCATTAAGGAGGCCATCATAATTTTAAAATTCTTTATTACCTTGTGTATACAACTTTTTTCTACCGAATCTACAATAAAATTAATCTCTTTTTGCATGTATATCATTTTTCTCATGCCATCTCAATCATGTTCCACATAATTAGTTATTTTGGCATTACTACAGTTTTATTATCTAAAAGTATCTACCTATGGTATGAAGAAGCTTTTAAAACGTTATATTACGTTTTTTTAGATGTCACGGCAACGATATTGCAGAAATTTGTATAACAATCTACAAGATAAAGTAGCGTGTTAAAACATACGTAATATGCAACTCTTAAGAGTGCAATAATTGTTTTAATAATTGTATAAAACTATCACTTTTGTAGTTATCTGAAACAATGAATGTATTTAATACCTCGTAGTAAATTTGGTGGCCATGTTGTTTCCATAATAAAGATATTTGACTCTAGTCGTGATGTTCTGAATCGCCTCCCAAATCCCAGGAGTAAGAGCGTTTTACTGCGCGCGGTAACTGCTCAGAAATCAAAAAATCTGCAATAACAATAATTTTTCGGCTCGCGTTCGGCCGGGGATAAAAAACTCGGGGCGATAAATTTTAATAATTCAATATGAAAGCGGTAAAAGCGAAGGGAAATGGCGCCAGATATACCCGCTGCGGCCGGAGCATGCGGATTTCTCGCAGACCCGGATTTTTTAACAAAATTAATCATTTTTCAAGATTACTCTTGAAATATAAGTGAATTTTATTTTTTTACATTAGCTCCTCACAGGAGGCCCTGAGGAAAAAATCCTTTAAGGGCCTAGGTCACCTTTGGGGATGATGCTGTGTGGAAGGTCTTTTTAGGGAAAGGAAGGAGAGGAAGTTTTGAAAATGAAAACGGTATGAGGGGTGGGTAGAAATCTATTGTCAATGTGTCCAGGAGTGACGGACGTATTAGTCCATCCTTCCCACTGCGGTGCAAGGCGGTGTTCCGTGAGAGTATAGCTGGAGAAGTCTATGGGATTCCCTTTCTCCCTGATCCGGCCTGCCATACAGCTGGTGGGCAGACGCATCCGCCGCCAAGACCCGGACAAACCTCACCCCATGAGCCCGGGCACCCCTGTTAAATTATAATAAATATAATAAAATAAACTGTTTAACAGTATTACAGTAATGTTATAAAATTGTGTAATAATTATCGGTATTCCATATATATTATTATGAAAGTTTATCAGATTGGTACTGTCCCGAATAAGGTTAGATTATAACTGAAACTAGTTAACACGTCAATTAAAATTAAGTGGTAAAAATTATAATAAAGTGGTTAAAAACAAAGTAATTTTCATAACCACGATAAAGCACCTCATTTTGTATCAACTATATAGCATGAAACCGGGTAGTACATAAGTAGTACCTTTTTACCACTTATAATTATTGAATATGTAGATGTGTCTTTGTCTTTTTGATATGTCTTTTGGTATTTTTCTAAGTAGTTTCTAATGAACTATTTTGTTTTGTACAATTTTATTGATTTAAATTATTTAAGATGTTCGACGCACTCCTCTTGACATTAAAACCGACTGAATTTTGATGTTTGCTCCATCCAGCTCTGTAGGGCAATCTTGGGATTTTGAATATAACGAATCTTGGGTAGGCGGTTTGAGTTGGTGTTGGGTTGGGGTTGGGTTGGGCGGGGAGTTGTGAGCCCCGCTAAGCTCCGTGATATTTATCGGTATCTTTTTGATTTTACCTCGCGCACTCCATCTGCGATTGATTCTGAAACTACTTTGGGATATTTATAAAACTCAAGTATTCCGTGTGTGATTCACTGACTCTTCCAGAAAAATTCTGCTCAGCCGAGCGATTCTACAACTTTTGAGAGATCGTTATTTATTAGATAACGGACGTTATATCCTGTCAGATTTGTGTGATTTTTACACATTTACTGTCACATATTTTAGTTTAGATCGTTTTAAACACGAATTCCTGCAAGTATGCATGATTATTTATTTATTTAATGTACGTTGTACACAGAAAAGCAAATAACAGCAATAAAAATCACACAAATCTGACGCAGAGTCCGTTATCTCATGACGATCCCACAAAAGATATAAAATCGCTCGGATGATAGATCTCTGTGGAATAATAACATTATGGTTAATATGCAAATAATAAGTATTTTTTTTTCTTCAACTCACATTATTTTTATCCACATATTTTGCATATTTTATGTTCTGTATGTCTTAATTACTTCATTAAGTTCACTTTACTTAGTATAGTTTTCTTTCTTTCTTCTCGTTTCACTACATTATACCTACTATTTTAATATGCTTTAACTGCTATTAAGAGGGTATAACCAGAAAAAACCAGAAATATGTCATTTTTAAATCAGATTTTAGACGTATTGACTCTTTTCCACAAAAAATTAAAAATTGATTTCAAAAGATTGTTTTTTTTTTATTTAGTAAACGCATGTTTTAAATTTTGGGAAAAAATGTTTATTTTGGCTATAATAAGGTTATATCTACTATAGATCGTTGGCATATTTGTTAAATTTTCAAATAAGATTTTGTATTGTACAACACCCATTTCAAATCATAAAATCAGGCAGTAAAATAAATCAATACATTATCTGGGAAAAGCGTGTTTAGAATTTTAATTTTCGATTAATTAAAATCATTAAAAAAATTTATACGTACATGTGTTTCATGACGAAAATTGGTCGGTTTGTGTATTTATTTGGGCACTGCAAACTAATGTATTTCAAATATTTTTACATTCTTATTTTGCTTAGACATTATTGAAAAATGATGAATACTTATGATAAAAAAATAATTACAAAAAGTAAATAATTTTAATAGTTTTATCATCGCGCCTTTCAGCCTTTACAGCCTTTCATGTAGGTATAAATTAAAGCAAATTTGTAATGAAATAAAATGGATAATGAGTTATAATTTTAAAAAGCTGGTACGGAGAATAATTAATCTTTCTCATTGGAACCTGTACGATCGTAAGAACATCTTTCGACGAAACAATAACACTAAAAACTATGTTTTCTTCATCAGGATATGGTTAATATACATGATTTGATAAATGAAAAATAATATATTACAGTTTACAAATCATTTCTTACGTTCTATTGACTCTTTCCTGTGAACATGCCTATGTAGCTATTGAAACGAACACAACACCCTTTCAGGATGATCGTTGCGATCGAAGCAGACATCTAACTTAAATTTAAGCAGACTTAATTTAAAAAATATGGTAAAATTAATTTTAAAAATTAATCATGTTTTTTTTCAATACAACGTTACCGAATTTTTTTTCCAGTCTGTATGATATAAGTTCTTGTTTGAAGAATACAGAATTTTAGCAGGAGCATTTCGACGGCTTCCTGATTGCGAATTAAAATTATAAAATGAATAACTTCCAAAGAAATATGTAATTATCTAGAGGGCAGAGGCGTAGAACTCGGGCGCTCGGTTTAGGGGGTGTATGGGGTGAAGTGTGGTGGGGCGGTTAGGTGGTGGAAGCAGCCAACCGTTTATTCCTCTGATATAAAACAGACCGCCTTAAATGATACCCGCAAGATTTTGTGGCAAACGAATTGGGCCTTGCTTTGCTTTCTTTGATTACCTTTTTCGAATATAAAATATATATTATATTACTGAGAAATACACATCTGAAACAATTTGAATTCTCCATAGATCGTTTTCTTTTCTTTTATAGAACGAGGTTGGTGTATGTAGGCAACTAAATATTTTGTAAGAAAGGATTTTAAGATCTCACGGCCAACTGATTGATTTTTGGGATAATAAGTCGTGTTGCGTTTCCTCCACCTTTGTGAGGCAACGTTTCAGACGGTCTTACAGTGTTCATCATCAGGGCAGATGTGTAGAGTTTAGAGAACGGTGTCGAATTTTATGATAGAAGTGATCACTTAAGGCCACATTACCAGCAAGCCAAAACAAATTACCAGCAAGCCAAAAAAAAGACGGTCTCTTGCGTTTGAGCAATTTTAGAGCGAGATAGGTTTAAGGTATTTGTAATTTATTTTAGTCATCATAAAAAATTGTATGCATTCTATAATATGATATAGATAATCATAACATGTACCAAAGCCTAAGAGTTTTCATTTTTATTGAAAAAAATTGACGGATTATTTTATACTACAATATATTGGAAAGTCACCCTAGAAAAGGGTGTAACGACCCTAGATTCATTTATGCATCAGTTTCCAAAGAAATTAACATTACAAACAATCGTTATATTCACAATTTTTGGTGCTATCCTTGACTAGAGTTTCAAGCTGTACACTTACCGCCGGATTTCGTATTTATTAACAGGCGAATTGCTATTACTGCCTATGCGCGTTAGGCGGGCCCAAATCCGCACCGCGCGGCAGATTGCTGCCGTTCTCAACATTTAATACGATTTACGGTTATTACCTAGCGGCAGATAGCGGAGATAGCGGCAGATACCAGCAGATAGCGGAGAGTAGGTACCAGCTACCTGCCACTACCTACCTCGCTATCTCCGGTGCTCGGTGCCTACCTTGCCTCTTTCCTCCTATCTCCGGCCAGGAGGGGGAGGGACACGCCTCCTCTGGGGGGAGGACCTCCTTTGTGAAATCAAACCCAGTAATGGCGGTCGAGCGGCTTGGAATTTTTACAGATTTTTTTATTATCAATCAGCGCCGAACGGGTAAGAACGGTGTTTATGAGCGATTCCGATGCGCAGGTAGCTACGTTTTACGGTCAGGAATCAAATTATATTCTTTCATGTAGTCTTTTAATAGAATTCATGAGGTTCTAATTGTAATTCACTGTAGATAATCTTTTTATTGCAGTTATCATCCCTATTCAACACGATTAGGTTCATGGAACCATTCAATATGACGAAACGAATTTCACTTTATTTTAAGCGTTAGATAAATTCTAATAATTTTAGTTATAAATTATAATAAACAATGAAATATTTCGCCATTAAATTTATACGAAGAGAATGCCAACATTCTCGTCGTAAAAATTATTAGATTCCTGGTTAAATAAAATTCTTCAACTATCTCAACCAAACATATGTTTACAAACTTTCGTCAAACAAATGGTTGAGTATTGGAGAGTTGAGCGCAGTAATAGAAAGATTTATGCTTGCCATTCAAGATAGAGTCATTAATACTAAAAATTATAGGAAGCAAATCATCAAAGATACAAATCAAATTGATGATTTATGTAGAAAATGTTTGGCATTTCCGGAAACATATTATATCAGGATGTTCTTTATTAGCGCCGTCCGAGTATAAATTAAGGCACAATCAAATTTTAAAAATAATTCACCAAAGTTTGGAAATTAAACATAACTTCATTGACTGCCGTAATGTACCTACCATATTATGAATATGAACCAAATTCATTTTCAGAAAATTAATTTTATAAAATTTATTACGATAAAACTATTCTAACAGGCAGAACAATTAGTCGTAATAGACCCGATATAGTTTTACATGACAAAATTAAAAAAATAACTTATATCATTCATGTCGCTATTCCAAATTCTCGTAATATTCAGAAAATTGTTTCTGAAAAAATAAGAAAATATACAGATTTAGCAAATGAGATTAAAAGAATTTGGCATTCTAAGAATATAAAAATATTCCCATTTGTTATTTCGGCTACTGGCATTATACCTAGCTTTCTCATTCAAGATTTTCCCGTTTTAGATTTGTCAAAGAATTTATATATAAAAATGCAAAAGTCAGTCATTTTAAATACACGTAGAAGGACGAAAGATGTTTTTAAATATTTATATTGAGGGATCAGTAGGATTTATCGGTCCAGTTAGGATTTCATCAGAGCCGAACCCTCTGATATGAAAATATCTGGATTCGGTGAATTATTTTCCCATTATGTTTCTGGTGGATTGACGTATTGTTCTTGTATTGTTTTGTATTTATTATACTTATATAGTGCGCTTACATTGCGTGGATTTACTAGATAATCATTTGTGGAAAAGTGTGTGGAAGGGTTTAGTCTTTCATTTGGGAAAGATTTAACCCGGACATAAAATAAGAAACGAGGTACAGTTTTTTACAGGACCTTACGAAATCAACCTGTTAAAAACAACTGTCAGATACCTTCTCCAACCTTTCCAAAAACGTGTTCTCAAGTTTTTTTAAATCCCTCCCAAAAAGAGACGGGGATCCCGATGTCGAATTTTTCAAGGACTAGTGGATCACCTTAACTTCGCACTGTATTGCCCGAATTAAAATGAATTAAAAATGTTTTATGTTCCTGCTCATCACGTGATCGAAGTGTGAATGTTCCCGTTTATGATCCAGCGATGTTAATTGCTCTACAGAAACCTCAACATTTAAAAAATATTTCTGAAAAGTGTATTAGGTATGCCTTTTGTCTGGTGTGTTTAAAAAATTATTGGATTCATATTACTTATGTATATATGTACTTTATTAATATATTGAATGTGGTTTTATTATCGCATTCTTAATTTTCATAATGTTTAACGTTTTTTACAATCACACTCTGTTTCTCTTTGAGGGAAATCTCGATCTTCTATACTTAACAGTTTAAAGGGTGGCGTTAAACGAGCAGCCCCAGTTCTAAACTTCGAGACTGAATACTAAATCCGCTTTATATATTCCGCAAAGTGGTTATCGTAAATTACACATAAATCGACGGAACTTTCGGCTTGAACTTTTCCAAGTGGAGAGAGAGCTCTTCGTTTGAGGGCCAGATTTTTGTTGCTAGTTTTGAAATCATCGAATCGATAGCAGTTTCTCAGTATCTTTTGTAAATAATTTTGGTACACTTCAACTTTTGATTCTTTGCAAAAAATGTAGATACATTCATGTGAGACAATATTCATGTCATGTCAAGTAGAAATGGACAAAATTGCTTATTCTGACAAAAACATTAGTAGGTACCAAATTTATTTAACCTGAAGATCTTCCTAGACACAACGTAAAAAACGCACTATCAAAATTTTAGACAACATCAGTTGTAGTCATATGTACACCTAATGACCATTTACATAAACAATCCGTATTATATGGTCCTAAACGTCATTAGATATGGTTGCCAGTAATACCGTCTACAAATGTGATTTTGACGCTGTCTAGACACAGACCATTATTCTGATCTCAAAAAGGTGAACATGAAAAGGTCCATTATCAGTGCATAATACCCCAAAAATATAATAATGGGCAGTTAAAATAGATGCAATTTATTCAATTTCTATCCAAAATTATGTAATTTTTACGTCAATTATTGAATTTTTGTACAATTAAGAGTCATGTTTGAAAAACGTAGAATTCTGTGGGTGAGTTTTAAGACTACAGACTACGTGGAGATTTCACGGCGCAGCTGCTCCCAGATTACACCCTACCGTGGAGCAAACCAGCGCAGGCTCCCAACCTAACCCCCTCCCCCTTTCCCCATAACCTTCCCCCACAACCTAATGGGAGAGGTTCCGCAACCTTTGGAAAGCTGCGTGAAATCAAAATAATGTAGCATAAGGTTCTAGTAAATCTTTTATATATTTGGCTGGACTTTCGTTTTTTCATCATTTAAGGTAGTGTTCCGACCACAGCGACAGTAGCGTCAGTGTCGCTGCGTCAGTACGACACTATCATAGCGACACTGAAGCGCTAGTCACCTTATCCATAGATAATCTAATATATGGTTTTGAATCTAGCTCTGGTGAATAATTTGCAATTTCACTTCAAATTCTTACAAAACAACTATTATTTTGCACGTAAATCAACCCATAATTAATATTGTGACATTAAATCATAGGAAACTTGTCATCTTAACTAACTAACTAACCATCACGCCGTTTCTCTGCAGGGGTAGGCAGAGAGGACGAACCGCCAAACAACTCGGTCTTGGCACACACTCTTTGCCTCGTTCACATTCATACACCGTCTCATACATGCTCTTCTATTATTCTGACTCCTGACATAGCCCGACTCAAGTATCTGATTCACTTGGTCGTGCCATGTCTTTCTCGGGCGTCCCCGACTTCTTCTACCATTCACATTAGCGACATATATTCTCCTTACACTTCTTTCCTCGTTCATTCTCTCTACATGCCCGAACCATCGGAGCGTTCCTTTCTTGATCTTACTCATTACGCTTACATCAGCCTTGCATTCTTTGCTGATCTCCGCATTTCTCACACGATCATACATGGTTTTACCACACATACGCCTCAGGGATCTCATTTCTACAGCATTCAGTCTGCTTTCATCCTTCCTCTGCCAGTTCTATGCCACACTGCCATACATCAGGGTAGGTACCAGTACTCCATTATGGAAGGCTAGTTTCGCGTCTTTGGACAGTTTTTTGTTGGTGCCAAAGGCGTTCAGTCCTCCATTAATAGAGTTACCTGCATTCACCTTTCTTTCAATATCTCTTTCAGCCTTCCCATCTCTCGTAAACATACTTCCCAAATAAACAAACTCATCCACCTGCTCCAAGTATTCATCGTTCACAACTATATTGCATACTGTTTTCGTACTCTCTCTTTCAAACACCGTGACTTTAGACTTACTTGTCTCGTTATAACTCGTCATCTTCCTGGGTAAAAACGTCAAAACCCTCATTTAAAAAAAAAAAATTAAGTAAAACCTATTAATCAATCACCGCAGCGTGCATGAAGACGGCTCTGACAAGAGTGGATAGCGGCAAGAGCATTCCTTCGTGTTCGTTCGTCGTTCCGTGGCGGTCTCTTCAAAGTATTCTTGTGTTCTTGGAACTTACGTCGACATGTTCGTACTAATAATGGATTGAAATTTCAGATGTCTGTGGGACCCAAGTTATGGAGAAAAAAAATAATGATAATATCTTTAATAATTGGAAAAAAAATAAATATATATACAAATAAGTCTCTTCCTTATTTTCTTCTTTGACAAATAAGTCATAACGATAAAGGCAGCACTTGAGTTTACAACACCGCTCTCACTGTCAGACACGGTATAGTGAACACTACCACTCTTTTTTTAAGAATGAGCAATGAGCATTCGGTCGCCTGATCTAAACATCCCTAGAGAATTTGGAAGAATTCTCGTTCTTGATATTTTCGTTCTTATTGGTTGGTATTCTTTTGGTGTATGTATATGGTGAAAACGAATTGGCGTTTACACTAAAGATAAGAAATAACGCTTTTGTTCTAGCTCTGTTTGTTCTAGCTGTAGATATTTCATCCGTACGCACACATTCTTTGAATTGCTATTCTTTTCTCATGCGTTTCACTTTTCGCTTGATACTTTACGCTACCTAGAACAATTTAGTTTTTTATTAATATCCTATGAATGGAGTTGTGTATTCCTGCGCATTAGTAATCTCTTCCGCTCCTCTCTTTCTTCCTTCTTCCTTCTCGCTCCTTCCGTCCAACCCCTGCTTGAACTATTCAAAGGAAGTTCACTTTAAAGGGATGCATTATTTCATTCTGGAGATGGGTTCCTCAACTGATTGGAACTTCCCCGACATCCTAAATTGTTGGCAATTTATCTTCATTACCACCGCACGCTTTTTTCCCGATTTTAAATCTCTATTCCACGAAAAGAAACGGATTACTTTTAAATCTCACTTTCGGCTAACGAATTGCTGTTCAGGAGAGGCTTGAGCACCATCTGAAAAACATTCACGTTCAATATTCTAAACTAACAACGCCATAATATAATACATTATGAAATAGGCTCTTTGAGGAGACAGTTTTTTTTTGTTATTTAATTTTTTTTTTGATTTAACTTATGATGAAAATGATCTAACAAATACATTTAACATTTTCGAAAAAAAATTGTTTTATTTTTATTTTACTTTTGAATAATGATTAAAGAGTCATATAATTATTAATGCTAAGAGCAAGAATCTGAGAAAATCTTACCAATGTGCTAAAAGCGGTCGGAAAATCCTTTCCCCTGCCCTTCCCAACTCTTCTCACCCCGCCTCCTGCCTCCTAACCCTAACCAGAGACGTGAAATCATCGGAGTGTTAACGTTCTACCTCCCTTTACTCCTCACCCCTCTACACCTCCCACCTTGCCTTCACTAGAACAACCCTGCAATTCCCATTTGGTAAAGATACTAAAAAACCATGAACGAAACTAAATTAATGCAATATTATAACATACCTCAATAATAATAATTCAATGTCAGCATAACACTATTCTTCCGCAAGGGTTCTATATTATTTAAACAGCATATCATGATTACTGTTTCATAAAATTATATCGTATGAATATTAATAAATAAATCTTATTATAATAACATACCTCAATAATAATTAGATATTATTATAATCAATGTTGGCAAAAATCAACAAAATTAGAAAAAATCAGTCATTTCAAATACATGTAGGATTACGAAAGATTTTTTAAATATTTCTATTGAGGGATCAGTAGGATTTATCGGTCCAGTTAGGAGTTCTACCGAGCCGAACCCTCTGATATGAAAATATCTGGAGTCAATGAATTATTTTCCCATTTGGTCTCTGGTGGATTGACGTATTGTTCTTGTATTTATTATACGTATATAGTGCACTTACATGGCGTGGATTTAATAGATAATCATTTGTGGAAAAGTGTGTGGAAGGGTGTAGTCTTTCCTGTGGGGAAAATTTAACCCGGACATAAAATTGAAGCACCACAATGGAAAAAATTCTTCTGCAAGGGTGTTATTTTATTTAAAAAGCATATTTTATATCATGATTACTGTTTCACAAAATTATTACGTATAAATATAAATAAATAAACATTATTCTCATATTTTAATATTCTTATATTAGTGTTATAAAACATTACCTCTTTGAAGGAAACCCACGAAAGATATAGGATCCGTTGTAACGACTCCCTTTTTTTATAAATTACACCTGCAACAGAAAAGAGAGCTCTCAGCAGCAGCACCAAATAAGAATACATGATAGTACAAAGTATTTACTTAGTGACACAAGTTTTCCTTATCCAACATACATAATATAAAGTTATTTAATTTCCCTGCATTCAAGCTCCTGCACCTTTGAAACTTGCTCTCCGTACTCTATCATTAAATTACCATAAACGTCTTCATCTATCATGAAAGGAAGTTGTGATATCTCTTCTGATTCGTTTAACCCGCTTTGACATATTCCTACTGGATGCTTTGATCTTTCGCGTGAGTGAATACTCGAATCCAAAATATAATAAGTTCCTAACCTGGATTCTTTTGCGGCAATATTACAATTTACAAGTGAGTCGTGCAAGTTTTTTGATATTCTTATGTTATTCGTCTTTGCGTTATTTACATCGAGAAATGTCGTTCTAGAACAATTTATTAATTATTATCTCAGATAATACATGTTATATTATATCATTTACATTGTAATGAAGGAAAAATGGGCGATGATTTAATAATCATATCCAGATTCCAGCACTAAAAAAAAATAATATCATAAAATCAAACAAAGTAAAGGCTCCTATCATAGAACCAAGAAAATATTAACTTTTTCTATTTTTTGGTAGAGTGCGTAATGATAGGCATGTAAAATTCCTAGAAATGTAGATTTCTTTACCAATATTCAGAACGGTTAAATAATAATTTCACTACATAATTAATATAGGTAGAACGTAGAACCGATTTAACAAAGCAATCCGCTTAGTGTAATGCGCTCATTGTTAATGTATATATAGTAGTGACAAATGAGGCAGATTATTGTGCAATAAAAAAATATTTAGAACGTATTCTTCTCTTGGGAAGTATTTTTTAAAAATTATAATACTTTAGGCAATTTTTTTTCGGTTTTTGGAATAACTCATACAGAAATCGTTGTATCTCCCTTACTAATAGCATGATTATAAAAAAAACTAAACGGTGTTAGTAAGAGCAAACATTACGCTTTACATTCAAATTTAAAAGTTAACGGAAAAATATTTCAAATATCCACCTTCATGCCCTTATTATCCACCCTTATCCACATTATAATTATTATTTATTATTATTTTATGAGTCCAAAGTGTACGAACGCAATTTAAAAAAATTTATCAGATTTACGAATTTTTTATTAATTATTTTTTATGAAAAGACAAAAAAGTGAGTTGATGAAACATTTAAAATGCATTTGTCTAATAACATACAGGTATGTGTGTTTTTGTTTTTCGTTATCTTTAATTTTTTTATTAGAAAAAGCATAAAGTGAGCTATTTTTTAAAACTTTTTCATTTGACCGGTCAGTGGTTGAGTGGGCATAGCGCTTGGGTCCCACCCGGACGTCGCATGTTCGATTCCTCGGCTGGCTAAGTCCTCCATCACAACACAAGCAACATTTTCGGCTTTCTATGGTGGTAGTAGGAGATTTTCAAACATTGTTGGGTTATTCGTAACCCGGTAATGTTTGTCTTTCTTAAAAAAAAAAAAATTTAAAAATTTTTAATTTAAAAAAACATGTTTCAGTTATACCTACAAACAGTTTTAAGTTTTTGGATGCGTTCAGAAATATCGCGTTTATTTGGATTTTATTGCAAAGCGGTAATAAGTTGAACTCCCAAAGAAATATCCCGGAAGTCTGAGGGGATAAAAAAATAAAAACGTAGGTACAAAGATGATCAATCAAAACTATCTATTTTGAAACGCTTGAAAAACAATGCTGCATCACTCAAAATTATAAATTGCAATGTTTTGGATTTCATTTCATTATTTTGTGACTTTCCGTTTCTCTTTAACCTTTAATATCCACTACGTATTATTTTCACAAGAGTTTCCCAAGTTCGTCTACCCGCTTTTCTTCTCCCCCCCCCCCCCCCATCCGCCCCTCCGCCCTGCCACAGCGATGGCCGCCGGGCGCCCGAGGCAACGCTTTGATTTCCGATTCAGAGGGAAATTGCTATCCATAACTAACCTCCCCCCTCTATCCCGCTGAACTCATTTCAAACAGGCCATCTGGCCGAAAGAGAAATTCAGACAGTACCCCGTCATCGCCAACTCAAAGGAACGCTATCGTCATTTTGCTAAGAGGCTTTGCCATTCGCATCCGGAAAATTTGCTTGAATTCGGGGGATCGGGCTTCGAACATGTTTGGTAACTTATGAACGTGCTCGAACTGAGTACATATTCAAGAGTTGGTTAAAATAAGGGTGACCATTATTTTGAATGACAATTATGAACAAAGAAAGCAAACAAGCATTAAAATAGAATTTTTATTCATATTTATGGTTATTATGCTTTTCTTGCCTTCAGCATAACAATATTATTATATTTTGTGACCATTTTCGTTACTATGCATAGTTTAGGTAAACGAATTATGAAATTACTTAAAAAAAAGGAAACTAACATTAATAAGAAAAATAAAAGATTGTCTATCAAACTTTTACCGAGAGTGTACAGGAGAATAAATTAACACTTTTATACTTTAAACATAACCATTCTCCATTTCATTTTAAAACCATGCAGAATTTACTTCTCTCAAATTCACAAGCTGCGGTCACTCCCGCAACCACTTTAACAACGTACCCTCTCATTTACCTCCTCCCTCAAGGCTTATGGGTGGGGGGGTGGTTACCATGGCGACCGCCGCCCGCTGCACCCCGCGGGAGGGGCGGGCACCAAATCAGTGCACCAATGGCACGACAGAAATAAATTGTTCCCCCTCCCCCACCTCCCTCCCACCCGCTACCCCTTGCTCCTGTCGGTCCAGACAATAGAACGGAGGCAAATTTGTGATCAATCTATACTGTTATTCAATCAGATCTAAAGAATCTTATCCCTTCTTTAAGTAAGTATTGAACGAGATATAATTAAAATAGCAGTAAATCCATGTAAAGAAATTCGTTTCAAACGGTTCAATGACAAAATAAAATATCTAAGAAAGGTTAAGAAAAAATTTCTTAACCTAACTTAATATAAACCAATCTAACCTAACCTAACCCTTTTATGTGTTTTAAACCTTTTCAAATATGAATATAAGGAAATACGTAACCGCAAACTTTTTACGTAACCGGTATGGAAAGAAAGCCTTCTTGTGTTGCAAAAATTAAGCGAAAGAAATCTATGTTTAAGTGCGGCGATAAACTAGCGCCATAAAATCGGGGAATCCTGACCTTTCCCGGTCCTCCGTGAAGGTTCTGCGAAGGCTATGGATTTTTCACTTGGCGTCTAAATGTGTGGAATCTCCGGCATGTGCCCGGGTTGTCCTATTCCACTTCAAAGACTGCTCTAACGTAGATTTTCTATTTCACGTGAGTTAGGTTTTCCCAAAAGTGGATAGAAACCGTATTTTTTATTACCAAGCAATACAAATGATTCTAAAGAAAATTAAACATCAAGTCTTGGATCATCAGCCAAGACAGGTTTGAACGATTTTGTTTCCAATATTGTAAACAGATGATTTTATAAACTGCGACCACTTTCAACACAGGATTTTCTAATAAGACAGGCACAGTACATCGCCAATGTAATGTGTTTAATAAAGTTGAATAAATAAACAAAATAAAATATAAATAAAAAAAAATACCTGCTTGAAAATTAAGAATTTTCGATGATGTGTGATTTAGTAATATTTAGCTATGCTGTGTGGAGGGTATTTTTAGGAAAAGGAAGAAGAGGAAGTTCTGGGAAGGAAAAGGGTACGAGGGGAGTGACGGACAGATGATTCATCTCTCCCACCGCGGTGCAAGGCAATGGCTGAAGAGGGTCCGTCTGCAGAGGTCGAAAGGTCTTCCTCAACTAGTCTCTGCCGATCCTGCCGCCTTCCAGTAGGAGTAACATATCCGTTGCCAAGACCTACACAAACCTCACCCCATGAACCCGGCCACCACTGCTGAGACTCAAACTTAGCAAACCACTACGCAGCGGTGTTGGCTATGTAATAAATAGATCCCGAGGCGGCGGTATTTGACTCCCAAATTGTTTTTTTTTTTAAATTAAGTAAAAAAGTTAATACTGAATGAATTCCGTAATTTGAAGATGTATATTTTTTGTCGTTTCGTGAAAAAATTCAAGCGTGAAACTTTTTCTTTTCAGAAATTTTGTGAAATTTCACGATAACCCTCCAATTTTTTTTCTTTTTCTTTAGTAGATTATTGTAAGAAAAAAACTCGTAAATGTTAACTTATGTGCACCGCCTGACAGAGGTATTTTTACGTTAACCATTTTGCGAATGGACCTTTAAATGTGAAAAAATATTGTTGAAGTCGATTGATGATAAAAAAGTATTTCATGTAGTGAACAAAAAAAACAATTATCTTTGCACTTATTCATTTTCGGTAACAGTAAGAATATATATGAATGAATCTATGAAAACAGTGAAATTATTTCCTTAATTTTACTTCCAATGTTCATTTTTCTTACCCTTATAATATCAAAGCCTCTATTAATGTCTGTAGGTATTCGGAGCAATATCAGGGCTTTCTTACCCGAAGTACGTTATGAGATTTTCAATTTGACAGAGATGGTTCAGATTGCAGGCCGAGGTGAAGTAGGACACGCCAGGGACCCCAGTCCCGACTAAAGTTACACCGCACGAAAAGTTTATCTATCAAATTTCTATTATCATGTGATTTCACAAAAGATAGCTATAATGTATTGTTATAATATTTTGGTGAATGATGCCGTGTTGCCCTTCCTTTTTTTGGTCAACGTTTCGAGCAGCATTACACTGTCCATCATATGATGTTGGCCAAAGGAGGAGGAATCGCAACACGCGTAGAAAAGAAATACTAAAAATGATAATATTTTTCAATATATCAAATAATATCCAAACGTGATTGACAGAGCGTAGCGTGAAGTCCAGTTTTAAGACGGTTGTTTCGCCTTTAGTCTGTCTGTAAATATGTTTGTACAGTGGACCAATCCGTTTCAAGATGGTAGCTGTTTTAATGGTTCAGAAAATATTATTTTATCAATGATTTTTTTTAAATATTGCGGTATCTATATATAGGTATGCCTGAATGATTTTTTAAAATATGTTGTGTCGTTTCTTTGGACAAATTGAATATATCCTTACTTGAAATTTAAAAAAAAAGTTACTTAAAATGTACGTATTATAAATTCTACTTACAGTATAGTAGATACATATAGTATCTACTTATAAACCAAAATCTTCTTTTTAATTTATTTAATAACAGAAAATTAGAAATCATGTTTTTTGCATTGCGATGTCTACAAAAAATACTATTTTAATAACGTTTTATAACACATGCATAGTAAAACATATTACGAACGGGCTTACTTTTACCAATCATACCTACCACCAACCAATGTGAATTCGATTCTGTAACCAAGGGAAATATTATTATTTTTTTTTTTTAACTTAAAGAGTAAAACCTCAATTTGTATTATTTAATTAATGAAGATAACATTAGCGAAACGGAATCGAAAATCTGAAACAGAAAATATACGGTCACATCTGGGACTCGAACCCAGGAATTAAATATGACCGAATCGGATAATATTGTAGACCACTGTACACTATTGTGAAATATCAAGAAGGTTGATAATTACTAAGATTTTGAGGGAGATGTGTTTGTTTGTTAAGCGACGCTTGGAAATATACTCGTACTTCATATAGCATATCTACATACTTTTAGTTTTAAAGAAATACAGCAATCATTCGAAACTTGTTTGAATAAATTGCGTTTATTTTAGTCCTTCCCGATATATTTTTCTACAGGCAAATATCTGAAATCTGTTCTTCTATCACACTTCTACCTGTCTACAAACTACCTTAGGTATAAAGTCCTTTTGTAATTCCAAAAATTCTTAGATTATAAAAACAATTATTTTAATCGCTTGTACAAGTAATGTTGCATGTCTGTAGGGACTAAGCAATTTTCATAACCATCGAGGAGTTATTTTTTTATTATACTTATAACCATAAACCCTGAATTAAGATAAAAAAACACTTACCTTCCATTAGAGTGCCAATTAACGATTGGTGTGTTCAGTATGTTGTATTTAACAAATATTATAATCAATAATTATCAGCCTGAAACACTCATCTACATTGAAAAAATCTTCCGAGAAAAGATACTGGCCGCCAACGGGAATTGAACCCGTGACCTTCTGATTGCCGGTCAGCAGCTCTGACCACTGAGCTATGGCGGCTTATCAAATACCCGCCAAATAATTCAATATATACTAGTGTTTCATTCGACAATTACTTATTATTACATTTTTCCAACTGAAAACAACCAACTTTATTTTTGTGAGAGAGGTATGGTTAATACTAAATCTCCCGCTAGGTGGCGTCGAGACTAATTATGTCTGCATTTTTTGCTGAAATACTTAAACTTGTCAAATATTAACTATTATTTTTTAATTGATAAACTAACGTTTAAACAAGATTTTTATGCATAGCACAAAGGGTATATAACAAATATTATGTTGTATTTACCTAATTGAATTGTAGAGTTACATAAAAATTGATAAAATTTTATTATAAAAAATATTCTGGTCGCTGTATCCTTACCGTGGGTTAGAGTTTAATATCAGTGCCCGGTTGGTGCTAAGAAATGTCAAATCAACCATAAATTTTATTTGTCCATCGGGGATTCCCGGATCGAGACCCGAATACTAACGCTGCGCCACTGGACAATCTGATTGGAGCGAGCGGAACGGGAGAGCCGATGCAGGAAAGATAAGAACAAATAGAATGTGAAGTAAAATATGATACAGACGAGGAAGAGATAAGAAATAATATTATGTGAGTGTGAGAACTGAGAGTTTCGGGTGTTGATCGTAAAATAGGTCGGCTGAGATTGGACTCTTGTTTTATTTCGCCCAGATTAAATGCTCGCTGTAATATTTTGCGCGTATGGAAAAGTTTGGATTTGTTTTTTAATTAAAGATGGGGTGTAATCATCCGAAGTGATTATTTTACGGCCATTGATCTATACCATAAAATGATAAATATTTTTTTTTTTTTTTTTTTTAATTATTTATTGACCAAGATATTGGAATACATATATACAAAATACAATGTACATTTTTTTTTTTTTGGTATAAACCACCTCACTAGGCTGAGCCTGTTCCGAGGTGGCAGGAATTTAAACTAATTTTGATATCTTAATCTTGGAAGAAAAATAAGATTAAATAAATAAATATTTAAGTTTAGAAAGGTAAATACAATAAAAGAAAAATAAAAGAGTAAAATAGAAAAAAATATGATAGAAACAAATTAGAGTCATAAAAATAATTGAGAGGAAAAGAGGAAAATACAGGCGTTGAGTGTGTTCTTGTATTGTTCAGGTTATCTGACCGCAGTATATAATGCCTTTGTCGATTATCCACATATGGATTTTGTGTTTTGCATTTTTTGTCATGTGGATATCTTTAACATCTTTTTTAATTAAATTAAAAATTTTTGGAGCCAGATTATGATAATTAAATATAAAGGACAAGTTTTTAAATTAACTATAATGATATTAAATTGACTAATAATTGTATTTATTTAAGCGAAGGATTAAAACTATGAACCTTATATTATGTCAAGCCGCCGCCACCGTGGCCGAGAGGTAAGCTTGACTCGCAATCCGAAGATCGAATCCCGGCGTGCGCAAATAAATGTTATTTGATTAATATGTGTTATTTCACTATTAATTAATTAACAATAAAATATAGTAGGTATATTTGCGGCACCTTACAGAGTGTAATACACTCTCAGCATCGCCCTGGTGTAAGACCACCATTCAGAATTGAAACCTTGCTTGAAATGGCTTTAGCCGTGTTTGGTGAGCAGATCTGAATAACCAGGTACTTCCCCATCTCCTTCCCCTCCTTACTATTTTCAGCCTCACAACATACCCCAAATGGAGATACCATAGTCCCACTGGCTTCAAACGCGAGCAGTTGGGACTCTTGTGCGGTATACACATATATATTTTTTTAATATTTCTCTAACCGGGCGTACATGACCTCAATCTCATCTCCAATACCTACCTACATAATTTTTCTCATTAGTACTTAGGAAATATTTAAATTTTTCCGCTATTGGTGGTTTACTCACTAAATTGCCGCGAAATAGTATACTGGAGTTTCTGATCAATTTGTTTTATTATATCTTATATTTGCATATTATTATGTGTATTGTTTTGATAATGAATATTGCTTAAATGGCAAAGAAAAAAACTTATTACACCACGCTTTAGTTATATGTTTGACGTGTAATTTCATGACGAGCAAACTATGAATGTTTCCCTCTCCATTTTGTTATCAAAGACGCAAACCTAATTGGTTTATTTATTTCCAGGTGAGAAGCCCCACAAGTGCCAGGTGTGCGGAAAGGCGTTCAGCCAGAGCTCCAACCTGATCACGCACTCGCGCAAGCACACCGGCTTCAAGCCCTTCGCCTGCGACCTCTGCGGCCGGGCCTTCCAGCGCAAGGTGGACCTGCGCCGCCACAAGGAGACCCAGCACACCGAGCTGCGGCCGCTGGGCGCGCTGCCTTCGCATCCCCCGCCACTCTGAGGCTGCGCCCCCTACGATCCCCAGCCCTACTGCCAACAATAATCGAGCTACATTCGGTTCAAATATATCGTAAAACACGCTGGGACTCTAATCAAGATGTATTCCAAATACAAATTCATTGAAAAACACGCTGGGACTCTAATCAAGACACATTCCGTATTCAAATTAATTGAAAAAAAATACTAGAACTCTCATCCAGCCATATTCATTGAAAACAGGCTGGAACTCTAATCGCGCTGTGTTTCAATTTCAAACTCATTAAAAACCTGCTGGGCCTCTAATCGGGCTATATTAAAAATTCAAATTAATTTTAAAATACGCTGGAACTCTAATCAAGCTACATTCCAAATTCAAATTCATTGAAAAAACGCTGGAACTCTAATCAAGCTCTATTCCAGATTAGAATGGATCACTGATTTGAAAAGCACTTACCTACTGCCAACAAAATATGTTGGGACGCCAAACAAGTGTTATTCCAAATTCAAATATTATAATGTTGCTTATTTGAACAACACTCGCTGGGACTCAAAATCAAAACTATCTAACAAAAACTAATCTTGAAATATTCGATTCACATATTTGTATAATGCTATTTGGTGATTGATTATTGATTAACTCACGTGTGCAAAATAAGTGAGTTATACATAAGTATATGGAAATTACTAGACTGCAAAACACAATTTTTACATGCATTAAACGTTATTATTTATTAGAGATTTCCACGACACGGCAATTATTCTTTTATCACCAGTTAAGAAAACTTTATAAGAAGAAATCGAATTTTTTTTTTTTGTGTAAAATTTTATATTTATGAAAAAAATCTATTTATTGTCACTGTCAAACATTTCCTAGTTATTATTTTTTTCAAAATCCGTATAATTTTTTGTCACCAAGTTGAGTTTCTTAACGACAAGATTGAAAAAATTAACGTGATAAAGATAATAGTCATTGTAACCACTTTCCATGAAATTTGCTTTACCGGAACACTATTTTATGGAAATTACACATTCCCATTTCAAAATAAGGTTAGACTTTTATATTTTACTACCTCCTTTCCAGAAATACCATAAATAATAATTTTATGTTATTTGTTAAGTTTGACCAGAGTCAAATATTATTGATTGTTTACTTATATTATTGAAGAATATACATATTATCACACGAAATTACTTAGATATAATGGGTGCATTTCAAACGCTGTGAATTGGTAAAATCTTTTTTAACTTAGGACTTATTTTTTGCTTTTGCTGCGGGTTTTAGCTCTCATGATCATTGACAAAGAAAGAGATTTTTAAATTGTTTATGATCATAACGACTCCGTTTAAGGCGGTTTTTTATATTCCTAGCGAGTAAATTATATATTATAACTTAATACATTATTCTCTTCCGACAACTTCACTTACTGATACCGCTATGAATGAACTGAACAAAATTTCGTTAATAACAATGTTTAAAAAATGCACCCCTGATCTCTTATTGAACATTCAACGACGATGTTTGTTAATAATAATATTGTAAATAATAAACACTTTCTTTGTGTTATTTAATGTTTTGTAAATATTCGAAAGTAATTGTTTTTCTATTAATTTTGAACATTATATTTGTTTTTAATATTACATCATTTCATTGCCAAAGATCTTTACCTGATAAAAATATTGATTAAGTCTCACAAATTTTATTTATTTTCGAGAATATTTATAATTTTAAATTCTAGTCACTTAACCGAGAATTATTAAATTAATTTTTGTAAATTACTTTACAAAGCGAAACCTTACATATCATCAACACACAAAATTGCTAATTTTGGTTGTCTTTGAGTCCTGCGTAGCCCTGGTTCATTTAACTCAAATTTTCTTTTAATTTAAGTGAGGAATTCAGACAAGCGATCTCTAATATAATATTTTTAACAGAAAATTATTTTTGTTATTTTCAGAATTAAAACTGATTTGTCAAGAATTCATACTATCCCGTGATTTTTCACGGGTCTGCGCTACTTCAATATTATAAATCACAGCAAAATACTGAATAATTTATATTTATTTTTACCGCTATGAGATTATTACTGTTTTAGGAAAAATGTGAAACTAAAATTTTTATTTTTTCTAAGAAAAATCAATTCCACCTACCAACGTTTCCATATAAGTACTAATCATAAATACTTACACATTTTTTTTATTTCAACGCTAGATTTGAGTAATTCCGATTATTTTTAAGACTTTAAGTTATTTAATGTACTAAATTGTAAAACCTAACCATAAATCCATTGTCGAAATGTAAATATAGGTTTAACAAATAATTATTAAGACTTAAGAAATACATAATGTATAAACCGTACTGTAATTTTCTATCGTCTCAATGTGCAATTTTGTCTTAGGGAAATAATAACTATAAAATTGTTAAAGATTTTTTTTCGCTGTAAAAAGAAAAATAGTTTGATAATTAAATTGAACATATTATCTAATGAAATTGTATGTATGGATGTTATGTATAGATATTTATTGTGACAACTCTTGTATCATACTAAACTGATGTGTTTTTTTCAATCTGACACGAATACTCAATATAATAGACGAATCGAAAAATATAAACCATTTGTTTTATTCAATCATCCATAAAAAAATAATCAGGAACCTTCTTCTAATCAAATTGATCGATAGCCTGGTGAAAAGGATATAACACTTGGTTTTCAGGTAGAAGTTTACTTCACTTACAGTCTTAATAAGAACATCAACAACCAAGTGACAGAAGTAGGTTTCCTTTTCTGCGGGTATTTAGAAGTCAGCCGCTGAGGACAGGAGGAGTTGGAGGCAAATGTTGCGGGAGGCCAAGGCTCGATATGGACTGAACGCCATCGGAGAGAGAGCGAGAGAGAGATTTATAAATTTGATCAATTATGATCTTGTACATTCGCTGATGAGCTTCTTGAAGCACGGCAACGACATATTACATTGTGATGTCGACATTCAAGTAGATATTGGCGTTTCATTCCTATGTTATGAGGAGGAATAGCTGTAACTACCCTCAAATACAGCAATTTGATATTTGGGGAGAACAAGTACGTAGTTTTTTAAGTGAATACCTCGCAAGAGTCCTTACTGCTCCCGTCGATGTTGTGAGACTGAAGGTAGTGGGGAGTGGAAGGAAATGGGAAAGAGCAAGTTTGGTATGTACCTGGTTATTCAGATCTGGTTACCAAAAACGACTAGAGCCATTTCAAGCATCGTGTTAAATCTGAATGGTGTTTTTACACCAGGTAGTGGCTTCCACTCTGAAACCTACCGCAAATTTATTATATTTATTTTTAAATTAATCAATTGTGAAATAAGACAAATTATTTAAATAAAATTGGATGCGCTCGCCGGAATTTAAACCCGTGACCTTCGGATTGCTAGTCGCTTTACCCCTATACCATGGAGGCCTGATAAATGGTCTCTCTGACAAGTATTATGTGTATGAGAGTCACGGGACGACTGCAGTCGTCCAGTGAAGAGAACACCAAGCTTTATCTTTACATTTAAAAGTTAACTACATTATATGGATACCCTCAAAAAATTTTAATTGAATAATAAGCGGGAATATTTTTCAATATATCTTTAATTTGACAGATTTTGTAAACAACATGAAATTATATTGACTAGAGACGTGGGCTGTAAACAATATTCATTAACTATAGGTTCACCACTTCAATGGAAATATACTTACACGTAATCATATAAGAAGCATTGCTGGTGGAAATAGTTGGTATAGTTTTGATGAAGTCATTTATTATGAGGGTTTCGATAATATGGTATAGGTAATAATCTCAATTTATCCCTTATTTGAAAGATCACATAAGCGCAATGAGAGAAAAGGCATAAATTTACCAAAACCTTCTTCAAATCTTTATTTACTGACAAGTAGGGAATGCAATCCCGATCTCGCGGGATCTCGATTTCGCGAGATCTCGTGACATTTTTCGGGATCAATCCCGAAGCATAATATGATGATATCCCGTTCGAGATCGACGGGATTGGGCGGATTGATTAATACCACAGTAGCAAACACAGAAAACGAAGATGACTTGCCTCTATGACTAATACGTCACAAACTAATACATCACTTCAAGAAGAATTAGAAGAGACTGAGAGTATCTAAGAGTCCTTTTTCGCGTGTATCCACGAGTTTAGATAAATTAGAGTCAGTTATAAAAAAAAAATGGATCTATTTGAGTATGGAGGAACAAGGGGGAGATTTTTTTAGTTTGCATATAATTGCTTAGTCACGCTGCTGCCAACCAGTGTTGAGTCGGAGAAAGCATTTTCAGCAGCTGGGTACATTGCAACGGACATTAGATGCCGTTTAGCAGATAGCACCCTTAATACACTTTGTTTTTTAAGAAATTACTTTCAAAATCACCCGTAATTACTTTCTAATCTCAGTTCATTTGATTATTTTAATTTAAAAAAAAAACTGTTAATTTTTAGTAACTAATATTGAAAAATAAAGGTTTTGGTTTTCTTTCAAATAATATTTTCTTTTAATTAACGAGATCCCGAAAATTACGAGATCTCGCGAGATTGTAATTTCTAATCTCGCGAGATCTCGAATTTGCGATCTCGAGTCGAGATTGCATTCCCTGCTTACAAGTGTGGGCAAGATGAACAGGTATGTAAAAAAAAAAAGAAAATCAAAATTCTTGGAAAATTGGTTGCTAGATGATAAGTAAGAAACAGAAAAAATTATATTTGCCACTTGAAATGAGTTCCTAAGAATTCGTGTCAGCTAACTGTAATAAATTCAACATCATTGCCTAATCGACTCAAAGTTTCATTAATAATCAAAAATAATTAAATCGTTTTAATTTGCCAAAGCTTTTGCGAGGACAGTCGAATCTACCCATACTTCTAGGGGCCTGGTAGCTTGGGTTATAGAAATGTAGAGCATTCTTATCGCAATGAGGCGATCACAAAATATCAACCAGTAATTTAATAAGGTTGCGAAATTTCAAAGTTAATCTTCTTGAATTTGAGATTGTGATTCCACTAGGCATTAATGGCCTTATCTTACTCTTTGTGATGAATTATAATATGTTTTCCTGTACACGTGATTATTACAATTTTTTAAATTTAATTCAAAATGTTTTCATGGCTACCCTTAAATAATATATACTTAAAAGTGCATAGACAAACCTTCTCACCGAATATGTTAAATTATTACATTCAACCGACAGCATAATAGATATGATTTGAGATATTCACTGCCAAAGGTATTTTCGTGATTGTTTTTGGGGTATTATGCCGTGTTGCGCTACCACCTTCGTTAGCCAACGTTTTGTCAGAATTAAAGTGTCCATATTCAGATTACACATCTACCCTAATAAGACAATATCATAAATTACAATCGGTGGTACCAAATTGTTAAATAAATAAAAATGTATATTTTCTTGCGGTAGTTTTATGCTGGCCACTTATTGCAACAAATATTCTGTTAAATGTACCTTCATAATTTATTATTGTAAAGGTCCATGAAGATTTTTTTCAATTTTGAAAATAAGTCAATAAATACATTTATCTCTAAAATCCCTTAATTCACCGCTCGATTTAATCTCCATATACAAGGCGCATTATCTTTGGAATGTGATTCTTCGTGATAGTAAATGTTAAAAAATACAAATAACTTTTTTCTAAATTCAAACGTTTTGTTAGTTTTCGGATAAAAATAAATAAATTAGTTGTTTGAAAAAAAAAATCTTACGAAAAAAAAAATGTTGTACGGGAAACAACAATTTTTTTTTATCTTTTTTACTTCTATAACAGTAAAATCACCTCCTTTACACCGTACTAGAACACTTTTCACAAAATTGCTCAGATCATATTTGTTAGATTTTGAGGTGGAACTGTATTCTTTAGATTCGCTTTCAATTGAATGATTTGTAAGGATTTTTTACCTTTTCTGGGGGATGGATGATTAGAATATGTTGACTCGAAATTGCGACTATCTAGAAAAATGAAATGACTAATTTGGTAGATTCTCGTTTAGTATTTCATCGCGGGTACACCTGCGCGTGCCACATCAAACAAAGTTCGGCCGAACGTGATGATATTAATTTAATTTTCAAATTACTCAAAGAGTCGTGCGCTCTATTCATTGTATCAAGGCGGGGGTCGCTAACAAATGGAGTCTCTCGCAACACACTCTTTCTCTTCCCCTTCCTTTCTATTCTAATCTTACTTCCACTCACACCACTTCCTACAGGGATAAGATTCCAAACTACAAACACACAAACAATTAAAATGAAGCAAGCAAATTTTACAATCACGCAAAAAGGGAAAATTCAACACCCCCAGGACATAAAAATATGGTTAAAATAATGTTCGTGTATTTATATATATTTTCTTGATAATTTCATTATTGTCTACATAGAAAAGTGTACGTAATAATCATCTTAACCTAGAGTCAGCAGGCAATAAAAAAAACTTGCATTTTAAAAATTGAAAAAACTTTAATTTAAGGCGATCCAATAATAGTCCAGGAAAAAATCTTTATGGGAGGAGTTTTAAAATACTAAGACATTTGAGAAATTTTTTTAAAGGTTGATTTCGTAAAGGCCTGTAAAAAACATTAATTCCTTTTTTTATTTATTATTTATTTATTAAATAAAACGTTATCAAAACACATTACGGGATCGCCAATTGGTACTTTTGAGAAGTTAAACTCTACTGAACCCAATATGTAAACACAATGTATGAATAAAAAATTTACAACACATTTCACAGAAGCAACATACAGACACAAACATATGAAGAATCACTTTACAAATATTTCACAGAAACATGTCTTATAAGATTTTATGAATTTGTATAACCGACTCATTTGATTTACATATGTAGGTACTTTTGATTTCAAAAAGTTAAAATAAAGTTTCCTCCATGATGGACTAATGAGATGGACTTAGAAATGCATAAAAAAAAACAAAATCAGGAAAATACAGACCTAATTCAAGATGTTTACATACATGACGAGATTTAAGAAAGGTATAAACCGCGCCCATCATATTATAAGTTTAGTATTTGAAGATAATCAGGGCTATCAGAACAGAGTTTGTACCTACTTATGACTCGTTTTCCAAATAACATTTGAAAAAATAGGTTTTCAATATATCATTTCTAGATTTGTTGGAGGCATATAGCTGTCTCAAATTTTCAGGCAGTTTGTTATAGTTAGTGTAGGCAATGTATTCTAATGATTTCAGTCCGAACTTTGTTGAGTGTATTTTTGATATGTGTAGTTTGTTGTGTTGTCGTGTATTATATTGGTGAACGTCGTCGTTGTTATAGTTCAGTTTTATATTTGTGTGGGTGTTGCACTGAATAATATTTAAAATAGTGTTTTTTATCTCAAAGCTAGTTTAGTTTTTACTCATTGTTTATTGTAATATTACAGAAATTTAAAATTGATTTCACGAAACCAAGCGACGTGGAGCCTAACGTCTATTCCCCGCTCCGGCCACCGGAGGACTGACAGAAAATGGGTGTGGCTGTCAGTAGTTCTTCGGTGGATGGTATAAGGTTCACTTTGAAAATCCAAATTCGTCGACTGCCGTATTGTCGCCATGATGTCAAAAATAACAACGCGAAAATGCGTATTGTATTTTATTTTGTGAAGTTCGGACGTAAATACAATTTTTTTTAAAGTAACTGAATTTGCTTCATTAAACAATAAAACCATATCAGAAAAGGGGTTTATAAGTAGGAGAGTTTGCACTTGAAAGTGATTTTTTATAGAACTTATACCTACTTTATTTTTTCTAGGCTTAAAATTACCTATATTTTTAAGGGCCAAGATATGTTCTACACGCAATATTTCATTGAAGCATCTATAATACTTCTAAGCGATCAAATTTTCAGAACAAAAACATATGATTTTGTATGATTTTGCATTATTTATTATTAGAGCGAGTTTTTGATTAGGTATTTCTACATATTGCCTTTGTGCTTTTTGGGAGATTCGTTATCCTTGTGCCGAGCTTTAGACGCCTTTAGACGCCCGTGGGTGTCGCTTTCACTTTGCGAGTTCTCCTCGCGGAACTAATGCTGTGAAATCTTCGCCGCACAACTCTCATGGGCGGGGAAGGGAAGGGGGGCGGGGGTGGGGAAGAGTAAATCCAAAGAGCACTGCCTGTGATTATATTTCGAAATAATACGCGTGTATTCCCTTACGAATATAAATAACACAATAAAAAAGTTCTCTTGGAGGAAGTCATTTTGATTTTACACGGAAAATCTTTTCGACAGTAAAATTCACCTTGTGTTGGTTGAAGTAACTTTTTTTATTATGCGATTTAATACGTATAAGATTTTAATATTTCCCCCTTGTTTTCAAAAAGGATCTTCGGGTTTCCAGAGTTTTAACACCCTTTATTTTCAATGTTAACTTTTTTTTTTAATTTTGGAAGAAACATGTATTATTTTTAGATCAAAATTTCAAGCCTCCGTAAAGCCCCTTTCTGATTGGACACGTAATTTAGTCGAGTAGCGAGTAACTCGCCATAAATAAATATATGGTGTTCGGACACGTTTAGTTACTAAAATACTCGCTACTCGGCTTAAATACTTGCCCAATCAGAACGGGGCATAACTCATGATAGAAATATTACGTACCTGCTGGACATAGCGTTGATCTAGTCCAGTGATGATCAACCTTTTTAGCCATAGGGCCAACTTAACCATTTTCAATTTGTTTGCGGGCCGCGGGGGGGTGATGCAAATCTATTTGCATTTTCTAAAACGCAATTTTTTTAATAAAAAATTAAAGTTTATGTCTCCAAGACTAAACTAAGACTGACAATTTTCCCCGTTTTGAAATATTAAAGTACATATAAAAAAGACCTACTTGTAATTTTTTTTTTTGGAAAGTTAATTTTTTTTTTAGTTAGGTTAGTCCCTTTTGATATTTTATAAAACGGAAAAACAAGAGTAGCGCCGCATTGCGAAGGTGATTTTTTTTCTACACTAACTGGTAATGTAAGAAAGAATTCCTAAGAAAAAAGTATTATTTTGAGCGGCTGATTTAATACTTTGAAGAAAGACTGAAGTTTTTCGCTTAACTCTTTTTCAAAACAATAGAAACCATTGAATATTCTTTTGCGCAATTTTTGTGATAATTTATTTAGCCAAGTGGGAAGTACGAAAAGCTCGCGGGCCACACGGAATATTCCAGCGGGCCGCATCTCGGTTCCTTATCATTAATCTATACATTTCAAACTGTTAAAAGTGTAAAAAATATTGACAACAGAGTTCGTCACACGAGAGTTCATATTGGCAATTAAAAATCTGTTTAAGCGCCATTATGGATATCGTGTTGTTATAGGACACAAATTTAAATAATTTTTGGAACCATGTAACCTAGTAAGTCGGAGGAATGCACGTTTCACAATAATTGTTTTTTGGCCCATGTTGTGGGAGGGAGGAAACACAAAAGCCGGCAAATCATTCCACAGCCGAGCTGTTGAACTGTTGACATATATAATTAGATAAATATATTGAGGATGATGCAAGGCGCAATGGTGCAGTGAAGGAAGAATATTTACATGTCGCTGAGTTCCTCAAAAATACCGGGTTAATTTACGTAACGAAATAAATTATTTGATGAAATACATTCTTAAGGATCGGGTTAAAACAATACAAGACAACTCTACAAACAAGTATGTACAAGTATAGCGATCATCTTCGTTCAAAAGTTACGTTCCATAATCCTGCCAAAATCAATATGAATATTTTCCATTTTACACAACGTAACAAAGATCCATTCCTCCTCATTAGGATCACCTTAAGCCGACTTGACGCAGTCACCTGATCCTGCGGCGGGGCAATCAAACCCTGCGACAAAATATGAAGGAGGAAGTATTGTTATTAAGTTTCTCCCGACGGGAGCAAGATTCATGATCCGAGTTACTGAAAGTGTTCGGAGGAGCTCGGGGAATAGCGGGCACGTCCCTCGACTGCCGGGGGTGACTTGTACCGAGGTGGGTGGGTGAAGATATAGGGTGGGCAAGGGGTAAGGCAGACGTAGAACCTGCTTCTTCCCCTCGGCAAGAGATGGATGAGGACGAATATTGTATGAAGCTTTGTATTTTGTTCTTGGTGTTGTTCAAAATTAATATCAAGATTTTTTTTCAGCTTGGTGAGGGTGGGTCAGGATATTATGGATGTTTGCAAATATATAAAACAGTTTGGGGTTAAATATTGAACTCTTTTTGTAGGTGTCACTAAATCGGATAGAAATCAGAAGAAAACATTATGTGAAAAAGTATGGTGGCTCAGTAGTGGTTGTATCGAACGAGTCCACGAAAGACCCACTCGTCTCGTACAATGGTGAATGTTCGATAAGCACAAATTCACCACTTTAAACACCAATGCAAGTAGAAAATTGTAACTTAATGTAATATATCGTTAAAGTATTATATCTTGTAGAGTTTCAGAGAGACAGCTTTGAGATTCCCTAACTAATACGTAAGGTAAGATTAATCGGAGACTTGGTAGAGCAAGACGCCGAAACTAGTGGCTTCGAAATTTTACGTGACTCTTTCGAGTGCATTTTCGTTGAGTTGTTTCAAGCTACAGTCGATACGTCAGTGACCAGTCTGATGCAAATTTATTTAAGCATTTTCTTTGCATTGTTTTCTACTTGTGTTCTCCTACGCTTTCATTTAAATTAAATATTTTTCTTTATACCTACTAGGTACCTACCTACTCATTATTCCAATGCACGTTGATTATTGTGACCTACAATGTTACCGTCAGAGAAAATAATTCTATTAAGTCAAAGTGTAAACATTACTCCAATTAATCAATGATATTAAATTAACCTTGTGACACAAAGAGAAACAAAAAACAAAAAAAATTAAAAGGTTTGATTAGAACTACGACAGCAGAAATATTTAAAAACTTTCAAGTGTAAAATGTAGATGAATTTTATTACTTAAAAATATTTTATTGCCCATTTCTCCATTGCCCAACATAAATTCTCAACTAGGGCAATGAGACAAAATATACTGGTTACTCCCAGTTTGAACACATCTTATGGATGGAGAAATATAAAATTCTATTCTACAAAACTATACAATGCCAAATCAGACAAAAAATAACGGAAATGATAATATTTAAAACAAAATTAAAAACACGGCTGAGAGAACAAAGTGCTAATTAACTTACAAACATTATAAAGACCATGTGAAGGCAACCTGAAACTAAATACAAAAGTTTAAAAAACGACAGACCGCCTCAGAAAAGAAAACCCTATTTAGGAGGACTGTGAATTTTTTTAAATTTATACTTGTTTACTTGTGTGTCTACATCACGTACAAACTTTGCCATTGAAACTAATAAATAAATAAAAATTCTTGACACCCGGAATGTTAGTGAGCAATCAGGCAGGAAAGTCATTTAACGAATTTGTTGTAAACAGCTATACATAAAATGTACGATTTTTGATTTTTGTAAGTTTGTCGGCATCTTATATAGATTTATTTGACTGAAAGTGAATCAGAGTCTTCACTCAAAGCTACGTCAGGAATTCTTGATTTGTTGAAGTAATTGCTGTCCCTGATCGTGGATGTAGGTACATTGTTGGTTGTAGAAGAGTACTGATTCTAATAAAATAAAATTCTATGATTTAATGCCTTAGAATTTCTGCTATAACTAAATTAATGAATGTTTGGCTCGGTGTTATGAGACTTCAGCGGCCATATAATATATTCCAGGGATACACAAAGGTGTGACGGTGTTCGGTAACTCAATATCACATATTGCGAGGTACACCTCCATAACATCATAACCGAGGTGTTTAATGATAATTAAAAAACATCATAATGTGTACCTACATAGGGAAGCTAATAGTTGTGCTTTCCATATTGTGTATATTCGTTTTATTTGAAAAAAACTGAATGGACGAGGCGTTTCAATAAGTAATACATGTTATAAAATAATAATTCCTACGTTTTTCAAATAATCGTAAGGACGGTTGTAGATTAATTTTTCACGACTAGGACGGACTTATAAGAAAACACGGACACTGGTAAGAAAAATTATTATAATAATTTTAGCATGATTTTAATTAGGTATTTATGGACAACGTTAAATTCGTAGCCAACAAAGTTTTGGTTATCATTGTTTTATTTTTGCAGAACTCATTCTGAAGTTTCATCATATTTTTATTGGCTTCTTATAGGGTAGGAGTAATGGTGGATATGGGCCAGTAGGAACCAATGGTGGACATGCACCCAATTTCGGACAGTCAAATCAAAACAGCTAATAATAACTTTTCCAGTCAATTAAAATACCTAATTCTAAATTAATAATGAAAATGAGTTTATTCAACGGGAATAATTTTATTCCGAGTCTGGCAATATTGAGTTAAGTTATTTTTTCGCCATTTTTTTAATGATAAAGGAGATTGTGAAGTACACTTGATTATTAAAAATCCAATTTGGAAAAATGTTCGCTCTTAACCGATAATATGTATATCGACGGTCTCGAAGAACGATGTCGGATGTGCGATTTTGTTGTTTTGCAGTAGTTATTTATTGTTTCGTTTCTGCATTTTTACTGTTGTTGGGAATAAGAATTACAGCGTGTAAGAAAAACGTATATATTTCATTTAATTTTATCAAAAATTACAGAAATTCAGACTTTTAATTAACCTTTTTTACTGTTATTTTAAATGATGGCCTAGAATACCCTTGAAGGGTGAAAGCAAGAAAAAATTTAAAACAAAAACATTATAAAGAAATTAAAATAACCCAACAGCGCGATTTTCAATTTTTAGCAAATTTGACATTGTTCTTCTGAATCGTCGAATATATATTTATTTTAATTTAGTGACGTCTAACTGATTCTCCAAAGAATCGAAGGAGGAATACATCTGCTCAGGACCTTGTCCGAAAGGCGTGCAAGATGGATCGGCCATGTTATACGACAAGAAGGCCTCTTGCATGCCATAATGGAGGGTATGACCGAGTGGACATACTCTAGGGGACGCCCACGCCGAGAGTACCTGGAGGACCTGCTGGTGGACGTGCGCTGCTCATCGTATGCAGAATTCAAAAGATCCGCACAAGACAGGGAAGAATGGAAGAGAAGCTTAGAAGAATTTGCTGCAAACCAATCCCAGGATTGAAACCAGAGAGAGAGAGAGCTGAAACAATGTTTAAAAATCTTAAAGTTTCGTTTAATTCAAAAACACTTATTACACAAAAAACACAAACTACTTTTTTACTTCCACATCACGGGTTAAAAAAAATTAAGTAAAAATAACTTACGATGTTTTCCCTCTTACTCCGAGATGGAATTCTCGTTTACAAAACGTCAATCAATTAGAAAATTAGCCAATTAACTAATAACTTGATTTTAGTTTGACATCGCGCGGCGAACAAACAGCGCGGCGCAGTACTAACAGTACGTCCATCACCGTAATAGTAATAGGAGCTATTAGCCAAGGGGATTTTTAAGGGAGTGCTAAAGTGTATTAAGATTTTTGAGATTCATTTGCTTAATAGAAAACCTTCACTTTATTAGTCACTTTGTTATTCATAACAAGCATTAATTTGATGACTCAATGCGCACAAATTTCAACAGACCATATTTTGGTTGAAGGTTTTGTTTTATCTATTTATCAGAAATTTAAATTAATATTTTTAGAATTCTCGGGAAAACAACTCATCGGTTCAGTGAAAATTGAATAATTAAATAGTAAAATTATCATCATCATCATCTCACTCTTGGCTCTACAACCCCTGGTGCGTCTTGGCCTCCTCAAGAGTCTTCCTCCACTCATCACGGTTTTGTGCCAGCTCTCTCCAGTTTACAATCTCCAAGGTGGATATATCTTTGATAGTAAAACTATAAACAAATAAAATAAACCACGATAATGTTTTTGACTTGAAATTTCATTGTTCAATAAAAAGAGATTTGCTAAAAACAGGGAGTATTGTTTATTTAGCTTAGAGTTTTGAGTAGAAAAAGTGGCTTCAAAATGTATGTGATTGACGAGTGTAATTCCGAGGAGTTGTTACGATCTACAGATTGCATAGTTAATATTGTCTTCGTGATAACCACCCACGTGGTAAAAAAGGGCACCAAAATAAAAAGATGAAAGAAACAATGAAAATAATTTTTATTTTTAACTTTATGATTAAAACCTCAAATTGTAAAATGAAGACAATATTAGCGAAACTCAATCGAAAATCTGGAAAGAGAAAAGTCAAAGAAGATAAAAGGCGCAGGGGTAGTGCATTTGCCCGGAAAGCGAAAGGTCCTGGGTTCGAGTCCCAGAGGTGCTGATTTTTTGATTTTTTAATCTTTTTTTGATTTTTCTGTTTCTTGTTTGTAGTTGAATTATTCCGTAGTTTATAGTATTAAATCATCTTTAAAATTTAACAAAATTCACAATTCATTGTTTATTTCTCATAATAAGACTATCGACATGAGAGCGAGTCCTTGGAAAATGCTTAAAATGGTATAAAATTTCTTACAAGAGATGTGTATTTTTGCTACATATGACATTTTGATTCCTACGGTATGATCCGTCCTACCGTATTATATCAGAATATGTTAACGTAACAAGTTCGAGTCATAATTGTACAGCACTAACCTTTGGAGTACCCTGGGATTCCGTTTTTAACTTTATCAAAATTCATTACCGTCCGCCACTAATTTAACTAGTTCAAAGTCATCAAGATCGATTCTCTATGAACAAAAAAAATGTTTTTATCTTTATTAATGATGTAAAACTAGAAATAAAAAGCTTTTTAAACCAAATTATTATTATTTAATTAATAACAATTGACTTTGTATAAACCACTTTTTAATAAACAATATCGGCATGTTTCAATAACATTGTTATCTTCTTCGGGATATGTTAATATAAAGAAAAATAAATGACAAACAAGTATAGACAAATTAGAATAAACTATAACATAGACGAAATATTAAAAAGTAGAGGTGATTAATTGCTTAAAAATCATAAAAATAGTTATACAAAATTAAATATAAAAATTATTTAAAGAAAAATAAAATTGCATTTAGATAATAAAAAACTTCTAAGAACAAATAATTAAAATAATTAGTCTAAATCAAAAAATAAATAATTATTGTAAGTATTAATAAGAAAATAAATCTAAAAGATGGCTATTTTTAAAAAATGTTTGGTTATTTATAATATTTTAATTACTATTCATGCTTTTTCTAATTTCTAAATTATCCAATTGTATGCCCGTAGTGTTAGAGTGTAAAATTTTAAAACCTGTATTAATATCAAAAGAATGACTCGTTTCCAAAATATGGTTGGCAAATTCAGAATAATTTTTTTTTTTTATTGGTGCCCTTTTTTACTCATTTAAAGTACGCTCTAGCGTGTTTAAATCGCACTTTATGGAACGCGCGTTTTTTAAAGTTACCATGGCAACATCAACAAATCAACAAAATGTGAAGTCTAAATGTCAACTTTTAACCATAAATCTGACAGGAATATTTTAAACGTCAAATAAAACATTACAAATGTTTCAAAAATTTTATTCAAAGTTTACATTCTTTTTTACATCGTTTACATTCTAATTATTTAAATGGATGTGAAAAGAGCAGTTCGTATTATTTGAAATATTAATATCTCCGTTTTTTAAATCGGAGGAAATGCTGTTCAAATTAATAGTATTCTCGGAAGTCAATGAGGCTGCACTTCCATTAATGGCAGTTCCAATAATGTTTGAAACATTCTTCTTATTTCTAATGCTCTCTTCCACGTAACCAGTCGCCACAGCTGCCGATTTCCATCCTACTTGTCGTTGGATTTGATCAATTGTCATGCCACTATTTGCCACTATGTGACAGATTGCAAATTAATGTTTGTGTTTTTCATTTCCATGACAACAAGATATTGTGATGTCACATCACGAATTTATTTCCAAATTTTTAATAATAATATCAATATTTATGTTTTCAAAGTGTACCAATAAAAAAAAATAGCGTAAAATATTCGTGGATAACTGGTCTTTAAAACATTAGCTTTATTTCGAGCACTCGGCTACGCCGTCGTGCTCGAAAAATCGCGCGTGTTTTAAAGACCTGTTTATCCACTTATATTTTAATATACTATTATTTAAACATCTTATATATTAAATTTTCTAGAAGTTTTTCCAATATAAAAAAAGTTACAATCATTACAAATTATTTTATATACCCCAGATTTGTTAAAAAAAATCTCATTTATCTTTATTATTTAATATATAATTTTTTAATTTGTTATTTGTATAAAAAACTGGCTCTATATTATTTGGAATGTTTTTAATTATTAAACTTGAAATGCTATTATTTTAAAAAAAGGAAATTTAAAAGAAACAAGTCATTCTTATGATATTAATACAGTTCTTAAAATTTTACACACTGGCATACAATTGGATAATTTAGAAATTAGAAAAAGCATTAATAGTAATTTAAATATTATAAAA
The DNA here is from genome assembly GCA_917563855.2 of Limnephilus lunatus. Classification (NCBI taxonomy): domain Eukaryota; kingdom Metazoa; phylum Arthropoda; class Insecta; order Trichoptera; family Limnephilidae; genus Limnephilus; species Limnephilus lunatus. The sequence goes on from OU830595.1 coordinate 73,067,565, forward strand.
AACCAGACATTTTTTTAAAATAGCCGTCTTTTAAATTTTTTTTTCTTATTAATACTTACAATAATTTTTATTTTTTGATTTAGACTAATTATTTTAATTATTTGTTCTTAGAAGTTTTTTGTTATCTAAATGCAATTTTATTTTTCTTTAAATAATTTTTATATTTAATTTTGTATAACTATTTTTATGATTTTTAAGCAATTAATCACCTCTACTTTTTAATATTTCGTCTATGTTATAGTTTATTCTAATTTGTCTATACTTGTTTGTCATTTATTTTTCTTTATATTAACATATCCTGAAGAAGATAACATTGTTATTGAAACATGTCGATATTTTTTATTAAAAAGTGGTTTATACAAAGTGATTTGTTATTAATTAAATAATAAATAATGCCACAAAGTTATTTTATAAAGTTTGAAGAAACAAATTATTATTTTTCAATCCTGTCGATATTGGAAATCAATAATCGAAAAGTGTTTATACATAAATCTATTACAAATACAGAGGTTCTGATCTCTTTGTGGGTCTCCCATGAGAGGTGTACTTATCGCCTCCTCTCCCCCTCAGCCCCTCGGTGTCCCCCACGGGGGGCGGTCAAGCCCCCGTCAGAGGATAAATCGCCACCAAGGGGGGTTCGGGACAAGGGTCTTCGTGCGGTAGCTGAAAAACGCAAACTGAAAATCGTAAAATGATATCTGAAAAATACACAAATATGTTTGAACAAACGTACTTTTGTACATTAAAAGGATTTTCTATAGAGATGGTAAGCGACGTCCTGACTGGAATATATTCTTTTTAATGATTATTTTGAAAACAAATATTTTCAATTTTGGTTCTCACATCGACGCTGGAAAGGAAAAACGGCCAAAGTGCCATACAGCTGGAAAGGAAAGTTTTTTAATTTTTCCATTTCAAGGTCGATATAATGTAGGGTTATGTTGAAAATAACTTATCATTGTGTATGGGCGAAGAATTGAAATGATTTACTAAGCTTTATTAAAAATATCTATGAAGTACATAATTTCTCATATACAGAAAATTAAGGCCTCCTGATTGATTTATTTTAGCCATTGATCCCTTATATTATTTGGAGTGAAAAATTTTAACAAAATTCTGATCTCCGGTGAATTTTTAATGGTTTTTTTTTTATTTCAAAAAGACCATTTTTTATTATTACATATTGGTAATTGGTCACTCAACCGATTAATCGTTCAACCCATTATCCCGACCCTAACTATCCAATAACTACTGTTTTTAAATTTTTTTTGTTAAACGAAATCATCATAAATGTTACCGGAGACTAAACTTTCATTGCCATGTTTTACTCCAAATAATGTCAGGAATCACTGATTAAATTAAGTCAGGTACGTCTCTTAGCGCATTGTCGCTTACCACGGACCATAATACATTTTAAAATGAAATCATGTTTTTTATTGATAAAAATTGACATTCTGATGGCGTTACAAAAAATGCAATAACCATTAAAGTTATTTAAATAACGTTTAAAACGTCATAATAATATAATATTAGTCATTCTTTGCAGCATTTTTAGTACCGTCCATCGATGAAAAACTTTATAAAAAAGTAATTTCCCATCCTTGGTCCAGCCAAAGCTCATTGCGCTGACCAAAGGACCTGGAGGAGTACTAAGGGTGGATAGTTGGTCGGGGTGGTTGATATTGTTGGGGGGAGGGCAACTAAACGCCTGTTATCACGCACTCTGGACAAAAGCTTTTATCCGGGCGTTGGACTTCGACAGATCCGGACTGTGAGTATGGACGTTATATTAATTTTATACTGATACTTGTACACCATGTTGGAAATTTGGGGGTGATTATTAATGGTAATATAAGAAAAAAATCTAATGAAATTTTTAAACAAAAAAACAACGATTGCCTGTATCAAAAGTGCTTGAAAATCAGTTTACACTTTCACATCGCAATTATTTTCAACTAGCGCAAACCCGTGAGAAAAAAAGGAATTGATATAAATGTTAGTAAATATCGCTTTCCTAAAAAATTAAAACCGCAGACCATTAAAAAATCAAGAAATCTGATTTTACTTAACATTAAAATTAACGCTAAGAAATTTAAACAAAATGAATACACAGTGGTAAATGTTATACCTACTTAGTTTATTTTATCGCTTTTCTGAATTCTTGACAAATCGGTTCCAATTTTTAAAATAAAAAATAAAATAAATTTCCGTTAAAAGATTACATTGCTGCGTGGGTTTATTTATCTATATTACAGGTAGGTTTATATATTAATGTATAGCTTGCCTGAATTCTTGACATTCATTCCATTTTTGATAATAACACTTAAATTCAAATCAAATCTGAGTTTTCTTTTAAATTTTTGTTTTATTGTTTTCAAGTTTGCAGGACTCCACTTTATTCCTTTTTATTTCATACATATTCAGAAATATTATTATTTAATTTATAAAAACAGTTTATTATAAACAAGTTGCTAAACTGCTACGTACTTATTATTACGTGACAGTTGTTTCGTCTTCTTTACCCCGGCATTATCAAACTGTTTGACAATGCCTTCGTAAGGCGAAACAGCTGCCACGCGTAATGATAATTACATAGCTGAACTTCTTTATAAATACACGTTTTTTATAAGTAAACTGTTTTTATATATAAACTGTTTTTATAAAAAACTATTTTTATAAATTAAATAATAATTTTATTGAATATATAAAAGCCAAAATAAGTAAAAGCCGAGTTCATTGAACCAGATTTACTATCACTTACAGAAAGAACTTCAACTTAACTCTATAACGAAATTAGTAAATTTGTTATAAACCATGCCACACTCATTTGAACAACACTAATTGTTAAAACAAATAACCTGCTAACAATCTTTGGAATAGAGTTCATAATAAATATATTTATGTATAAAAATGGTTCGGCGCTTAGCTGAACCCCTGTTAAGTATTCCAGTAACTAATCATCAGTTGTTGATAAGGTATTTACCTTATCCAGCTGGTTATGTCTCGTTGACAGTTATGTGTTGTTTATTTTGATTGTGTGGGTTTCTTTCGCTAGCGTCTTTTATAAATACGATGTGCGTCTTTAATCTTCCTTCTTTTTACTCGGAGCAACCAACGAACTAGGAGTGTCTTAGATCCCCGGGACCTAGACGTCGTGGATCATATTATATGTAGTGTCAAAGAATAGTGCAAGACATGTCTAAACCAAAACTGTACATAAATTATTGAATACTTATTTGAAACGGATTGCCTTTCATTTGAATTTGAGACCTGAAGAAAATTGTATTATTATTAGATTAAATTTATGTTTTCTTTAATCTTAGAGTAGTTTTGTTTTCGATTATACCGCCCAATCCGTACCAATTAAATATGAGATCAGTCAATATATTATTCATGCACTCCTGGGGAGCATGTCTCGGACGCAATCAGTAGCCTGAATAATTGATGCAGTGGGCGGCCAAGGCGGTGGGGGCGGCGGGCCAGGTAGGGCGGGGCGGGGTCAGAGCGGCCAGGCGGGGCGAGATGACCAAGGGCAGACTATTATTGCGTTTGAACACGAGATTTAGCAGATCACATCGCTTATCCCCGACAGCACGAGGAACGTTATCTTGTTGCAACAGGAAAATGATTGCTGAAATCTTGAAAGGTGATGGAAAACTCGCAGATAGGAAGCTCGGATGGCAGTCGGATGGATTGAGATTAAATCCCATGGCGGATACGGAAAAACTCCACTTTTTTTTAATGTACAGAAAAAAGTTAGTCCCTATTTACTATAAATCTTAGGATTTAGAACACAATTTTTTGGTTTCTAGCTTTATCACAAATTATATTAAACACATTTTAAAATATATCTATGAAAAAACCTCCTCTAAATCTTTCTTATTCAATTTACTTTAATTTAAACTCATTTACAAAGTGTAATATACCGATATCAGAAATTCTAAATACTTACAGCTTTTTTATATCTTTTATATATTTAATAATATTATTATTAAATTAATAAAAATAGTTTATTTATTAACAAGTTCTGCTGTGTAATTATTATTACGCGTGACAGCTGTTTCGTAATAATAATTACACAGCAGAACTCGTTTATAAATAAACTGTTTTTATTAATTTAATAATAATGTTATTGAATACATATATAAAATAAATTAAAATTAAAATTGAATTCTACAAATTAAACTTAATAACAATAAATAGCTTATTAGAGCATTTAGAATTCCCAAAAATGGATTAAATGTGTAATTTTTCTCTTTCGATTTGTGAAGAAATATTTTTAGGAAAATAAGTGCGTCTTTAACGACGTGCATTTTAAGAAGATTTTTTTTCCAAAAAAAAAACTGTAATAAAGAAATTTTACGGAAAATGCAAAAGTATATCTAATATCTAATATATGTATAAGTAAGATCTATTCAGTGAGTTTTCATATTAAAATTTCTTAATTATAGGTCCACAAAAACAGACAATTAACATTTTGTCCTTTAAACTTTAAATCATTTCACTGTTTGTCTACAGAGTGTTCTCAAAATCTGTTTTATAATTCTTATATTATTTTTTCTGCCCTAAAGTTCATAATCTATTTCAATTTTTAGTTCCTTAATTTTTTGGTTATTCTATTTCATGCATTTTTAAACATTAAGGACCGGTTGTTTCTCAGAATTTGAACAATTCATCAAATACCTAAATTAATATTCAAGTCCTGTGAAAGTCCTCTTCAAGTTCTCTTATTTTCTGTGAAAAAAACCGGCCCATGATGAAATAAAAACAGAGCTTTAATGAAACTTCCATTCAGCTTGAATTTTAACATTGAAATTTGATGAATCGTTCAAATTCTGTGAAATAACCCATCCATAGAGAATCAACTCAATGATAATGCACTTGCTGTGTATATGTGTTCAAATCAACTCAATGACAATGCACTTGCTGTGTATATGTATATGGAAACTTAGCTACCTAACTCCTGTATTTAAAAGTGGTGATAAATCCTTTGTTGAAAATTATCGGCCTATCTGTATTCAATCGTCTATACCTAAACTTTTTGAGAAATTGATTCTTAAGAAAATCAGCTTCTCTGTAAACTCTAGTATCGCAACTTGTCAACACGGCTTTATCTCCGGCAGATCAACTTTGACTAACCTAAAATTATATGAAAATTTCATTTCTAATGCACTTGCCAACAAACAACAAGTTGATTCTATATACACCGACTTCAGTAAGGCGTTTGATAAGGTCTGTCTTAAAATCCTCATTAATAAACTTTTGAAACTCGGCATTAATGGAAACCTTTTATCTTGGTTTAAGAGTTACTTACTTAGGCGTCTGTTAACTGTCTGTATTAATGATCACTTATCCTACACGTTCGAAGCTACCAGTGGCGTACCCCAGGGTTCGCATCTTGGTCCTTTACTTTTTAATTTATTCATTAATGATGTATCAAACATATTCTCCCGTGTTCTCATTCTAATGTTCGCTGATGATATGAAGATATATAGAATTATTGATAATATCGAGGACTGTCTGACACTTCAATCTAATATTAATAACTTTTATGATTGGTGTCTTATAAACAAATTAACTCTCAATGTAAAAAAATGTCAACTTATGAGATTCCACAGAAAAAAAAACCCATTGTTGTTCACCTACTTTCTCAATAATCACATCTAATTATCTGTTGATGAAATAAGAGACCTTGGTATAACCTTTGACACTAAATTAACATTCATTAAACATATTAATAATATAACCAGTAAAGCAATGCAAATGTTAGGATTTGTCTTACGGATTTCAAAGGATTTTAAAAATTTAAAAACTGTCAAATTACTTTACACTTCACTTGTTAGAAGCCAACTAGAATTTAACTCCACCATTTGGAATCCTTACTACAGTGTACATGAGAATTCCCTTGAGCGAGTCCAACATAAATTTTTACGTTATATTAATTTTAAATTGGAAATATTCATCGAAAACATTAATTACCCCTCTCTGTTACAATTATTTGGACTCGATACATGAAAAGAGAGAAGAATTTGTTCAGACCTATTTTATTTATTTAAAATCGTTACCAACCTGTTGAACTCCCCTGAACTTCTTTCGTTAATATGTTTCCATGTACCTAGTCGATCAGTTCGTTTAAAATTACCTTATCATTGCAACAATACAGGATCTAACTCTGAACTCAATTCCATAATGAATCGCCTGCATGTACTTGGAAATAAATATGTTTTGGATGAATCTATAAACATTGCTAGTTTAACCTCATACAAACACTATTTAATTAAAACTGTCTGTCAGCGCTTTTTCAGCTTGATTATAATCAAATACAGTTTTAAAGTATTAATTTCTTAATACATATTATCCGGGATTTGTAATATGTTGTATTGTATTTATAATAACCTACTCGTTGTACTTTTTATGTTGATACTACAATTTCTATTGTTCTTTTTTATGTATTTTATATTCATATTTTTTTTATATTTATGTATTTTTTTATCTATGTATATTCTGTATGCATATGTAAAATAATTGTAATTCTTTTGTAAAAGCCGCTTTAATCGGCGTTTATAAATAAATAAAAAAAATAAAAAAACATTTCGAAGTTTACAATCTACAATTTTTGGGTGCTACGGAAACCCCGCGTACTAACTAAAACTATTTTGTGTCATTATCGAATAAAGCAAACATGGCTTGACATTACACAAATGAAAATAGTTCTTTGTTTAAAACCACTTTATTTTATTTATGCACGTCGACTGGTTTTGGTTGATCTCAACCTTCATCAGGACAATACACATATAAACTATAATATTAAAATAAACCACAAAAGTTTATATATTTTTTGTCCTGCTGAGGGTTGAGATCAAACGAAACCGGTCGACGTGTATAAATAAAATAAAGTGGTTTTAAACAAGGAAACATTTTCACTTGTGTTGCAGATTAAAAACTCGTATTATATAAATTGAGTAATCAATTATAAATTTGACGTCTAAATATATTATTATTTAGAATTGACTTATTTAATCTCTAAAGTACGATAGAAATAAAATCGCACACGTTCCGACGTGTCCCGTTTAATTTATGGAAGCCACTTTTAAATAGTGAATGTGAAGGAAGTAGGAATTCGATTTCGATTAAATTGATATAATTCACTCTGGAGAGGAATTTCCGAGACGTCGCGAACATTGAGGGAACTACTTCCTTGGGGTGTCTGTTATTTATTGGCGGAGGGGTAGCCAACCTTTGTGTCTAATATTATTTACTTTGTCAATTGTTTATTATTAAATTTTTGCAATTTAAAATAAATAAGTATCAATAAATGTAGTATCACTGTTGTTTAGAGTCGGTGTACCTATATGGGATATAGTGGCATGAATACATTAATTTTTATTTATTAAATAAAACATACAACGAAGTTGTACTCCTATGAGTTATTAAAACTCGCTTCATGGGTATGAAGTAAAATTGATATATTTACGATTTTCCTAGATTAAGTGAATCAAAAGTATAATAACATGAACATCATAAAACAAACCCACGTTGTTGGGATATTGATGATGAACTGTAAATATTTTAATTAAGATCTGTGGATCTTACATTTAAAGTCTGTGAATAAATAAATATATTAATTCCAATACAACTCAATGCAAATTAACGTCGAGAACATGTTTGCATGGTGTATGAGCTTTTTTGTAATAAAACATGTAAATGGCGTTTTAGTCTTCACTGACTTTTTTTTAAATCTAAATCATAAAAAAAACAGTAGGCATTGGACAGTTAAGATAGGGGTGGAGGATCAGATGCTTAATCGGCTGAGGGACCGACGAATTTTGAAAAAAAAAACATCTACAGAGACTAAAATGTAATTAATTTACAAGTTTTACTCCAAATAAAGTCAGGAATCACTGGTTATCATTTGTCGGGTACATTATTATATGCTGATACATTCTGTTTGGTATATGGTGGCTATTGTTTATTTTTGGTAATCTAGAGATCTATATTTTTAAAATTTATTACGTGATATGGCTCTAGGAATCTGTTGCACCATCAAACCAATATTCTGGGTCTCTACCTTTAAAATTACCGGAAAGATTATCGTATATTTGTTTAGATGCTTCAAAAATTATGAAAAATAACTTTTGTGTCTTTCCCACATATGATTGTTACAAATACAAGATTGTCCAACTGTTAGCTGTTAACCCCAGGAGAAAATTGGCGGAAGACGTTTTTAAGGGAGACGCAGTACCTACTCCATGACTTCGCAGCCTGGTACGAGTGACTGATACAGTTTTTCAGAATTGCAGCCTGCGTCAGAAGAATGATTAACATTTCACGAACTAGAAAAAAATGATATCTTGCTTATTTATTAATAATTGGTTCGCCAATATTGAACACCGCTACTTCCTGAAAAAGTCCGTCAGACAGCCGTTGTGTATTCCGGCCGGGGATGATTTGACTTTTTGAATATGCACAGCGCGAGCTCTGGGGGTGTGTTGGTGGCCTAATACACTCTCCCGCCGATAACTCACTCTGCACCCCCCCTCCCTCCCCCTGGGGGCACTCCACACCCCCAGCGACCCGACCCACCCCTCCCACTTACTTTATAAGCGACTTAGAGCGTTTAGCCTAAATCAATTTGATACTGCGATACTCCGCTCTCGAGTCCATGACAAATCTACGACGCTTGTGAATTCAAATGACAAGATCGCTCAATTGACTTAAATAATGTTGAAATGTGTGGAAGCGGACCTTTTTTCCTTCTGATAAAATACATGATTCGAGAAATTATAAAACTTAATGTAAAACTCAAGGAAAATACTTTCTGTTCACAGTTTACAACTTTAACTTATTTACTTCTGCCATTTTAAAAGAAACTGTCAATACCTATTTATTTTACAATTTAATTTACACTTGTGCTAAAATCTGGATTTTGGATTACCCGTTGGAATACGAACATATGTTTTATCAATTTTTTTAAATTGTCGGAAACTAATGTAATTAAACTTACATATTTTTTATTTTTAACTTTTATGAGTAAAATCTGAAATTGTAATATTTAATTAAATGAAGACAATATCGCTTATATTTTTTTATTTAATCCAATGCATAGGATCTAAAATCAACATAAGTAGATAAAAAAAACATGAATTAAAATGAATTTTACGAATAAATTATTAATTATAATTCGTGGATAGGAAAACAATTTTTAAAGTAATAGAAAAAGTTATTGTGGATCAGCTGATTGAAGAATTATTTAATAAAAATTGAATTTTTTTGGAATAACTTTTGAAGGGATAGGGACACATTAGCTAAGTTGTTAGAGCACTGACCAGGTAAGTCGTAGGTCCTGGGTTCGAGTCCCAGATGTGGCCGTATCTTTTTTCTGTTTTTTCTGCTTCAGAATTTAGATTGAGTTTCGCTAATATTGTCTTCATTATTAAATTTTCAAAATTACTTTTGAAATATAATGAATTGTTAAAATTATGCGATACATTTCATCCTAAATGATTTAATAATATTTGAGTGTATCATAGCTGAAATTTATAACATATAAAATTCTAGATATTCATAAACAAATTGACATATCTGAATATAAATCATTTACTCCGTGGCACAATCTATCCTTCACTGATACACCATTTAAAAAAAAGATATTGGCAGATCCTTCCGAGCTGTTACGATCGCAGCGTTACTTCTCTAAACGAATGTGGATATCAAATTTATTCAAATTGTATTGTTCTTTATTGATATTTGACAACTTGCTCACGTCCCATCCTTCTTCCTTTCAATCCGCTCTTCCTCCCCGCAGCGTCCCTACTACTATTATCCTGTCTCTGTAGGTACCATTACAAGGTACTCCTATCTTTTGTGCTTCCATTGTATGGTTTTCTTTAACTTATTCCACTTCTAACGAATTTATTCTGATACTATGTCCAGCTTCTGATAACACTAGATGTTCATCTACTTATCTATTTCTTCTGAGTATAATGTAGGTACCTACTTTTATTTTTTATTTTCATTTCAGTAGATTTAAAATGTGAAAGAGGCAAATTGTATTCTATTTTAACATCCTGTTAAAATTAATTAAGGAGAACCTCATGGCTGAAAAACCTGAGATAGTGGTTTGGCCGGTCTACCGTAGAGCTGTTCCGGGCCGCAGTAAACAAAGTCCGCATAGCCAACATGGTATCCAACGTCCGTTGAACGGACAGGGCACATGAAGAAGAAGAAGAAGTTAAAATTTACTTTTAAAAAATCCGGTTCTGGTCACATTTTAGATTAAGTACAAATTAAATTTATAATTTTTTTATAAAAAAGAGATAATACAAAGAAACCCTTGGCGACATTCATGCCACCACGTGCGTGAAATGCATCACCTCAGGGATATAAAAGAATACTTGAAAACAACATAAAACTTTTTTATGCAGATAAAAACGCTTTTAAACTACTCTAGTAAACGATATTTGGTAAGTATTTAAATATGGTGGGACGCAGGTACTTGTGGAATAAACTGAAAAGTTTAAGGACACAGAAGACAAAAATTGCACACTAGTGCAAAAATAAGTTATAAACATAATGAATTCAGGTAATGACAAAAACGTTTTAAATGTTTATCTAATTATGGAATTGAGTTTCTAACAATATTTTATAAATACTTGTTGAAGTAAAACTTCTTTACGCACGCTTGACATGGGGAGTAAGCTGGTGAATTCGTGACGACGAGAGCATTACGAAAAGTGTGATCGGGTGAGGCGAACGGAAGTTGAGAGGGAGATTAAGTTAGTGAAGATAGAAAGAGATAGAGTTACGTTTCGTATTTACTGTAGGGACAAGAGAGAGAGGTTCGAGCACACATTTTCTTTCTCTCTTTCTCTCATAGCCAGTTACGTTTCGTATATCTAAGACACAGTGCAGGCCTATTATCTGTATCACGCTGTAGGAGCAAGAGAGAGCAGTGCGGGCGCACATTTTCTTTCTCTCTTCTTTTATAAGTTAGTGCAGTTTTACTTCAGTCGTGTGGTCTAAAACACACGTTTTTTTATTGTCTACTTTCATAATATATATTATATACCTTCCAAAAAGTATCTGAACAGTTTCCTTGTACATCTTTGAATAAATAATGCTGAATCGTTTCGATAGATTTAGGATATGGAAGTTTGGAGAAAGGTTCGATACACATGTCATGTGTTACACAGATGATGTCCCCAAAGGGTTTGAATCATGACTGAATGATCGAACGCCATGTAAATTGATTTACCAATTTTGAAAAAAAAACTTAATAAGATTTTAAGCCCATGGGTTTTCGCAAATATTTTTTCACGCATAATCATTTTTTATTAACTCGTTTCCCTTATATTTTCTTCCTAAATTATTATTATTTATTAATTATTATTTATTTAATTTTATTCTTTTACACGCCCATTGGCTTTTACGTTGGGTTCATAAAATAGTTATAATTTTCTTAAATTTTCAGTAATGAAAAATGTTTGCATACAATCATTACGTATGTGACGACGGATTTCAATTAGATTTTTAAAACTAATCTAAAATTAACACAAAAAATATTTTGACGTGAACAAATTGTTTAGGTGTGTTTTAAACATCGAATTAGTTACGATAAAAATGTCCATGATATTTGTATGTTTGTTTACACTAAGGTGAACGAATATCTTATCAAATATATTTAACAACAATAAGGCTTGCTTCTTGAACATGACCATTTGACCGTCGGGATTGGCGGTAATGAAATTTAAATTCAAACTCACCAATAAATAGATTTTCATAGCAGTGCCCCCTTTTCCTCAGCCATGGAAATTGCTACTTATGTAGGTATTCCACAACATTTCTCTGTGGAAAATAAAATAAATGATCATCAAGGATAAGTTTTTTTTTCAGTTCTGAGGACCCGATTGTGAAGGTTGGAGAGAATATATTATTTGGATATCTGAATGCGTACCTCGAAACTTTAAAGTAAAATAAACCAGTTACGCCGGAACCAAACTTGTTCTTTATTATTTAAAACAAAACTTTCTTTATCCTTTATCACCCTTATTCATCACTCGCCCAAAGGAAATCTTCTTCAAAACTACCACATGAAAAAGTGTAACCACTTCGCAAAAGGGGAAATTTCTACAACAATCTGCAATGTTGATTATTTTAAGTAAAGTATCCTCCTTTTGAGCTATGTACATTAAATTATTGTCCTGTTGTTAGATCGGTTTTTGCTTCACTGTACTCAGTTAGCGTCTGTGATGTAAGAAATATAGAGCAAATGTTTTTTGGTATTGCGAAATGATACGAAATCACGCAGCAAATAGTTGTAAAAAATATGTTATGTTTCAAATATAAGCACGCATCGAGATATATTGAGAAACAACCATAAAATATATAACTATCTTGTAACTGAAGGAGGTGTTCCGAATCCCAAGTATCTATCTTCGGCCTCCATTTTTTTATTTTTTTTTTATTTCATAATATTTTATTTGTTACAGATTTTTGGGCTAAATTACCATACTAGGCTAATGCCCGTGTTGTATCTATAGGTATCTTATGTTGCGTATACACTTATGAGCCGAAGCGCAAGCCGATCCTTAAATTATATTGATTTACGAACCCACCGCAAGCGGCGGTTTACGCCGTTACATACTCATCGCTTAGCTGATCACCAGTAGTTTCAAATCTATAAAAAGATTTTCCTGGTAACCGGTACGATCATTGCAAGAGACGTTAAGACATTATTAGGTGTTAACCTGACTTAGGTACTTTGTTTAACCTGTGATCCCTGAGGATATCTTTATAGTAAAGTATATGCTTAAGTTAAATACTTAATTAGTTAATTTGTTTTAACAAAAAACAAAAATATTTATGTAGTGGGTAGTTAGGGTCGGGGTGGTGTGTTGGGCTGCTACGCGAATGACGAAGAAAAAAATCGACAAAAAATGTCACCGGAGACCAGGAATGTCAGAAATCACTAGTTATAAATAAGTCAGGTATGTCTAAAAACAGAAAAGGCAGCCCAAGTGCATCATAAGGCTGCATTCCCAGTTCCACAATCGAAAAGCAGTAGTAGTTGATTTCGTCTTGTAAGAATATTGTTAAGGTGGAGTTTGTCACTAAGTTGACACACAAGTCCGATCCCCCGGGGGTATACTTGGGAATTGGATCCTCCGAGTTAGGGCGGGAGGAGGTAGGGTAGGGAGGAGTGGTGTGGGCGGATAGAGCTGGGGAGGTATTAGCATTCCCCGCCCTCCGGAAGCGTAAAGCCGCCCACTTGAAACTAAGTTAGACATCTCTAAGAAAGACGCTCGTATTTGCCTAATTTAAGCAATCAAATCGAAAAAGTGTTGAATTGAAACTTTTTTAAAGTTAATTTATATTTGCTTGCAAAATTGGTTTATTTTAAATGTCATCTTCTTCTCAGCAATAAAGACGTAGGTACTTAAAGTAAGGTATTTGAATTCGATTTTTCAATATAAAATATTCCATATTACTCGTATTTGATCAATGCATCAAAACAAAACCTTGGCATTGAATATGTTACGAGTAAATTGTGGTGTTTAAAGAGTTGACAACCTACAACCTATAACCTTAGGCTAATTTGTTCGCTTTTTGGAACAACTCATATAGGTTTCACAGAAATCATTGTGTCTCCCTTACTATCATGATGAGAAATATGATCTAAACATATTAGAATGAAAAAACACCACGCTTTGTGTTAAAATCTTAAATCTTAAAGTAACTTTAAAATTTTAAAGTTACTAAATAATTAAAATATACTCCTTTATTTACCAAGATTCCAATCGTAATGTGAAAAAAAATGAAACATTGGGATTTTTTTTATTAATTTTTTTTGCAAGTAATGACTAAAAAGTGAGGTGACGATAACGTTTATAATAAATTTCTCTATTAAAATAAGTGTGTGTGTGTTTTTTCGTTACCAACAATTTTAGTTAGAAAAAACGTAAGGTGAGCCGGTTTTCAAACTTTTTAAAGTTTGCATTCAAATTTTTTATATTTAAAAAAATTATGTACTTATTTCAAATTATAAATTTCAAATAACATTTCAACACCTTTCAAAAACAACTTTTAGTTTTCTCGTATATTCAGAAATATTCTATTTATTTGGATTTTATTGCGACGCGGAAATACTCTGACCTTCTGACAGAATATACTGCGGGGTTAACAAGTGGTGATAGGAAGAGGTTATAATGTACAGATAATCGTACAGAAGTAGGAACAATATAAATGAGTGTTATTATTATTATAATATCATCAGAATATATATAAGCACATAGGAAAAACAATATAAATTATATATCTTCCCAGAAAATCCTACTTCTATAAATAAAAATTGTTCATCAATCTTTGCAAAATAACTTTGTGGCATTATTTATTATTTAATTAATAATTGATAACTTTGTATAAACCACTTTTTAATAAACAATATCGACATGTTTCAATAACAATGTTATCTTCTTCAGGATATGTTAATATAAAGAATTTATATTAATATTATATAAACATATCCTGAAGAAGATAACATCATTATTGAAACATGTCGATATTGTTTATTAAAAAGTGGTTTATACAAGTTATCAGTTATTAATTTTTAAAAAATGTTCAAGCTATTTCATTTTCGTATTTTTAAATATATACATATATTGTTTAAAGTAGCGTAATATGTACCTACTTAGTCACACGCAGATATTTGATTGATAGGTATCTAGTTTTTAAATGTATTTTCCAAATAAATTTAACAGCTTTTTAAATATGATACATGGTATAATATGATTTCAATATCCGAGATTATGATGCAATCAAAATTCGATATCAGAAGAAAATATGCGTAATACACTAAAATATCAATCCCTCAGATTACATTTTGCGAATTGATGCATAAAAATTCAACAAATTACCATCTAAAATATTGTACAAGCACATATTGGGAGCAGCAATCTTTAAGTTATTGCATTTGATCGCCGTTACCCTCGCCTCCCCGGGGCTGGTGGGGGATATAGCGACACAGCGATGTACCCTTTATATCCAATTCATATACCCAGTACTCGACGCACGCACCACTATCGGCCACCGATACGTTACGCTTATTGGATAAGCACATTCCTCAGGGAGAACCGTCACCGCGCGGCGCCATCTGACGCATGTGCTTGGAAAGCGCTTACCGCGTACCCGCTTTCCACTTTCCAGTTGCCGCTTGTCGCTTACCCCATTCTGTGTGGGTGTTCTCACATGCATAGCTCGTGCTGCTGTTGGTACGTTCTTGGGGTGCAATTACATTTGGATTGTAACGTGACACAAGGAGTATTATTACCACTCTCTGTCTCAAGTGAAAAGCTAGAACTGCGTCTTAAATCGGAATTTTATGTCATGTAGGTCAATGAATATTTTTGAAGTGAAAATTTCTTTACCACAATTGTGATTTAAAACTCGATAAAACGAAAAATAGCGACACTAAAAGAGACAAACACATGCATCTATAGGATTTAGCCTGCGAGACAATGAGATGGTATAATCAGTCTCCCCTTTGTTCGGTGCTTCGTAGCCTGTCAATATCCTCTCTGTGCGGTACTTCGTAGCCTCCCCACTCTTATCTACTTTGGTTTTTTGAGGGTTTCACTTCTACCGCATATCAACTGCACACATTTGTTGAAGTGAAAACTTCTTTAGCACCGTTATGATTTGAAACTTAAAAACTAAAAAGAGACAATCACATAAATCTTTAGGATTTAGCCTGCGAGAGAATGAGATAATAATAATAATATAACTAATCGGTGTCCTCTTTGTGCGGTGCTTCGTAGAGAAATTTTTTTTTAACTTGGTAACAAAATTATAATAAATAAACCCTACAATAAATTATCCTACTCCTGATACTCTGCATTCTTCTCATTCTCTCGAAGTTTAGTTAAGAGCCATTAACCAGCGGCCGAGAATTTAAATTTCGTCGAACTCTTCGTACTCTTTGTACGAGGCGGTTCCTATGAGAAAGATTAATTATTCTCCATGCCAGCATTTTAAAATAATAATTCAATATGGATTTTATTTAATTCAAAATTTGTTTTGATAAATACCTACATTCAAAAATGCTCAAACTCGTGTTGATAAAATTATTAAAATAATGTACTTTTTGTAATTTTTTTTTATCATAAGTATTTATAATTTCTCAGCAAAATATAACAAAATATATATAAAATAGACAAACTGAAGTATTTTTTGTCAAAAAACAAGGATCTATTTTTATGATTTTGTTTGAACCAAAATTAAAATTCGGAAAAGTAGTTTTTCCAAAAAAATTTTAATATATTTTACTGCATATGATTTGAAATGTATGTTGTATTATACAAAATTTTGTTTGAAAATGTAACAAACCTTCAAACCACCTACGGTAAAACCGTATTGTACTGAAAATAAACATATTTTCTCAAAATTTAAAACATAACTTTACTAGATAAAAGAACATCTTTTGAAACCAATTTATAATTTTTGGTGAAAAAGAGTCAATATGTCTAAAATTTGATTTAAAAATGCCATATTTCCGGTTTCTTCGACCGCATATGAACTGCAAACATATTTTTAATTTTTTATTATTTAGATATTTATATATATGAGTTTATATAATTATAATTTTTGTTTTATTTTGTTTCGAAATCATATTGACAGCTTGGTAATAAAGACCAGCAATAACAAATGTTCAAAATATCATCGTGAAATATCGCCACGACATAAAAGCCCAAAAATACATCACCATTAAGCATTTAAAATTGGTTTTCAGATATTTGTTAATAAGAATGCATATAAATTAGTCATATCTATAAAACATGTTATTTACATGCTTTCATAATCGTTTTCACTCTATAGTTCTTTTTTTAATATTTAAAACCACCTTTTCCCAGGTATAGGCACCAGATAACTATAGGAATTAGTAATATTGCACAATATTTTATTTTAAAGCTGTTATTCGTGTAAAATATGTAATAAAAATACTATCTAATAAAAAAAATTATGTAAAAAAAATACTATCTAATAAAAAAAAATAATTCTGCTTTAAGTAGGTAATATGTATGGGGTGGTTTTTATAAAATCTCGAATAAATTGTGATCTTCCTCTTGTTTTGAAGGACGCTCAGCCGAAATTGAACAAACTCTAAGTTTTTCTCCTTAAGAAGACCGTCGGAAAAAATCTGAACTCATTTGTTTCTTCAAAATTATTAACTGTATAATCGATTCACCTACATTACTACAACTCATCCCATTCAATATACCTTCTCGTAGACTCAGAAATAAAGACCTGCTCTTCCTCAATCAGCACTCGAATAATTATGGTTATAATTCACCACTGTCCTGAATGTGTAGAATGGTCAACTCACGTCAAGACGCTCTTTAAACAATTGAAGATATTTTATATTTAGTCTAATTTTTGCAAAGTCTTGACTTGACTTGACACTTCAATTTTCTTATATTTCCCTGTTTATTTTTGCTTTCATGTACCATCCTTTATCCTCACAGTGTAAATTTCCAAATTTCATATTACTTTTTTGTAAATTGGACGTAAGTCCGTTAACAAATAAATAAATAATAATATATTACGTACATATAGAGAAATAGATATATGGGATATATGAATCGTTGAGTTAGTTACACCATTTATAACTCGAGAACGGCTGGACCGATTCTTAGGGTCTTTGTTTTGTTGGATTTGTCTCCGCCCCGAATAGTAGAATAGCTTTTAAAACATCGGAAAAATTCACGAAATAAAAATTATGAATAAAATTATTTTACTCGTTCATTTTGTATGGAACGAATTCTCATATTTTTAAAGAGTTGCAGGAATATTATGATGAGCATAATATTGAGTGAATTCCAAAAATTCTAAAACATCAAATTTCAATGCTCTGATTGTTTTGTTTTTGTTTTTAAACATATGCTGCCCCTCTTTCTTACACACTAAATGTTAACAGTCGAAAATGGGACGAATGGTGAACGTATATCTGCCAAAGGAAAAATACAATAATAATGATAAATCTCCCTCACACGTATAAAGAAAATGTAAGTAAGTGGAATAGTAAGAAAATTACAAAAATTATAAATCGGTACACAACGCCATCTCTCATACTGACAAAAACAAAAAAAAATCGATAGGTAATTGCTTTATTGTGTAATTTTTAACTTAATAAAAAAACTGAATTTAATTCAGCTAATAAGTTGGCACAACAGATATTGATTTTTAGGCGGTACGAAGTTCTCCGGGTCAGCTAGTAACTTGATAAAACTATTATTTTCTATATACATGTTTAATATATGTATATTTAACAAACTTGTGTTAATTATTAAAGTCCTATATTTAAACACGATTTATAGAGAAACTAGAAGACTTTTGGAAATAATAACAACGGCATCGCATTATTTCTGAGAAACCACATCAGATGGCATTTAAACCTAATTATTATTGACCAAAATTCAAATTGGAACTCAACGCCTCATACATATATATATAAATATACTTAGAACATTAGAATGGTACTTACCTTACCAGATTACTTAAAAAAAAACCACATAACCTAATCTCAAAATAATCATATTTAATTCAGCATATTAGAGGTAAGTCACAAATTGCTACCTAGACTTTTATGTTTCAAACGGGGTTGATCAAATGGTGCCATCTCGGATCTCCGTCTCCGGCCGGATATGGAAATGACCGTGTGCGGGAAACGGGAAACCCGCCTCTGCTTTGGGACAAATGTTATTATACGACACTATCAAACTTTTACGAGCCATTCGATCAATTTATGACATCCACCAGGAGACAAACCCGCGCCCGCGACCGAATTCAATATTCTATGTTTTATTCGTGCCGTTCACTTTCATATTAATCTTTGGCTTTCTTTTATAACATGCTTTTAGGAGTGGCTGCTTACCACTTATTGCAAACCTGCAAAATATGAGAGTACAGAAAAAAATATGAATTTGTATATTTAAATCACCAACAATAATTAATTTTAATCAAGTTTATAAGTATCATTATCTTCAGGGTAGAATATCGCAGAAATGGTTTTAATGTCATCAATTCATTCCAATCCCAAGTATTTTATTTCTACAGCATTCAGTCTACTTTCATCCTTGGGAACCTGGGAGGGCGGAGGGGAAATCGGGACGGGGTTTACGAGACGGAGAAGGGGGTGAGTAATAAGAAAATTTATAAATATAATTTTTTTTAATGCGTGGTCCACTATTGTATACAGAAGGAATATGTTCATTTAAAATATGAAACATGAGGATTGAGAGGGCTGAAATCACTAAATATTGTATTGTGTTATATCTAAAAGCTTTCGAGCTTGTCACAAAGAGAGCAGTCCGCTAGATAGCAGTTAGTTTAGTTCGGAGTTAGGGTACCAGGGGGGCCCGGGTACAGTCTGCAGGAGCTCATTCAATTCAGATTCCAGTTAGCCAGCATCCAGTTAGGTCGACTATCGTGGTCACCATTTGTAGGTAAACGCGAAGTATTAAATAAATCCCAGATTAACACAAAAGAACTCTATTCTTTCCAAAGAAGTAATCTCCTCCCAAGACGAGTTGGAAAATTGTTTGTCTGAACACAGCGTGTATAAAATGTGTATTTCGTTTGATTTATATCATTATAAAATTATTAGATATAAAATTAAAATATGGAATAAATTTGTCTTTATTTCCCCTACAGGTTTAACCAGAAATAATCCCGTGTTGCCCCGTTGCCCCGTGTTCCTCGGCAGCAATCCACGGGCATCTATCATCTCCCAGATAAAACGTCAAACGCTTTATGTTCCAAAATGATATACATATTATTAGCATTTCTGGTCTCCCGTGTATCCTTCTCCTCTTTACAGCGGCTCTATGAAAAATTCAATCATGAATATTGACGCAAATACAGCATCTTTCTTTAGCCATAATACACTTAGGCTTGCCGCGCTGAGGTATTGAGTCGACTATATTGTACCTACGCTACACATCAACCCGATCTCCCCGATACTACGTTTTATCATTTTCTGACTCGCATTAAGAAATTTCAATGTTTTATATCACTTTATCTGTGCATTTGGTGGGAGTTCCAACGCAATAGAGAAGAATGATTTTAGTTTTGATATTAGTAGAACGTGTTTATATGAATTTAATAATACCAGGATATATATGTACACTATCCTATATTCGTCAGAGGATTTTACTTGATTTATATATTCCAGAAAATATGTCTTAAATTTTGTGATTTTTTTGCACAAAACTCATAAGTTTAGTCGGAAAATCTTGGAGGTGGTGTTCAATTTCCGTAACAACGGGCTTCCAGTAAAAATATTACAGAACAAACACCGGTACTGGATTACAAGATATTTAAAAAATTTAATTAAACCTGTTATTCAGAAAAATAATTTTAACAGACGTTTACGTCATAAAGTCGATAACGAGAATTTGAAATGCTGTGAAGGATAAAATGTTAGCTAATTATTCAGGAGAGCGAAAAGAACTTTTTTTTTCAAAAAATATCTCTATATACCTATGTAGACCTATAAAATTGATCTTTCAGAATACTTAACATTTTTTGCAAATTTCTTTAATAACAGAATTTGTTTTATTTTTAATTGGCGAGGGGATGCATAATTTGGGAGGCGGGAATGGGTACCGCCGCCCCGGGAACCTTTATTGGATAACCAACATCTATGCCATAGGTCACCTCAAGTGGTTCGCTACGTCTGGTGATTTAGCAGGGGTGCCCTGGTTCACGGGGTGAGGTTTGTCTAGGTCTTGGACGCCATGGACAAGGACACATTGACCAGGACACATTGACCAGGAAACACTGAACCCCAGATTCCTACCCACCCTTTAAACCCTTTTCCTTCCCAGAACCCTCCTCTCCTTCCTTTCCTTAAAAACAGGGCCCTGAGGGAAATATTTTCCTCAGGGCCTCCTGTGTGGAGCTCATGTAAAAAAAAAATATATATATATCGCCAAGTCCCGGACAAACCTCACTCTATGAAACCGAGCATCCCTGCTAAGTCACCAAACTTAGCGAACCACTTGGAGTGACCTTTAGCAAAGGTTAAATATTTAATAAATAGTTCCCTGGGTGGCAGTACCCAAACCCGCCTCCCAAATCAAAACATATTTATGTCCTTTACAGCATTTCAAATTTCTCTTATGATTACAATTCGTGTCTACTTCATCAATATGTTCGGTAGCTATATTATTATATAGGTAGTATGTTTTTCACGACTTTTCGCATTGTTCACATTGAAAAACCAAAAAGGCTTGATTCAGGTAGGTGCCTTCACCACCGATAAGCACGCGGTAGCGGAATAAAATAGTAAATAAAATTTGGCAATAAAACATGTCGAAGTTAACGACACTTGATGCGGTTCAGCTTTAACTGCTGGTTAGTTACGTTTAACTACTTCGCTTTTTAACTGCTATCCAAGTGAATACATTCATAGAAAAGCTCAGAAAAACCCTTAATCTGTGGGTAAAGAGCAAAAATTCTTGATTATGTTTCACAGAAATGAGATAGTTATAGATAATTATGGTCGAAATAGAACTACCTTGGTAAGTACAAACTCCCTATTTAAAATCAGAGGTCATATGCGTAGATTAACGATAAATTTATTATCGGTCAGATCTTGGACACTTGGATCCAGCGAAAGAAAGCAGATGGACGCCCCCAAAATGTGGTGCTGTAGAAAAATGCTCAGGATATCATGGACAGCCAGACGCAAATACGTCTATTATAGAAGAGCTAGGTATCGACAACAGGCATTCAACTCTCTGCCAATAACTATCTCGCCAAACTAAAGACTCCAACTTGGAGAAACTCATAATCACTGGCAAGTGGAAGGAAGGCATAGGAAGGAAAGGAAGGTCACCAATGCGTAGTAGTGACGAGTATCGCTGCGTTGAGTAAGTCGGCATACGCAGCTCTCCTCGCAGCGCAGAACCGCTAGGAGTGAAGGAGCCTGATCCACCAAGGAAATTGGAGTAGGAGTCACCTTCCTAAGCAATGAGGAACCGACAAGAAGAAGTGTGATCTTTAACTTTCTAAAATGATAGACAATCTTTTCCAGAATACAAAAAGGGGCCTGAGCGTAGATATTTGAGTTCCTCTTACTTTTCCATCAAAATATGTTGTGTTAGTTATAATAGGTTTTAAAAAAAAAAATTTCTACTATACGTGGTTTTACCTTGTATACACAAGGTCGGTATCTATAAATCTTTATGCTTTTAATATAGTGAAATCAGGGCTTTAATAATTAAATTAATAGGGAAAGACTCCCTAGCGCCCGTGGAGCCACTATATTAAGTTATTCAATGGGCACAAATATATATTTTTTAAGGATTTATATTTTATGAACATCTTTAAATGCACATTCAATTATCTGTTACTTGTAATCCATTATACTTATTTGTTTAGACATGAGGAAGAATAAGAAAATTCAATACATTTGTGAAAAGCCATCTTTATTTAAAAGGAAGTCGGAAATCGAGAGTTTTGATAATAGAGAATTATTCACAAAAAAAAGTAATGCACAGTAGTAAAATTTTCATTGTGAAACAGCAATTTTCTTGTTACACAGCTTGGGGCGTACGGAAATATCGTTATGTGCATGACAACAATGGCTCTTTTCGTTATATATAACTACCTATTTATGACAGATTTAGATAGATCTAGGTAGATACTTCAATTTGCGAAAATGTATCACTTTCTAGTACACAGCATACAGGTAAATGTATTGCTTTGTAAGCCATTTATAAGACACCTGCCTACATACAGAATAAGCAATAAGAAATTTGTCTATTAATTAATTATTTTATAGCGTTTTGTTTTAAGTAGAAGCAGTTGTTGCAAAGGGTACAACCTTCTACCGATATTATTTTTCTTTGGTGTAACACCCGGTGTTCAAAATCGGAAAAAATCTAACATCTTGAATAAGATCAATCAAGAACCATCCTCAGGACCATATTCTTTGCACTTTTCCAGTCCATTATCACATATGGCATACTGGCTTGGGAAAGTGCAACGAATATAGCAATAGATGAGATTGTTAAAATCTATTTATCTAACATATTGCATAGTTGATAATGCCATCAGCATGCACCCTGAGCAAGGAGCAGGGGGGACATTCCTACCCCGATACTATCGATAGCTCGATGGTACCTCGATACTCCTGATAGCCACCAGAGTTATTTGGGACCTCCCGGTTTACGGTTGTGTGTTTACGGGCGTTAACGCTCACGCGACCTGTAATTACAGACGGGTCCCGAGTTACGGCCCCCCTGGGATACTCTCATACCCCCAGTCCTCGACTCCGGCCCGATCTACTCCCGAATACTGAAATACCGCCCTCCACCCAGGCCGAGAATTAAGGGAGACGATTAAAGAAAAATACTTGTACGAATTAGGTGCAAGAGTATTCGGGGCATGCAGTTTGCAGTAGGTTCTCTTTTAATGACTCGTATAGGACAACAAGTTAAGTAAAGTATACACCCTGGCCGAGGATTAAAGGAGTCGATAGAAAAATATAAGAAGCTACAAATTAGTTGCATAGCCCTTGCAGTACTATTTTAATGAATCCTATAGGACAACAAGTTAATCATTAAATTGTTCATGATTGCAGTGTTGACTTTTATGGTCGTTGAATGGATCTATATTAGGAATTAGTAGATTTAGATTGTTGAGATAAATAGTGCCAATTTACACTGACGTAAGTATTTTATTGGTGCTGTGTTATCTTAGAGGATCCTGTGAGAAGGGTTTTTTTTAAAGAAAGGAAGGAGTGGAAGTTCTGGGAAGGAAATATGTATAAGGGGTGCATAGGAATCTGAGAGTCAGTTTGTCCAGGAATGACGGACATATAATTCCATCACTCAAACTGCGGTGCAAGGCGATGGATCGATAGATTATGGCTGGAGAGAATAAAAGACTTCAGTCAACCAGTCTCTCTCGATCCTGCCTACCACGCAGCAGGTGGGAGACGCATCGGCCACCAAGACCCGGACAAATAAGTCATAGCATACAGGTGTAATCATCTACAGTTTTTACGTCCTCAAAACATTTTTAATATAACTAGTTTTAGCGAAAGTTACAGTATAATTTTGGTTCCCCCAAGTGTTGAAGTGCTCAAGTTCACATACGCATTGTTTATTGCATATTTAAAAAACGTATAGTAATAACTAAAACCAATTTTTGAAATCGCTTAGTGTTCAAGTAATTTTGTGACATTATTATACGCCAACGGTTTAGATACTTACCATCATCTCAGTGCACCGAAATCAAGGCGTTTACATCAGCCATACTTGGAAGTGAATCTAGTGAACTTTCTCAAAAACCATTTACAATATGGATGCCCAGGCATATATTACTTTGGCGAAGGATGCTGTTAACCTACTAACCAACATGATTATGGATCCCAACAACAAATTCACGAAAGAACACCTCGCAAAAATAATTCCAAAAACTAACGATATATTGGGAACAATCGGCCAGATGGCAGTTAAAATGGCAAATCTAGAGGGAGAGTTGACTGCTCTAAAAAGTGCAACCCCAAATATACACACCCCTTTAGATTCACAAAACCCAAGTGTCTGCGAAATTCTCGCTGAAATGAAGGAACAAAATTATAGAGATAAAAACCTGATTATTCATAACATTCCTGAGAATACATCATTATCGCAGATTGAATGTATTAACAGCGACATAGCATCAGTCAAAAAAATACTCTCTGATATTGATAAGTAAACAATCAACCTAGATATAAAAATCTATAGACTAGGCACAAGGAAAGACGATAAACCGAGAGGAATTAAAGTCGAGTTTCCTGAAGCAAAATGGCCAAGACTACTACTAACCAAAAAACATGCACTTAAAAATAACATTAGATTTTACCAAGATCAATCGCTTCTCCAGCGGAAACAACTAACTGACTTAAGAAACGAACTTGAAAAAAGAAAGGCTTCAGGCGAAACTGAAATCACAATCAAATATATTAACAATAGACCTACAATAACAAAAATACATCCAAAAAACTAAAAGATAAATTGAAAATATTTTATCAAAATGTTCGTGGTCTTAGAACTAAACTTCAGAACCTAAAAACAACCCTACCCACTTTAAATCACGATTCTTACGCTTTTACCGAGACATGGCTAAATAGTAATATCAAAACTTCAGAACTGGGTTTCTATAATCATACAGTGTACAGAAAAGACAGAAATGAAAAAAATAAATCCAGGGGTGGTGGAGTGTTAGTATCCATAAACAACAAACTTCATTCAAGAAAACTTAAATGCATCTATACACATCTGGAGCAACTGTTCATCATGGTATCCACCAAAAAGGAAAAAAATTATAATCGGCTGCGTCTACATTCCCCCATCCTCTGACGCTCAACTATACAAGGACCACTACCATGAAGTTGAAACCATCCGGAGAAGATTTCCTGGCGCCACGTTAATTTTGACAGGAGACTATAATCTGCCTAATATTGTATGGGACGTAGAAAACAAAAAAACTTCATGCACGGACAACATCCACCACGGTTCTCACGATATAATCGAAATGTCAAACTTTCTTAGTCTCCGACAGTTTAACTATGTATTCAATATTAATTCTCGTCTTCTTGATCTAGTGTTTTCCAATTCTTTATCAGTAAAAGTATCTGCATCTGTTGAATCCATTCTCCCGATTGACAAATACCACCCCCCTCTAATAATCGAATGTAACACTTCAATAACAAAACAAAAAACCACCTACATCAACTAAGTTGAACTTCTTCAAAGCAGACTATAGTCAAATTATTAATCTTTTATCTTCAACTGACTGGAAATTTTTGGACACTGACGAGAACATCAATGAAATGGTTGACAAATTTTACTTAATTCTAAACAATGCTATTGATTTATTTGTACCCGTTTCAAAAATTAATGTGCATAACTACCCAAAATGGTTTAGTAACGATCTCATCAAATTAATTAGAGACAAAAAAATCGCTCATAAAGTTTACAAATCATCACGCGATCCTATTGATTACGCAAAATTTTGTGAACTAAGAACGACCACCAAAAAAATGTCCGAATTGTGTTACAAAAAGTGCATCGATAACTGCGAAGAATTGGCTATTGCTAACCCTCAAAACATTTATAAATTTTCAAACCTACTTAACAATAATGACTCCAGTGTACCCACTAATATGTATTTAGATAACAAAATGGCCGATAATCCC
This sequence comes from Limnephilus lunatus, assembly GCA_917563855.2. Taxonomy (NCBI): domain Eukaryota; kingdom Metazoa; phylum Arthropoda; class Insecta; order Trichoptera; family Limnephilidae; genus Limnephilus; species Limnephilus lunatus. Next base: position 73,093,810 of record OU830595.1, read on the forward strand.
CAAGAAATCGTTAATCTCTTTGCTGAATTCTTCAGCAAAGTCTACGATTCTGCAAACAACTCTCCATTGTTCAAAGCCACAACATCTAATAATAACCAGATCGTTTTCAATCAATGCATATTTGAAGAAAGTGATATTAGAAATAATTTAAAATCTCTAGACCTGAAAAAATCCGCTGGTCCTGATAACATTCCTACAATCTTCTTATCGAAATGCTTATCAGTCTTAACTTATCCTCTTACTAAACTTTTTAACTTGTCAATAAAAACCGGCACATTTCCGAATAAATGGAAAACAAGCTTTCTGTCTCCAATTTTCAAGAAGGGTGATAAATCCGATATATCCAACTATAGACCTATATGTATCGAGTCGTCAATCCCAAAAATATTCGAATCTGCTCTGCTCTCTAAACTCACTCCTGAGATTAATAAAGTAATTTCACATCGACAACACGGTTTCATGGCAAAAAGGTCTACTCTTACAAATTTAATGATCTATCAGGAATACTTATTTAATAATATGCACAATCATCTTCAAACAGACGTAGTATACACTGACTTTAGTAAGGCTTTCGACAAAGTCTCACACAAAATACTTATAAGCAAATTAAAATCCCTTGGAATAACGGGGCATATTTTGAGATGGTTTGAAAGTTATCTATACAACAGAAAAATGTCAGTCAAACTCAACTCGCAATTTTCACATCAATTCGAAATCTTCACCGGAGTTCCCCAAGGGTCACATCTAGGACCAGTGCTGTTTTCTTTGTTCATCAACGACATAACCACAATCTTTGATGGAGTTATGATACTTTTATTTGCAGATGATCTTAAAATTTACAAAACAATTACTAATCTCAATGACTGTTGCGTATTACAAACAAATCTTGTGAGGCTACAAGAGTGGTGCATCCATAATGAACTGTTCCTCAATATTGAAAAATGCCAAACAATGACTTTTGCCCGAATTAAAAATCCTGTTAAATATGAATACAGCATCAACAACATCTTTCTAAAAAGAGTTGAACAAATTAAGGACCTAGGAATTATTTTTGACAGTCAATTATCTTTTGTTTCTCATATTAACGAAATAACTAACAAGGCCATGAAAAGCTTGGGATTTATATTGAGGACGGTAAAAGATTTTAAAATAATTAATTCTTTTAAATTGTTGTACACTGGGTTGGTGAGAAGCCATTTAGAGTACAATTCAACCATCTGGGTTCCTTTTTACAAGACTCACCAACAAAAAATTGAGAGGGTGCAACACAAGTTTCTGAGATTTATAATCTACAAATTAGGAATTCCAATCGAAGAACTTAACTACACATTTCTTAAGGACTTACTGAAATTAAATGAATTAACTTCGAGACGAACAATGAGTGATTTAATTTGTCTTTTCAATATATCAAATGGCAGACTGGACGCCCTTGATTTAACCAATCTAATCCAGCTGCGAGTACCTACCCGTGATACAAGATTGATTGCGCCGTATTTTGTCCATGCGTCTACTAATAACTATTTCGAAAACTCACCAATCGAAAGGCTTCATAGACTCGGAAATAAATATAACTCAATCGATGTTTATCGCCATAAGTCAGTGTCGAAATTTAAATGTAGCATATTAGAATATTTACAATAGAATAATAAGTACAATAGTGCACTTAACCCAACATAGTTATATTCCGAAAAACACCTACCATATAGTGCTTAATAAAGGTTAGTAATTTATAAACAAATTTTACATTAACTATTCGTATTTATCGTTGTAATATTGATAACAAAATTACCTTAACTACTTAAACTTTAATTAATATTTTAATTTGATTAAAATAAGATACTCTGTTATATTATATTATCGAATTCATTTCTACTTTTCGTGATTGTATACCCAACAATCTGACATTATTTGTTTATACCTTAAGTATTCTGTGGTAGCATTATAAATATAAAGTTTTTGGTCTTCTGAAATTGAACTTACACACACATATATATACACACATACATACATACAGGTATTCGCATACATGTAAATAATCATACACATAGATACGTATAAAACACAAGTACATATAATCAAATGAGAATTATTGGGAGTTGTTATAAAGTTATCATGGAATTGACATATTATCATAAAACCGAAAATTCATCAGATACATATAGAAATACTAGAATCTAAATCTAGAACTATTAAATTTCAACAAAATAATATAAGTACACATATGAGGTAATAAAAATATTATATAAGCATTCGTAAAAAAAAGCAGTATTTATAGGTAAGAATAAATTTCTGTAAGTAACAATTGCTTGCTAGTGGCTAGGTCCGATTGATATGTGAGTTGTATATTACGAGCATTTAATGCGACCACTAAAATTACCTTCATGCATTTAAAAGCGCGTAATTAAAAATATTCTCCATTTAGTTCGGATACAAATTGTATATAACTTATGATATTTTCATTATATATGTTTTATCATAATTAGCTAAATCTTGATTAAATAAATTTTTGTTTTATTCTATTATATTGGTATAATTTAATGAGTAAAATCATTAAAGACAATATTAGCGACTCTCAAACGAAAATATGAGTTCTATTCTTAGATGTGACCTTATGTTTTTCTTATTTTCTGTTTAAAATTTTCTTTTGAGTATTGCTAATATAATCTTCAATGATTAAATAATTTTGTTTTTTTTAACAAATTTATTTATGTTAAAAATAAAAATATGTAAAAGTAAATATTATATTACTAGCGCAGACCCATGAATAATCACGGTATGTTATAATTTGGGATACTGAAAGTATTTATTAAAAAAAATGCCTCGGGATCATTAAGAAGAAGAAATTAACTTTTTAAATGTTAATAAATTCGAGAAATTAATACTAAGCGTCTGTTAAAATTAAAACAAAATACCTAAATAAGGTTTTGGAATAAAGAATAAATAATTTGGTGCCTACTTTGTATCTGGTCTGATATTTATTTTTTTTATTTCATTTTAAATGCACATTTACAGTTACCTATACATAAGCAATAATAAACATATATTTTCTTTTATTAAGTAAACAACAAAAGTTCTGTGTCTGCGCGCTCTTGTGAAGTTGTCGGGGAAATGACTACCACAACACGGGCAAAAGCCGAGTATGGTAGTTAAAAAAAATGGCTTAACTGTAACATGTAAACATTTATGAAATAATTAAAAAATAATAATTAAAAAAACATGAAACTCAAATTTTTGTATTATATCAGGAATACAGATGTTACCGTTTAAAATGTATATGCTGTTGTCAGCAAAGCAGTTTTCTTTCTATCGGCGAGGCTATTAATACCCAGCATGCTGGACAAAAAGGCTGATGGATGTAACCAGGGATAATTTCTGAAGTCTCTAAGATATAAATATCTCAGAAACTTTTGTACTTTCGCTATCATTTGAAAGTTAGTTAAATCCATTTGTCCCCCATATTACTGAACCACTTTCCAAAATGCTACGCATTAAACTATAGTATAGCACACGCATCGCCGCCGAGCTGCAAATGGAGTTGATTAGCACAAATCCTAGCATTCGTAGACGTGAAATGTTAGGTGCGTATCAAATGTGCTTCCCAAATCTCTCGAAATAACAATGTGTTGAAGAGATGAATAAGACATTTTGTAGTTACAGTAAATCGTTTTATTTGCCTTGGTGCAGCACATCATATAGCATTTCCATTAAATCCTAATTTACATATTTATGATATGATTTATACTTCAAATTTTGAAGATCAAAAGTGCATTGAACTTGAATAATTTTACGCAATACGCTGGAATATGCACAGACACCCGAAATTATTGTGTTTATCATATTTCATTAATATTAAAATAATGTTATAATAATATCAATAAATTATACATACACATTTCAATACATATCTATGTATGTACACGGAATAAAAACATATTTTTCAGTATTTATTTATTTATTTGTTTCATGATATGTGACTGTAATGCCTGTATAACTAGATAAGACTGTTGGCTGTAGGACATATAATTTCTTTGTTCCTCTCCGCCGAGGCCGGCCAATATTCTTAAATTGCCACCTTAAAGTTGCAGCGCTCATTATGCGCCACTTCAAAGGCCGCGGTTCCAATCGCCGCCCGCACCGTCCCGCCCAAAAGTGATTGCCCGCCCTTGTAACTTTTCCACTTTGCGCGAAATATGTTCCCGCGCGCGGGAAATTTCAAAATATCTATGCAAATTGTTTGGAAATGGAGCGCGGGCAGAGCGGGCTTGAAGGAGACAATTCGAAGTTTAGATTGTAATATCAGAGACCATTTCCTACTCTTTTATAACATCAAAATACTGTACAAAGGACGAGCGAAATATCGTTTGGAAGCCCAAAGCGTTTTGTAAGTTTACGGAGTTTTTTTTTCTATTTCCTTTATTTGCGAAATTCTGTCACCAAATATTCAGAAGGCCGCACGAAAGCTTTGTGGAGAGAAATAAAACTACATAATAAATATTTCTTAAACTAATCATTTTCAATTAAATGAAGACAATATTAGCGAAACTCGATCGAAAATTATAATTTGAGGTTTTACTCATAAAGTTAAAAATAAAAATAAATAATCATTTTCAATTAATATTTTGATAGAAAGCAGTCACTTTGTGGTTTGACATATTAATTGAAATGAAACAATACCTTTGTTTGTAACCATGATTTAATTTTTTTTCAATACCGACCGGTTTAGCTTAACACAATCATCTTCAGGGTATAAAGTTAAACTTCAGTTTAATTTTATACAAACAAAATTATTATTTTATTTCAATTTTCAATTAAGTAGGTTTAAAATTTAAACATAATTTAAATCCTAAAATGCCAATCATTACAACCTAATTAGCAGATGTAATATTTAGTTTGCCTTTTTTCAATTTAATGCTTAATACATTGATACTACTCTCTAAATAGATACCCTATGGCAACATTCTGATCTCCTTACTGATAAACGTGTTTTAAATTAACCACAAAAATTTCGTTGAACAATTTACCAAACTTTTTCACTGCTGGTAATACAATTAGATGCAAATATAAACTCGAAAGAACATGTACCAAAGGTAGTAGCAAAAATAGTAGCTTTCCTTTTTTTCCGGTACAATTATAATTTTTTTTAAATACTATGGATACGTATATTCAATGATAAAATATGAAATAGTTTTTTGGGAAAACTCAGTAAACCCTAAAGATGTTTTTATCATCTAAAAGAGATGCTTACCAAAAATTACAAATGCTGATCACCTGGATTCGTGTAGACCCATATTTAAAAATCTTAATCTGAGAGTGACAGACATATTATATGATGGAATTAAGCCTGTTAGTTCAATCATGGCCAGAAAAGTTCCCACAAAAAAACTCAACAAATAAACACGCTACACGAGTACACAGAAAACTTATTAATAAAAAAATCAAACAAAACTATATTTCAAAAAGGACCCTACTACATGGCCATTAAAGTATATAACAACCTTCTACGTGACATTAAACAAGTAAACGATATACTCAAATTTAAATCATCACTAAAAACATGTCATTATACTCTTAATGAATAATTATTTTTAATTGATAAACTAATGTTTAAACAAGATTTTTATGCATAGCACAAAGGGTAGATAACAAATATTATAATCAATAATTATCAGCCTGAAACACTCATCTACATTGAAAAAATCTTCCGAGAAAAGATACTGGCCGCCAACGGGAATTGAACCCGTGTCCCTCTGATTGCCGGTCAGCTGCTCTGACCACTGAGCTATGGCGGCTTATCTAATACCCGCATAATAATTCAATATATACTAGTGTTTTATTCGACAATTACCTATTATTACATTTTTCCAACTGAAAACAACCAACTTTATTTTTGTGAGAGAGGTATTGTTAAGTACTAAATCTCCCACTAGGTGGCGTCGAGACTAATTATGTCTGCATTTATTGTTGAAATACTTTAACTTGTCAAATATTAATTATTATTTTTAATTGATAAACTAATGTTTAAACAAGATTTTTATGCATAGCACAAAGGGTAGATAACAAATATTATAATCAATAATTATCAGCCTGAAACACTCATATACATTGAAAAAATCTTCCGAGAAAAGATACTGGCCGCCAACGGGAATTAAACTGAGGGACACGGGTTCAATTCCCGTTGGCGGCCAGTATCTTTTCTCGGAAGATTTTTTCAATGTAGATGAGTGTTTCAGGCTGATAATTATTGATTATAATATTTGTTATCTTAATGAATACATTATGTACATTAAATACCTCTGTTTTTTTCTCATATAATGTAACATGTAACTGTTTGGTTTTATAATAAATGTATCGTGTTAGAATTATATTTATTGGGTTAGCTGGAAGAAATAGGATCTACCTTTAAGCTGCACCTTTTGTTCTTGTATTTTTGTGCAATAAATGGTTTTTGAATTTGAATTTGAATTAAGAGGAAACCGCAAGCCAAAAATGTATTCTTAGTGTCCTAATAGACATACAAATGGCTGGGCAAACGGAAGAGGTTACAATTTCATGTAAAAAATGTGATTTTTATTCATTAAGTGAATAATTTTGTAAGATAGAAAAAGATTAACCAATGGAAACTGTCAAAGATAATTTTAGCCAAAAAATTTCAATTTTTTTTATTATGTGCGTTCGTTCATTTCCAATGAAAAAACATTGTTTGGTAGTTTGCGCTTATTTTTTTTTTAAGTAATTAACAATTTTATTTTAATTATGCTTAATGGAAATGCTATGAAAAGCTTCAGTTTACCCAAAACATATTTTTTTTAATAATGTAAACCGATTCGTAGTAAAGATTAATCTAAAATAGTGATTGAGCATTAAGCTTCGCCCTAATGATCGTTTATCGTTGTGCAAAAAAACGTTTATTAGTGAGGCCATAGATCCACAATTATTGCAATATAAAGTAGAAAAATAATGTGTGTAATTTATTTCAAAATATGTGAACGAAAGCGTGCTAACTGTACCCACACTCTTTGAAACGTTATAAAATAAATAACGTAGAGAATATTACCCAACCATACGGCGTAATAAATTGTTTCATTTTAATCTGTAATTATATCAATCGGTATATTTCGACTAATGTCGTAAATGCGTTTAAAACAAAGATAAGTTTAAGTATAATTAGGTAAAGTTTTTTTTAGATAATTTGTATCCATGAGTTTAGCATGGTTTTTGTATCATAAAGACTTTTAAATTATGCAAAACTTTAATACAAACGAATTGGGGGAAATCCTTCGCGAAAGCCTTTTCATAATAATATTGTTTCGTCTGTTTGACTTCAGTAAACAAGTGAGGCAAATATAGATACGGACAGGTAAAGCAAACATGGCGCGACCAAAACCACGTATTATACAGTTTACACACCCCAATATTGTTTTAAATCACCCCTACTTAGTAATCATACATTATTGTCCGCCGGCTGAAAGCAGGTTCAATATTATGATTACCAAGCTTGTTTGCACGATGTGTCAACTGGATACTGGATTAGTCCGTGCGGCGGATTGTAATCCTCGATATATCCTGTTATCCTGGTAGATCCTTTCACGCCACAGCTAAACCAGTTGGTTACATTTTCATCCCTTATTTTATTCATGCCGCTTATTTCCTTGGCAAGTTGAATATTTTAGGCGGAATCGTCGAGTACATTTTTGGAAATCATTACATTGTTAAATGAATAAGTTCCTCACATCTTGTTCCATACGGAAGCGTTTATGTAGGCAATGGAGAGCAAATTACGTCTGATTACGTGAATAATGAATACACAAGTTTTAACGTTTATAGATAATCAAAATTAACCAAAATTTTGCTATATATAGTAGTTTTTCGATTCCATTCCTAAAGAATGCCGCGGGGTTTTAAAGCGAAGAAGTCGTCAAGCTAATTTTGAATGGCGTTATTTTGACTTAACTTATCGAAATTTTGACTTTGACGACCTCCATGGGGTTGCTTTGAGTAGCAATTCGGTGGCCGCGGGTCCAAATCCCGGCGTGTGTAAGTAAATTATATTTGATTAATTTGAGTTATTTCCTTAAATTAAAATAATACTTACGACTTGTTCCGGGGTGGAAGATACTATCAGTATCGCCGGTGTAAGATCACTATTCAGAATTGAAACGTTGCTTGAAATGGCTTTCGCCGTGTTTGGTGACTACATCTGAATTGCCAGAAACTTTACCACCTTCCTATTTCTCATCTCGTTCCCCTCCCCACTACCTTCAGCCATACAACATTCTCCGATAGGGGATGTCATGGTCTCACTGGTATCAGACGGTTGGAAGCAGTTTGGAGTATTGTGGGATATTTATATGATAAACAGAAAACAGAACATGTTATTTTGTTATTTAATACTAACTGGGGTATCCGGCATCACTCAGGATAATATTCGAGAGAGTTTTGGAATGTTCCACAATGATCTGAGATGTTTCCGAACATTCCAGACCATTTTCAAACATTCCACAACATTCCAGAATATTCCGGAATGTTCTGGAATGTTGTGGAATGCTCTTGAATACTCTCAAATGTTCTGGAATGTTCCAGAAATTTCTAGATGGCGAAACTTCCAGCCCTTATATCTTCAAAAGCACGCCCTTCAGAACCTTCTTAAAGCATGGGGGACAGGGGGCTACCAAACCATATAACTCCCTTAATCGTACCGGGACTCGGTTCTGAGTTTTAGCGGCACGCACATTGGGGTTGCATTTCATTGCGCACTTTCTTTTATAATATATTATATTCATTATTCAACCTTGAAGACGGACCGCCACACAACTCGATCTTGGCACACACTCTTTGCCTCGTTCACATTCATACATCGTCTCATACATGCTCTTCTATTATTTCAACTTTTCACATGGCCCGCTCAAGTATCTGATTCACTTGGTCGTGCCATGTCTTCTTTGGGCGTCCCCGACTTCTTCTACCATTCACATTTGCATCATATATTCTCCTTACATTCCTTTCCAATAATAAACGGTTTTCACTTCATTTTAACAACATACGAGTACATACTACACTCTATACTACAGAGTTGTTATATAGTACGATGTGCAATATGAGCGTGCTTTATTAATTGTTCCGGATTATAATCGCGGTGCCGACCTTCCCCCGTTAGTATCAGTATAAATCGGTCTCATTTCAAATATTCGTCCCGGAATCCGGAATCATCTGTCAACAGTTTCAGGACTGAAGGTCTGAACATTCGGGAGCGCCCAGAATGGGTCATTACCGTGATATATTAAACTGGCGCCCATTACGAGGCTACCCATCTCGGGTCCTTCGCTCTCGCAGCATCCCCGTACAGCCGTCCCTTTCATCTGTCTAACCCGGGCACCGTCTGATAGGCGGCAGTGTGAAATCAGTCCGCCAAATTAAATCCGGCCTCAGATTATTACATAGCTCAGTGAGTGTACATAAATAACCCCGCGTTCCAGCGATGCCTCCCCCTCCTCCCCCACCTCCCCTACCCCTCTAAACGCGTGCAGCGTTAGGCTCGAGCTAGACAACCCTCAAATTTACAAAGAACCTTTTAAATTTTGTGACTTTCATTCTACATACACAGTCTTCATTCATTAACAATGACCAAACCAGCTAAGTGTCATGAAATTGCTTGAGGAAAAAGAATCATCTAAAAATACGAATGTCCTTTTTTTACAAAAAAAGTTCCACACAGGAGGAAAAAATCCTTCTGGGCTTGTGTCATCTTTGGGGATGCTGTGATGGGTTTTTTTAGGGAAAGGAAGGAGAGGAAGTTCTAGGAAGAAAAAATGTATGTCGGGTGGGTAGAAATCTGTGGATCAATGTGTCCATGGGTGGGAGACGTATGAATCCACCCCTCCCACTGCGGTGCAAGACGATAGGTCGAGAGAGTCCGGCTGGAGATGTCTAGATTATATCTGCCTCATTGATTCTTTCCCGATCCACGCAATAGGTGACGAAACGCATTCGCCACTAAGACCTAGACAAATTTCACCCCAAGAACTCGGTCACCCCTGCTAAATCACTAAACGTAGCGGATTACTTGGGATGACCTAAGGCAGAGGTGTTGATTATCCAATAAATGGTTCCCTTGGCGGCAGTACCCACACACGCCTCCCAAATCTTTGGGGTGGGTTCATTGCTTTTTCTTTACATCAATTACTTTAGGTATCATAGGTTTTTTTTGTTTAAAGAAAAGCAAACATTCCCGGGTTACGAATAACCTAACAATATTTGGAAATCTCATTCTGCCACCACAGGAAGCGGAAAATGTTGCTTGTGTCATGATGGAGGACTTAGCCAGCCAAGGAATCGAACACATGCCGATCGTGGGACCCAAACGCGATACGAACTCAGCCACTGACCGGTCGAACTAGGTCGATAATAACAAATAAAAAATGTTTTTTTTTCTGATGGTGATTATCTGCTCTGATGATCGACATGGCAAAACTGTCCGAAATGTTGGTTTAAAAGTTAAAATCATTATTTTATTAACCATGAAAATCTTAAATCAAAGATTATTTTGTCAGGCTTCAAACTTCTGTACATACTATTTTGAAAAAAATAAGAGAAGGACCAATACAATAAATGTGATATTATGTAAAACTGTAAACATAATGTTGTGTGAACCTTTTAAATCCTTTTAAAGCTCTTAGAAAAGGTCACAATATTATATATAATTATAAATATCAGAAAAACGTTATAATACACTCCTGACCTGTGTTGCTGTGTTAAAACATTTTTTTGTTGTTATGTCAATTGCATTCGTGTACAGTTTCAGAGTGACAAAAATTTTATATTTGATACCATAAAAACATTATCACAAATGTTTAATATTTAATTAATGACTATTGGGATTGGGCGCTAAATTGAGTAATTTGTATGCTGATGATGCGGTGCTGAATTCTAACAGAATGGAAGATCTATAGACTCTTGTGTCTAGGATGAATGAAGTATGTACGAATAATGAGTGTAAGTAAATCTAAGGTCATGGTATTTGAAAAAGAGAGTACGAAAACAACGCGCAATATAGTTGTGAATGATGAATGCTTTGAGCAGGTGAATGAGTTTGTGTATTTGCGAAGTATGTTTATGAGAGATGGGAAGACTGATAGAAATATTGAAAGAAGGGTAAATGCAGGTAACTTCTTTAATGGAGGAGGCCGTTTGAGAAATGTGGAGATCCGCAAAGAATGCAAGGCTGATGTACGCGTAATGAGTAAAATTACGAAAGGGATGCTCAGATTGTTTGGGCATGTAGAGTGAATGAACGAGGAAAGGAGTGTAAGGAGAATGCGAATGGTAGAAGAAGTCAGGAACGCCCGAGGAAGACATGGCACGACCAAGTGAAACAGATACTTGAGTCCGGTCATGTCAAGAGTCAGAATAATAGAAGAGCATGTATGAGACGATGTTTAAATGTGAAAGCATTTGGAGTGTCCGTCCTCTATGCCTACCTCTGCGGGGAAATGGCGTGATGGTTAATTATTTGGTTAAAAATAATAATTGTCAACTCCTGCCTACTAATTAATCTATTTTCCTTATTTATTTATTTTAGATGTTATTGACCACCGTACTGGGCTCGAGCCCCTAACATGGTAATCATAGTCTTACTCACAAGCATTCAAATAAGAATAATAATGTCCAGATTGTATGCAAATAAACTAATATTAGTTTGAATCGGGCATCAAAGTACCCCCACCCTCTCCCAGTAGCCCACAGCACTGTATTCCAAGCGAGATACGAGTACTATTCGGTTAAGTTAGGTACAGAATGCGATCGTCCGATATTACGTCAGTGATTTATAGCTCCACATTATTCCGCGTGATCGCTACTGCCATTGCTACGAGCACCGAATTGTTCGCTATTTCGACAATTGCAGATATTAATTAAAACGGAGATATGAGAGGCTGGGTGCAGCGAGCACAATGGCGCAATATCTAATTCTGTATGAATTCTAATAAAGGTACACACTGTTCACATTTAATTCTAAGCTAACATTAAATTATTTTATACCTGCTGTGCATATAAGATGTTATTTCTTCAATAAATCAAGCAGAATTACGTATTTTACGTGCCTTATGTGTATTTATTTTACTCCAATTTAGAGATTATTAAAATGTTATTTATAAAGCTGAAAATCCACGTGGAGCTAAAATAAAGAAGTCATGAAATTTAAACAGCTTTTACATTATTTGTAACAAATATATGTTTTTACTTTAGTTCCCCACAAGAGGCGCTTTGGGGGGAGGAAGTTCTGGGCAGGAAAAGGTGTAAGGAATAGGCAGGAATCCGGGGGTCAACGTGTTCAGAAGTGCCGGACATGTAAATCCGTCCCTCCCACTGCGGTGCAAGACAATGTGTTGAGAGAGCAGGGCTGGAAAAGTCAAAAGGTCTCCCTCAACCAATCTCTCCCAATCTGGCCTGCCATGATGGGCTAACGCATCCGCCGCCAAAACCTAGACAAACCTCACCACATGAACCCGGTAACCCCTGCTAAGTCACTAAAGGTGCTTACCGTTAACTTTAAAGTTGAAAAACGGGTTATAAAGTTTTAAAATCGTTGTACGTAAAATATATTAATTTTTTTTTTTTTTTAATTTTTCTTTATTCATTAAATAAAAATAGGGGTAACATTAGTGGATTTTTCGACCACCATGCTAGGCTGATGCCCGTGTTATGGTAAGGTATTGTTTTTATTAATCTTAAATACAAAGAACTTACATCCCCAGGACAAGATGTGAATAAAAAAGTTATTATAGTTACGAATTCGCCAGAAATGATTAAAATGTGAGTTTTGAGCAAACAAAAATTATTAGGATAGTGTACCGCCTTAATAGTAAGATATATTATCTGGTAAACAGAAAGCAATTGAAAAAAATACATGTTAGCTTTTAATCCAACTTTAGAGAAAAACACGTCTGGGTAATTTTAGAGGGGTTCCGTATATTTTCGTACGGCACTCAGGTGTATAGGTACTTACTAAAGATTTTCTTATCCTGATCTCAACAGGTTAAAAAGTTAATTTAATTAATTAAGATTTACTCTTAATTTTTTAAATAATTTTAAAGGCAATATATTCCATTTAAATTTGAATCCTGTAGTGTCAGTTGGAATGTAATTATCAATTGTCACTTGTTTTATTTTCTATTATTTTATTATAAATAAACATAAATGTCGTTTCTTTTGTTAAACTTTGCAACACAAGTGTTTTATTTATAAATCAATAGAAAAGAATTGAATCTTATTATATAATTATTTTTCTTTTGCCATAAATCGTGCTTTTTGCATTTATTTGATTATTATTGTTAATATATTTTCAATTTGGGAGGCGGGAATGGGTGCCGTCGCCCTGGGAACTATTTTTTTGATAACCAACACCTCTGTCATAGGTTATCCCAAGTGGTTCGCTACTTTTTGTGACTTAGCAGAAGTGACCGTCATGGGCTGATTTTGGTCTAGGTCTTGGCGGCGGATGATTAGGACACACTGAACCCCAGATTCCTACCCAGCCCTAATACTGTAATTATTTTCCTCAAGGCCTCTTGTGTGGAGCTAATGCTAAAAAAAATTACTCCGTAGGTACAAGAACCTTACTTGTTTATGGTGGGTAACAGCATTACAACTATTTACTTTACTATAAACTGTGCACACATAATAATTATTATAGTATATTCATTGAAAAAAAGCACAAAATAAAATAATAAAATTAAAATGCTTTGTACGAAAAATACAATTTAACGCCAAGAAAAAAATGTTAACATTCACAGTTTGCAGGTAATTTAATAAGCTATAAAACACCGTAAGTGCGGTGTGTGTCAACGTGAATTTGACATGTTTTCAAAATAAATTAATACGTTTCTTTTAAACGGACGGGTATAAAATTCATCATCATTTAAAGCGCGTCTACCCTTCGTCTAATTATTTAATTAACTATATTTAATAGCGCTCATTTGATACGAGAGTTGGTATTCCCAGTCGGGAGGTATTGTTTCCCAGAGGGGTGTGTTTTCGCATATAATTTGTCACCCACTCCCCCCGGATCGGGGGGGCGAGTTATGGGGGATGGATGGCTGGAGAGGGAGAGGGGGGGGGGGGTTGAAGGCTGATGATTTATGACTACGTCAGAGGTGAGGGGTGTGATTGGTATACTGATGAGTCGGTGTCATCGCTGTATGCAGAGGTGAAATTAAATCAGTCTGATGAAATGCCGTGTACAAAGTTTGCATTCGTGTTTTATGGGAGTCATTTTGATTAAATTATTAAACTGAACAATTTTCCCGCTGTAATACACGTATTACAAAAGGAATATTAAATCTCGTGTGATTATTATTAAGTTGTGACCTTTTTAGGGGCATATTAATTTAAAACCAACGTTGACTGTGGAAATAGGTGACTCGGCAGTTGATCCGCCGACAATTGGCTTCCCGAAATGATATTTACTATAAAAATATAATTTTTTGTGCATTATTTATCAATTTCAAATTTAAAATCGACTTCAAAAACACCTTGAATAATATGTTGGTATGAATATCAAACGAATTTATATACAGTGTCGATTTTTTGCACTTATGCGCTGGTATACACAGTATAATAAATTAGATTTCTCCTTGATGCATTTGAATGAAAATATGTTTTATACTTCGTTATTCGGCGGTCCATCCTCTCTGCACATCCCTTCGGAGTCACTTATTTATATTTTGTGCAATTAGGTATACCGTATTTTCCCTAAACCGACTGCATATTATATATAAGTATGCCGGGGGGCCAATTGTCGGCGAATCAACTGTCTTGGAACCGTAGAAACATTGCCCGCTATCGTATCGTTGCGTTGGTGTTAAATATGATACACAAATCGAAATGTGGTACTATCATCCAATAAGTAATTCTATATACTTGATAGAAATTTGTGTCTATCACTTTATTTAAAACAAAACGCCCACCGGTTTCGGCACACGCTTCAGCACTAAATATGAATATAAGTTTAGGTACAATAAACGTTATGTAGGTACCTATACAATGTCGCCATATTTGCATTAGTATCGTTTCATCACATCACATCACATTTCTAAATTATTTAAGTTTGCTGTATATACCTACTTAGCATTATAAGTCATGTTATAGGGAAGTTCCTTCCATTTGCAAATAGAAAGCTTTTACAGTCCAATCTTATTCCCGTGATAAACCTATTTTTACTAGGCAATGTAATTTATGAGAAGTTCTGAGAAAATCTTATACTTCGCCGACGCACGTGAATCTTTTAAATCCCATTCTGTTCCGACTTTTTTATGTGAATATATGCGAGTAAGTACTTCCTACCTTCTTCAGATGCTTTCAACCATTCACCAAGTTTATAAAGGGGCTGACAAGCTTTTTAGTGTTAAAATAACAGTGATGTTTTGATTCTGAATAGAGGGAATTGAAAGATGTAAAATGGGACTCGCAGTTCTTTAAAGGTTGATTAAAGAAAAGCAATTACTTAAAATATTATTATGATACATCTGGATTAGATCAAACCCTTTTACAGCATCAAGGTTCATCCGTAAGAAAATCATCCATTACATCCTCACACATTCGGTGCAGTTACAACAGCTGTCGTTAAACGATGCACAAATGGGGAGTTAAGGACTCAGCATTGTATGAATGTGGCCTGGTTCAAACTACATTGCGCACTGTTAAGAAGTGTCCAGTGTGTTCACTCTACCAGTTCCCCAGGGATGTCGATGTCCCACAACGCTAAGCCGAATGCTATTTGATGAATCACAGCTTCCTGTAATCATTATCATCTCTCTAAAAATACGAATAGGTACTTACCTTCAATTATTTTTGGAGTAGGTACTGTTTACACTTCATTCTCTTGGGACAACAAGGTTCTTTCTGTCATTGGCAAGGTTCGTAAAAAGTGTTGTCATATTTGTTTATACATTTTCTACAAAGGTGTGAAAGTGAGATATTAGTTTGTTTCAAAATTTGAAATCCGAATTAATAACACTTGAAATGAATGAAAAGTAAATATGCAGGACATATTGTAATTGAAATATCTTTGTGTTTATTACATATACTCTACGTTTTGCCGTTCTAAGCAACAACAAAAAATGTAACATTTAGCCAAATAACTCATAAAAAATTTTTTTTTGCTGGAAAATCTACTTGACTGCAACAGGGATTATTTTAATTAGTCTTATCTTTGGATGCCTATACTAGTCCCGGGGAGAGATCGTACGCACGTCATCGGCCATCATCCTAAAAGCCATTCATAAAAATCTTCTTTCTCAGAGGTCTTGTACGAAAACAAAAAATTGGATAATAGAATTCGAATAATAATAATATTTGGATTTTTTTATTTTTTTATTTATTTATTTTTTACATTTTACAAATACAAGACAAAAAGTCCCGATAAACTACTTTTTAGCAGTTTGTCTAACGGGTTCTTTACGTTAACGATCTTATAATAGTGATTTAATAGTTACATTTTTACAATTATATAAAATAAAATTTAATTTTTTACAGAAATATAGATAAAAATAAATTTTTGAAAACATAAATAACATTTTTAAAGTCTTTAGAATAATATGTCATTGTAAGCTAATACAAATTAATTCTTTCCGTAAGCCAAGTCTTCAGTAAATTCATCAATTGTTTGTTTTGGGCACAGTTTTTAATTTCAGCAGGTAACATATTTAAACAACTGGGAATCATGTAATTTAACATTCTTTGTCCATATTTATTTGTATGCTATAGTATAGCGCTGTTATTGTGAAAAATCACCTCAAGGGTGTTGTACAAATTAATGATATATTTTTACAGTGCACGACAAACTTATAAAACTCATATTCCTATAGACAAAAGGTATTTTTCGAATTGTATTACTATTGTAGGTAGTATAAGGCTAATTATAAAAACAAGCAAAAAATAAATTATGCTTCATTTGACAAATTATTTCTAGATTTGTAACACTTCGAAATCCAAATTGATATATCAACGTAATGAACTGTTAAGGTGACCACCCAAAGATAATCAATATGCTATACGTCCGCCCGAATGTCGACGGATTACTCCCTAATGGGAATAGTTTGAATACGGAAAGTAGTAGGTTTTTTGAAGGTATGCAGAAGTATTGGTTAACAATATAGTTTGAATACGGAAAGAATTGGTTCATTTAGTTGATTTTTGCAGGTGTGCAGTAGTATTGGTTAACAATATCGGCGACACCAGGAAACACAGTCCCACCCAGTAAAAACTGCCGAAAGCACATTTCTTATATTTCAATATCTTTGTGACCACCCAATTTTGAATATTTTATATTTTAGAATACTTAAAATGTACGTACGTATTCTTTTTTTTTTCAATTATTATTTTTTTATTATTTTAAATTTTAACCACTAGAGTGATAGCGCAATTTAAAACTTTTTCTTCGATTGCTCGAGATTTTTTGATAATCATTTTGAATATTTTCCGCCCAGTTAAAAAAAATCATACCTACGAATTTTAATTTGTAGATACACAAACTGATTATATTTCTACATATCCAATAAATTCACCTATCTTTTGTCGGTTACCATATATTCGTAGGATTTATAAAAAAATATTATAAAATCGTAAACTTAACTTACTTAATTACTTACAAATAAAGGAAAATTTGCCAAAATTGGCGGCAAAGCAGTCCGAGCTATTTTAAATAGTGCCATATTGTTGAAAAAAGCGCTCGAACGGATATCTAAAAAAAATAGATTAGAATATTTTAGATTCAATATAATTTTTCTTTCTTTATTTTTTTCAATTTTTTTTTTAGATGAGCTCAACACAGAAGGCTCTGAGGGAAATAATTTCCCTCAGGGCCTATGTCATCTTTTGGGATGCTGTGTGGAGGGTTTTTTTAAGGAAAGGAAAGAGAGGAGAGTTCTGTAAAGGAAAAGGGTGTAAGGAATGGGTAGGAATCTAGGGTTCAGCGTGTCCTGGTCATCCGCCTCCAAGACCTAGACAAACCTCACCCCATGAACCCGGCCACCCCAGCTAAATCACCAAACCAAACATTTTTACGAACCACTTGAACCTACGGCAGAGGTGTTGGTTATCCAATAAAGGTTTCCGGAGCGGCGGTACCCATTCCCGCCTCCCAAATTGAAATATAAAGTAAAATAAAAATACCAAGTAAAGTAGTTTGTTCACAGTTCTCCTCACTAGGTATTCTTGTTCCGAGGGGGACTATAGGTTGTTGTATGGTTGTTGATCATGATTTTCTAATCTTCTAATTTGTTGGTTTCCAAAAAATAAACAAACTTTCCATAAATTCATAATTATTTCTTCGGACGTACATTTTCGACTGAGCAAGAAAAAAATAAATTATTCTTTTGATTGCTCACTAGGTACAGTATTTTTTTTACATTGGTTCCACACGGGAAGCCCTGGGGAAAATAATATCCCTCGGGGCCTATGCCATCTTAGGGGATGCTATGTGGAGGGTTTTTATGCGGAAAGGAAGAAGAGGAAGTTCTGGGGAGGAAATAGGTATGAGGGGTGTGTAGGAAGCTGATGGTCAGTGTGTCCGGTAGTGATGGACGTGACCTTACTTGAAGAAACCGTGGGATAATATTTTATTGCATATTTGAAAAAGAGAAACTGCGTGTAACTAAAAAAATATGAATATTACGAATAATTATTTTACTTAAGACTAAATATAAAAAACCGCATTCTGGAACGAACACCATCCCTTCAACTGCGGTGCAAGGCGATGAGTAAAGGGATTCGGGCTGCAGAGGTCAAGAGACCTCCTCAACAAGTCTCTCCCGATCCGGCCTGCTGTGCAGCTGGTGGGCAGACGCATCCGCCACCAAGAACCGAACAATCCTCACCCCATGAACCCGAGCACCCCTGCTAAGTCACCAAACGTAGCGAACCATTTGAGGTGACCTATGGCAGAGGGTTAGGTTATCCAATAAATGGTTTCCGTGGCGGCAGTACCCAATCCCCGCCTCCCAAATTAAAAATTATAAGAACCAATTCAACGTTCCTTTCGAATGCCCCCGATCGCGATGGCGTGAATACAAGCTCTGCCTGTAAATACTTAATTCGCTTTTTCACAAAATGTCGCTTTTTCAATCATTTTCTCATTTTCACACAATTGGCCGATGGAACCTTTTTGTCCCATTCGAATGAGCTAGAACATATATGCAAATGGAATCACGTTGCTCCAAAAGTATTTTACCTACGGCGGAAGAACTAATTTGACCTTAAAATTTGCAAATGGAACCTTTTTTTAAATGTGATGCTAATTTTTTTTAAATAGTAGGTACAATGAAAAGCTGTTGTTCTACAAATAAAATATAAAGCATTTCATATGAAATTTTGTTGCATAGTTATTATGTTGCAAACTTAAATAGAAGTTGACATATTTTGGATGGCGGAGTAATTCTAAGAAAATTGATGCAAAAAATCAATTTTGGCCAAAATGTCAGATGGAAGTTTTTCGTACCAAGGGCACGACCTTACACACTCATTAAATGTTAAAGCCTCCCTATCTGCATTTACGCTATTTTAATCAAAACGCCCAGTTCTAAGTTAGTTACTTCTGGCTTTGCTGAAGCAATCCGACTGCAAGCACCGCTCTTTGCTTGAGCAGTACTTTATGAGCTCAGCCCCGAATCTTAAGGGTTGAAAGTAAACCACCCTTTTCCACATTTCCCGGCTGTTATTTTCGGAACATTTCAAACCAAGAGCGCTGAGAGTAAGTGGGAGTTGCGTTTTCTATGTGCAACCTTTTTAAACTGCGGGACAATTCAAATGCTGAACACAGCGACAATAAAAACTTACCCACTCTTTGCATGGCTTCCTCGCACTCGTGGCAGTGTTTGCATGTGAATAAGTAAAGCTTAGAGCCCTGAAGTCATCTCCATAAGGTCCACACTATCATTATTTTCTTAGAGGATCTAAAGTCCTAGAAGAAGTGATTCACAGTTCCGAGTTCCGACGCATCAATTTTCAATTTGCCGCCAAACAATCTTTATTTTTTTATTTATTGACGCCCTTTTCGGGGCTTTTGCATATGAAATTTAAAAATTACAATAAAATATATATACTATACATAACTGAACTGCTTCAGTAACAGTATTTTGTATTTTCTTAAAGATAAATTGAAGATGTCCACTGAATTGGTATAATTATTTCCCTCCATTAGTATTCTTGGCAAAGAGGAATACATATGATAGTTAGTTCCAGAATTTCTGCTCTGAAATAAATCCTTCTAGTAATACGTAGTGAAATCCCGAAGCTTATCAATTCAAGCAATACCGGCTCAGGTTGGCAACATACTTCCTACACTGTGTCACCGTGTGGGAAGGTATTCCAAAGCAGTTTATAATAAACGGTTTTTAAATAATAGTATTATTGATTTTATAAAAAATTAAAATTAAAAAAAGTAAAAAAAATAATTCCAAAGCAACTTATATTTGCGATTATTAAATGGAACATACAAACAAATTTACACGGACGAGATTCAAAACGGTCGAATTAAAACAAGACTTAGCTACGCTCAGTTACATGTTATAGAGATAAATAATGTTTTTTTTTTTAATTCCACTACATTCCGTACATTATTGGAAGTAAAAAATGTAATTGAAATTTTGGCTCCGGTGACATTTTTCATGTTTTTTAATTTTTTTATTCGAATTAAAATATTTTTAAAAATTGGTAGGTAGTGGACAGTCAGGGGATGGTGAGGGGTTGGACTCGGCTGAGTAACCAGTGATGATATGTGAAAAAATATATAAATACCGCACAAGTGTCTCAACTGATCCCACCATTGGATATGTTGTGAGGCTGAAGGTAATGGGAAGGAGAAGGAGGTGGGGGAGAGGAAGGTGCGGTAGTAGGCAAACACGGCTATAGTCATTTCAAGCAAGTTTCAATTCTGAATGGTGGCCTTACACTAGGTCTCGATACTGAGAGTTTCTTCCACTGTTAGTTTTAAAGGAAAAAAAAAGACAAATAGTCACCGGAAATCAAAATTTCTTTTACTTACCTTTTTTACTCTAAATAATGTCAGGAATCAATGGATAAAGTTAGTCAAATACGCCCCTTTGAGGGATTATATCAAGGGACAGGTTGAAATTGATAAAAAAACAGTTGATTTGTCAACAAGTTCTGCTGTGTAATTATTATTACAAGTGACAACTCTTTCGCCTTCCGAAGGCATTATCAAATTGTCAGTTTTTATGAACTGAATAATAATATTATTGAATGCATAATACGAGTTTTCCATCTTCGTTGCTATGACGTGTTTCGCAGCTGTTTAAGGAATAAATTGCACCAATCTGAAGATGGCTATGATTGGCTGAAACTGTTGTCTATCAAAAATAAAAATAAAATATTTCTTGCAGTCGGAAAAACGATTCGATTCAACGATTTATTTCATTAGAAAATAATATTTAATGATTCAATTCTTCATTCACTAAAATAATTCATTCGAATAAAGAAGATTTGAAAAATATGATACGGTTTGGTGAAGAAAAGGTCGCAAGAACGATAAATTAGAATTTATTTAATTTTTAACCACTTGTAAACATTTATTGCAATCGTAATTTTTTGTAAAAAGTTTACCTATATTCCCTGCAAGAATTCTGTAAAAACAGTATTATAAAATTAATACCAACTCCATTAAAAGATTTACCTATATCTTTGTATTTTCGTTGTTAGTTTTTGGGGTGTTATGCCGTGTTGCGCTACCTCCTACTATAGCCGACGTTTCGGACAGCGTTGCAGTGTCCATCATCAGGGCAGATCCGGTAGATCCGGATCTGCCCGACGGATCTGCCCTGATGATGGACACTGCAACGCTGTCCGAAACGTCGGCTATAGTAGGAGGTAGCGCAACACGGCATAACACCCCAAAAACTAACAACGAAAATGCTTTTGGCCGTGAAAATCTAAAAACTTACCTATATCTTTGTATATATATGTATGACGAAAAACGGAAACATAAAAATAAGTCATGTGTTCTTGTTGTGAGTTGTGACACGAGAATTTCTTGTTACTTATTCCACGTTTTTCATAAGATATGCCTAAGATTTCCCTAGCATTCTTAGGATTAAAAAAATAAAACCCGATCGCAAATTGCGTAGGGGAAATCCGCAAGGCCTTGCAATGTTGATGAGGCCCCCGTAATACGGGGAAATAAAGGCTCTGTTAACGTCACGAGACGTGCGTCGCGTCGTAAGAAATAATCACGTAGTCTCCGTGTATTATTCATACTACCAACTACTCTCTTGCGCTGAAATTCAGACGGCGAAAAATTGTTCTTACCATAACTTAAAAATATAACTATAAAAAAAAACAATAATTAGGTACACTCATTGTTATAAAGCGTTCACTCGTCTGATGTCCCCTTCTATCAACTCTAGCGCATTATTATTGTATCTACGAATTCTTCAAAGATCTTAGCTATAAATCGCAAAAAAAACGTATAGATGCGCCGATTTGGTACCTTTATATAAATTAACCTGTTTGATAACTGTGATTGAATTCCCTGAAAAAGCATTCCTGTTCCATCCAATTTCAAATGCTAAAACCACAGACAAACCTCAGTATTCTTGTATAACGCCACGTGTGGAAACAGTCAAAACCTTCGCTCTTTTGGAATAACCCGCAAATCGGTCATTCTCGCGGAATTGTCAAATTTAAAAATTAAGTATCATGCCTGTAAAAAATAATTCCAAGTGTCAAAATCTCCTACTAATGAATCCATTTTCGGATAAAGTTTCATTATATAATGTGACAAATTAAGTTCTTTAAAAAATAATCGGAAAATATTTTAATATTTGTGCCTGAACTACACAAAATAAAACAAAACAATGCACTCTCGCAAAGTTTTTTTCGGCAGGAATCAAAGTAAGCGGCGTTCAACAAATTGGGAATTGAGAATTAAACCTTATGCCATCTGCATAACGATTTGTGCATTTTGTATCAGTTCCGCCCCGCAGTGATGGTATGTCTAGGGAAATTTCCCTAGATCTAGGAGAGAAAAATATTTTTAGGGAAAAGGGGATTTCGAACTCTAGCAATTTTTTTTACATATGACAATATTACTGGTATTCCCATGAATCTTAAATATTGTTGATGTACTTACATTCAAGCAATGTTGTTTTAAAAACACTGACAATAAAAAATATATTATGTAAGTACCTAAAAAGATAATGGGGATTAAATTTAGGTTTCTAGTTACGTTTTTATCTATATTTATTACAAGAAATTTTCTTCAGTTTCGGTGATTGCGTTCGATTTTTATTTTGCAAAGTGATTTTTATTAGGAATTCCGTTTCTAATTCACTTGTAAGTATATACATACTTCGAAATTATGGTAAATTTTCGATTGAACTGGCCATATATGAATATTTACGATATTTTTATAAAACGAATATTTCTTAGAAAATATAAAAAACATTAAACATTTATGTAAATAATAAGAAAATATAGGAAATATTTTTTAGAAAATGTAAAAATAAAAAACCTACATTTTTTAGAAAAAATCTTCAGATTCGCCTTAATGACTACAAAAGGGAACTTTTTGCATTCGGGGCGATGGAAAACATCGCAATTAAAAATGTAATTAAGTGAAATTTTACTTCGTGTATCTACTGATTTTGTAGGCATTTATGATTGCTGTCATTTCGTTCAGCTGGTATTCCTGATAATATACGCAGGGTAGCCGACTTCATACGGATACATGGTATGCGCCCGACGCTGGTTTTTTGATTAGCCAAGGTAGTACCCCCGAAATCTGGGGAAATTTCACCTCGAAATCTAGGGAAATAATTTTTTGGGCATCACATCCCTGCCGCCCCGTCTGCGGTGGCGAATAGACGACCTTAAACTCTGCATCGCGTGGTTCCTTGAAATCATTTATAAATTTCCTTGTTATTATAAACAATGCGTAAAATGTTTTATGTTTAAAATGTTAATGTTTTTTACAGGCTCTTACGAAATCAATCTGTAAAAAAACAACTCTCAAATACATTTTCCAACCTTTCCAAAAGCTTCTTCTGTCTTATCAAGTATTTTTAAATCCCTCCAAAAAGAGACGGAGAATATCACCTTAAATTAATTTTTTTCTTGTTATATTTAAACACAATGATGAACGAATAATTGTGAAGCCTTTTTATAGATATTTTCAAACAGAGAAAAATGTTAATATATTTTATAAATTCCTCAACTAATTTTAAAATTTTGGTGACATTTATATTTTAAAATACATCAGTATCTATTATTAATGTATATTATATTATACTACTTAAATTTTTTTAAACGCTTATACATTTTTTAACATATATATTATTTTGGTCCTTTAAAAATAGGCAATAAATGTGACATCAAATTTTCCCACACAAATATTTCTTTATGAAAAAGATATTTAGTTTCAACGTTGAAAATTGATCAATCACAACCAGGGTTGGATCTCCTGGTGCAATTGGAGCAGTCGGCTCCGGGGGTCTAATAGGCCACTTGCATCACATTTTTAAAAAATAAAATCCGATTTTTTGAAAATTTCAATCCGAAAAGTCAGACCATTTTTTTTATAAACCGGAACGACGGGACATAATTTTATGGGTGCGAAAAAACGATAATTACAAAGCCGAAAATCATTTAAAAAATAACGTTTTCCACACGAATGGCAATAATTTGTACGGGGTTCTCTTCGTAACATCCCTCAAAACACCGCCATCTTTATAAAATCGTCAAACCAAAGGATAAGTTCGCAGAGAACAAACAATAAATCTAGTGAATGTTATACGTAAAATTCAAAAATTCGCCTGAAATCAAAGTGCTGCCATATAAAAAAAAAAATCAGTGTGGAATTTTACAAAATTTAATAGAACATATCGGAGACGGTACATTTTCATGTAGTGACATCACGAGCACAAATAATGGATTTATTTATTTAAAAATAAAAAAAAATATACTTTTCTAAAAAATTTTACTACCGTTTTCGTAATCCTAGTAAAAAAAATTATCCACACGATTTTTTTAAAGTCGTTATGAAATCCATGCAAGTGGCCTATTGCTAAAGCGCTGATAATAACGAACACTTAACACTTCGCCCTTGAGATTATTTTTCATAAAAACAGCGCCACATAAAAATACAATTCATCCAAGTATTATTAATTACGGTGATCGAAGAGAGGCGCCAAAATTTTACTCGAGCCGGACCTGGTCTCAAATATACCTCAAAATGTACATCTTATCGTGTCTACCTCGAACCAATTTAAACGTTTATTATACGGTAAAGTAGCAGGGTAAATAAATGAAATATTGTATACTAGCTGGTACCCGGCATGCGTTGCTATGCCATTTAATAAAGAAATTGTTTCTCCCTGCGTGTCCTTTCCCATTCGTCCCGTTCCCCTTCCGCCTCCCCTTCCTCTCTCCCGTCCCCTTCCCCTCTCGCATTCCCACTCCGCCTCTTCCACCTTCCCTCTCCCCACTCCACCCCCCCCTCATCCCACGAACCCCTTCCCGAGTTCCCCTCCCCACTACCCCCTCACCCCTCCTCCCCGCACCCCCACTGATACATTCATTCCCGGTACATTCAGTTTACAAACAACTCGCGTGCCACCTATTGCAATTTTTTTATACAAATTTCATAATGCCAGAGCTCAATAGTGGTGTTATAGAAATCGTTACAATAACGTAATAACAAAAAATATATATTATCCAATTTGATGTAGTCGTTAGGAAGTTATGCGCGTACATACATTTCCGCGATTAATTTGATAGATATTAACCACTACGTCTGAAATAAAATTTCCTGCAGATATCTCAACGTCGTTTCCACGACAACGATTTGTTTTGCTTTTCTTCTGACATTAGCAATTTTGTTAGGGACAGAAAACGTATAATAAACTATATTAATATTTATAATTTCAATGCTTACCGTTATATGTGTACAGCCTATTTTACGCGGATATAATGTAGCTTTCTATTTGTTAAAGAATTTTAAAAATCGTTTTAATTGTTTAGGCGTGAAAGCGTAACAAACAAACACAGGCACATTCGCATTTATGATATTAGTGTAGCTGAAAACTGCCTTTTCGTGATCTCGTAATTCCTGTTAGTTGAATTTACTGATAGTAGATTTAGGATTTGCTGTGAGAAGAATTTGTTCCCTAGTACTAAGAGCCATTAACGAGGTAATTTCAGAGGGAGTTTAATTCACTGAATGACAAGATTGAATTGACATAAAGTAAGTTATACGATCAAGATTACGCTGTGTTGTGTGCTGAACCGAATGGCGTGCGAGCAACTTTATTGAAGGGCCGCAATATCAATGTAATGTTCATAAGTTTTCCTGCTTGTACTATCGTGATATGCCGTGAGATGTCGCAGTATACACTCGGCGGAGACAGATTGCACCCTGGGGGAAAGTCCTCCTCGCGGTTTGAATCCTCGCTATTTTCTTACAGATACTAATCCTTTATTTATATTTTTCCATGTAACTACAAACGCTGACGGGAGTTTTCTGTTTCGCTTTGGCAACACGCAGCCTGGAGATCAATAAATGTTTAAAAAGTCTGTAATAAAATAATCTGTTTTCAATAGTGATACCAAAATGAGAGACTTATCTTTTTTCTACCATGCTTCTATCTATCAGAAAGGTAAAAATATAATTTATTGGCACATAACATGCAATAATAAATGGTATTATCAGTATTGAATAGCGTGCATCAAAAACGAATCTCCTATTTTTTCAAATGAAATTACAGTTTTTATTTTTATTTTTAACTTTAAGAGTAAAACCTCAAATTGTAATATTTAATTAAATGAAGACAATATTAGCGAAACTCAATCGAAAATCTGGAGACAGAAAAATCAGAAAGGGACATTGGCACCTCTGGGACACGAAACCAGAACCTTCGGCTTTCATGACAACAGCTCTACCATCTGAGCTAAGGTGTCTATACCCAATTCGGTCACTTTTAACTGTATCATACTTCGACTAAGAATTACCAACACTATTTTCGTTTTCTTAATGCATTTATTATTGGCTGCAAAATAAAATATAAGCATGTTATTAATTACGTTCATTTCTGTTTTCCCGTTAGACATACTATAATTTACGAACAGCTTTATAAAAAAATGTATCTTCTACTTTCTGAAAGCGCAATATTAACGTTCAACTTCAACAATCATTTTGTAGGTACTAACCCACTCCGTGTAGCTTTGTTATTAATTTCACGTACGAAAAAGGTTTTGCATGAGGCGCGGCGCCGGAGACGTACTCGAAGTCGGGTTCTTAAATTTAAACCGTACAGACGCTAACATATTAACACTATAAGATTGCATATTTGGAAGGGTCTAATATTGAATACTCTTAGGTGCCAACCCATACTGAGATTTGGCGGGATTTGTTTATGATTTTTTTTTGTTAAACCATTCATTTTTATGCGAATACCTCGCACGAGACTATGGCATCCCCAATTGGAGAATGTTGTGAGGCAGAAGGTAAGGGGAAGGAGATGGGGGAGAGGTAGGTGGGGAAGTACCTGGCTATTCAGATCTGGTCATCAAACACGGCTAAAGCCATTTCAAGGAACGTTTCAATTCTGAATGGTGGTCTTACATCAGGGCGATAATGAAAGTATCTTCCACTCTGGAACGTGCCGTGAATATACCATATACTATGTTAAATTAATTAATTGTAAAATAACACAAATTAGTCAAATAAAATTTGTTTGCGCACGCCGGGATTTCGAGTCAAGAGCCTTACACCTCGACCACGGAGGCCGTCAGAAATACCCCACTAGTAAAACGAAAAAAATATTATTTTAGTAACAATACATTTATTATATTTTACATTTTTATATGAAACATGTTAGGTATAAAAAAAAGAAAATATATTCGTAGTCCTCCTCACTAGGAGATCCTGTGCTGAGGGGGACTATGCTTTGGATAAGTTTTCAGCGACTTCTATAGATTAACTTATTGTTTGGATAAGGTTTTAAGTATAAAATAATAATAATAAAATGTAATTTAGTGCTGTAAGAGTTTATTCTAAAAAATATACACAAAATACAAAGTAAGAAAATAGGTACTAAAATGTGCGCTTTACTCAGCTCGAGAAAAAGTTCAAATGAAAAATCTTTTTTTTGCGAAAATTAATCCCGCCTTCTGAACGTGTCAAATTAAAAGCTTTGAACTCCTCTAGAAGGGGTGTCGCCAACCAATTGTAATACAAGCGGCGGAAAAATATTTCTCTCCGACCATTGCAATACGTTGACAGTTGACAGTTGACAGAAGGACAAATCGTTTTGCGACGTTCCTCCCCGCCTTTTATGAATAAATACGGATCTTAGGGCTGTTATAACGTTGCGGAAACGTCTATTCCCCATTTGTTACCCCACTTTCCTATTATTTGTTCTTCTGGTAATAAGTTCACCCCGTCAAGTGACCCGACACTTATCTGAAAAACGTCCATAAGGGGTGCGGGTGGCCTGTACTGTAACACTGTACTTTCTGTACACAAGTGTTCTTGTAACTTGTAACCCCGCTCTGTGGGTGCAATCAAAAGCAAATCATTTGCAGCGATGAATAATGGCATCAGTGACACCTATCGTAATTATCATCAATCTTCGAGTCAATATGTTTGCATTGCACCTAAAATAGGGTTTTCAGGGTATATATTCAGTTGAATTTTTTAAATGCATTTGTTTTATGTGTTACCGCGCAGTGTCGACTGCCCGAATGTAGGAGAGGAGGGATTGGAAAAAGGTGGAGAAGAGGAAAAAGAAGGAAAAGAAACACTAAACACAGCTAAGTCATTTCAAACATATTTTCAAATATAAATTGAGGTTTTTCTTGATTATGAGAGAGCTTCACTGTGAAAACATCATGTTATGTTATTTAGAACTTTAGATATAAGTGAAACCGAATAAGGTCTAACAATTAAAAATTACTTTGTTTTAACCACTTTTATTGTTTAAAAAACCATCATGTTTTGTAAGCAATGCTTACTTTATTAGGGTTTTCTTAAAACTAATTACAACAATTAATAGACTAAAATTTCATTGGATAGGAGGCGGGAGTGGAAAGGGGGAGGGGATTAATAAGGCGTAATTTACAAAGGAAACAAATTCAATAACGGGTCATTAAAAAATATTTTTTGATTATTTATAATATTTAGTATTTTAACTAGTTTTAAGTAAACCCTGATGAAGTAAGCATGTTAGTTTTTTAAACACCATAAACACTGGTTAGAACTTAGTATTTTGTTAATTTTTAATTATTATTATTTTTAATATATTTAATTTTTGGCTCCTTAGAGCATTTCTTACTTTTTACTTGTACCTTTGTATCTACAGGCCTTTGTGTTTCCTCCTTCCTACAACATGGGTTTCTTCAAGACCAATGTTCATTCCTTCCGCTTTTCAAAAAGACCCTCCACACAGCATCACAGATGACATAGGCCCTGAGGGAAATTATTTTCCTCGGGGCCTCCTGTGTGGAGTAATGTAAAAAAAAATACTTTTTATGTTTACAATTTTTGTACTTCTATTCTTTTTAAGATATCTTATGGCTACTTTATTATTTTATTGTAAAAATAAAATACGGTTAACTGTATTTGAAAATATCCAATAACCTCAATATCTTGAAATGAAATGAAAAAATAAAATAGGCGTAAGTGAACATGATAAATTATTACAATGCAACGTGTTTTTTTATAGTCCCTATGACACATTAAATATTTAGTATTGTTAACCCTGAAATCTAGCACACATAAAATACATGACAAATTTTACCAACATATTTTCACCATGAAAATTATCTAATGCGTATGATTTCAACATCGAAATTTCCCAGACCTCATGAGCTCAAGTGTGAGTATAGTTATGTAAAACACGTATAAATATTTGTGTTGGCCAGGGGGACAGTGGGGTTTGAAGTAAGGGTTGGGGTGGGGGTGGGGGTGGATGTGGCCCAACGTTTAACACATTAAATATTGACAGGGAAAAATATAAGCGGTGGGAAACATCAAGCGTCCGTCCTGAGGGTATCATGTTCCTGTATGATTCTTCCGGGCATACTTAAGTGCTTATCCGCTGTCTCGGTCCGGGGAATATTTTTATTTACACCTCGACTCCGGTACATTTGCAATGAGATATATTTTCCGAGTAATTTTCAAAGTTATCAAATTTCAAATTCAAGATGCCACTGGGAAAATATTAACTAATGGTGTTTTATGCTTAGAGTTAGTTTTGTTTGATATCTAGAGAAATTTTGAGCTGTCCTTAAAAGTTTATATATTACTAGCAATTTTCCGGCGTTGCAATGCCACTTAAATAAATAAATTGATTCTGCCTTTGTCCGCCTTCCCTTTCCCTCCCGCAATCCCTTCCCCTTCCCCTCGTACGTTCCCCCTCCTTCGTTTCCTTCCCCCTTCCCTGATTCCCCTCTCCCTCCCTGCTTTCCACCATTCCGCTAAACTATATGAAATACACTCATTTTTTAAACAACTCGC